>JAHRHZ010000021.1:12195210-12300505 GCA_024137785.1 Ginglymostoma cirratum
CTATTAATTTCAGAACCCTCTTCCCCTCCCCCATTTCTGATGAAGGGTTTAGGCCCGAAACGTCAAGTTTTCCTGCTCCTATGATGCTGCTTGACCTGCTGTGTTCATCCAGCCCCATGCTTGTTATCTCGGATTCTCCAGCATCTGCAGTACCTTTTATCTCTATTATCAGAGAACACAGGTGCTGTGGGGAAAAAATAAATTTTACTGCTGTGCTGTAGTTGTGCAGTGGGGGGGGTGGAAGGCAACTGAGGACTGAGGACACCAGCCATTCACAATTTACAGCAGCTTTGGATAAAACGGCTGGTTTTGAATATGTGGAGGTGAAAAGGCTATGCTCCAAAAGCTTGTGTTTTCAAATAAACCTGTTGAACTATAACCTAGTGTCATGTGATTTCTGACCTAGTTTCAAATAGGAAACCCAGAACCCTAGAGGGCACACCAAGACTGAGAGGTGTTACATTTCCGGGGGGCAGGGCTACAGTCCACAGTTGTTACACTCTGGATGACCACTTCGCAGTACATCTACATTCTGCCTGCAAAAACGACCCTGAGCAACCTGTTGCCAGCTACTTTAACATACCACCCCGTTCTCTGGCCAACATCTCTGGCTTGGGCTTGCTGTAGTTACCAGTGAAGCTCAATGCAAGCTGGAAGAACAACATCTCATTTTTCGTTTGGGAACTCTGTAGCCCTCTGGACTCAATATCAAGTTCAATAATTGTAGAGCCTAAACACTCCCATGTCCTAGCCCCCTACCCCACACACCAGGCCTTGTGATCACATAGTCTGCCCTTACACACTACCTATTGTTAGTCACTAACAGTTCCCATTAACAACTATTCACCCTACTAGCCAGATCATTATCCACTCCTTTTTCCATCCAACTGCTCTCCTCTCTCTTTGGGGTCTACCCTTTATCCTATCATTTACTCCCTACTTTCTGCATATAAACCGATGTTTTCCCAGGTACCATGAGTTCTGAGGAAGGGTCACCGGACCCGGCACGTTAACTCTGATTTTCTCTTTACACATGCTGCCAGACATGCTGAGCTTTTCCAGCAACTTTTGTTTTTGTGTCAGTGGATGTTACATTCCAGGATAAACCTGGGCAGGGCCTGGGGGACTTGGGTTGAAGGGGTAGGGCAGAGTTACATCGTGGGCAACAACAAAAACATAAGTTGCTGGAAAATCTCAGCAGGTCTGGCAGTATGGATGCAGAGAAAATCAGGGTTAACGTTTCAGATCCAGTGACCCTTGGTCAGAACTCGACCTGAAACGTTAACTCTGATTTCTCTGCACTTATGCTGCCAGATCTGCTGAGATTTTCCAGTAATTTCTATTTTTGTTTCTGATTTACAACATCCGCAAAACTTTCGAAATATCGTGGGGCCGCGGGCTGCAAGGCTAAGGGGCGGGGCGGGGCTACTTGCTGGAGGCGGGGACCGCACCATGGACATTCTGGGGGCGGGGCTACATGTCGGCGGCCGTGTGACGGGTCAGGGGCGGGGCTACAGGTCGGGGCGGGATTATAGGTCCGGGGCGCGGCTACAGGTCAGAGGCGGGGCTACAACTCGGGTGCGGGGCTACAGGGGCACGTGGACCAGGGTTGAAAGGAGTGGAGCGAGTTAAATACTGGAGGCGGGTTGCAGGCGGGGCCAAATGAAGGATGCTGAGGCGGGCCTACAGTGAAAAGTGTGTCCGAGAGAATCATAGGAGCCGGAAAGCTTGACGTTTCGGGCCTGGACCCGTCATCAGAAATGGGGGAGGGAAAGAGAGTTCTGAAATAAATAGTCCCCGCCTCTTCGACTTGTCTGCCGCCTCTCCACCTATCCTCTCCTCTATCCATCCTCTATCCGCCTCCCCCTCTCTCCCTATTTATTTCAGAACCCTCTTCCCCGCCCCCATTTCTGATGAAGGGTCTAGGCCCGAAACGTCAAGCTTTCCTGCTCCTCTGATGCTGCTTGGCCTGCTGTGTTCATCCAGCCCCACGCTTTGTTATCTCGGATTCTCCAACATCGGCAGTTTTGTATTGTTCGGGAACCCGGCCTGGAGGGGCGGAGCTACAGTGAGGGGGCGGCCGTACCGTTGTTCGGCCCCGGGGGCCGGGAAGGGGGCGCAGGGGCGGGGTTTCGGGCTGTGGGGCGGGGTTACGGGCAGGGGTGTGCCCTCCGGTGGCGGTGGAGCGAGGAAAGTGCTGGTCCTTGGCCGCATGGTGGGTGAAGGTGGGAAGGGGTGGGCGTATTGACATCCTGTGACGTGGAAGCAGGGCCCGGAGTGTGTTTGGGCTATTGGGCCCGGCTGAGCCGTGGATCAGGGAGCGAGGGCGAGCAGGCTCGGGGCCTATTGTGGCGGCAGTTTGTTTGAAGGCCCACTTTTGGTTAGCTCCAAAAAAAATCCTAGAGTTGTCCATTTTGCCCATCTTGCTGACCCAGAGCAGCAGTCTCCAAATAGTCATCCAGTAAGGAAGCTAATGTTGAATCGGCAGCACCTATTATCGTGCCAACTTGGAGTAGAAAGTTGTGTGGGGTGCACTTTGGCCTCAGCTGGAGTTGTGTCCAGCTTTGGGATCCCCACTCCAGGGAGTATGGGAAGCACTGCTTCCCAAACGTTTTCCCCACAGTGACTCCATTTTAATGGTCATGACTGTCAATGAGAATGGAGCAAGGGAGAGTAGGAATAAATGGGGCCTGCTCTCATTGGTGGACTGTGACTAGGAGGGTACTGCAAGGGTCAGTATTTGGAACCTATATGATTTAACTTTGAGACTAAAGGCAATTTCAAAACTTGCTGAAAGTGTAAAGATAATCAGAAGTTTGTGCTGTGAGGAAGATGTATAGGAGGGATATTATTAAGCTGGAGAGGGTTCAGAAGAGATTCATCAGGATGTTGAGTTAACACAGTGTGGAGCTGGACGAACACAGCAGGCCAGGCAGCATCATAGGAGCAGGAAAGCTGACGTTTCAGTCGGGACCCTTAGAAGGGGTATGAAAGGTTTGAATTATAAAGAAAGCCTGGATAGGCTTGGACTTTTTTCACTGGAGCAAAGGAGGTTGTCATTTCCCTCGGGTGGGGAATTCCAAGACTAGGGAGCACATTATCAAGTTGAGAGGAGAGAGATTTTAAAAAGACATGAGGGGCAAACTTTTTATACAAAGGGTGATTCTAGGGGAAATGGTGGTTGTAGGAACAATTACAATGTTTATAAGATATTTAGATACATTCATGAGTAAGAAAGGTTTGGAGGAATATGGGCCAGGACCATGCAGATGGAACTAGTTTAGTTTGGGATTATTGTCAGCATGGACTGGTTGGACCGAAGGATTTGTTTCCATGCTGTGTAACTCTGAATAACGTAATTTTAGGAGGATTTGGACAGGCACAGTGATTAGGCAACGACATGACAGTATAATGTGGAAAGCTGTCAAGGTTATCCACTTTGGTTGGAAGCACAGATATACAGAGTTTTTTTAAGTTGTGAAAAGTTGGAAAGTGTAGATGTAAAACGGAGGGTTTTAGGATCAAATTACTGCAGATGCTGAAATCTGTACTGAAAACAGTACAAAGGGATTTGGGTGTGCTTGTCAATAAGTCAGTAAAGGCTAACATGCAGATCCAGTTAGCCATTAATAAGGCTAATGGAATGTTAGCTTTCATCACAAACGGATTTGACTAGAGGGTCAGTGAGAACTTGCTTCAGTTGTATGGGAGCTTGGTTAGACCACTCCTTGAGTTCTGTGCATTTTGATTTCCTTTTTTCAGGAAAAATATTACTGCTACGGAGAGAGTGCAACAAAGGATGACCAGACTTGTTTCCAGGGATGGTGGAACTGTCCTATGAAGACAGATTGGGCAAACTTGGTCTGTACTCTCTAGAATTTCAAAGAATGAAAGGTGATCTCACTGAAACCTACAAAGTAATTAAAGCAATAGGGTAAATGCAGATAAAATATTTCCACTGTTTGGTGAGTCTAGAACCAGGGGGCACAATTTAAAAATAAGGGGGATGTCATTTAGAATTTTTTTAAACTCAGAGGGTTGTGAATCTTTGAACTTCCAAAACCCTCTAGAGTAGAGAATTTCAGTTGTAGAATATAGTTAAAGTAGATTTTGAAACATTTTTGAATTTCAGTGGCATAAGTGGTTATGAAGACAGTGTAAGTATATAGTATTGATGTGTTCAATCAGCCATGATGGTATTAAATGACAGAGCAGACTCAATGGGTTGAATGGCCTACTCTTGATCCGGTCTTAGAAGTTAAAGGTCTTTGGAAGCAATCACTGCCTTGGAGCTCACAGCCCCACTTTGGATCCTGACTGCAGCTTTCAGAAGTCCTGATGTGAAGGCTTTAGAAAGCATGCGGAAAAGATTTGTGAGACAGGTTCCAGAGATGAGAAACTTCAGTTTTGAAAATAGGCTGAAGAAGTTGGGACTGTTTTCCTTGTAGAAGAGAGGTTAAAAGGAGTTTTGACAGTTATTCAAAGCCAGGAGGGATCTGGACAGAGTAAATAGGGGGAGCCTGTTCCCACAGGTTGGAAGGATTGTGAACCAGAGGGTGCAGATTCCAGGATCTGGAATATGCAGCCTGCGAACATGGTGGGGACAGGTCCAATTCTTGCTTTCAAAGTATAATTACATAAGGGAAAAAAGGTGCAGTGTTGACAAAGAAGTAGGAGAGGGACTAACTGAGGTGCTCTTGCTGAGAGCTGGCAGAGGCTAGATGGGCTGAATAGTTTCTTTAAGTGCTGTACTATTCTATATTGACCTTATATTGGTGCCCACTGGTTGCCAGCCCTCTGCCGTTGAAAACTGTATTTACTCTATCAAAACTATTCATGGTTTCAAACACTTCAAACTTGTCTAGCACTTGCGCAGTCATCATCTTCACTGTCAGCTTTCCTTCTGTCCAAGGTGATACCCAAGGCTAGAAATGTCCAGATCAAGATCTCTCTGGAAGATGTTTCGATTGGGATTGTTATACAGTGGACGGTGTGGAGAACGTTGGTTCCCCTCGGCCCAATGCAGCCAAGGAATATACAGAATCTGCCTTCAGTTCACAGTCTCCAGTGCACAGCGAAAGGAAAACGGACAGACCGTGGAGAGTCTGAAGCAGCTGTCAGTGGACGTAGCGAGGATTCGTCAGCTGAAAAGCTGGGTTTTGCTTGCAAACGAGGCTTATGTCTATGAAACCGCCAACATTTTAAAGGAAATAGGAGTTGAGGGGAAGAAGGTAGCCGTCATTTTGGAACGATACCCTGAGGCCGTCCTCTGCAAACCAGCAGAAATCAGAGCCCAGCAGGAGTTATGGGGTAGATTGTGCACCAATGAGAAGGAACTGGCAAGAATTATTGAGCGGTTCCCAGAGTCATTCTTTACAATCAAAAACCACAAGAATCGACAGGACAATATCAAATATTTCCAAGCATTAAACCTGAATAACAGGATTATCAACCGCTTGCTGGTCAGTTCTCCCCAGATTTTCTGTAGCAGTGTGGATCAGAACAGGGTTGTAATTGAGAATTTACAGAAAAGCTACCTTCAGCTGGGTGGCAACCAGGCTAATATGAGGATCTGGTTAATGAAACTGCTGAGCCAAAATCCTTTCATTTTGTTGAAACCTCCAGACTCGGTGCGTGAAAACTTGAACTTTTTGCGATCCTTGGGTTTCGGCAATGCTGAGCTCCTTAAGCTGTTCTCCAAGCTTAAAGGGTTGATAACTGAGCTATCGCCCAATATTATGGAGAAAAGCACTGCGTTCTGTCGACAGTCATTGCAGTGCAACGATGAGGGATTGAAGATCATCTTGATGAGCTGCCCGGCCTTGCTGTACTTCTCGGCCCCTGTCTTGGAGGAGCGACTCAATGCCGTTTTGTGGGAAGGGTTTTCAGTGGAGCAGGTCAAAGCAAGTCCAGCAGTTCTCGAGCTGTCTCCACAGATTGTGCACCGTCGCATCAAGAGGCTGGTCTCTTTAGGATATGATGTAAAAAGAGACAGCCTGGAACTGCTCAAAGGAACCAAGAAGGATTTTGAAGCCAGTTGTGGAAAAATGAACTGGAGGAAAGAGAGACCCTTGTTTAACCCAGTTGCTCCCTTGAGCATTGAGGACTAACCAGCCAGTGAGCACTGGGATGTGTCAACCCAAGATGTGACCCTAAAACTGGCACACAGGAGCTGGAGTAGGCCGTTCAGCCCCTACTGTACCATTCAGTAATATTACAGCTATTCTGATTGTGGCCTCAATAACACTTTCCTGTCTGCTCGACTCTGTTGTCTACCAAAGTCTTGATTGTAGGATGTTGTGGTTTGTTTTGTGTTCAAGTTCAGCACTTGCTGAGAATATGAGATTTCAGTGGAAGACAGATTAGGGTACTTAAATTGATGAACTGATTTGAATTGGGCAACTAAGGCAAAAAGCAATGTTTTCACCCAAAAGGTCAGGGAAATCTGGAATTCTGCTCATCCACACACAACTCCCCCCACTCGGAAAATATAAAACACAAAACGTTTGCCATGTGCTAATAGGTGCAGATCAGTCATGGTCTAATTGAAGAGTGAAACAGTTTTGAGGTATCAAATGGCCTCCTGTTATGTTCCAGTTGTTAATAATTTGTCACAAACAGATCCCTCAAACTCGTAACTTCTTCCTGTCACCCTCCCCATGAAAATGAGTAGATATGGATATCTACCGCGAGATGTGATTCGGCAATTGGACAACACTTTCTCAGCAATCCAGAGGGTGTTAATAGCTACATTGACAACTAATTTCAGTCAAGCATGCGGCTTAGTTGTGACATGCTTTCACAGGAAAGGACTCATGTCCTACAAACGAAAGGAATATAGTCAGTACTTTTGCCGAATTATCCACAAGCTCTGGAAATCTATAGTTCCCTGTTGCTTTCTCCATTGCAACACTTAAGTCAATCAGAGTTTTCTTAGGAATCAATCATTACCTTTCCTAAACAGTATAAGTTGTGATTGTTTGAAATTCAGCATTCTTGTGTCTGTCTGTGTGACTGAGGAAAGGGTGAAGCTGCAAAATACTGTGATTATTCACTATGCATAGCCAGCTGCAATTGTCAATCCACTCAGCTTCTGCTTAGTGTGGGGATTTTCACACTTAAGTGTGCATGAGTGAAGACTCTGCTTTTAACAACTTTGAAACCCTCCAACTTATTGGTCACCATGACTCATTTCTTGGTGACTGCTTCAGTTCTATAAAGTATTTATTGAAAACTGCCTTTCACTTTACAGTGTTCCAAAGTTTACAATTTTAAATTATCATCTTCAAATGGATTATACCTTGAAAATTTGTTATCACTGATTCTAGAACTATATGACACAGCATGATAGATCTTCTCGGCATTTGCTCCAATATTGGATACTGAAGTAAATGATATTTTTATAAGGAAACACTCTTCAAAGGAGCATTTTCCTTGTTCACTGCCCAAAGTGGTGGGGAATATTTCAATCCAAACATATTAAAACAAGTATTTAATTGGTGTATATTCCTGTCATTGTCCATGAAACCTCTTTTTTCGATCTCATTTGGTTGCAAGTTATTATAGAGGTCAATCAGATGAACCCAGGGAATGCCACAAACAGACTCATAAATCTTTTTCAACTTTATTGCATTTGTGTGCATTGGTAAATATTTATTGGAAGGGATTAATGTGAGAGTGAGGAGGTGGGAAGCATTCTGTTGGAAGCCATATTCAACATTTCTCACACCAGGTCACTTCAAAATTCAAACTGTTCCTGTCCCTCCCTCTCTCTTCAGTTATTTAAATAGAAATTACCTTATGAAAGATCTGCAGAATGAAAATGCAATAATGTTTATTATAAATTATTTCAACAACAGAAAATGCTGCAGTGTGTTCTGTCTGATAGTGAAATGTCTCATCTTTAAACATTGGCCTCTTGCTGTTTCATACTGTAAAACTAAAAATCATTTCTGATTAATTGTCCTATCAAGTTGAACCTATGAAATAGAAGTAGAGTCAGACTATTTGGCCCCTCAAGCCTTCTCTGTGATTCAATGAGATACTGGCTCAACTGCTTGTGTTTTGAATTCCACATTCACATCTACACAATAACCCTTCCTTCAATGAATGTCTATGTCCACTTTAAAAGTGTTCGGTGGTCCCACCTTTATTGGCGTCTGAGGCAGAGAGTTCCAAAGTTGCACAACCCTCTAGGGAAAAAAATAAAATTGCTCCTCACCTGTGTCCTGAAAGGGCAATTGCTAATTTTAAAATCCCTAGTTTGGGACTCTCCAACAAGAGGTAACACTGTTTCCACGTTCACGTTGTCAAAAACCAGTCAGGGTCATATATACTTCAATCAGTCTTCTAAACTGCAGTGGAAACAAGTCCAGAGTGTTTAACCTATCCTTGGAAGGCAACCCACTAACTCCAGGTACCAATCTAGAAAAGTTCCTCTGAATTGCGACCTATGTATTTAAATCTTTCCTTGAATAAGGAGACCAAAACTGCAAACAGCATTTGGGATGCACTGTATAATTGAAGCATAGCATCCTTACTTTTATTTTCAATTTATCTTTCAATTAAGGGCAGCATCTCATTAGCCTTCTCGGTCACATGCTGTACCTGCAAACTAATTTTTTTTGATTCGCACCACAACACCTAAATCTCCCTGAATTCTGTGGCCACTATGTTTAAATAATACTATGCTTTTAAAAAAATTTTGGCCAAGTCAGCAGCTTCATATGTGCCCACATTATACTCCCATCAGTCAGCTTTTTGCCCACTCACTCAACCTATCTGTATACGTCTACAACTTTCTCAAGTCCCCCTCACATCATACCTTCTGACCTACCTTGGTGGCAATGATTGGTTTCAATGATCTTCCACCTGAAAATGAATGCAATAGAACTTGCTATGATTAAATAACCTTAGAATTTGAAAAAAATTCTGTTAGTTTGTTGGCTGTCGTTCTGATAGTTCCAGCTCTGTTAAATTTGGAATTTAGTCTCATAAATTTCACAAATATTCTTTGGGGAACCAAAGTCTGACTTTGTGCTGACTGATAACACTGCCCTAGCTGTGAAACATGGCGAGGTAGAAGGAGCGTACAGGGTTCACCTTAAGTTCATGTACAGTAGCTCTGTGATAGGTTCTTGAGAGTGCAATACCAAGCTATTGATGGGTTTGAATGATTTGACTGCTGGTAAGATCATCTTTAAACTATGAAAAACATGATTGCAGTGCACCATGTCATTGTTTGGATGCCTCCCTATCATCATTGTTTAAATATTAACCTGAGCCAGAGGCATATCAATAATATGCTCTTCATTGAAGGGTCAACTTTGCCTTGTGTTGTGGCATTTCTGCAGCAGTCAATAGGTTTACTGTCTCCCTTGTCTAATCCTTTGATCCCTTGTTTGTACTTGACTTGAATTCACTGCTTCGTCTTTCATGTTTTAGCTTTTTCTTCCTCCTGACAGGACCACCAGCATTTTTCTATCACTTCTTGGCCAAAATGTGTCCCTCAACCCACTCAAAATAGATTACTTAGTCACCCACAATTTTGCTATTTACTGTATGTAAATTGGCTGCCATATATTACAACAGTGACTACACTCCACATTTACTTCACTGACTTTAAAGCTCATTTGGGCGTCCTGAGAAGGTCTGCTATGGAGGTGTAACATTTATGTAAAAGACATAATTCAAACAGGAATATGGTACCTGTCCCCTCAAGCCTGCTTCACCATTCAGTAAGATCATAGTTGGAGCTGCTATGTTCATTTTCGTGAATCTGCCCAAGACTGTAAGAAATTACAGAGTTGTGAACGCAGCCCAGTCCATCATGAAAACCAGTCTACCTTCCATTGACTCCTACACTTCACACTGCCTTGGGAAAGCAGTCAACATAATCAAATACCCCCTCACCCCAGTTATATTCTCTTCCACCCTCTTACATTGGGCAGAAGATACAAAAAACACGTACCAACAGAAATAAGAACAGCTTCTTCCCCTTTGTGATCAGACTTATAAACGAACCTCTCATGTATTAAATGGAGTTGAGCTTTTGCTGCGCCTTCTGTGCAACTGAGCCACTATATTCTGCATTCTGTTCTATTACCCTGATGTATTTATGAAAAGTATGATTTGCGAAGATAGCATGCAAAACAATACTTTTCACTGTATCTTCATACACGTAACAATAATAAATCAAACCATTGGCGCAAGGGGTTCTAGATGTCCTGGTACCTAATTATAAAACATTAGTTTGCTGGTAGACCAAGTAATTAGGAAGGCAAATGTAATGGTTATTAAAAGGGGTATGGAATACAGAAGTAGGGAATATTAACTGCAGCTGTACAGGGTGTTGGTGAGACTATTTCTGGAACTTTGCATACAATTTGGTCTCCTTATTTGAGAAAAAAGATAGCATTGCTCTCAAAGCAGTTCATAAAAAGAAAATTGCTTGACCCATTCCAGGGATGTAGGATTTATTTTATGAAGAAAAACTGGCCCTTTATCCATTGCACTTTAGAATAATGAGGTGATGCAATTGAAAGCTATAAGATCCTCAGAACTGGATACTGGAAGAATGTTTCCTCTTGTAGGATAGACTAAAACTAGGTGACATTGTTTAAACTTAAGAGCTCTCTATTTACAGTTGTCTTCCCCAGAGATCAGTGGAGGCTGGGTTACTGGAATTTATTCAAGGTTGAGTTAAGAGGTTTTTGGAAGACAAGTCAAGGGTTAGAGAAGGGGCAGCCAAGTGGAGCTGAGACCAGAACCTGATCAGCCATGAACTTATTGATTGGTGAAGTAGGCTTGAAGGACCAAGTTGCCTTCTGCTTCTCCTAAGTTTTATGTTTCCAGTTTGATCTGATATCCCTTAATTATCTTAATGGTTGGAAATTTATCAACCACTGTCTTGGCTATGCTCATCAGTGGAACATAGCTCTCTGTAGTACAGAATTCTGAAGATTCGCAGCACTGAGTGAAGGAATTTCTCCTCATTCTCAATTCTAATGGCCTACTTCTTGAGACAATGCTACCTTATTTCAGACTCCACCCAGGGAAACAATCTCTCAGCATCTGCCCTGCGAAACTCCCGAAGACTTTTACATGTTTCATTGCAATTGCTTCATTCTTCTAAATTCCATGAAATATGAACCAAATCTACTCACTGTCTCCTCATAGGGCAGTCTTCTGAGCCCAGAACCCAGTTCAGTTAATCTCTACGATTCTCCTTCCCTCCCATTTATTACCTTCTATTAGTAAGGAGACTGTTTATTCTTCATTCTAGACTCTTCAGTCAAAAGGCAGCAGCCCCACAGTAGCAAAATACTGCAGATCCTGTAAATTTGAAATAAAATGCTTGAAATACTCAAGCCGCATCTGTAGAGAAAGGAACAGTTAACGTTTAAGGTCCCATCATCACAACTCTCAGCATCAACCCTGTCAAGCTATATATATTTCAATGACTTGGTTCTTCTAAATTCCAGAGAATATAATTCCAGTCTATTCAATGGAGATACAGTGGTCTAGGGGTAGTGTCACTGGACTAGTAATCCAGAGCCCCAAAGTGATTCTCTGGAGACACGGATTTAAATCCTACCAAAACAATTTAAATTCAGTTAATTAATAGAAAAATCTGGAATTAAAAGTTGGTCTCAGTAATGGTGACCTCACTAACGATCACGAATTGTTGTAAACAAAGCATCATCTGGCTCACTAACGTCCTTTAGGGAAGGAAATCCACTATTTTTACCCAGTCTGGCTTAGATGTAACTCCAAATCCACAGCAACATGTTGACTCCTGACTGCCTTTGCCACTCAGTGCAAGCACATCCAGGGATGGGCACAAAATGCTAGCTTTGCCAGCAATAGCTATATCCCCTTAAGGAATGAAGGGAAAAGAAGCTGTCTCCATATGACAATTATCAAGAAAGGAGAGATAATTTCTGATCAAATAGTTATGGGTTATGGAACTTGAGTTTTGCTGCATGAAGACACTTTGTCAATCTTTTCATCCTTCATTGATCAGAATATTTCAGAAGAATACCAATTCAAGGGGAAAAAGCAAAATTCATACTGTATGGCAGGAAGGTGCAGATTGGTTGGTAGGCGGATGCTGATTGGTAGAGGTATTGCCATACTGAATGTATCTATTAATGCTGATTGACAGTGAAAAACAAGGCTTTGTTGAAACTCTAAGCCAGGCAGGTTGACTCTGATTGTCAAACCCTGGCTATTAATTGTCAATCAGTATAAATGGGGATATTCTCCATGGTGACATCTCTACCAATCAGAGTTGACTTCCCAACCAATCAGCACTCTCCTCTTATACTGTATAAAAGTTTTAGCTTTCTGCTTGAACCAGTATTCTTACAAATTGTTCAGATAAATGCAAGACAGAACGCAACACTCAAATCATCAGATTACTGCAGAAACTTCACTCACTTTAGTTTATTTAAGTCCCCTGCATCCACAAAAAAGCACCCCCACACAGTAAACTATGTCCAACGCAAATCTCTGGCACATTGAGAATTTTGATGTTTTGACCCAAAGGGCATTTTCTTTAAAATTTTACATTTGAAACAGTGCATAAACTCTAAATTATCTGGGAATTAAATGAACTCACCAATTGGATCTGGTTTTAAGTGGCTAATAGAAATGTATTATTTGTGTCTACATTAATCCCTTACTTTGTAAAACTTAATTAGGTTATAAGTACATGAGAATATAATGAACTCAACCTAACAACAAATGATCTATGGGCATTAATACAAAACCAAGAGGGCAATAGACCTTTCATTTCTTTTTGTAAATTAAGGATAATTCAGTATGCTGGAAATTATTGATTGTGTAATATTTTTACTATTTTATACTTTATTTCTCAGTTCAATAATTGCCTATAACTGTTACAAGTTATGACTTGTTTAATTTGTATTGTCCTCACAATTCTACAGGTGACACCATGATAATCTTCAAGAAACCATTCCATTTGAGGCAATGGGGTTTGTACAATCTCTTGAGACTAATAAACACAATGTTAAAACGGGTTCAGCATATATATGTTTTATATATGTGGTGAAAAGACATTCCTTGATCTGTCCGAAACCCGTTGGTCTTCCAATGTCCCTGACGAACTGTTACAGACTGGCGCATTCCAAGGTCCATGGCTAGTGCTGAGGAAAGCACGAAAGTGTGGGGTGAATCTGTTCCCACTGTCCAAGGCCTTCCAGCCTTCATATATGAATGCATATCTAGATGATTTGATCTATTACTGTCACGTGTACTGAGTTACAGTGAAAAGTGTTATCTTACATGCTTTACAGGCAGAGCGAACTATACAAGTGCTTTAGTGTAACAGAACAGAGTGCAGGATATGGCGTTACAGAGGCTGAGAGGTGCAGAGAGAGATCAACATTAACATTAAAGAGGTCCATTTAAAAGTCTAATAACAGTTGGAGAGAAGCTGTTCTTGAATCTGTTTGTATGTGTATACAAATATTTATATTCTCTACCTGACAGAAGAGGGTGAGACAGAGTATAACCAAGTGGGAGGGATCTTTGATTATAGTAGTTGCTTTCCTAATGCAGCAGGAAGTATAGATGAATCAATGGACAGGAGGCTGGTTTGTGTGATGGACTAGGCTGTGTTCACAACTCTCTAGTTTCTTTCAGTCTTGGTGAGAGCAGTTGCCATACTATTCTGTGATGCGTTCTATGGTGCATCTGTAAAAATTTGTAAGGGTCTTTATAGAAATGCCAAATTTCCTCAGTCTCCTGAGGAAGTAGAGGCGTTGCTGCGCTTTCCTGCCCATAGTGGCAATGTGTATGGACCAGGACAGATTGTTGGTCACTCCCAGGAACTTGACACTCTTGACCATCTCCACTTCAGCACCATTGATGCAGACACGGGTGTGTCTTCCACTCCATTTCCTAAAGTCAAGGACCAACTCCTTCATTTTGCTGACATTGATGGAAAGATTATTGTCTTTACACCATGCCGAAAAGCACTTTATCTCCTTCTGCGTTTTTTTGAGATCTGACCTACAATGGTGGTGTCATCAGCGAACTTGTAAATGGAGTTGGTGCAGAATTTGGCCACCCAGTCATGAGTGTATAAGGAGTATAGTAGTGGGCTGAGTACCAAGCCTTGCGGGGCACCAGTATTCAGGATTATTGTGGAGGAAGTTTTTTGCCTATTCTTACTGACTGCAGTCTGTTGGTCAGGAAGTCAAGAATCTAGTTACAGAGGGAGGAGCAGAGAAACCTAGGTCTCTGGAGTCTGTAGATGAGTTTGTTTGGAATTACGGTATTGAAGGCAGAGCTGTAGTCAATAATTGGGAGCCTGACGTAGGTATTCTTGTTATCCAGATGTTCCAGGGATGAGTGTAGGGCCAGGGAGATAGCATCTGCCATAGACCTATTATGATGGTAGGCCGCTTAGGGATCAAGGCAATTTGGTAGGCTAGGGTTGATGTGAACCATGACCAACCTCTCGAATAACTTCATAATGGTGGACATCAGAGCCACCGGGTGGTAGGCATTGAGGCACATGACATGATTTTTCCTTGGCATTGGTGGTCTTCTTGAAGCAGGTGGGAACTTAAGATTGTCATAAGGAGTGGTTGAGTGGCAAATACTCAGACAGAGCTTATGTCTGTTTCCATAGCTAGATTTTTTTTCTGGAACAAGTCTCTAACCAATCATCAGTGGTTGTAGCTTCAAGGGTGCCACTCCACATCCAGCATGGACTCTCCTGGAAAGATTTATAGTCGATAAACGACAACATTTTGGCCATATTATAGGCTGGGACCTTTTTCATTGAAGTGTATGGGGTTGAGGAATGACCTTATAGAGGTTTATAAAATCAGGAGGGGTCTAGATAAGGCGAATGGCAGGTGTCTTTTCCCTAGGGTGGGGGGATTCAAGACGAGGGGAGATATTTTTAAGGTGAGAGGAGAAAGATTTTAAAAAGAGTGGCAACTTTTTTGCACGCAGAGTAGTTCTTGTGTGGAATGAACTTCCAGAGGAAGGATGCTGGTACAGTTATAATGTTTAAAAGACATTTGGATAAGTACATGAATAAGAAATGTACGGAGAGATATGTGCCAAGGGCAGGAGAGTGGGACTAGTTTAGTTTGGGTTTATGGTTGGTATGGACTGATTGGACCAAAGGGTCTGTTTCTGTGTCATATGACCATGACACACATCCACAGTCAACAGACCCTGGAAACTCTGGTTCAGAGGCAAGGACACTATCCACTGCACCACAAGATATCCTCTATGTAGTAAACATCACTGTGCTACTGCCTTCCATATTGGGAATGATTGATAAATGCGTGTTCTTTGGGAATGGTTGAGACTGACCTGATAGAAGTCTTCAAAATTATGAACAATATATGCAATACCAGTCAAAACCCTTTGGAAGAGAGTTGGATAATCATCAGAAGAGAAAAACAAATGCTTTGCTTCAAAAGGCAGAGAAACACAATTAGGTGAACTGCCCTTGCAAAGGGGCCAGCAATGACAAGACAGACCAAATGGCCTCCTTCTGTGTTGTAATCATTCTGTGATTTTATGTACTTTTTAAATTCCTCAATAAAATATTAAAGATTATGAATCTTCTGGAGATCAAACCTTTTGGTTGATCAAAGTTCAAAATCATTCACTCATTCTGAATCTCTTCTGATCCTTCACACCCCTTTCTGAATTTTTTTTTCAGGATCCCTGAAATTCCATTTACACTTAAACATGAACACACTGTAAAAATCACACTTCAATACAAACCACACTGAAATGACTGCAACAGAGGCCAGTAGCCCATCACCAAGTCACCCTTTATTTACTTGTGCACAGTACACTGGCTGTGACCAGCCAGCTTGGAGTCAGTCCCTGAGGAGATTCTACATCTCCTGTTTATATTGGTCAGCCAAGGCTTTCCTGATTGGCCCAGGTTAACAACCATAACGAGGATCTCATAGTCAATGAGATCCATTCGGTTCCAATCACCACACATACGAAGTTTAATATTGAGATTTATTCTTGGTAAACTTTTTGAAAGACTTGGAATTTGTATTCGATGCCATTTTCCTCTTGGATTTCACTTGGAACTCCAGGAAACCTAAACACAAAGATATTACATGAAATACCACAGACCTCTCAGAAACACTGATGCTTACTTCTTGTAAACCACAAGGTAAACATAAAGGGAGTTAAATGGTATTGGGACAAACAAGAATATGGAATTGAGGTGGCAATAAGATCAGCCATGAGCTTATTAAATCTTACCAAATGGTCTACTCCTGCTCCTGATCCGTATGTTCTTAGCTGCATTCCACTTCTATAAAACTAATTTCCACAGTCTTTCACAAACATAAAGGCAGATTTTAAGGAGTCTTTTGAAGGTCAGAGATTTGAAAGATTTTTGGGACAGAATCTCACAGCATGGAGACAAGATGATTGAACTCACTTTTCACTGAAAGTAGATGGGAGGAAGGAGAGAGGAGCAATGCCTCTGAAACTGAGAGCACTTTGAACAGGAATTCCATGCAATGGAGAATACCCGAGGTATGGTGCTGGGAGCTCAAGGTGGTGAGACAGCCTATTCAGCCCAATCATCCTGGGAGTTTTCCCAAGCTTTCCTTGATCAACAGCTATTTTGGGATTTGGTGGAAGCCCTTTGACAGTATGTATCTGGGCTTTGCATCAAAGTTCTCTCAGCCAATTGGGAAGACTCTCCAGGAAATTCTCAATATAATGTCCTCTAGCATGGGGCCTAAGCTCGTCTTAACATCAGCCCTAATACTTGCCTTATCTCGAATGTATACCTGTGTTCCACTGTCCTGCCAAATGAACCTGCCCTTGTATGAGGATTAACCATTCCTATTCCAATTAGTATCATATCTCACCGTGAGGGTTCTGCCCCAATTAAATCCTTTCAAATGTGAGCCAAGTTTTCAACACTTTCCTCCTCTCTCGGTCTTTGACAGAGTAACCGAGAAACCGACCACACTTTGCCAGCCTTTTCCTGACCCCAAAAATTATGTTTCCAATGTATTCCCAAAGACCCAATCATGGAACCACGGTGCAGAATATCCTTGGAGAAACAGGCAATGTGGCTCAATCAGTCCACTCCGCATTTTATATAATGCTGTTCTGACTGGCATCGCCCCTCAATCTCTTTCAGCCTCTCCTAGAGATAGTTCCAAATCACTCATTCCATGTGAAATATCATCTGCACTCTGTAAAAACAGCCTTAGCATCAATGCCTTTGGTTCTCGTATTCTCTGTGAAAGCCTGTGGCAGACTGATCCACAAAGACTGACAGATGAGTTTTGAGTAGGTGAGGCAGAGAGTGATAACGTTGTGACTCAACACATTAAACGTCAGCTGATCTTAATCCCCACCCACACTAGTTTTCACATTCCCAAGACAACCCTACTGATGCCACTCATGTTGCCCCTCCCTCTACTAATTCTCACAGACTCCCCACTCAAAGTCACTAGAATCCATCTGCCCCATCTCCTCAAATCCCCTACCCCAGGTATCGCAAGTCCCATGGACAAAGTGACCTGTACTTCATTTCCAACGATCTGGTGATCCTGACCTGGGACATCTCTGGTAAAGCAAAGGAAAGATTTTGATGCTTACTCATCAAGCAGCTTAAATGTGTCCTGGTCAAACTTTGGGAAGAAGGTGTCACAGTTGAATTCAGCCATGATATTTGTGAGGTAGATCTGATCGCAGTTTGGATGCTTCATGGCCTCCTGTGAACAGAAAATAAGAAGTAGCATTACAATCCTTTTATTCTTTCTGGAAACATCGGCTAACATTTTGTTGCCCATCCCTAATTGTCCTTGAACTGAGACCCTTGCCAGCCCATCACTTTTGACATCACTGAATCCCCCACTATCAACAGCCTGGGAGTTATTGATCACAAACTCAACTGGACTCACCACATAAATGCAGCAGCTACAAAAGCAGGTCGGAGGTTAAGAACACTGCAGCGAGTCACTCACCTCCTAACTCCCCAAAGCCTGTCCACCATCTACAAGGCACAAGTCAGGAGTGTAATGGAATACTTCCCACTTGGCTGGATGGGTGCAGCCCCAACAACACTCAAGAAGCTTGACACCATCCAGGACAAAGCAGCCTGCTTGATTGGCACCACATCCACAAACATTCATTCCATCCACCGCCGACGCTCAGTAGCAGCAGTGCGTACTATCTACAAGATGCACTGCAGAAATTCACCAAAGATCCTCAGACAGCGCCTTCCAAAACCACTACCACTTCCATCCACAAGAACAAGGCAGCAGATAAACAGGAACACCACCGTCAAGTTTCCCTCCAAGCCACTCACTATCCTGACTTGGAAATATATCGCCGTTCCTTCACTGTTCTGGGTCATAATCCTGGAATCCCCTCCCTAATGGTGTTGTGGGTCAACCCACAGAAGGTGGACTGCAGCGGTTAAAGAAGGCAGCTCACCACCACCTTCTAAAGGGCAACTAGGGTCAGGCAATAAATACTGGCCAGCCAACAATGCCCACGTCCCACAAAATGAATAATTTTTTAAAAACCCATTTCAGAGGGCAGTTGAGTCAACTACATTGCTGAGGAGTCACATATAGACTAGTCCAAGCAAAGGCAGCAAATTTCCTTACCTAAAAGCCATTGGTGTACCAGTCAGGCAACATTAGACTAGCTTTTAATTCCAGCTTTATTCATGGATTTCAAATTTCACCCTCTGTCGTGGCAGCATTTGAACTCATGTCTCCAGGTTGTTAGCCTGGGCCTCAGCATCATCCAGGCTAGTGAAACTGTTACTAATATCATCATATCCCCTCACAGCACAGGATCTTTTAAAAGATCTTTATGGTGGTTACTGTAAAATGTAAAAAGAGAGCTTCCTTCTCCTGGAGCAAATTACTCCATGACATGATTAGTTCCTGATTACACAGTGGAAAATAATTGCTCACAATATTGTAAATAAGTTAGTTCAGCACAACATTAAAGATCATTCTCTAACCAGCTCCACCTGTTTGGCTGGGGCAATGGAGCAGAGGTTAATATTTCAGGGAATTATTAGGGCCAGGTTAATGTTCTCATTTGTTTTGGTTTCCAAGTAGGGATTGCAGCAATCACATACTCCTGGTGAAATGTAATGCTTTATATTGTGATATACAAGAACAATGAAAACTGGAAAATGAAAAGAAGTGAGTTGGGTCTGATCGATTGGAAAACTGTAATACTTTCTGACCCAGATGGAAGGAGTGCATTGTCTTTCTCTTGTCCTGCTACTTAATGGATTGCTCATTTGTTTTACCCAATTCTCAAAAAGGGCAATTGTACGCTTTCTCTAAATTAGATTTAAAATAAAGGGATTCATCAACCACGTTTCTTCAATAAACTTAAAATTTTCGATGTATCAAAAAACAAATCATATTCAATGAAGATGCAATAACTGGTTAATACAGTTTGTAATATGAAAATAGAAATGATTACCTCTCTAAATACTCCCCCCACAAACACACACACATCCAAAAAAGGAAGAGAATTATTTCTCTATGCACAGATTCTTCTGGCCAACACATTTTGGATTCTTCAAGTTAAAAATATAAAGTATAGACTATTTAGATGTACGTTAGTCTAGCGGTCATGATCAAACAAATACAGGCTTTCTGGCAGATGCTGCTTGCTCAGAAAATGCAGTATTGAGAAGTGTTCCAGTTGTTTTTCAAAGAGGACAATTAGTTTTCACACTGGTTTCACAGCAAAGGTGCTTCCAAAACTACAGCTGAACAGCCTGTTCCTTCTTACAGGTTTCCTCAAGGAAATGTCAAAATCATCTCCAAACTTGCAGAACTCTGTTCAAATAGAACAGCCATAAAATCCAGTACAGTCAGATGCCTTCCCTGGTGAGGTCAAAGCAACAAAGATCAGTAACTATCTACAGCCATGTGGTTTCAAAGAAATACCTTGTTAAGAAAAATCCAACATGTCTTTCCATTGACCTTTTCTCTTTAAAAAAAATAATGAGGTATCTCCACAATTCTTCAAACTCACATCCATAAAAATCATTAAACATGAAGACATTATAACAATTAAAAGATAAGTTGATGTACAGTGGCAAACATTCACTGGACAGAAAAATGGGACTTTCAATCAACAAATCCACAGGACCAAATGGTGTGCAACTCAGGGTTTTAAAAGAAGAGGTAGATGCAGAGAAAGTGCAATTTTTGGCCATCCAAAATTTCCTGGATTCTAGAATAATCCCCATGGATTAGAGGTAGCTAATGTATACCCTCTAATCAAGATAGGGGTGTGAAACAAACCAGGGAACTGTAGACAGTCAGCCTAACAGCAGCATAATAATTTTTTAAAAACTGTACATGCTGGGGATCTGGAATAAGGCCAGAGAATGTGAAAAATGCTCAGCAACTGTGAAGAGAGAAACAAAGTTAACATTTCAAGTCCAACACGATTCTTCTTTTTGAATTTGAAGGAAGGTTAAAAAGTGATGAGTATTAAGCTGCTGAAAAAGGGATGAGGGTCAACAGTACCAAAGGGAAGGTCAAAGATAGGTTATAGAGTGCAAGTGATTAAACAACAAAGTCATCATGGAACAAAAGGCAAAGGGCACAAGTGTAGTACAGAAACAAAGCATTGGTCCAGAGTCAGTGGTTCTTCCAGAATAATATCAGCTCCTTTGAAGAGCTAAAACATGAGAACAAGATACAGATGGACACTCTTGGGAACAAAAAACAAAATGGAGGACAGAATTCATTGTCTGAAGTTACCAAACCTACCGTTGAGTCCAGAAGACTGTACACTGTCTTATCAGAAATTGAAGCTAAGACAATGATGTGAAAGATGGGCCTCATATCAGTCATAGGTGAAATTTTAGAATCAATTATTAGTGATGTAGTACCAGGACGTTCTGAAAATCTTAACTTGACTGCACAGAGTCAACATGGACTTATGAAAGGAAAATCCTGTTTAGCAAATCTGTTGAGAATTGTTTTGCGACTGTACCTAGAAAGGTGGATAGGGGGGATGTTTCTTTCATAGCATTTCAGTGAGACGAGCCCTGAAGCACTGTGTCCAGTTTCAGTCTCCCTACCTATGGAAGGACATACTTGTCTTAGAGGGAATGCAACAAGGATTCATCTTCTGCCATGTGGTGATTATCCTACAAGAAGGGAATGAGTAGACTCAGCATGTATTCATTAAAATTCAGAGAAATGATTGCATTGAAACATCCAAAATTCTTAAGGCGTTTGCCACATGTCAGTCTATTCAACCAGCCTGTCTCTTCAAATCTATCAACATTCTCCTTGCAGTTGGTAATATTTTCAAGTCTTCTGGAGTTTGCAAATTTTGAAATGGTGCCCTTTACTCAAACCTAGGTTCTTTAATACAGGAGGTTCATAGTGGTTGTAGGACAGGAAGAGAGTGGTTGAATGAAAACAGACCAGCTTATCACCTGAGTTTACAAGTTTCTCCAGAGTATCTGGAGAAAGCACTTGTTTTAGCACAAATTCCATATATTGTGATGGTGTCATCACCCAAAAGAGCAGCAGGGCAACTAAACTGCAGAACTTTTTTTATTCATTAATGGGATGAGGGCATTGCTGGTGAGGCAGCATTTATTGCCCACAGGGCAGTTCAGAGTCAACCACATTGTTGTGGGTCTAGAGTCACACGTAGGCCAGACCAGGTGAGGATGGTAGTTTCCCTCCCTAAAGAATATTAGTGAACCAGATGGGTTTCCACCATCTGCCATGGCAGGATTTGAACCCAGGTCCCCAAAACATTATCTGGGTTTCTGCATTAATAGTCCCGCGCTAATGCCACTTGGCCATCGCCTCCCCCTGACACAACTAAATCTGATAAACACTTGTTTCAAACATTTTCACATCTTTACCTCAAAGGGTTTGACACCACCTATGACCCATAGAATTTCAATCTCTTCATTTAGAGGTGGCTCTGAAGCAAGTTGAATAGCACTGGGCAGGTCTCGGCAGAGATAGTCTGCGTTCTCAGGCACCGAACTGATCAAAAAAAAAGTCAAAGTCACTCATGTTCCTGGATACATATATAACTTATAAATTTAGATCATTCTTGAAGCATTTTCCTGCTTTTAAATAAATGCCTCATATGATTTTGCTGTCAGTTTTCATTTCTCTGATCAGTGAACAAAGAACTAAGTCGGAGATGCTTTAGTCTCAGTGGCTCTGGAGAATTAAAGGCATTTTTTGTTTCAATTAGCAAGCAGATATAAGCTGGTTTTGTTTTCACAAGGGACTTTTGCAATCAATAAAATAAGATTTGCTGAGAAAGAAGATGAGCTACTGAAGCTCATCAGGACAGGTGCAAGAATACCAAATTTCAACAGGAAGAACAATTTGTATGGCATGAGAACGAATGCTGTTTGAGAATTTGAGTGTTGCCAACCAGAGAAATAAATTCTTTTGGAACATGTTTTATCCAGTGTAGTTTAGATTGGTCCTAGATAGCACCCCAATTCAATTGTTCAATATGTGGACTCTCCAAGCTAGTATAGTGTCACGGGTTAGGTACAGCTTTGAGTTCCAAGTCGGCACTTGCTGATGATGATGAGCCAGCCGATCCGATCTAACTGATTTTCTCAGTTAATCAGGGCAGCTCCATCTTCAGCAGACCTCTTAACAGGTTCAATCTTTAATAAAGTAAAGAAATGCCTGGCCATCATCGTGGAGGGGAAGCCCAGTACCAGGTAGTTCACCACACCATGTGGAAGGGGGGAATGAATATGAAAGACCTTGTAGATGCCAGGCACTTGACAGGCTTTGGCCTCACCAAGGGTACAACTTGACATCCACTGGATGCTCTAAACCCCATCCCGCACCACCGCACCACCACACCCCCCACCACTTCCCATCCCACCTCCGCCCCCACCGCCCAACAAATCTGCCAACAAATCAGCATTTGGTTAAAAAATGTGTTGGAGGCAGTTCAGGGAGGTTTACTAGGCTGGCACTTGGAATGGGGCACATTGACAATGAGGAAAGGTTGGACAGGCTAGGTTTATATCCATTGGAGTGCACAAGAGAGAGAGGCAACTTAACTGAAACCTACAAAATCCTGAAGGGTCTTGACAGGGTGGATGTGGAGAAGATGTGGAAGAATCCAGAACTAAGAGTGACTGCTTAAAAGGCAGATTAGGCAAAGTTTTTGCCTCAAAGGGTCATGACTCTTTGGAACTCTCTCTCTGAAAAGGTGGTTAAAGCAAAAGCCTAGACTAGTTTTAAGAAAGAGGTTGACAGATTCTTGATATGCAAAGCATGGAAGGTCATTAGGAGTAGGGGGAATACAGATTTGAGGTTACAATTAGATCAGCTCTGATCATATTGAGTGGCAAAGCAGTCTCATGGATCCAAATGGTCTATTCCTGCTCCTAATCCGGATATTCGTAAATGAACTGGCTACTGCTGCCGGAGGTGGGTAAACACTGCCAGTCTTCATTGTCTGCAGCAAGATCCTCTAGCAATAGCAACACGTTGACCAATCTACCAGTGCTAACCTTTCCCACGTTCATCCCAGTCCTCCCTTCAAGTTTCCCTCACTGTGGGACTGGGGAGACCCTGGCCAATGGGTAAGATCTTCTCACTCAAAACCTGCTCACGTAGAACCACATTGGGCCCATAGTAACTTCAGACTCCCGAATAGCTCAGAGTGCTATATGAACATGGGAGTTAATCCTGTGTATGAGGGTAATCCCTGACACTGAGCAGGTCACCCACTGGATAAGTCCAAGTCAAGTGTCAACTTCTTGGCATTCTCCACTGAAGTACAGCCAATTTCTGAAGGTAAAGTTTGGTTATTATATCAAAGGGCGATGACCATCTGACCTTTAGCCCCAATTTTCATCCGAGATCCAAAAATGGCTCCTATTTTGCACTTGGAATTTAGGGCCAGGGATCCAGGAGGTGTTGATATTTTCAACAGCTTTGACAAGGAAAGGAAGGTTAGTAATGGGCTGTTGTTTAACAGCTGAGGTGAAAATAGCCAACACTTTAACCAATTAACTATACAACCCTTTAAGAATATACCTTGCTAAGTTTTCAGGGCTCACGCTCCACCCTTGGACTTCAAGTTATCACTTTCCCAGTAAAGAGAATGAAGGCTGGATCCTTTTTCTTCTATGTAAGCCCATTTTTCTCCATTTCAAGCCTCATACAACTTACCTCAATGTTCTGCTTAAAACAACACAATAGCAGTTTGGCAAAGATAAATTGCCCTTGATGGCACTTCCTTTACCATAGATGACAAAATTCTTCTTACCTGAAATTGAAATAATGTAAAATGACATCCACATTCTCTATTTCAATCAAGTTGACAGCTTAATTTAGAAATACAGAACGGTCACAGAACTGAAAGCCATTTGTTCAGCTCATCATGTTTATGCAAGCTACTTCCAACACAACTAGTCCTACCACCCTATCAGTGCTTCCCTGCAATTGTTCTCCCTTCAGGTGTTACTCCAATCCCCTTTTGAAAGCCACAAGTTCATCTTCCTTCACCAAACTCTCAGGCAAAGCATTCCAGACTTTAATCATTTGCTGTTTACAAACTTTTTTCTCATGTGTCCCTTGCCTCTTTTGCCATTCACCTTAACTTGGTGCCTTCTGATTCTCAATCCTCCAGCCAATGAGAGCATATTCTTTTTTCCTATCAGCTCTGTCTAGACACCTCATGATTAAGACCATAGATGTAGGAGTAGAAGTTGGCCATTCAGCCCACCAAGACTGCTCTGCCATTCAATGAGATTTCCATCAGTTTGCTAATCCTCAACTCCACTTTCTTGCCTTATTCTCATAACACTTGATTTCCTTTCTGTCTAAAAATCTGTCCTGAATATACTTTAATGACCCAACCTCAATAGCTTTCTGTGGCAAATAAACACCTCGATTAAATAGCCCCTCAGCTCTCTGAGATGTGCAGCCCCTAGATTCTCCAAGCTATCCACTGGTGTCTTTCATTCCTAAAGACACTCTACTGAATACTCTGTGCACCCTCTCTAAAACCTTTACAACCTTCTTGAAGTGTGATTACCCCAGTTGAGGCTTAACCAGTGTTTTATAAAGTTTTACTGTAATCTCTTTGCTTTTACACACCGGTGTCCCTATTTATAAAGTGCAGGATGCTAAAGACTTTACTAATGGCCCTGCCACCTTTAATGACTTAATGCTCATATTCCAGTTGTTAATTGATTTGAGGTGTTCCTATCTGTCATTTCAGCTTATCAATCCTGCTGTAAAATAGCCCATTACTATCCTTCCCCTCCTCATCAAAGTTCTCAAAAACAATGGCATTTCCTGGATCCCTGGCTGCTGTCCTAAACTCTAAGCATATTGTAGCATCTGTATTTGAGATGAACTTTGGATGAAAGTTGGGGAAAATAGGCCTAACGGTCATCACCCTTTTGATGAGTTAATAACCTTTGACCACTACCTTCTAGAAGGACAAGGGCAGCAGATACATGGAACACCACCACCTTCAAGTTCCTTTCTAAGCCACTCATCATCATGACTTGGAAATATATCTCCATTCCTTCAATGTCACTGGCCTTGAGCGGTTCAAGAAGACAGCTCATTACCACCTTCTCAAGGGTCAATAAGGATGTGCTGGTCCAACCAGTGAAGCTTACAATTCATCAATGAATTTTTTAAAAAAGTTCACCGTCTCAATTTGGAGAGGAGTCTAAAAATGTTGAAGCTTATTATAGACTCAAGCAATGGGTGAAATGGATAATCCTCTGCTCTGACACACATTTTAGAATTGTATCCTTTGTTTTGTTTCCTCTCCTTGTTCTTCCTACCATAAGGAGTCGCTGCATTTCTCTGCATTACATTTCATCTTCCTCTCATGTCCTCAATGTTCTCTCATTCCACCATCTGATCTCTGCCCTCTTGAAGTCTATAGTATCCTGCTAATGCGTTTTCAATACTTCCAAATTTTGTGTCAACTGCAAATCGTGCAACTGTGCCTTGTACACCCAAATCTAGGTCATTAATACAGGTCAAGATAACAGTGGTCCTAATACCTATTCCTAGGGATCCCCAAACATTTCGGCTAGAAAGCAGGATGCTGTCTTCATAAATTTAATGAAACCAACACATTCTGTACCAATGGTCTGTTTATCCTCTGGTATCAGTGAACCATTCCTAATTGCTGTAGTTGTATACTTTCTTCCTGTAATTAATTAATGCATTCTATCTAAACTGCTGCTTCGTAACAATCGCAATAAACTATCTAAAAATTGCTTATAAATGGCCGACTGTCTAAGTTAGGTAACTGTGACCATGAAACTCCTAAAACCAACAGTTTCTTCTCCACAAATAACTTCATGGTCCCTAATCAGTTTAATCCTTCTTTCAAACACCCCTTTAATATTTATACTTATTATTTGGATTCTTTTTTCATGTTAGCTTTTCATACTCATTCTTTCCTTTGCTTATTTCTTATTTTTCATTGGCCCCCTGAATTTACAGCATTCATCCTGATTTTCACTTGTATTACCAACTTGACATGCATTACATATATCTTATTTTCTGTTTGGTCTATCTCTTTGTCATCAAGGGAGCTCTGGTTTTATTTACTCTGTCTAGCCACGTTGTGGGAATATATTTAGGGTAGCAAGGTGGTTCAGTGTTTAGCACTGCTACTTCACAGCGCCAGGGACCCAGGTTCAATTCCACCTCGGGTAACCGTCTGTTGGAATTTGCACATTTTCCCAGATTTCCTCTGGGTGCTCAGTGTCCTGTTTCCTCCCAGCGCCAGTTTCCTCCCACAGTCCAAAGATGTGCAGGTTAAGTGGACTGGCCATGCTAAATTGCCCATAGTGTCCAGGGATGTGCAGGCTAGTTGGGATAGCCATGGGAAATGCAGGAATATAGGGTAGGGTGGTGGGTCTGGGTGAAATGCTCTTCGGAGGGTCAGTGTTGATTTGATGGGCTGAATGGGCTGCTTCCACACTGTAGGAATTCTATGATATATCATTGATAGACCTGAACGATCTCTTTTTTGAAAGGCAGCCCGTTTTCCCTGCCGATCTTTGATTCCACGGAACAAATAAATAAAAGCCAATCTAGAACATTCTTAATTGCATGGTCTGTGAAATGGTGATTCAAAGATGTTAAATGATTTGCATCTTGAATTTGAATTTTACTTGTAAAGTTGCTGAACTGGTCACCTGGTTTTTATGTGGAATGAACTGTCAGAGGAAATGGTAGAGCAGGAACAGTTACAATGTTTAAAAGATGTTTGGACAGGTACACGAATAGGAAAGGTTTGGAGGGATATCGGTCGAATGCAGGCAAATAGGACTAGTTTAGTTTGGAAAATCTGATCATTATGTACAAGTTGGACTGAAGGATCTGTTTCCATGCTGTATGACCCTATGACTCTAGGAGATGTCAGTATTCAATACCAATTCTCTAATGTCAGACAGCAGCTGGGAATATTTCACCTGCAGTCTCTATGGGTTCCATCCTTCAGCTCAGCTTTGTTTACTGAGGGAAATTACTTTTACTCCAAACTAGTCAAATTATCACTGAGACAAAGGAATAGATAAGGAATAACGAGTCCAAAGTTATATAACTTCTCAGCAAGTATTGCGACATACCTGGATCAGAGACTGTAGTTATCTTCGAAAGAAAGTAACTAAATTCATTACTGCAGGAGGGAATGCACAATATAGTGAATATTCAGGATATAATGGGCAGGATATTAACCACATTGAAGATAATCACAGGTCAGAATGATTCTGGGTCTTGATCCCACACTTGCCATTGGCCTATCCCCAGCGTGACTTTATAGAGTCCCCAGTCAGGCCCCTTGAGCACTGAAATGTTTACACTGGCTACACTGGTGAAACATAGTTAGTACAAACAATTCTTACCAAAACAACTATGTAATTGAGAATGGCATCAATTCATGTCAACAGTTTATCAGCTATGGACATCCATGAACTGCCAGTGACATTAGACCCACATACTGAAAGTTTTGGCAAAGATCTGTAGCTCGGGTTGTGGGTGAGGTTGTTGACTTGCTCGCCGAGCTGGCTTGTTCTTGTTCAGACGTATCGTCGCTATGCCAGGTGACATCTGAACGAGAACAAGCCAGCTTGGTGAGCAAGTCAACAACCAGACCCACATATATTTGAAGTATTGGGCAATGTCTGGGATGCAGAATGTCTACCATGTGACTTTGGAATTTTTCGGTCAAAAGTACAACTGCGTTTTGGTTCACTCATCATTTACAAAACATCGTGTTCTTTGGAAAAGTAGAAATATTTAGAGAGAGAGAGAGAGAGAGAGAGAGAAGGAGGAATCTTGAGCTAAAGGTTATGTAGCAACAACTTTTGGACTGTTAATTCCTGTTTTGCCACAGACTGAGATCACTCAGGACAGTTTGACAGTCACTGAAGAGAAGTGCAAGTATTACAGGCAGGAAATGAGACTGGAGAGAGAGAGAGAGAGAAAGAAAGAGAGGCAAACAGAGACAGAAGCAGACTCTGTGTTAAGGGTTTAGGCCCGAAACGTCGAGTTTTCCTGCTCCTGTGATGCTGCTTGACCTGCTGTGTTCATCCAGCCCCATGCTTGTTATCTCTGTGTTAAGAATGCTGCATTTTAGCTATATTGGCAGGCAGCTGACCCATACGGATTCTGTGCAGGAAATTCAGTGAGGAGTCAACAGCAGTTTTTTAAAAAAGAAATTTCTCATAGGATGTAGGTATCACTGGCTAGGCTAGCACTTATTGCTCATCTCTAATTGCCCAGAGAGCAGTCAAAAGCTAACCACGTTGCTGTGGGTCTGGAGTTGTATGTCAGCCAGACCAGGTAAGGATAGCCGACGGCCTTCCTTAAAGGACACTAATGAACAAGATGGGTTTTGAAAACCTGTTGGTTTGATCTGTGCTGTTAGAATTCAAGAAGTTGTTCTAAGAATCAGTAGGCAGCTAAGTCTTGGAGTCAGAATTCAGAAGAGGTCCAGGGGAGCTGAGAAAATGAGAATGTTGTTGGCTCTGTATTGGGGGAACCCATGAAGGCCCTGAAAGAAGACTGCGAACATTAATACTTCAGGGCAGCTGAAGGGTTGCGAATTGAAAAGCTCACAAACAGTATTTGATTGATGCGACTAGACAAGTTTGAAGTTCAGGGGAAAACCAAGGGTTCGGACCAGCTCAGTGATGTTAATCTGCTGATGAAAAGCTGGAGTTATGTTGTGAATAAATACCAGAAGTACAGAATTAGAGTCCAGAGGAGTGAAAACCCAGGAAAGGAGTCCAGAACTGGAACAGTCATCAAGCCTATCCATGACAGAACAGCTTTTGAGACTAGCAGATTGGGAAATGTGAAGAATTGTGATCCCTATGAAGTTTAATGAGATTTGATGATTCAATTCTATCATTACTTTGAGGGGTGGGTAGTTGCTAAGACATACGTCACTAACATATTTGACATTTGACGTGGGGTGTCAACACACAGTTTATCACCTACATATTTACCACATGTTAATTCTGGGTGTTATAAATAAGTCATACATGTTGTTGATTGTATTATTGTTTTGTGTGTAGTAAAGTTTATTGTTGTTTGTTCAAAACAGCAGCTTGTTCTCACATTTTGCCTACAGTTAAAAACATTAGTAGTCCCTAACAAGATCATAACATAAATTTGGCAATCTGGACTGGGGTCATAGCAGACAGCAACACCTGCATACAGCACTGTCAGCTTTTGCCAGGTTCAGTCTGAGGCGAGAATATATTTGGTCCAAGCTCTGACATCCCTGCAGTTCTACCATCAAATCCACCTTGGTGGGAATGGTACGAGTGTTGACAGTGAAAGAGTAGTAGGACAACTTTATCATGAGAAGTGCAGCATTATGCAGAAGATAGACATTTTTTTTAAAAAATGCTTAGATTTTACACAGGCTGCTTAAGGCAGTAAAATGTTATTAGAGTTGGAGGTTTTAACCCTGTAACGTGTCCTGGCTAACTATCAGGTAAGAGAGTTGGAGCCCTCTGAAGGGTCTGACTCTTAACAGAGTTAAAATTGCCACCATTAACAGTGGCATCAAAGACCATTAAATTCCAATGCAAGGAGAGAATGGATTTAAGTTTAAATCTGCAAAGTCCAAATTCTTCATTCTAATTGACAGTTCCTCTTCCGGGAGGCCACGGAAGAGGATTAATAGCAAAGCTCATCATGGACCCAAAATTTATTTAATATTTCCAGGAAACAACATCTACTTTGACAATTCCCTCCGTATCCAATTCTAAAAGCCCACGTACAGGTCTCTTCCCCTTCTCTGCCTGACCCCCGCTCTGAGTGTAGTGAAGGTACAAAATAAAACTATCAAAACGTTTAGTTTGGTTGTCACAGTGAAAACTCACGGTAGGAGCCAGGGCAAATTTCCAGAAATGCCGATCCCCATATTAGTATCAGCTGCTGCAATTAAACGCAGGGGTTTGTGATCCATTCTGATCTCATGGGCGAGAAACCTGGAACAGAGTCAGAGCTTGCCTACCCTACGCTGTTCAATCACATACTCAGCAAGAGCAAAGTCTAACTACGCGTTTTACTGAGAAACTGCATCTAAATCCAGATGTTACGTGAGTCACTTTTTTTTCTGCAGAGAGGGCGTGGTGTTGAGCGCCGCCCACAAATTGTCACTTTAAAAATCCTCGAAAAACGTTGAACCTGGGAATTGGGATATAAAACTTGGTTTGGAACAGTTAATCATTGCTGCCAAGCACCCTCTCTTACCCGGCAAAAATAATTTTGATTTTTTTTAAAATCATCCTGATTCAGACATGTTGTGACACCTTGAGGGTAGGTGGGACTTAAACCTGGATGTTCTGGACCGAAGATATGGCACTGCCACTGAGTCACGAGACCCTTAAAATTCAACGCGGTTGACTCGATGAGAATGCGTAATCCTCTAATGTAGTATCAGGTGAGGTATCAGGTGAGATATCATCACGCCACAAATCAGCTCTTTAAAGAAAATGGAAGCCGTCCTTTGGAAGAAGAGGAAAAGCAGTACTGAAACATGAAGTCAGGATTTCCTGTTTAATGCACGGGCTCTTCAGCCTGCAAAGGAACGTCAAATCTTTCCGTGATGGTAAAATCTTGTCAATTGTTTTTAAAAGATTGTTTATTCTTGTTATAATATTTGTGATCATCTGTTTCACCGTCTGGCGATTTAAGTTAAAAGTGAAAGATATTAAGGCCTGAATTTTCAGTTCCAAGGAAGTGTCTTACTAGAATCAAAATGTATCTTTCTCTCCCCTCCACGGATCCTGCCAGAGCTGCCGCGTTTCTTCTGTTTGTTCCAAAGCATCTAGTTTATTCTGAAATTTGTTTAATCCAAATCATCTGGTCTCCAGATAATCTGGATGTATGTTGGAAGATGGTCAATGGTCCCTGTCAGAAATACCGACACACTATGTGGGAACTGCCCGGGAAACTGAAATTCCCGATGGATAGTTACCAAGCATCTGGGAAAGTCTTAACTCTGAGTTCGAGTCTGAGACTTCAGACGGCTCCAACTCTTACCTGATAGTTAGTTAGCCAAGAAACGTTAGAGGATTAAAACCTTCTCCAACTACTAGCTAACAAAACTGACTCCCCAATCACTGTCACTTGAAACCCTCGACATGATGTGCCCCCATCTCCCATCCTGCTGCAGACACCCAGTTCCTCTGAAACACTGAGTCCTGATGGACGGTCTGAACCCAAAGGTCGACTTTTCTGCTCCTTTGATGTTACCTGACCTGCTGTGTTCCTCCAGCTCCACACTGTATTGACTCCTATAAGGCACACCTTACTTGCCCCCCACTCCCCTGGCACTTGACCCACCCTACCCTCACACCTGTACTATTTCACACATTTGGCACCTAATTGCTCCACTCAGCCACTAGCCACTATACCTCCATGTGCCTTTTCTCAGCAGCTGCCAAAGTAGCTGTGGGAACTTTAAACACAATACCTACTGAGATACAGCTGGAGAAAGTGGAAATGTCTGGGCCTCCAATGCTGGTCTTGGGCTAAGTATATACCTGATTAGTTTCCCATGATGGAGGCATCTTGGACAGGTCAGACCCAGATGCCTGGCCATAAAAGTCACTGACTGGTAAGTGGACAATCTTCAATAGGACTCTGATCGGCTGGAAGTAAGTATGAGAATCTTCTGATTGGTTGTCTTTTGCTTGCTGCTGTTCTTGATCTTGTGCTGAAAGATCAGCCACAAGCACCAACTACAAAATTTGAGCCATTTGTAATTAGCCTTCTTTTCTTTTTAAAATTATGTTTTAGGTGTGAATTAGTTGTGTCTCTTAAAGTCGGGGCACACTTGTTATTCCCAGTGATTTCAACCCAAATAAATCTTCCAGTGGGACCATAGGACAATTCTGGCCCCTGATGCAACAATCTTGATTAAGTTGAACTTGGCTCATTCCAGTTGCATTCCCAGTAAAGCTGGCATTGTTGAGCTGCATTCTTGAACTGTTGCAGACTGTGTTTCCACCTATTGTGCTGGTAGGGAAGAAGCTCCAGGTCACAAGGAAGGAGATGTGGTATAACTTAGGGAATTGCAGTAGGAATTTGGAGAATTTCTGCAATACATCCTATCCTGGTGAACCAATAATAGTGTCAGTTGAGCCCATTTGTTCTCTCCTAGGTTGCTGAACTTCTACCCATTGCAGGTTGACTCATCCAAAAAGTGAAAATATTCCATCAGACTAACAACTTGAACCTTGTATACCACCGATCAATGTGACCTTGTAGATCATATGCCTGCAAATATCATCATCACCACCACCAACCATGGCATATAGGAGAAAATTGCTTGGAACAACTTGTCAATTTCATATATCTTCAGCTATTATAGTATAAATGTTATAATTGCTATTTAAATTAAATTAGCAACAAAGATGCCAGAAGAAATCTCTACTGAATTGCTTTACTATGATCTCTTAATTATAAAACCACAAACAAACACATGTTCTGACAGTCATCATCAATTCAAAAAGTTAGCTCCACAGATGCTGCTGACCTGTTGAGTTTTCCCAGCATTTTCTGTTTTGATTTGTTTTCCAGCATCTGCAGTATTTTGCATTTGTACACTGCATCCTCTATTTTTACATATGTAAAAATTGAAAATCTTCAAACATAGGCAGAAAGATTGGTTTCATGTTCATAAATGCAGAATTCTGGTTTTTTTTAAGTCCTCATTTCCTAGTCTACTAGACTAACAGCCTTCCATTTGGCCTACCATACTGGCCCAATCCCAATGTGGCTACTAGTGAAGATTAAAAAGCCACAATCGTTAATGGATATGAACAGAGAACAAGGAGAACAAACACTTCAGTATAATATTTTATTCAATTTAAAAGTAAACATTTCCAAGTTATGAAAACGGGAAAACAGAGAACTCGGCAGGTCTGGTATCATCTGTGGAGAAGGGTCACTGGATGTGTTAACTTTCCAAGATGCTGCCAGACCTGAGTTTCTCCAGCAATTTCTGTTTTTGTTTCAGATTTCCAGTATCCACAATTCATTATATATTATTTTCCAGTTTGTTTTGACAGTTTCACCAGATGCAATACAAATATTTAAAAGACAAAGACAGCGAGGGTCTGTGTTCAACCTACAAATAGTTGGGGAGTCAGTCTGCGCTGTAGCATTAATTTTCACACGTAGATTGATGATACCCAGCGCTATCTCATCACTCCCTCTCAAACTGTCCACTGTCACTAAATTAGCAAACTTCTTGTCTGGCAATCAGTCATGGATGTGCATAATTGTTCCAATCAAGGGAATGGGTAGAGAAGTGAGCCTAATTGCTCAAAGTCAAACCTTGTTTTATAATGCTCCATTAAAGCACAGTGGAATGTTTAATTGCATTAAACATGCTATATAGATACAAAGTGCTGTTGCTATTCAGTTAGCTTTTTTTTCTGCTAGCAATTATGATTATACATTTCTTCCACTTGATCTTTTAACACCAACACCAGGATATTTCTGTAGGTTTCATGAACTACTGTTAGACTCGAATAGGGGTCAAAAGCCTACACAGCCTGAGGCCTGTGATTTTTCTAAAGTGTCCAAATAATAAACATAATAACAGGCTTACCATCCAATTTAAGACATTGAACAGACTCAAATGGAGGGCCAATTGGAAGTTCTCTCTACAATATTTTAAAAATCGGAAATAAGAGGGGACCACCAGCGGGGCCACCATTTTGAGGGGTGTACCCCTCTTCAGGCCAGCCTGTCACTTCAGCTACATCCAGGCTTTAAGGGAGGCTTCCATGGTTGCCAGTATGCTGCATTGCCATAGCTCCCACTCTAAAATTTTGCTGTTAGGCATGTGCCTTCAGTTGACTGGATGATCTCCCAGCACTTGCACAAACCAGACGGCCAACTGGAAAACAGTGGTCAGCCTCTGACAAAGGCCCGATAGGAGCTGGAGATCAAGGCCTAAGTTTCCTGCATAGAACTTCTACGGCAAGTATTTACAGCATTTAAGGGTCTGCATGTCATCCTTTCGTACAATCGTGTTTAAGTTTGCACTGACTGGTGCAGACTCAATGCCTTCATGTGAATAGCAGCCAAATGCCAGCCAGTCAGACCTGATTGAACTGGGCATGGGGGACCCACACAGGAAGGAGTAGGTCAACTATGAGACCCAAGGTAAAAAAGGGACAAACATTTTCCAAATGAAGGTAGTACACAATCAAATGCTCTACTTGCAGCATCCACTTTAAAAAACAATTCAGAATTTAATGCTAAATTATTTAAATATTATTTTTAAATGGATTATTATAAAAATAGATGTCTGTCACTAAACAGGCCATCAATAATTTAGTGTTTAACTTCAGATATTCAAATTAAATATTTACAGCAGGACCCTTCATTCCAAACTTCTAGCAATACATCTTTGTCAAAATTGAGCCAAACATAGAATGTATTTTCCAATCGTTCCTTTCCATATTTCAGATAAATTCTTTTCTTAAATAAAAAAAGTCCAGGTTGCTCAATCTGTACTCTAACCTTTCCCATTTGTAATTCTTCCTTGTATCCTTTTATTTTTCCCTTTTTCCAAGTGCACTGAAAGAAAAATAAACATGGAATTTAGCAACGTGCCCAGCTCAACAGTTCATTCTGCTCTAAGGGACATCTGAAAGTAATTTCTAAAATATTCAATACAGAGCTTTAATTTCTTTCCTTAGATTGAATTTGCAGCTGATTTGAAAAACAATAAATGCAAAACACTTTTCATTGCTTTCCTTGACTTTGCACCAAACTGATAGGTAGCAGAATCTCACTTGAGCCTACACATTCGTGCCAACACTGACATTATATTGGCTACATGGATACAGAAGTATTGGAAAAGGCTGGGAAAATTTGGGGCCATGTGCTGGTAACGGAGATAAAACACCGAGGTGAACCTAATGGTCTCTCACTTGGCATAACGTTTGTGTCTAAAAATGACTTGTATTGAGGGTGCCTGGACGTCCTTACCTAGTCACTGCTCTGCCTCTGAATTTTAGGCTCTACTCCTGGTATTCCTTCACCAGGAGTGGTCTGTTTTCCAGAACTTAGACTGCTACCCAAGAAACTCTTGCCTGAAACACAAGAACAGTCACGTCAGCTAAAATCAAGCTTACTTTAAATGAAAAATGTTCCTTCAGTACCAAGTTTGTATGTTTATACAATAAAACACTGAACAAGCTACAAGTCTCCGTGCAATGCAGATACTGTTCCCTTGTGCATTCTTATCCTGAGTGATCAGTTACACACACACACACCGGGTATTATATTTTATTATAGTTTGTACAGCTGGCTACGTGAGACAGCACTGAAGTAGAAACAGCTTCACGAAAAGGAACAGATTCATTTAAATGTGAAATTGTATGCGTACATTTATTTTGTGGCACTTGGTGAACAGGGAAGTGGCAACATAATTCAATCAACTTGCACATCACGCAAAATCAGAAAACATTGATCTAGTGACACAAAGTTTAATGGGTATTTTTTTGATAGATTCTTTACATATTTGAAATCCATTTTAGTGATTTTTTTTTGAAACATTTGCTTTGTTTACAAATAAACTTGCATTCCCTACTGGATAACAATAAACAAGCTCATTCTTCACTAAATGTAGTTTCCCCGCTCTCCTTTCCTACAGCCACTAAGCAAATGGTGCAATTCCATTAACGCCATTTGTTTTTGCCCAATTGAGCTTGACTCACCCATTGACAGCATAAGCTCACACAGCTGAGCCAGAGCATTGCAACTAATAGCAGTGGTCCTATGTCTGAACCAAGAGACTTAGGTTTAAGTCATAAGATAAAGGAGCAGAATTAGGCCATTCAGCCTATAGAGTCTGAATTGCCATTCAATCATTATTAATCTATTTCACAACTCCATTCTCTTGCCTTCTCCCTCTAATCCTTCATCCCTTTACTAATCACAAATCTATCTCTGTCTTAAATATACTCAGTGACTTATTGCCACTGAGGAGGCTGAGTCCCACAGATCCATCACCCTCTGACTGAAGAAATTGCTCCTCATCTCAGCTCTAAAGGATCGTTCCTACACCCTGAAGCTGTGTCCCCAGGTCCTAATCTCTCCTACTAGTGGAAACATCTTCTCCAATTCCACTCTATCTAGGTCTGTCAGTATTCTGTAAGTTTCAATCAGATCCCCCCCTCATCCTTCTAAACTCCAAGTACAGTACCTAGTTCTCAACCACACCTCAAGTGACGAGCCCTTCATCCCTGGAATTAGTCTTCTCAACCTCCTATGAACCCCCTTCATTGCCAGCACATCCTTACTTAGCTAAGGGACCCAGAACTGCTCACAAATATTCCAAATGTGGCCTGAGCAGAAACTTATACAGTTGGAGTTGTATATCTCTGGTCTTGAATTCTAGCACTCTTGAAATGAATGCACAAAATGCATTTGCCTTCCTAACCACCAACTGAACCCACACGTTAACCTTAAGAAAATCTTAAATGAGGATACCCAAGTCCTTTTGCATTTCAGATTTCCAAAGCCTTTCCACGTTTAGAAAATAGTCTACACCTCCATTCTTCCTACCAAAAATGTATAACCTCACATTTTGCCACATTGTAATCCATCTGCCCAGTTTTCAGAGTTGTCCCTTTGTTTGTTGTGCCTGAAGTAAGAGTCCTGACCCTTTCCATTCTTGGTCCTAATACTTGTTCTGGAAACTTCAGCCTCAGCTGAGCCCTCCCCTGTCCCCTTTAACTCTTTCCATAATTTTCCATGCAACTGAAAGCCCTATTCACAAGGATTCTGGTCCCAGCATGATTCAGGTGGAACCCATCCTATTGGAACAGCTCCCTCCTTCCCCAGTACAGATACCAGTGTCCCATGAATTGAACCAGTTTCTCCCACACCAACCTTTCAGCCTACGTTCACCTCTTTAATCTAGCTGAACCTGTGCCAATTTGCTTGTGGCTCGGGTAATAATGCAAAGATTATCCCTCTTGTGGTTCTGCTTTTCAGTTTAGCTCCTAGATGCTCATATTCTCTTAGTATAAACTCTTTCCTCTTCCTACCTATTTCTTTGGTACCTATGTGGAGCACAACAACTGGATCTTTCCCTCTCCTGCCAAGTTCTTATGCAGTCCAGATGAGATATCCTGAATCCAGGCACCAGGCAGGCAACACAGACTTCAGGGATCACAGTCATGGCCACAGAAAACAGTGCCAATCCCTGATTATGCTATCATAAATTACAACTCCATTGCTCTTTGCCCCCCATCTTAATTGGCTCCCTTTATCAAAGTGCTATGGTCTATTTGCTCACCCTCCCAATTGCCCCAACTCATCCTCACAGACAGCAAGAACCTCAAAGCTGTTAGACAAGCTCAACAATACTTCCTGGATCCCTAGACCTGCCTCGCTCATAGTCACACTCACTTGTCCCAGACCATGGTCTGAATTTGAGGTAGTTAATCTAAGGATGTGACTGCCTCCTGAAACACAGCACCCAGGTAACTCTTCCCCTTCCTGATGTGTCATAGTATTTGAAGCTTAGACTCTAGCTCTGAGCCAGAGTTCCTCAAGCAACCAACACTTGCCACAAATGTGTTACTATGAACCACAACAGGGTCTACGAGCTCCCATATCATGCAGTTACAACACATCGCCTGGCCTAATATCTCTATTTTAATTACTTAAATTGATTTGCAAAAATTTTTTGTAGATTTTTAGCTTGTAGCCTGCAAATATTTTGCCTATATACCTTCAATCTGAAAGTAACATATAACAGATAGTCAACCAAAGAGCTTACGGTTTACCTCTGATGTCACTCTTATGCTGGGCCCTGAGCCTGGCCTTCAAAATATCCTGTAAGAAACCTTAAACATTATAAACAACAAAAAAAAAAAACACCTCATTCCCCAATGCACCAAATTCCCACATTGCCAAATTCCCTAACTATATGCTCACTCGGGCTTTGATTTGCTCTTGATGGGATCTCTCTTTCCTGACTAGTCAAAGCTTAGTCCCACCTGCTCCAGATGGTGGAGATACCATGGCTGAACAGATTGATTAAAAATATTTAAAGTAAGTCCATTGGATGACACTGACAACAATGAGGAACAGGAACCCTGGTTGGCCTTGCCGGCTGCCTGCGTCTACACACACATCATCACTCCACCCTGCAGACTGAACTACCAACAGAATTGTTTTAAAGAAAACATCCTGAAGCAGTTTACCAAATGCAAAAGGCTCAGGTCAATAAAAAGTAGATTGCAATGAGGCTCCACAGATTTACATTCAAAGTCAGTTCAAATTAAATTAAATTTTCAACTTAAAACACAGCGTTTTTCCCATCTGAAAGAATGTTGCCACTTACTGCTACATGTTATAAACCAGGAACACTTGGGCAAGAGAGTTTGTCATCAGATTAAACAAGCATTCTAGGGCAATTAAAAATAACACTTTAAACAAATAAATGTTCTTTGCTGCATTCATAAAAGGAGTGGAACTGGGAGTGTCAAACTGCAATCCAAAACAAATTGCGTTTTCTTCCAGGACCTGTATTGGTACAGAAGAATAAAAGGAAACATTTGAAGGCGGAATTCCAAACAGTGGGTTCAGAAGACTGGAGAGACCACAGGAGGTGTGAAGCTGGAGTGTGCAGTTAAATAGTACAATTTATCTAAAGGAAAAGGTTTAGGGATGACACAAGGATGATGAATTTGAAAATGAGACAGCAAGGGGAACAGAGATAATGGTTAATCTGCAACATCTGAGAAAGGAGGGGAACAATAATACTTTAGTGAGACGTTTAGGACATGACTGGCTGGATGGTAGGTAACAAGATTTTAAAAGAGACATAAAAAGGGTGGAACAAATATTTTAAACAGTTATAAATTCTTTGAAGAGGTGACCAAACATGTGGACGAAGGTAGAGCAGTGAATGTGGTATACATAGATTTAAGTAAGGCATTTGATAAGGTTCCCCATGGTAGGCTCATGCAGAAGATAAGGAGGCTTTGGGATAGGGGGAAAATGTGGCAGATTGGATTCAGAATTGGCTGACCCTTAGAAGACAAAGGGTGGTAGTGGATGGAAAATATTCAACATGGTGCTCAGTTACGAGTGGTGTACCACAAGGATCTGTTCTGGGTCCACTTCTATTTGTGATTTTTGTAAATGATTTGAATGAAGGAGTGGAAGGGTGCATTAGTAAGTTTACGGACGATACGAAGGTGGGTCAAGTTGTGGACAGTGCGGAGGGCTGTTCTAGGTTATAGAGGGACATTGATAGGATGCAGAGCTGGGCTGAGAAGTGGCAGATGGAGTTTAACCCTGAAAAGTATGAGGGGATTCATTTTGGAAGGACAAAATTGAAAGTAGAATACAGGGTTAACGGAAAGATTCTTGGCAGTGTGGAGGAGCAGAGGGATCTTGGGGTTCATGTCCACAGTTCCCTGAAAGCTGCCACCCAGGTGGATAGAGTTGTTAAGAAGGCAAATGGTGTGTTAGCTTTCATTAATAGAGGGATCGAGTTCAAGAGCCGTGAAGTTATGCTCCAGCTATACAAAAGCCTGGTTTGGCCACATCTGGAGTTGTGTCCAGTTCTAGTCACCTCATTACAGAAAAGATGTGGAAGCGCTGGAAAAGGTGCAGAGGAGATTCACCAGGATGTTGCTTGGAATGGAGGGAAGGTCTTATGAGGAAAGGTTGAGAGCGCTAGGGCTTTTCTCTTTAGAACGACGAAGGATGAGAGGTGAGTTGATAGAGGTGTAGATAGAGTGGACAGCCGGAGACTTTTTCCTAGGGTGGAGGTAGCTATGAGGGGGCATAGTTTTAAAGTGAGTGGAGGTAGATATAGGGGAGACATCGGAGGTAGGTTCTTTACTCAGAGAGTGGTGGGGACGTGGAATGCATTGCCGGAGAGGGCAGTGGAGTTGGCCTCATTAGGGGCATTTAAGTGGCTATTTGATAGGCATATGGATGATAGTATAAGGTAGGGGTGGAGGTTAGATAGACCTTAGGATTAGGGTAAAAGTTCAGTACAACATCATGGGTTGAAGGGCCTGTAGTGTGCTGTACTGTTCTATGTTCTGTGAAGCAGCACACTGTACATTAATTACAGTGGGCTCTGCATTATCTAAAGCATCTCAGCACCACAACCATAATTTAAGAACCTTTGGACTTCTTAAATAAGCTACTGGTTATTTGCTAAAATATCTTGTGGTTTAGTATCATATTTTGTTTCAGGGCATCAGTGAAGCATCAAGGAATATTTAATTATTTTAAAGGTGCGCTATAAATATATTTTGTTACTGCTATTTTCCAAAAACTATTTTATTCTAAATTGGGAACTGAATCCAGTTACCACAAACAACTATGTTTGAGGTACATGATTCATTGAACAAAAACATTTAAGACTTAACACTTAATATTAATCAAGTTCTAAAAGGCTAATCAATTTATTTAAATTAACTTGTAAATGATTATCAACCAAAAAATGATCGGAACTGGGGAAGTCACATTCTATTTGAAAGTTAACTCTGATTGTCTCTTCACAGATGCTGTCAGACCTGCTGAACATTTCTAGCACTTTGTGTCTCTTTCCGATTTATAGCACCTTAAGTATTTTGCTTTTAAATGAACATTATACATGCTTATATGATGGAGTGTGCCAAGAGAACCTGAATACATGCCTATTTGTAAAAGTGTGGCTTCAGCCTCCAAATTGCTTCCCCATCCCAAAACCAGAAATCCAATCACTGTGCTGGTTTTCTACCTGTTATGCTACTGCATCCATGTGTGCTGTCTCCTTGTGAATATTCCATAGGTTCAGCACTTGTATTAGGGTTAGAAGGCACAGAAGCAAGAAGACCTAAAAGCAACGTAAACTTTCATGAACAAAAGCTACCATTTAATGAATTACTGCATAATTTGCAATGTTAAGTTAGAGAGATGTTTTCTGTAACTTGCACCCCACTAAAGGCTGGCATTTCATTTATTGCAACACATTACTTATAGTTTGTTTCATTTCTGTATATTCTACGTAACTCCTTCTGTTGATGAACACAACAAAAAATGTTTTTTTTCTATTTAACACTAGATATTGTTGAAACAATACTCCAAGACTACAGACTTGTCCTCTTGATAAATGTGATCCCAGTCTTTATAGTCATAGAGATATACAGCACGGAAACAGACCCTTCGGTCCAACTCGTCCATGCTGAGCAGATATCCTAGATAAATCTAGTCCCATTTGCCAGCATTTGGCCCATATCCCTCCAAACCCTTCCTATTCATACGCCTCCAGGTGCTTTTTTAATGTTGTAATTGTACCAGCCTCCATCACTTCCTCTTGGCAGTTCATTTCATACATGCAGTACCCTCTGTGAAAAAGTTGCCCCTCAGGTACCTTTCAAATCTTTCCCCTCTCACCTTAACCTTATGCCTGCTAGTTTTGGACTCCTCCAACCCATGCAAAAGACCTTGTCTATTTACCCTACCCATACCCACACGATTTTATAAACCTGCATAAGGTCACCCCTCAGCCTTCGATGCTCCAGGGAAAATAGCCCCACTCTATTTAGCCTCTCCCTATAGCTCAAACCCTCCAACCCAGGCAACATCCTTGTAAATCTTTTCTGAACTCTTTCAAGTTTCACAACGTCCCTCCTATAGCAGGGTGACCAGAATTGCACACAATATTCCAAAAGTGGCCTAACTAATGTCCTGTACAGCCGCAACATAACCGCCCAACTTCTCACTTTTAAATATTTATATATATTTAAAAGTGATCTATCTTGTGGGACCATCTTCAGTCTCCAACAGAAAGCACGCTCCACATCACATTGTGATAGGGCAGAACTGCATTCTGTAACAATTCGCATAAAGGGACATTCCCCCTTTAAGATAGATGGACTTGAGGATATGCCTACATTGTTAAGTAATACTCAACATGGCATACCTGTTTCTGAATGGAATGAAAACCTTGTAGTTTGTTTTAGAACAGAAATAGAACTAGCCTGAGGAATGGCTAGTGCAGCACAATGTGCAAAACATGTTTCCTTGTGTAAGGTAAACACCATTAAAGGTAATTATTCTATTCCTTTTTTAAAATCAGTAATAATGAAAACAAATACATTTGCATGGGAAGACTGAATTCAGGTCCCAGTCAAAGCTAATAAATATATACATTGTTCTACAGATAAATTTTTCAGACATTGCTAGTGATCACCCCCTTTTCAAAACAGGCACAAACAGCAATGCAGAATGGGAAGAGGGACTTGTGGGCACATCACTTGTTGATGTCAGTGCAAGGAATATGATGTCGTACAATTTTAAGGTTATTACTCACAAGGTGTCTCCCCTAGCACTTTGGGATCATAGCTGTCAAAAGAATGCACCTGGTCAGGAGAACTAGTCATTATGAAAGGCCAACAACCTGAGTGGACAAAACAATAAAGATAACAATATCTCATCCCAAACCAAATAGGGGTTACTAACGATGGGTCTAAACAGTGAGCTGATTCAATATGATAAAGTGTCCTTACGAATGTGTTGGGAGATTCAAAAGCAAATACACTAATTTATATAGGATCAGATTGAGTTTCCATTGAGATTAATTGAGATTCAATTTGCAAGCATTCAGAAAATTGGTTGATTAAGAGTAAAGGAGACTGAGATTACTGACTGAAGATCATGGCTGGAATTTAGTTTCAGATCGGGTGAGGTCAATATCCAAGCAAAACGAGAAGTTTCGGCTACTTCTTCCGTTTGCTTGTACTACGGTCTATGGATGATATAAAGCTACTATGGTGTGCCTTAAAGAAAGCTTATGTTTAGTGATTGCCCTGAAGTGATTTGGTGGAAGCTGCCTACTTCCAGTGAATTATTTCACCTGACACCAGGCAAAAAGTTTGGCATCAGATCAGGAAAACATTTATCAATATCAGAAGGAAAAAGAGCCTTCAAGTTAATTAATTCAAGGTACCTAAATCAGAAACAAGGCATCTAAATGACTTGGATGAAACGTGGAGCTGGATGAACACAGCAGGCCAAGCAGCATCAGAGGAGCAGGAAAGTTGACGTTTCGGGTCGAGACCCTTCAGAAATTTTCAGAAATCATCTAAATGACTGTTTGGTAATTTAAACAGGTTGTTCACTGGACCAAACTCACTGGTCAAGCAGCAATGAATCCATATCTTCAATTATACAATTGCCTTCTTTAGAAAGCTTTCTTCAGGTCTTGAGTCTTTGATCTGTAAGTTGTATAACTGCTTAACATTATTAAAAAGAGAACATTAACATTTTTGAAAACAGACTATAATAAAGAAAAAGGTTATTTCTGTCCTCACCCAGGCCTCTGTAGCGAGAAAACTGCTGGTAGATTTGCTTCATTCGTTCAATATTCAGGCGACTGGCTTCAGCATGGTTCGCCATGGGTTTTGGATAATGAACACCAATGATGCATTTTGCAGCTTTCTGTACACTCTCTGGAGCATTCCAAGGATCATAGATATGTTTGGCAGGAAAACCTCTAAGGACTGGCAGGTATCGCCTAAAAATACAACCAGGACTTGCACTCAGGAGAAAGCCAAAACCCATACATCTTATTTATCGTAAATTGTACATTTTTAATATGAAACTTCTAAACAATAGTTATGATTCAAATATAATTTTAAAAGGTTGTACTTCAGAAAAAAAAACATAGATATTTCATAATGATCAATTTCACATCCAAGTCAACCCCAAGTTTAAGATAAAACATCTTACCATCTAAGTCAACTCGCCCAAGTGTAAAACACAATTACTGATAAAATTCAAATAGCACATCATTGAAAGTGACTGATCAGCTCATTGTATCTGCATTAGTCAATACATGAAGTGTCAGGACTGCCACCTCACTGGTTTGTGTGGCGTTCCTTTTGCTCTAATTTTGGGGGCAGGCTGGCAGGTATAGTTTTTGACCTGGCAACTCTGCAACAGCAAAATAATGGGAGAGGGCAGATTCCAGTCCCGTGAAATTATGACTCGTAACAAAGTCAATCTTACTTTTTGGCTTAAAGCTTAATCTTAGAAAATACTTTTAGATGAGTATATGAAATACACTATATATGTGTTATAGTTTTGCTCTTCCTGGTCAAAAATAGAAAATTTTTCAACACATGATAGAAAGTGAGAGATATCAAATCTTTACAACTATAGCAGAGGAGAAAACCACAGATGGCTGGAAAGGGTGCAAGACTTTGTCAACGACCAAGAGCACAAGAGTGGAGGTATCATGGGAGATTATACAGAGAAGAGATAGGGCAAGGACAAGAAGGCAATGAATTTTAAGGACAGATACTTGAAGATGAAAATTAAAATGAATGAGAATGAGAAGTCACTCAGTTGAAGCTATGAGAGGTAAACCTGGAAGGGAAATGGGTGATAATTGGGATTTTATAGAACACACATACCACACAAAAAGGTGGTCAAGGTATGAGTAGACCAAAGTGACTGACTTGTTGATAAGGGCCCTATCACCACTGCTGGGTTGGGTAGAGAGATTTGGCAAAAATAAAAACAAGCAGGGAAGCTTTGTTAAGGGCCATCCATGAACCAAGCTTCAGGGTAAACCTGGATGTGGTTTAATCAGCCCAGGTGATATCCTTCAAATATTTTTCTATCTCCAGGACAGATATACATTAAGTACCTGATATAATCTCCATTGGGATCAGTTCTACGTCCAAAACCCACAGGACAGTAGCAATGAAAAAACTGTTGGAAGAAGGAGCTGCAGGACAGCCACATCCAACTTCCAGCATTCACACTCCAGTCAGCATCCAGTAATAACTCTTCAAATACCTAGATAAAAAAACAAGCATAACAATGAGCAATTAAATCTAGAACAGCACAATATTTTGTTCAGGAATTCTTTTAATATTGTATTAAAAAGACCCTTGAAATCCCAACAGTAAACTTTACAATTTGTGTTCCTAATACAAAGCTGTTTATGCTAGAGCACGTAGTAATTGATTTGGCCACAGAATTAAACTGCCCATTTCTATTGAGTTCTGTATCAGGATAATGAATTTGTTAATTCTAGCCCAACATGTATGTAACTTTGAGAAATATCAGTCTTTAGAAAACCCAGTTTTCAAAATTATTAACTCTTTATCAAAGTGAATGTTTCTTCACAGTTTCAGTGACCTACTACTTTCATTGGTTTCTCAGTCCAATATTTTTGCATAACTTATTGAATGTCTTGATGACATGAGCCAATGTGAGAACAGTGGGGAACTGCTGAAAGGGGAAGAAGATCAGACAAGACGTGAACTAAGCTCCAAATGCAGATGAGGTTGCTGCATGTAAAACTGCAGTAGCTAAGTTGTGATGTCCTACGTGGTCAAAACACCCCGGCAACATTCACTTGCTAATTTTACATTTGAAAAATTATGACAGCCGGGCAAAGCACTTGATTGTTACTACCCAGTAAAACAAATTTCAACAAGAAATACACAGCTTTCAGTCAAAAATATGGAGCACACAAAATAAATGAGAGATGACTGTACAAGCATTCTGTATAGTAAATTACAAGTTGCTCCAGGCAAAGCACATTGACAGATCACTGGAGAGTAACAGTGCATGCCTATATTGTGAGCAATGCCATCAGCTAGGAAAGGCAATCGCCTAGTGGTATTATTGTTATACTGTTAATCCAGAGACCCAGATACCATTCTGGGGACCTGGGTTCAAATCCTGACATGGCAGATGGTGGAATTTGAATTCAGTAAAATGTCTGGAATCGAGAACCTAATGATGATCATGAATCCATTGTAATTGTCAGGAATAACCTGGTTCACTAGTGTTCTTTAAGGAAGGAAACAGCCATCCTTACCCGGTCTGGCCTACATGTGACTCCAGACCCACAGCAATGTGGTTGACTCTGAACTGCTCTCTGGGCAATTAGGGGTGGACAATAAATGCTGCCTAGCCAGCGACATCCTCATCCCATTAAAGAATAAAAAGGAGCTGTAACAAAAAGGACAACTGAGAATAGGAAACCTATCTTTACTTTCAACCATAATTCAGTCACCTTCATTCCTTCTTCCCAGCTAATCCAGAGATCACCTCTTGTTAAAAAGCAAGCCACTGCATGACGGGCTAAGTGATGGATCCATCCTTCTTGACGCAGCTGTGTCATTATTGCATCAATCCAAGGAAATCCAGTCCTCCCTTCCGCCCACTTAGCCAGAGCCTCAGGATTCCGGTCCCATGGAACTTGGACACAAATCGGATTTCCTTCCATTTTATCAAACCTGGGGTTGTTAGTAGCTGCTGCATAGAAGAATTCACGCCACAATAGTTGCCCATACAGGGAGAGTGGAGGGGTGCTGTTTTTCTTCACCTGTTGAAAAAGGAAGGGAAGTTCTCAACATGTACACATTGTTCAGTTGCTATAATGTATGTTGGTAAGTTCACTACAGGCATAGTACATCTATGTGAAATCAAATACAGATGCCATGAATGAAGGAAATGGTTAATTTTTATTTTCTTGTATTGTAGGAACAAAGCCAACAATCCCTTGCAGTTTTCTGCCCAGTTATCCCTCGAGTGCCAGCAACCCAGTAGTAGGAGTCAGATCAGAGATCAATTTTATTCCCACTTGTAAACTTCTTGCAACTCTGAGAGTTCCCTGATTATTAAGACTCCTATCTCAACTTATTTTCAGATGCTTCTTTGCCAACAAAATGTTCTGTAACACTCTACCCAGTACTTCCCAGCTCCCACAAAGCAAAAATAGACTCAAGCATTTACTACATAATTCCAATCAGGTATATAGGGAAGTAAAGATTACATTTCATTCCAATTGATGGAACAAACACAAGCAGCCAAAGAGAAAAGGTTGCCAACAATAATTTTACGTACAGCATTGTGTGAATTATAATCTTCAATGACAGCTCTGCTGTAAGTGAGTCTGGTGGACCCAATTTCAATGGCACTTCTGATATAGGTAGCTGCCAATGCCAGGTTACATCAAGCCTACTGGTATTCCTACACCACTGTACATGTAATGAAACTTCAAATTTATTTTGCAAAGTGACAGGAAGAGTAAGAAATCAGAATAGTACTATGTGCACTTGCTGCAATACATTGGGTGAGTGAGTCAAGTATGAAAGAATATACCTTAATCCATCAAAGTTACCATACCGGAAGCTACTTTCATTTTCTTCATTCAAGATTCTATACAATTATAATTAATCAACACATGCAAGTGGGTAGAGACAGAGGAACCAGCTATCAGGAAAGAACCAAAGTTATCATCAAAGTCATATCCTAATCCAGCAGTGACGTTTTGTGAACTAAGCTTCCTTTGTGCAAAAGATTTGATTTGATTTGATTTATTATTGTCACATGTACCAAGATACAGTGAAGAAAAGTACTGTTTTTCAATTAACCAGGCAATTCATTCCTTACTTATGTACATTAGGGTAATACAGCAGAATGCAATTTACCATTTTAGAGCTACAGAGAAGGTGCAGAGAAAGATCAACTCCAATATAAGAGAGATCCATTGATAAGTCTGATAACAGCAGGGAAGAAGCTGTTCTTAAATCTGTTGATACAATTTTTGTATAATTATTAGCCTAATAATGATTTAGATTTTAAACTTCAGCCAGCTCTGCCTGATTCTATTATGTATTAACATCAGGAATATTACTGAGGGGAAAAAAAATCAGCTACCAAGTTGCTTCTCCCGAATAGCAAACAGCCTAGTCTTTTTGAAGAAGCTGAATAAATATGGAAATTCATGGTTGCAGTCTGTATAAATGACATCATAACAGGCTTCATGCAAATCCCATAAGACTTTAGGGTTGAAAAGTTGTAACAATTATTTTGTGCACTTCACAGCTAATTCTGGTGCATCCTTACAAACCGTACCTTCTTATACAAGTCAGTTAGCTTAAAATAAAAGAGGCGACATGACAAACAACCAAATCGCAGGTATGGACTTAGCCCAGTAGGGCTTGCAAGAAGTGAAGTGGAGTTCATTCGTGGTCTTTCAAAGTTTGCAACCCAGGCCTGAAAAGGAAAAGAACAAAATTGGAAAGATATGATAAAAACAACCTACTCATTAAGTTTTTATCCTGAAGAAATGCAAAGTGTACTTAATTCATCAGCTCCAGGAAACACAGGTAAAACATATTCAATATACTCACACTCCAAGTAGTTAATCATTTTTTAATACTACAGCAATATTTTCAATCTATGTCCGGAAGACAATCTGCAAAATGTTAGTAACATTTCCAGTGACATTGTTCAGAAAATTGGGCCAGGGCCTCACTGTCAAAAAGTTCTTTTATTAGCCTACAGCAACAGTAAAAATGTGCCAATAAATCAACAAATTGAAGATAAGCTGACAAAGCTAATGATCCACTGTAGATTCATTTCTGCACTTAGGTAGCAACCAAGAGCATTAACAGAGCACACAAAACATTATTAGTTCAACCAGTTCATTATTTTACATCATCCAGTCAAACCGGTAAAACCAGAGGGATTTCAAATATATTTACTGTAAAATACTTCAGCAATTTAATATGCCATCCCTAGCTTTTATCGATTTAATTTTCCTTTCGCAGTAAGTTTTCTTCTTACTTTTCTCTCCAAATGTCTTTCTAATCTTGCAAGGGCCTCTGTTTCACCACCTGGCCATACAGCTGAAGGAAGCCCTTCTGTATCAAAACCTAAGAATAGAAAAGCAGGATTAAGTCTTCTCCTACTGTAGAGATAAATAGGTAGAGAAGAATGTCTAGGAGTCCTCCCCAATGTCACACAGACCTAGCTTTGATTTTCAGTCTCTGCTGATTTTAGACTTGATAGGATTAGAGTCACAATTCATCTCATCACCACAAGAACACTGATGAATTAGGGGAAAAAGTAGGTCATGACTCCAGCTCGCAAACTACGGACTATTACTGAAGAGATATGCTACAGAATCAATCAGACTTAGGTTTGATATTGTTGTAGTTAAAGTCAGTTACATTCACCGTTGCTGCCTAACACAATGACTACTTAGGTGTTGTTGAAGGAGTCAGTTTATGGAACCCAAGAAAAGTACAAGTAAAAAGTTGCTAAAGTTAATTTCCTCACATGATTTGGTAATGCAAATCTAATAGGTAACACTACCAAATTTAGCAATGAGAGAAGATGGAGATTAAAAACAAACTGTTGTAAGTCAAACAAAAGTCATATTAGACTCAAAACATTAACACATTCTCTCCATGGATGCTGCCAGATCTGAGTATCTTCAGCACTGTTTTTACTGCAGATTTCCAGAGTCCACAGTATTTGACCTTATATCTTATCACAAAACTTTATTAATTGATCACATATAGTATGGGTAGATTGCAGAAATTGGTTATAAACATCAATGGGTATCTTAGATGAAATTAATAATTGACCTGGTTACTGCAAAGATACATTGCTGGAGTTAATACAACGAGAATTCCTTGCATATTCTCGACAACCAAAAGATACTGACTTCCTCAGGGGAAAAATGGGACAGTTGTAAATGTATCTATGATCCAATAATTCTCATTTTGATCAAAGCAGGTTAAATCAGACTCAGTAATGATTTAATTCTGCTAAATTTAAATATGCTTAAAAAGGGATGTTTAGAGGTTAATGTATGAACAAGTGGAAAGGATGTGCTAGAACTGCATGTAGAGATCACAGAAGGGTCAGTTCGGTTTATTTCCTGATCGTCTGTTGAGTATACCATTGAGGTATATCTATCAAAGCAATGTAAAATAGGGATGAACCAAAAAATAGGAAACATATTTAGTGCATTTCTTTTGCAAGACAGAATTATCAATTTCATTTCATCATTATATTTTTATTGACTGACAGCCAGACTTAAAATTTATTTTGTTAAATTTCTTCGAAATCATGTTTAATTAACTGACTGGAATTCTTTGAAGAGGTAACAGAGATTTCATGAGGATAATGTGATGTATATGGGCTTCCAAAAATCATTTGATACAGCATCGCACAACAGATTGTGAGTAGAGTTATAGCTCATGAAATAAAAAGTACGATAGCAACATGGATACAAAATTGGCTCAATGATAAGCAACAGTAAAATTTAATAGATATTTTTCAGGCTGGAAGAAAGATTTTAGTGGAGTTCCTCAGGGGTCAGTATTAGCACACTTGTTTTTCCTAATTTATATTAATGATCTAATTCTGGGGAGTGCAGGGTACAATTTCAAGAAGACTGCAGACAAGAATAAACTTGGATATACATTGTAAGTAGTGAGGACAGTGTAAAACTTCAAAAGGACATTGACAAGTTGGTGGAATGGGCAAACAGGTGGCAGATGAAGTTCAATGCAGAGAACTGTGAGATAATACATTTTTGTAGAAAGAACATGAGATAGTATAGCATAAAGGATACTGCTCTAAAGGGTGTTCTGAGCAGAGATACCTGAGTGTTTGCAGAAGTCAATAAAAGTAACAGGACAGGTGGAGAGCGCAGTTAATAAAGCATTCGGCTTCATTCATAGTGTCATAGTGTACAATAGCAAGGAGGCAATGTTGAGCTTGTGTAAAACACTAGTTAGACCTCAGCTTGTGTATTGTGTACAATGTGGGTACCACACTTCTGAAAGGATAACACATTGGAAAGAGTGCAAAAGAGGTTTATGACCATATTTCCATGAATGAGAAACTTTAAGAGGATAGCTCTGAGAAATTGGAACTGTTTCCCTGAAAAAAAGTTTAGGACTAAGGAGATTTGATTGGAGTTTTCAAAATTACGAGGTGTCTGGACAGATAGGGAGAAATAATTTCTACTCAAAAGGATCTGTGAACGTGCAGACTTAAAAGAGATTTGCAAAAGAAGATAAATCAACATAAGGAATATTTTTCACACAGCTAAATTGTTTGGGTCTGGAATGTACTGCCAGGAAGTGACAGGGCAGATTCAATTGAAGCATTCAATAGGGCATGAGACACATTATGTGGCAAGAGCAGGAGAATGGCAGCAAGACGTGATTTTTATTCAGAGAACCAGTACAAACACGATGGGCTAAATGGCCTCCTTTTGTACAGTAAGAATTCTGGGATGTTGTGCTGTCCAGACCTGGAAGAAATCTTCTAGGTGAGGCAGAATCAATGCACTAAATGACAGTGATAATATGCAACAGCAATACGATGGCCTTCTCATTCTCCATAGTTCTAAATCTCCCTTTGCTCAACATTATTTATCCAATTTCCTCTTATAAGTTTCAATGGTGGTTCCTCACTCAAGTGTTAAATTTTTAAAAAATGCTACTCCAAATAGTTATTGTTTAGTTTACTCTTCAGGCAATGCATCTGGCCAGAAATCAGTTATGAAATACTTTTGGCTCATACCCAACTCTTCGAGAGATGGAACTCCATATTTGTCATCATGGTCATCAAGGACAGGCGTTGTACATTTTCCCATGCCCTCAGCTGTGATTGTTTCCACAGGCATTTCTATTGACTCCATTCGACTTATAAGCGTCTGGAAATGCTTGTATGTTAGAGGAGGCTGTCCACCATTGCGCTCTATAATCCTGTCAAAAGAAACCAGTTCATCAACTAATTAGGACTTCTGTACCATTAATTCATATCAAACAGAAACTAATTAAATCTGTTTTAAATGAATTCACGTCATTTTCATAACTTACATCAACTTCTGTCTTTGAAAAATCTTAATAATTGTGAAGTTTTAAAGGAAAGTACTCTAGCACTGGAAAAAAAAAACAACCAATGCTCTTTGTAACATCTGCTAAACATTGGTGATAGGGTTATTAGTAACCTTGTGAGAATATGCCTGCCACTTCCTGAAGTTAAAAAGGGGCCAATCAAAATAGTATCCAATTATTTAAAAGGTAACAAAGTCGAAGTCAAAGACAAATTCTATTGTATCACTACTTTGCACAGTTTCTATTATGAGAAACTGCAAATGAGCAATGTAATTCCTCCAGCAGCATTCCATGTCAACTACCACACACTACAAGTGAATCACTTTACACTTGTAAAAATCTACGAAATGATTCATACACATACACCAGTTCAGAGAATTATTATTAATGTCCAGATAAAGATAATAAAGGACACAAAGTCAACACTTGATATGTTCAGCTGGTTGTGTGTCATCGTTGCTTTGTTTTAGAACATCCATAAAGGAATCGCAAGAATAGCAAATTGAGCAATAACTTCATGATATTTTTCAATGCAGATTCAAAATAAGTGGAAGATTCTATTTTAAACTCCGAAGATTTACAATCCAATATTAAATCGTCATCTGTATGTATTCAGTCTTTTAACAAGATATATATAGATTTGTTATAGATATCAGTGACAGCTTCTGAGCAATGGGTGACAAATGCAAGAAATGAGTACACTCATACTCGACAGATCTCTTAAACTGACTTTTTGTTTTCAAAAATGTTTCTTACACTGGGTCAATTACATGACCAGAACGTTACATGCAATCTTGCAGACACTTAAAAACCTTACATGTCCAAATTATACAACGTGTGTGAAATCCGCACAATCACTTCTACTCCTGCTTCAATGGCCAACTTCTTGATAGCTGCATCTCGCTCCTTGCTAAAGGGTTCAGAGTCATATTCAAAGGTAAGACGGGAAATATTCCATTCCTAAAGAGATTTAAATAATGAAAAACTGTTAGCTTTATATTTTTGTAACATTTGAGGTTTTTCAGCACTCATCTGGATTTAAACACTTCCTTGGGGCAGTAATTGTGATGTTACAAGTTTTGCATTGTTTTTGGAACTTTAAAAAGATCAAAAACAAACATACTTTAAAAAGGAGGAAGGAGAGAGAGTTTTCAGGAGAGTCACCACATGATAAGGTCAGAGACTGAGAATTACATAAGGCTTGGAGATCAGCTTTTTATGAAGCAACTAACTATGTAGTTTCACAGCTGTCAGACAGAGAAATTGCACAAGGGCTCTGGAGAACAAACAAGCAGTGCATAGTCATAGCTGACATGCGAGGTCTAATATTCAGCTTCACTGTAGCTGCAGAGTTAGCAGTCACTGCCTGAAACTATAGAAGTGGACGACCTTTGATTTTTGAGCCTGATCAGTTAAGTGTTTGATTTTAAGACTTATGAAACATCTAAATCTTAATCTGTTTTTGTTTTGTAAATCTGTAATAGTGATCAAGGTGAAGGGCGTTTTTTATTATAACATTAATACTGTGATCCATCTTTTGATTGACTTATTATTAAGGATTGGTATTAGTGTTTTTAAGCAGCAAGACTGTGCAATGCTGCATTTTTGAGCAAAAAGTGTGTTATGTTTTTAGACAATTTCTGGGTCTGTTGAAGGGGCAGAATGGCTTTTTGTAGGGCGATTACACAATTACAGAGTTGTACAGCACGGAAACAGACCCTTCAGTCCAACCAGTCTGTGCCGACCATAATCCCAAACTAAACTAGTCCCAACTGCCTGTGCTTGACCCATATCCCTCCAAACATTTCTTATTCATGTTCTTATCCAAATGTCTTTTAAACATTGTAACTGTACCCACGATATGCACTTCCTGTCAAGTGCAGGAGATCAGGGAGAATTTGAGCTCTCCAGGAAGTATGTTTGGTTGCTAAACCTATTAGACTGTATGGATTAGTTGGAGCATCAATTAGAGGCAATGAGGAGTTTACAAAAGCAAGAGGGCGTGATGGATAACAGTTTCAGGCAGATACAGTCAAGTAGACGGTTGATCTGCTAGGGATGTAGCGGAGGTAGCTAAGTGATACAGGAATCTCCTGTGGCTATCTCTATCATAAACAGATGCTGTTTTGGATATTGTAGTGGGAGGGTTGCCTGTCAAATCTTAAGGCTAAAATATTAGTGCAGCAATAAATAATCAAATTCCCCAATTTCCCAATGTGCTGTTTAAAAAAGATATTAATAAAACAGCAAGATGAGTATCAGCAGAAAATGACTGCTCAAACTATCACTTTACAATAGGTTCCAACATTCTGAAAACTGAATACCATATAACTGGGTAGTCTGCTTACTGTAAATTGTACCCAGCCTCCAAGAACATTCTAGCACAACAATATAATAGGCTTTCTGAAAGATGTTTCAAATATGGATATAAAAGACAGAACACTGCAGCTATTGGTATATATTTGTATATCGTATGAAAGCACTAATCAGTTTGCAAGAAAAGAAAAACTCTTAAATGACAATAGGTGTGAGTTTAACATTATTATAAAGCCTTTCTAAGTAGTGGTATGAATGTACTAATACCAAATTTATCAATTTTTGGAAGATATTTTTCCATATTAAAAGCTGCCCAATGAAAATGAGGCTTCAGATTTCTTACACAATTTTTTAGCATTTGATTCTTTACGAATATTGGCAGAAATCTACACCTTAAGCAACAGAAGCTAACCAGCTTCCTACATTGATTTGAAACTGATAATTCAGAGCTGGAAGTGATTTGTACAAATTCTGGGGTGTTTTTGGTCCATTTGAGTTGCCTGGTAGATTACTGATATTTTGTATTGTGGATAGTTCTTTAAAAATCATTAGGTAATGTAGAATATTGTATAACCATTACACCTGAGCTAGAGATATTCATTCAAACAATGTTACATGATTGTCCATTGAGAGAATAAATGCAGACATGATGGGCCAAATGTCCTCTTTCTGTAACAATTCTGGTGATCCTATATAGGTTTTACAAAACAATGCAGCATTTCAGTTGTTGGACACTACGAACTAAAACAAAATAAAAATGAAATGACATGCAAAGTGCACACCTTAAACAATCTGGGAAAGACATCAGCTGGTTGACCACGTACAACAAATAAGCGAGAATTTAATTTCCGCAAATTGGCATCAAGATCTTCAAGACACTGGAGCAGAAATCTGGAGATCAGAAAGAAAAAGCAATGTAACTTCAATGAATTCCATTATTGGCTTATTTATCTTAGTTATCAAGGTTTTGAAACTAATACCATACCTTTGCATAATACTTGGAAAATAATTCTCCCTCTTGCCCCATTTGAATTATAAATCATGGTCTTACTTTCATGGTTTCAAACAGCTAGAATTTGCCCTGCAGTTGATCTCTGTTTCTTTAGAATACAATGCTTTCAGTGGATTCTTAGACCAGTTTTGGAGTGCTTTAGTAAATACGGACAAGCCACACATGACTGCAGCTGGTAAACTACAAAGTGTCATCACAATTGAGACCATTTACCAATAATCAGTTCAGTAATTAAGGGAATAAAAGTCACATCAAAATTCTTAACATTTTTCCATTTTCCACAATTTTGACCAAACGAGCTACAACATGGTTGGAGGTACATTGCTCCATAACAGAGAAAAAGATATCAAGTAAAATAGAGTAATAGAAACTAGCAACTGAGGTCTAGAATTTCACATCCACCATGAGATTGAGTTCTACAACCAAGGTCAGCACAGGATTTAAAATATAAAGCTAAATACTGTAGATGCTGGTCACCTGACATAAAAATAGAAAAGACGGAGAACACGCTGCAGGACATGTAGCTTCTACGAAGAGCGAGAAAAGGTAAGGCTATATGCTAATTCAATAATCTTTCTTCAGGACTGAAAGACCTGAGGCATTAACAAAGAAAAAAATACAGAATGATATATCAGGTAGTAACAGTGGTGATGTGGAAACTTCTAAACACCATCATAATGGACATAATTTGCAATAGGACATGGGTTAATCAACAATTGTCAATGTGGATTTGTTAAGTCCTACAGACTGCATTGAGTCCTCCAATAAAATAATGAACAGGCTTGATCAAACAACTACAGTTGATATTCTTTATTAAGCATCTTAGACAGTTGACATAAAGTGCCATGTAATAGGTTGTTTGCAGAATTGAAGCCCATGGAATTAAAGGAAAAAAAGAGACAGAAAAGCAGTTAAGGGACAGAATGCACAGAGCACTGGTGAATAGTGATCACTTGGATACCATGAGCAACATTTAGCTTTATAAGTCATAATTTCAAAGTTTTTAGATGATACAAATACTGGAAGTGAAGTACTTAGAGGGGCAGATAGTAACCAAACTCAAGTGAATGTTAGCACGTTGGTAAAATGGGCAGTCACACGACATATGTCGTTTAAGACTGGGAAAATGTGATGAACTGCATCTTGATGGCAAAAAAAAAAATCAGGAAAATCCAGAGAGTCTGGGCAGAATATGTCACCTTCAAAGATTTACGTACAGGTTGAGAAGACTGGGGGAAAAAAAGTTTTATAAACATAGACACAGAATAGAAAGCAGAGAAATTATGTTAAACTGGAATAAAACACTGATTCAGTCTCAACTGGAGCGTTTTGCCCAGTTAGAATCACAAAGTTGAAACCACACTTGGTTCTATGCATATGCATCAGCCAAAACAAAACGCCACCCAGTCTAAGATAATAAGGTGTAGGGCTGGTTGAACACAGCAGACCAAGCAGCATCAGAAGAGCAGGGAAGCTGACGTTTCAGGCCTAGACCCTTCAGTCTAATCCCACTTTCCACCATTTGAACTCTCTATCCTGTAGGTTTACGGCACTTGAGATACATAATCAAATACTTTTTAAACGGGTACAGTTTCTGCCTCGAACTACCTGGGGACGCCTTAGAGGGTTCATCCAACAAGACCAAATGGGTAGAGCTAAGGAATAGGAAGGGTGCAATCACTTTGACGGGGAATGTACTACAGGACTCCCAACAGCCAGGTGATAGAGGAACAAATATGTGGACAGATTATGAAAAAATGTAAAAACAGCAGTGATGTTGTGGTGGGTGATTTTAACTTCCCCTATATTGACTGGGACTTGCTTAGTGCCAGGGGCTTGGATGAGGGGAGATTTGTTGGGTGTATCCTGGATAGGTTTTTGCAACAATATGCAAGTAGTCCAGCAATTGTTGCCCATCCCTAATTGCTCCAGAGGGCAGTTAAGATGCTGTGGATCTAAAGCCACATGCAGGCCAGAACAGGTAAGGATAACTGTACTCTTCTCCAAAGAATAAATGGGTTGTTCCCAACAATCAACTTTGGATTCATGGTCATCATTAGCATCTTAATTCCAAATTTTTGTTGAATTCAAATTCTACAATCTGCCATGGTGAGATTCGAACCTAGAACATTACTTGTGTCTCTGGAATAACAATTCAGTGATAAAACCACCCGGCTTTCATCTCTCCCATCTGCGCTTGTAAACAGTGGACAGGCTTTAAAGTGATGAGTTACTGCAATCTTACTAGCCTCTGACCTACTCTTGCAGCCATTGTATTTACATGGCTAGCTCAGTTCAATTTACAGTGTATGCGTTTTGGAACATACATTTCCAATGCAAACATAGTCAATGTGATCATCTGCATATGCGCGTGTGCAGCCATGAGATCGCATCAGTACAACAGGAAATTTTAAACATATTGCAAGATTCAGGAAGACACAGTAACAATTATAACAGTCCTATAAGCTTCTTTGCAAATCCGATTTCTAGCCTGTTCTTTGTACAAGTGCAGTGTGACATTAAAATAGTAGTTCAGATACCAAAAGCACCAATTTGCAAAGAAATTTACGGTCTGATTGTAAATGTTGCTGTGTTTTCCTGAAATTTACAGCAGATTTACTTGTTTCCTACTTGGAGTGGAATTTGACACAATAAAAATGGATTTTTCAGCTACATTCAGTCAGGTGCATTTCTCTCACCTTTCACACTGGTTCTATCTAGTGTTATATCGCCAAAACATGCAAACCATACACTTGCCTTGACCAACTTCCCCAAATATACACCTTCACCACCACCCCCATCCCACATGGGTTGAAAATTAATTATAACCAATTTGTCCATCTGACCAATCCATTAATAGCTTCCAGTTCTGGGCACCACAATTAAAAGGAGGACGTGAAGGATTTACATTTGGGCCACACAAAGTGGGGTCACGACCTGAAGTGGAGTTGCAAGCTGAAATTTTGGGGCGCTGATCACAGAGGCTGCAACAGTTACCATGGAACCCTGACTGCTCACAAAAAGACAAAGAACCGTGGGTGCCGAAAATCAGAAACTGCTGGAAAAACTCAGCAGACCTAGCAGCATCTGTGGAGAGAAATGCAGAGTAAAACTTTCGGGAACAGTGCTCCTTCAGGACCGGTTACCTCTGCTTTATTTCCAAAGATGCTACCAGACCTGCTGAGTTTTTCGAGCAATTTATGATTTTGTTCCTGATTGCTAACAGCTGTATTCATGTTCATTCACAGTTTCTTTATACTAGCCAGTCTTCACTGAAAGATCGTGAAAATTCAAGCCTCGACACGACGTTTTGGGTGGGGAGGCGGGAGCGGACGGTCACGTTGGGAAGAGAATTAGAAACATTTTCTAATCAGCTTGTTCAGTGACGTTATTTCCACACCTCTGGAGCAGGTGGGACTTGAACCTGGGCCTCCCGGTTCAGAGGTAGGATGACTATCATGTTCAGTTCCTATACTGAGGAATGGGGGTACAGCAGGAAACGGTGCTGTCCCCATGGCAACACGCTACATCCAGGCACGTCAGCGGCGTCTCTACGGTCGCCACGGCAACCCCCTGACGGCCCGGCACTCACCATGGTAACGCCTGAAGTATCCAATGTACTCAGCTCGTTAAAACCTCTAACGGTCACCGCAGTCACCACGGTGACCCCCAACGGCCCCTGCAGTCACCACGGTAAAGGGCAACTCACCGCCACCGGTTGATGCCCACACTAGACGAACCAGCGAACCAGGGGTCGACGATGTAGACGCAGCGGATGGTTTCCGAACCCAGCAGAGCCTCCAGCAACGCCGGATTATCGTGGAGCCGGAGCCCCTTCCGAAACCAGTGGATTGAGTGGCCGCCCATGAACTCTCAAAGATAAATCAAAACCGGGTGGCTGAAGAAATGTCTTCCCAGCAACGGACGAAATCGAGGTCGGCGATCAGAATCTAACAGGGGCTGGATGAACACAGCAGGCCAAGCAGCATCATAGGAGCAGGAAAACTTGACGTTTCGGGCCTAGACCCTTCATCAGGGAGGGGAAGAGGGTTCTGAAATAAATAAGGAGAGATGGAGAGGCGAGCGCAGACTGAACGCCTCAAACTGTCACACAGCTCGCGCGGACAGCCACGTGCCTGTCCCGCCCCCAGCTTGAGCGCCGTTCCATTGGATTGGGCCTAGGCACGTGACCTACACCCCACGTGTCCGCGAGGCACCCTCGATCCCGGCCCCGCCTCTTCCCGTGGAGCTCCACCTACGCCCGCCATGATTGGTCACTGACCGAGGTAGAAATCCCGGGATGAGAGCGCGCAGGCGTCCGACTTATTTACTTCAGAGCCCCCTGTTTCAAGAAGGGTCTAAACGTGATAAGTTAACCTTCCTGTTCCCTCTGCTGTGTTCCTCCAGCTCCACACCTTGTTATCTCAGACTCCAGCATCGGAAGTTCCTATTATCTCCGATTTAAATACCAGCTGCGGCCGGAAGTGTGTTCCGGGTTAGGGAGGTCGTGGAGATGGTGGGGTATTGGACTGGAGTGGACAAAGTTAGAAGTCACACGACATGAGCTTATAGTACAATAGGTTTATTTGAAATCACAGGTTTTCAGAACGTAGCCCCTTCGTCAGGTGAAGGTTTAGATGCTTATTAAAAACTTAACTCGTTGACCAAGTTTTATTTTATCTACCCACCTATTTCCCTTTGTATCTGATAATATTGATGTCTTGATATCATTTTATTTATAATTCCCTTGTAAACTGGTTTGGGTTGTTTTAATATGTTAAGGGTACAGCGTAGATGCGTGTTGAGCTGTACAATTCTGGTGTATTTTCCAACTTTTACACTCCAGCCAACACTATCAGTTGTTCATCTCATGATTGCTGCAGGATGCTGTATGACAAGAACTGTTTTGACTACAGATAGTTATCTTATGACAAAAAAAAAATCCACCATTTCTGATGAAGGGTTTAGGCCCGAAACGTCAAGTTTTCCTGCTCCTATGATGCTGCTTGACCTGCTGTGTTCATCCAGCCCCATGCTTGTTATCTCCACTGGCTGAATGTTCTTTGGGGTGTCCTAAGACTGTGAAAAATCACTATATTAATACAATATAGATATTAGTATTTTGTAGGCAAACAAAAACTTTCTTAAAAGTTTTCAGACATTGTAAAATATAATTGCACATTAACTTAATGGATGCTGCAATTGCCAATGATCCCCAATTGAACTGCTGTATCCTAATCTGTTTCAAGGCTTGGATTTGTATGTGTGTATTCCGTTAATGCTGTCATAATGTTAAGGATACAGCTTAACTTCAGTGTTGTGACTGAGTGTAACATTGCAATATAAACCAACAAAACTTTAGATTCTGGCACAAATTCTGAGTGTTCACATGTATCCACGACAGAGGTCACGGATGTGACTGATGTGGCCCTAAATACCATCATTCAGTCGTGTCATCCACGATCAAGACTCTGAAAGATCAGCCTTGGGATCTGACTCCAAGCTGGGAGCACAGCCTCTTCTTGGATACTTCATGGAAAGATTTTGTGAGGCACATACCCTATAGTTAGACTGCGTTTTTTTCTCATGATCAGGATATCCCAAAGCAAGTTTCAACCAATGAATGAAAAATAAAGAAACAACTTGTATCTAAAACTGGCCATGTGGTTGCTCATTTTCTTTTAACTCCCTCTAGGTTGTTACTGGTCAAGCAATACAAGTGTGGTATATGCTATCCCACTATACACAGATTAGTTAAAACTGAAGCTATTTCGATCATGTTCCCTGGAGCCTGCTGCCCTGCAACATCCTTTCTTACCTGAAAAATCTTCCTCTTCCTTGAAGTCAATTTGCAACAAGAAATCACTAGGGGGAGTAGGAGGCCAGCAGTTACTTCATATCACGTGAGAAAAATCATCCTGCCCATCATTACCCACGTGTCCCAAGTCCGGCGTGACATGGTGAAAGTGTCGAAGGATCTTCATTAGATTGGCTAGGAATTCATTTTGAAGGTCAACAGAATATTTAATAATGGGTAATAACTGCTGCCCCTTGCAGAAGACGCACACTAATCATGAATAGTGTATTTCAAAAAGCGTCAATCACTTGACAAAAAGTCCCAAAAAAAAAAGCCATTTGATAAAGACCCCAGATAACTTGCTTTTCAGTAATGATAGTTGTGAAATAAATATTAGCCAGAACACTGGGTAGCTCCTCACCTATTCTTCTTTCAAGTAGAGCCATGAGATTATATATGTCTACGTGGCCATTATGTGTAACAGTTTTAGGCTGTGTGAGAGCTCAGCCTACCAGTAAGACCTGGGAAAGGGTCTTAATTTGCATATAAAATAGGGGTCCTTGCTCATTTCAATTTGATTTAAATGGTCCCACAGCACAATAAGCTGAACTTGCTCCTTTAATGTCACTCATATGGACAAGGGTTAAAGTATCTCTGGCTGAATGGTCCTTCAGTTACCAAATGTAAAAGTGAATACAATAAATTGCTACATTGCTGAAGCTTTCACTCATCAGGACAACTACAAGATATGTCCTGTACAAAAAAAAAAGCAGGACAAATTCAACCTAGCCAGTTTCCCCATCAGTCTATTCTCAATCATCAGTAAAATGATGGAAGGTGTCATCAACAGTGCTATCAAGCACTGATACCCAGTTTGGGTTCCATCAGGGTCATTCAGCTCCTGACCTCATTACAGCCTTGGTTCAAACATGGACAAAAGAGCTGAATTCCAGAGGTGAAGTGACATGACAGTCTTTAACATCAAGATCATTGGCAAGTCAAGTTTCTGGTCAAAAGAATGGCTACAAGAGGAGGTCAGAGGTGAGGAGTGCTGTGGTGAGTTACTCACCTCCTGATTCCCCAAAGCCTGGCCACAAGGCAAAAGTTATGAGTGTCTTGGAATACTCCCCACCTGCCTGAGTGGGTGCAGCTACAACAACACTTGAGAAGCTTGACACCATCCAGGACAAAGCAGCCCACTTGATTCCCATTACATCCACAAACATTTACAAAAGAGCAGGTACATAGGAGCACCACCACTTGCAAGTTCCCCTCCAAGCCACTCACCATCCTGAGCTGGAAATATATTGCTGTTCCTTCACTATTACTGGGTCAAAATCCTGGAATTTGCTCCTTAATAGCATTGTGGATCAGCTCACAGCAGGTAGACTGCAGTGAATCAAGAAGGCAGCTCACCACCATCTTCTCAAGGGCAACTAAGAATAGGCAGTAAATGCTGGCCAGCCAGTGACACTCACATCCCATCAATGAATGAAACAAAAATTTCAACCGATCACAACAATTTAAGCAATAGGGAACACCTCAGCCAATCAGATCAGCTGGCCAATTAATTAGCTTCCTTTTCTCTGATAGTATAAATTATGCTGATTGTTTGAAATTTAGAATTATTTTGTTTGTTGTGATGAATGCAAAATGAAAAGCTACAGTAACGTGTCTGTTTTTAGCAATACTCAAGTTCTGCATTACCAAACCACTCAGTGAAGGAGTTACCTACAGAGAAGTAAATTGAGCTCTTTGATTTTTCTTGACTTCCATCTGTTAGCTTGAAGTAATTTTGTTTTTCTCTGTCTTGAAACACTGTATGGTATGTTTTCCCCAAATCCCAAGAACATGAAACAGAAATAGCTGAAGAAACTCAGCAAGCCTTGCAGCATCTGTGGAGAAAGACACTAAGCAAAAAAACAAAGAACTGCAGAAATGGAAATCAGAAACAAAATCAGAAATTGCTGAAAAACTCAGAAGGTTTGGCCGTGGAGAGAAAGCAGAGTTAATGATTTGGGTCCAGTGACCCTTCTTCAGTTCTGAAGAAGCCTTAGTTACAGCCTTAGATATTTACCTGGATTCTTCGCTGTGGTGTTACCCTGTGGGTGGGTAGATCCCAAAGAGACTGAGCAAAGCAAGGCTTTATTATTGCATAATTTAGGCTTTCAGAGATGAGTAGAGTTTTGGTAATATGACAGTCTCATTAAAGAATCAGTTTCATCTTAAAATTTGTTTCTATCCCTCTGGCAAAGATTCATTGTTCACCTTAGGAGATAGAAGGGGGTTATTCTGCAAGTAGATTGGGTTTTTTTTTCATTTTTTACCTAAGTTTTGTACTTGTTACCTTGTACCTAAGACCTAAGATGATGCTGTGAATGGCAACATTGTAAACTTTTCACTGTACTCCTGTAGGCCTGTACTTGAGTACACATGACAATAAAACTTAATTCTAGTTCAAATTATTTTTATCCATCAGTGTTTTGAAGAATTAGAAGAGACCTTATTAAAACATTCTTAGAGGGTTTGACAAGGTAGATGTGGAAAGTTTATTTCATCTTGAGGGAGAGTCTAGGACCAGAGGGTGTAATCTCAGAGTAAATTTTCACCCATTTAAGACAGCAATGTGGAGGATTTTTTTCTGTCAGAGGCTGGTGAATCTGAGGAATTCTTTACCACAGAGGACTCTTGAGACTTGGTCATTACATATATTTAAGACCAATACAGGCAGATTTCTAATAATTAAGAAAATAAAGGGTTTTGAGGATTATCAGATGAGCCATGATCTCATTGAATGGTGAATGGGACTTGATGGGCTGAATGGCCTACTTCTGCTCTTAAATCTTATGGTCTTAATGAGACAGGGTTTCTATGCTCTAGTAAGAAAAACATTCATTACTGTGTGAGGTAGATATGTACATATGAAGATATGAAATAGCAGCAGAGGTAGACCCATGGCCCCTCAAGCCTATTCCACCATTCGATAAGATCATTGCTGATTTGCTTGTGTTTGAAGTACCATATTCTGAACTACTCTCCTAACCTATTTTTTTCCTAACAAGAACCTTTTACCTCTGTCTTAAAAATTTTAAATGACCTCACTTCCAGTGTCTCCTGAGGCAAAGAGTTCCAAAGTTGCATAACACTCTGAGAGAAAATATTTCTCCTCATCTTTGTACTAAAAGGGCAACCCCTAATTCAAAGAGTGCTCTATAGTTCTCGACTCTCCAATGGGAGGAAATGTCCTTTCCACATTGACCTTGTCAGAACCATTAAGGATCTCATAAACTCACCCCTCACTCTTCTAAACTCTACTGGAAATAAGCAAAGCCTGTCCAGACTATGCTCATAAAAACTACACATTCTAGGTATCAATCTAATAAGCCTCCTTTGATGGTAGGCTATTTCTGCCTTCACAGGTATAATGTTTCAATAGCCTCTTTGTTACCAGTTCTAATGATGAAATTTCTACTGTTCTTTTGTGTTTCTTGACTACAGGTCTACACAATTGAAGGAAGTGAGATTCCAGAAGGAAGATTTTTAAGCTGTAAATGCTGGGTGAAACTATCCAGAATTTGTAGTCAACTTGCATCATGTGATCGATAGCAGCAACGCTTTAGTTGCAGCATGGCTTATCTTTTAAAAACAAGCAACTATAGCTTTTAAAACAGTAAAGATTACTGTTCATGTCTTATCAACATGTAAATTGTAATTCCTTAGCTATCAACAGGAAAATGGCCCTGAAATCTATCTTCACCTTATTCATTTTAACTACCCCATATTCCTACAAGGGCCAACTGAAGCATCATTTGTCTGAAGCAGAACAAGTGTTAAATGAACCTCTGCAATAATCAGCCAGGTTTCTGTGATAATTACAACAGATGGCAGTGCAGGTAAGTTACATGGAGCACCTCTCAAATTTCATCACAATTCTTCATTATTTTGAATGTCATAGATAGCGTGATCACTATGATGAATCATTATTTACAAGGAAACTCCTAAAGCAAATCAAAGGATGAAGGTTTTGTGTTTATAAATGTTGTACAATGCTTTGTGTAGAGATCAGGTAATGTAAGTATTCAGAGCACAGTGTCCAAAAATCAAAAAGGCAGTGCCACCTAGCTCATTGTGCTTGTTCGGCAATTCAATGAGGTCGTGCTGATCTATAACATGACCCTTTGCTACACAGACCTGAACAACTTGTGTTAGCAAAAGTCTATCAAACCCAAATTTAAAATTAGCGTTTGATTGAGCATAAGTTATCATTTGCAGGAGAGAGTGCCAAATTTGCATCCTTCTTGTGTTATTTTCTAATTTCATTCTTGAAAAACACGGCTCTAATATTCAAACAACATTCCATGATTCTAAACTTGTCAACCAGTGGTAATAGTTTCTCCTTGTCTACACTATGTGTTCCTTTTAATGTTATATCGTTCCTTAAGCTCTTAAATTCCAGGAAATACAACTTTGTTTGAATAATTGTTCCTCAGAATTTAACCCTTAGAGCGTGGATATCAAAATTGTAAATTTTTGCCCCACTCCCTCCAAGACCAATCTACCCCCCTTAATGTGTGGTGCCCAGAGCTGCACACAATACTCCACAGGGCTTTACGCGGCTAATGCACAAATTTTATCCCTTTATATTCTAGTTTTCTAGATATTAAGGTCAACTTTCCATTAGCTATTTACTGAAAAGATAGTCATGTTGCTGCAGCTTTTCATCTTGCATTCATCAGGATGAACATGAAAATACTAAATTTCAAATAATCACAACAATTTATGCTACAGGGAAAAGGATGCTGATTAGTTGGTACGTCAAGATTAGCCAAGGCATTGCCATGGAGAAGACAATGAGAAACTACGGGCTGTTCAAGCTCTGGAGTGCTTCAGACCAAATGAGTTTCTCCAGGAATTTCCGTTTTTGTGTTGAAAATGTTCCTTTAATTTACAGACAGCAAGTACCTACCTATGAAAATAAGTATTTTCTAGCAAACATGAATAAGCCACATTACAAGTTTGATAGATTACCTTAAAGTGGTTGTTAGTGCAAGTATTAGTAAACTCATTAATTTTTAAATTATTCTTTGTACCTATTCATTGCCTTTTTAAAAATTTTTTTGCTTGTTGAACTTCCAAATCTCTTTGGACCTTTAAGGTTTCTACCTTAACATCATTTGAAAAGTACCCTGTTCTATTTTTTTTAGGTCCAAAGTGATTGGTCCCATATTTGCTTACATTGAAATCTACTTTCCACAGTTTTGCCTAATCACTCTGTATTTCTTTGTAATAATATGCTTCCATCCATACTACTTACAACACAACTTATCTTTGTGTCTTTGGCAAATCTGGATATGGCACTACGTTGTAATTGGTGGAGGTGGGGAAAATGACATTGGACAGGCAGATGTTTGAGGTGAGAAACGCTTGGAACAGAGTTGGCAGCCCTAGGGGGAAGGTGGAAATATTGTGAAATGGAAGGAAGAATTCGCTTGGCTCAGCTAAGGTTCAAGTCTCTTGCTGAAATTTGATTCCTCTGGGAGAAAGAGCTGGATGTTTCCTTTAAATTGGTTCCAAAGTCATCTGTAAACAATGTTTGCAAAATTTTCACAAGATTATAAATGGAAAAGGGATCTCCTGTATCTAATCAATTCAAAGGACAAAACTTAACGGTTAAATACATACTCTAAGGTTTCACTGGTATGTTATTTCTTATGAACTAAAGACAATTAGACAGTTTTACCCTGCTCTCATCTCCGCTAAAGCAAAACAGAAAGCAGTTTCGAAAGCAAGAAGTGAGGAATGTAGTTCGGGGGTGGGTGTTTGAGCCTAAATCCATATCTGGCATGTGGGAATCTTTTGAAAGCCAGTTGATTAGAGTTTGGGACCAGCGGGTTCCTGTGAAAATGAAGGATAAGGATGGCAAGATTCGGGAACCTCGGATGACAAGATATTGAAAGCTTAGTCAAAAAGAAAATAAAGGTGTATGTAAGGTTTAGGAAACTGAAGACAGATGGAGCCCCCGAAGAATATAAAGATAACAAGAAAGAACTTAAACAAGGAAGTAGGAGGGCTAAAAGGCGTCATTTTAAGGACAATTCCAAGGCATTTCATACCAATTTAAGGAGCAAGAGAGTAGCTAGGGAAAGGATAGGCCCACTCAAGGACAAAGGAAGGGATTTATGCACGGAACCAGAGAAAGTGAGTGAAGTCATTAAAGAATACTTTGCATCGGTATTCGCAAAGGAGAAGGACATGGTGAATGGTCAGTCTCAGGAAGGATATCTGGGGCATGTCAATATGAAAAAGGAGGAGGTGTGGGGTGTTTTGGGAAGCATTAAGTTAGACAAGTCCTCAGGACCTGATGGGATCTATCCCAGGAGATGGTGGAAATTGCTGAGGCCTTGAATAAAATCTTTATATCCTCTTTAGTCACAGGTGAAGTCCCAGAGGACAGGAGAATAGTTGACATTGTTCCTTTGCTTAAGTAGGGCAACAGGGATAATCAACGAAATTACAGGCTGGTGGACATTTGTCAATAGTAGAGAAATTATTGGAGAAGATTCTTCAAGACAGGTTTTACTCAAAATATAAAAAACAAGACTTATTAGTGATAGGCAGCATAACTTTGTGTAGTGAAGGTCATGTCTCACAAACTTGATTGAGTTCTTTGAGGAAGTGACAAAGATGATTGCTGAGGGCAGGGTGGTGGATGTTGTCTATATGAACTTTAGCAAGTCAATGACAAGGTCCATTATGGCAGGCTGATAGAGAAGATGAAGTCAATGGGATCCACGGTGAGCTGGTAAGATGGATACAGAACTGGTTTAGTCATAAAAGACAAATTAATGGTGAAAGGGTAATTTTCTGACTGGAAATCTGTGATGAGTGATGTTCTGCAGGGATCAGTGCTGCAATCCCTGTTGTTTGTAATATAGTTAAATGATTTGGAGGAGAATGTAGGTGACCTGGTTAGTAAGTTTGCAGATGTTACAATGACTGGGGGAGCTGTGGACAGTAAGGAAGGTTGCCAGAGAATACAGCAGGACACATGTAGGATGGAGACTTGGTGCAGAAATGGCAGATGGAGTTTAATCCAGATCAATGTGAGGTCATGCACTTTGGAAGATCGAAGGCAGGAGGGAGGTATATAGTAAATGGCAGAGCCCTTAGCACCATCAATATACAGAGGGCTCTAGGCATACACCTCCACAGTTCCCTGAAATTGGCAAGAGAACTGGATTAGGTGGTCAAGAAGGCATTTGGAATGGTTGGAGATAGCAAGAACTGCAGATGTTGGAGTCAGAGTCAATTCAGTGTGGAGCTGAAGGAACACAGCAGGTCAGGCAGCATCAGCGGAGCGAGAGAGTCAACGTTTCGGATCTAGACCCTACAATAGGTTAGAAATGTCAATTACTAGGGGACATAGGTTGAAGGTAAAAGGGCGTATGTTTAAAGGAAATGAAAGAAGTAAGTGTTTTTACACAGAGAATGGTAAGTGTCTGGAATGTACTGCTAGAGGAGGTGTTGGCGGTGGATATAATCGTAACGTTTAAGTGGCATCTTGACAGTTGCATGAATAGGCAGGGAGTAGAGGGATACGGACTGCATAGAGGCAAATGCTTCTTAGTTTAGAAAGGCGTTGTGTGTTGGCGCAGTCTGGGTGGGCTGAAGAGCCTGTTCCTGTGCTGTACTGTTCTTTGTTCAAAACACAAAACTTAAACAACTTGTTTTAATTTTTTGATGAAGGTAATGAATTTTATGCATCTATGTGGACTCCCAAAAGGTGTTTGTTAAAGTATCACATAACAATCTTGCCAACATAGTTGAAGCCCATGGAAGAAAAGGGACGGTGGCAGCACAGGTACAAAGTTGACTGAGTTACAGGAAACTGTAGTGGAGAAAGATTGTTTTTGGACTGGAAGGAATTAAATGAACAATGTAATGTCAGTTAGAGACAGTTGCCTCGGTTAACATATATTAATGACTTAGATTTGGCTGTACATTGCACAATTTGAAATCTTGCAGGTGATGGTGGAAGTTTTGTAAACTGTGAGAAGAATGTCCAAAGTGCTTGGTCTAACTTTAGTGATTGGAATGAGGTCAACCAGGTGGACCTCATAGAATATGTGTTCCCTGATTGGACCAGGTTACCAGCCCCAATCAGGGAGGCCTGACTGATAGATATGGCCCAGGGGTTCTGTTCGCTCCCAGGAGCTGTCTCTGAGCTTGATGTGCTGGGTGAGTGTCATGTACTATGCATGTGTAAATAAAGGGTGATTTAGTGATAGGATCGACCTTCATGGAGTTATGGCAGTAACATTTGCTTACATTGAAATGTGCATTCCACAGTTTTGCCTACTCACTCAATCTATCAATGTCTCATTGTAATGTCATGCCTCTATCTATATTGCTTACAATACTGCTTATCTTGATGTCGTCAGCAAATTTGGATATGATATCAAACAGATTATACTTTGTGGATAGAGGAAGAGCAGTTTGACTGATGGAATCTTGAGGAGTTAGAGGACCAGAATAGAGTTGGTAGGCCTAGGTAAAGATGACATGGACAAACAATATTCTACTAGCCCAGACTAATGTTCTAGTGACAAGTTCCCACTATGGAAGCAGGTGAGATTGAATTCAATCAATAAAATATGGAACTAAAAACTAGCCTCAGTAAGGGTGACCATGCTGTTGATTGTTGTAAAACCCATTGGATTCACTAATGTCTTTTAAGGAAATAAATATTTAGTTCTTGTATGGTCTGGCTTACATGAGACTTTAGGCCCACAGCAATGTGCTTGACTCTTAACTGCTCTCTGAAATGGCTGAGGAAGACACTCAGGGCAAGGTCACTTAACGTCATAGAATAGAGTCATATAGCATGGAAACAGACCCTTTGGCCTAACCTGTCCATGCCATCCAGTTTCCTAAACTGAACTAGTCCCATTTGCCCACATTTAGCGCATGTCCCTCTAAACCTTTCCTATCCATGTACCAATCCAAATTTCTTTTAAATATTGTCGTTATACTCAGTGTGCCCTGTGACAGTGGGCAGTGTGTGTGGTTGTTATCACTGTCTGCCCTGTGACAGTGGGCAGTGTGTGTGTACTCACCCAGCAATAGGCAACACATACTGGTTTTACCACTGATGCACACATCCCATGAAAGAATGCATTTGAAAAAAATACGTTAGTGGAATGGTTAAATAAGTGTCAAATAAAAATTAATGTAGGATGGATTTTAGAGCCAAAAATGTCAGGTGGGAGGGGTGACAGGGTGGAAGATGTTCCAAGGGTGCTGGAATATTTTGACACTCTTACTGATTTGAGGGGCTACATCAATTACATGCAGAAATTGGAGAAACTTCAATTGTTGTCCTCAGAGAAGAGAAGATTGACGTGAGATTTGATAGATGTTGAAAAACAGAACTAGATTGTTAGAAACTGTTCTTATTGGTGATAACTAAATTCAAATAAAAATAAATGAATGGTTATGTTTCAGTCTATCAGGGAGTAATGGTGGGGATGAAGAGTCTGTTATAAATTATAAGACTGAAGATTTTATCACATGTCACCATGATTTAGTTGAACTGAAGTATAGAAATTTAGTTCATGTCACAATGAATAATGCACATCACAGGGAATGCGCATTGCCCTGTTATAAACACATGGCTTTTTGAGACTGCATGTTTTCAATTTAAAGTAAAATGGAATGATCTGGGATGGGGGGTGATGTGAAGTTATAAGGAAACCTACATAGCCATCTGTCCATTGTCAGTTGTAAACTTTAACACCCAGGCACAAAGGAATAGGTAGCTGCCTTACTGCTGCAGACTCACATTCATCCGAGTCAGTCAAATCAAAGGAGTTGGGACAAAGAGAACTCACATCAGGGTTACTATGCCAAGCCAATGGAAACATTTGGGGTTGGGTTAATCACCAAGTGAAGACGTGGTGAGGACAGAACTCATTTCCGATGAAACAAGGATTGTGAAATGTGAGAGACCATGGGATCAACAGCCCAAACATTACAAAAGGAGAGTCTGTTCAATTATACTGAAAAGGGTTGAGTGAGAAGGATTTGGTTTAAATGGACATTGGAAATTCACCTTGGTGAGCAGTGTACCTGCTAATGTTAGGAGGAATTGGACACCAAAGTTAAGACTACAAGTCTATGGATTGTGTTTAATTACAACATAGGATTTTTAAGACGTTAAAGAGGGGATATGTCTTATATACTTTAGTCTATTACTTACCCACACTGTAATGTTTAATCAATGGTACTTTTAGTTGGTTTGTTACAGCAAACATCTTAAAATGTGAAATTTTTGTCATGAATAATTGTGTAATGTCAAATAATATATGGATTATGAGAATTGGAAAATGTAAAATGTAGACAGTTCTTGGGTTGCAAAAGGTTTACCATTTGACTTGTTAGAACTCAAACGTCAAAAGATCAAATAGAACTGGGTATTGTCTGCTGACTTTGTGGAAAATGCAAGCCAAAGCTTTTAATGGAGAGATAAAAGGGGTTTTATTAGTTTGGTTTTTGGACAAACCAATGTGGGAAAATGCTAGGCATTTGTGATGTTTGTTGCTTAGCAACAGCCTCTGGATTGAGGTGCTGTGTGGTTTTCTCAGTATACACCTAGATAAGGCAGTTACTGGAAAGATGAGTGAGGAAAGAAGTCCTCTTGTTCTCTCCGGCACTTTCTCTCTATCTCACAATGAAGTATTGTGAGTCCTGAAAGTTTTAAATATTAGGGTTCCTAACTGTTTCCTAACTGAATCTGAAAGCTGGTTTGAAAATCTTCTATCATTCTGCACTGACAGCTACCAGATCTCCTTGACAGGAAATCAAGAGAAATGTGAGAATTTAATCCATTTTATTTTCTACACTCAAACCCTTGATCTACAGAGACTTTTTTTTTTGCCCTTTTTCACCCATAATACCTCTGTAGAGCAATGTTTGTATGAATGTATGTGCATTTGGTGTAAAGGGGGATATAGTTTAATCCAGAGATAGTAGGAACTGCAGATATTGGAGAATGAGATAACAAGGTGCAGAGCTGGATGAACATGGCAGGCCAAGCAGCTTCAGAAGAGCAGGAAAGCTGACGTTTCGGGCCTAGACGCTTCTTCAGAAAAGACCCTTCATTTCTGAAGAAGGGTCTAGGCCCAAAACGTCAGCTTTCCTGCTCCTCTGATGCTGCTTGGCCTGCTGTGTTCATCAGCTCTACACCTTGTTATCTATAGTTTAATCCATCATAGTTGCTTAGGTGATAACCAGTTTTTCACCTTTTATAACAATACATACTGTTTTTAATAAGTGGTTGTTTTTAGTTTATTGAAGAGAAATTAATTGATCATTTTTGTCCTTAAATAACATTTACACTTGCTATAGCTCATGGAGTCGTGAGGCTTGATTCCACTTGTAATATCTCAGGAAACTTGGCTGGAAAGAAACATTATTTATTGCTGAACACCAAACTAGAGCTACTACTCACAGTATATACAGACGAGTCCCAGCCTGGACAGGCAGCTTTGTTGTATTTTTCCCTGATCAACCTGCTCTGAGATAATATTGCACATTTGTAGAGGAGGTGGGACTTGAACCTAGAACTACAAGCCCATTGCACCACAAGAACTCTTTGGGTCTGCTTTATTTTTAATGGTTTAATCAACCTGCTCAGAGATGTTATTACACACCTCCAGAGAAGGTGGGACCATCTCCTGGCTCAGAGGTAGGGACACTACACTTCCACAAGAATCCCTTGGGTCTGCTTTTTTAAATTTCTTTTTTCTTTATATCCAGAAATGTTCTTACACACAACTAAATTTTTTCCCCATCATCAAATCATCATGACTTGGGTCTGCCTTATTTTTCTTTTATATTTTAATATCTAGTTGCCTGTTACCGAGGGAAATCTTACCCAACATACGCGATGAATTCCATAGGAAGATTAATTAGTGACTCCCCACAGGCCTTGTAGAGTTTTCACACCAATGCACTCCTCTGTCAGAGTTGTAACGGAAGGTCATTGAACAGAAGAACAGTTGTTCTGAAGAAGGTATACTGGATTTGAGAAGTTAACTCTGCATTCTCTCCACAGATGCTGCCAGACCTGCTGTGTTTTTCCAGAAATTTCTGTTTTTGTTTCCTGAAAAATGGGCTCTTGTGACCTGGAATGGTGCACCTGTGAATGTAACAGAAGATGAATCAATAACAACTTGCAAAAGTGTATGAAGAAAATGGTTTAATGGGGAAAATATAGGAGTTGGTGCGAAGAACAGGGTAACAACTCTTTCAATGCTGAAAAACTATGTGAATCTATCCAAATGTAAAATTTATTTATAAAGGAAGGCAGCCAATTGATTGCAGAAAATTTACTCAGTTATTGTGAAATACCAGCATTCATCAGGAGGTGAAACACCAGAAGAAAAGTCTCTTGTGGTGTCCCTACCTCTGAGGTAGGAGACCTGGTTTCAAGTACTACCTGCTCCAGATTTTTGATTTGCTTTATTGTTGTCAAATGTACCTAAGTACATTGAAAAGTTTTGTTTTCTGAGCAGTACAGGCAGATCATAACAAACAAGGACATCCAAGCTTTAGGGTGCTTAGATAGAGTGAGGCATACAAGGTTACAACAGCACAGGAGGTGCACAAAGTCAAGGTCAACATTTAGATTGAAATTGGAGGGGTCCATTCAGCAATCTAATAATAGCAGGGCAGACACTGTACTTGAACCTGTTGGTGCATGGCTTCAAGCTTCTGCGTGACCGAAGAGGTTGCCAGAAAGCATTATTGGGGTGGGAGGGGTCTTTGATGATGTTGGCAGCTTTTCAGCAGCAACGTGTAGTGTAGATAGAGTCCATGGATGTAAGGTTGGCTTCTGAGATGGCCTGGGCTGTGCCCACAACTTCCTATAATTTCTTATGATCCTGGGCAGAGCTGTTACACACAGCAGGTCAGGCAGCATCGGAGGAGCAGAAAAGTCAAAGTTTTGGTTTACACCCTTCATCAGGATGGATCAGTCCTGATGAAGGGTCCCGACCTGAAACGTCGACATTTGCTGCTCCTGTGATGCTGCTGGCCTGCTGTGTTCGTCCAGCTCCACACGGTATTGACTCTGACTCCAGCACTGGCAGCTCTTGCAATCTCCGAGCCGTTATGCATCCGGATACAATGCTTTCAATGGTGCATCCGTAAAAGAGTAATGTTTTAATATCTACGATCGAAAATATCTCACCGTCTGCCCCTGTAAACACGAACCAGAGGATCGGGAAAGCTTGTCACCTTTAACAACTTTCCAGCTGTTTTGGTGGGGGACGGGATGTGGCGTTAAGACACAAGAACACTCTCATTGGTTGTCACCTGCCAGCCAATCGGAAAGTGGGTGTGGCTAATGATTTGCATACGGGGCGGAGAGAGGGGCGTACTCCTCGTCAGAGCTACCAATCAGAAGGCGGTAGGTGCGGCCTTATTTGCCTAAGTGGGCGGAGCAGGCACGCTGATGGGTAGGCGCGATTGCTGATGATCAGCTGGAGCCCGAGTGGAGCGGCGGTGGGATAGCCAGGAGGCAGTGTAACTGGCGTCCGGCCGCTGCTCACCTGGAATATGCAGCGTGGACATGGGCGGGCGTGCTAAACCTTGGGGTCGGACACTGGAGGACGCGAGCCGGGACTCTGGTTACGGGGGCGCTGCCGACTCGGTACGCTCTTCCTCCACCAGCCTCTCGCTGTGCTGTTCCCCGGCCACTCATGGAGCGGAGCCTCGCGGCGTGGGGACTGGCGGTGGCAGCAGTAGCTGTGGCTCGGTGAGCGGAACTCTGGCCGAAGAGGCCGACATGCTGGAGTGCCGGCTGCCGGAGCCCGAGGAGCTGCCTTGGGTTCTGCCGCAGCTGCTGGCGGTGCTGGGCTTGGTACAGCAGCAGCAGCAGCCACCGGCTGAGTGTCCGCGGGACGCGCTGCGTCGCCTCTCCTGGCTGATAAGCCGGCCGCTCCTGCGGGTCTCGAGGGAGGCGCAGCGGCTGAGCCTGCGGTACGCCCGGTGCGGCCGGGCTGAGGTCCAGAGCGCCCTGCGGGCGGTGCTGTCCTGGCCACTGGCCCGGGGCTGCGTGGAGGCCGGACTGTCAGCCCTCTCCCTCTACAACATGAGCTGCTGCCGCGGCTTTAGCCAGGGCAAGTCGGCCAGGTGTGGCCTCACCCTATCAGTAGGTAGCTTCTTCAGGTGGATGGTAGAGAGCGGACTGGCCCCGCGGGTCCATCCGCACGCCGCTATCTACCTGACGGCTGCCATGGAGAGTCTGCTCAAGGAGCTGATGCTGCGGATCCTGCAGAGCGGGGAGGTCAGCTCGAAAATCAGCGTGGAAGTGATCGAGCAAACTGTCAACAACGACCCGGAGTTCTGGGGTATCTGCCAACCCTATCTGCACCTCCTGTGTGGCAAGAATGCACAAGGTAAGTGCCACTGTAAGAAGTGGGCATCTCTCCTTTCGCCTAAGCCAGGATCTGTCTGTGTATCTCTCTCTCTCTATTGAATTCCTCACTTGAAATGCAGGACTGATGATCCATCTGTTCATGGGATGTGGAATGTTACTTTAAAGCCAACATTTGTTACTTAGTCCTAACTGTCCTTGAGCTGGCTAGGTCATCTCAGAGAAAATAAAAGCCAAATTAGTGTGGATTTGCCCGAGATCCGAAACGGAAAACAAGGAGTGCCCGAGAAACTCAACAGGTCTGAAATCATCATCTGTAAACAGAGAAACGTTTCGAATTCTGAGACAGAGACCTCGTTGGGTTTCTCCAGTACTTTGTTTTCATTTCAGATCCCCAGCATCAGCACTACTCGTCGTGTGATTTCTCTGAAATGACCTAACCAGTTCAAGGGCAGTGAGGGGCAGATTATAAATGTTGGCTTTAAAGTGGCAGAATGGCCTCAAGGGCCTCGCTTTGCGCTGTCAGAACTCTGTGACGCTATGATTTTCTTTCCCCACTTATTGGAATGTGGACACCTTCGGCTGGACCGCAATTTATTGCCAATGCCTAGTTGCCTTTGAGAATGAGGTCGTGTATCGCCGTTTTGAACAGCAACATTCCACTCTCCATGTTGTTAGGGAGGGATTTTGACCCAGCAAAGAAGAAACGGCGATGTGTTTCCAAGTTTGAGTGGGGACTGGCTTGGAAGGGAACTTGTTGATGGTGTTCCAAAGTATCTGTTGCCCTTCTTCTGAATGGGAGAGGTTGGGGATTTGGAAGGTGCTGTCCAAGGAGCATTAGTGAATTTTTGCATTGCATCTTATAGATGGTGTATACAGCTGCTACTGCGCATTGACGATGGAGAGAGTGAATGTTAGTGGATGTGATAGAAATCAGGCCGGCTGCTTTGTTCTAGATGGTGGAACTTCCTTATGATGCTGGAGCTGCACTCATCCAGGAAAACGGGGAGTATTCTACCACAATCCTGACTTTTGTGTTGTAGACGATGGCCAGGCTACTTCCTGAAGTGATTTCAGAGGCCTGTTAAGAGTCAAACACATTGCTGTGGGCCTGGAGTAACACATAGGCCAGACCGGGCAAGGATGACAGATTTTCATCTCCGGAAGGTCTTGTGAACAACAAACAATGATCGTTTTATGGTTGCCATTGCTGTGGCTAGCTTTTAACTCTAGATATTATGGGTTGAACTGAGATTCTAGTAGCTGCCAAGGTGGAATTTTGACCTATGTCTCCAGAGCATTAGAGTATACCACTGGATTGCTAGCCCAGCGAGCTTACCATCCTGTCATCAGCTTCACATATGTGACTGTCTAATTTTGATATATAGCTTTCCTGCATAGCACCTTTGTACATTTCACTGTGTTAAACCTGGTCAGTAAATGTAAGTTATTGTTAAGATTGAAGCTCATGGCGCCTAAATTTAATTTCTGTTTTTTTTTAGAACATGTTTGAATAACTTGTTCTCACCCCATGACCTGTGGCTTTTTACTCCAGTCCTAGAAGTGCAGTATTGTGTGACTGTTCACTGTCCCCCTGCTGAACCTACACAGGCTGTGGTCCAGGGTGTAGGTGCATAGTGATACTATCACTGTGTTGTAGTTTGATTAGTGTTAATCTCAATAATAGAAATTTTTTTTGTTTCTGTGAAGTGAATGTTGCCAGTTAGGTTAGCATTTGTTGTCCGTCTTGAGCTGACCCTTAAAAGATGGTGAGCTGCTGTCTTGAACCCATGCAGTCTGCAAGGTGCAGGCATAACCACAGTGTCGTTAAGGCAGATGTTCCAGGAAGCAACAGGGCAAGTCTAATAATTCCAAGCCTGGACAGTATGTGGCTTGGCAGCAGCTCAGATTGTGGTGTTTCAATAGGTCTGCTGCTATTGTCCTTTTTTTTTTTAAGATGGTAGAGTTCACCGATTTTAGAAAGTGCTGTTTGAAAGAACCTTGGTGAGTCACTGGTATCACAATATATTTGGTAGTAATTAGTAGCCAAATGTGGTGAGATGTAGAGTAACTGATGTTAATTTGGTAAGGATTCTTCCTCACTGCAGAACTCATCATGTTTTTGAGTTACTTTATTAAAGTAAAACAGGTGAATCAATGAATTAGGAGTCGGGTTAAGCCATTCAACCCCCTTAAGTGTATTCTGAAATTTGGGTAAGGTCATGGCTGTGACCTGAACTCCCCAGTCCTGACCAAGTCTCCACTCTGCCTTGTTGAGATACCAAATTTCTCCCTGCATCAGTTTTGAATGGGTGACCCCTTATCATTAAGCTGTACTCCGAATTTGAGTCTTGCCCACAAATGTGGGCATCCATTTGTATGGGGCTAGGCTGGAGAAACGAGGAAGACCTGTGTATTTCCTGTTTGACAGGAGTCGAGCAGCAGGGAGACTATCTGTCTATAACACGCACTTCTGTCCTTGGATTAGATCGCAGTCTCGAGCCTCCTATTGTAAGTTCCATTTAAATTCCAAGCAGGAAAGTTACATAAACAGTTGCATATTTAAGATATCGACTATAGTCATATGGAGTTGCATTTTAATTTCACATACTTCAGGATCATGAAACACAGCTGTGAAGGTAACTCTAACTTTGAGAATTTTGGGATGATGTAAGAGTAGCTGTAGTAAGTGATAGTGCCTGAATGCAGATTGTCAGCATCTGCTGGCATCAGATCTGGACAGGGCCAAGTACTGGGCAGGTGACTTGCTGATTGGATCCCCCCAAGCACTGCTTCACATTAGCACTATTTCGTGCAGAGAAATTGTTTTGGCCGTTAATAATTTAACCAGTATGTCTTAACTTCTCAACAGCAAATGTTACTGAACTTTAATTATTAAAGTAGCCTTGTCACCATCAGTGGGAATTTTGAGCAGCATTAGGTCCTGCAGTAGCTTTATTCCCCTCCACGGAGTTGTTGGCATTTCAGCAGTTTATGTTTATCGTAATAGATATAAACACTTAAATATCCCGTCTTCATAATATGCAATCATTAGCACCATTGTGAGTGGCGAAATGGTATATTTGCTTCTCTGATAGTAGGAACTGCGGATGCTGGAGAATCTGAGATAAAAAGGTGTAGAGCTGGCCTGCTGTGTTCATCCAGCTCTACGCCTTGTTATCTTTGCTTCTGTTTCTCTTGCTCACTTCCAATAACTATCACAAGGTATTTTTAGAATGTTGCATCCTTGTCATGCACTGGTACAGATAATTGGCGCTGATATTATTGTGTCTGGAACAGGAACTCAATGTCTACTCTGCTCACAAGTGTGTGCAATATTGCACTTGCACTCTGTCGTGGCACTTAGCTTCCTGACTTACTCCAGTGCTCAGTTCACTGACACAGCCACACCCATTCCAAGGCATAACTTATTGCCACACTGCTTCACTGCCTCACTTGGCTTGTAGAAACTGCAGAAACTTTTGAGAAAGAAGGCGTTTTAGTGGTTCTATAGTATAAGTTGCTGAATGTTAAGGATGATCCTGATTTTTGATACAGGCAGCTACCTGTGGCCATTCTAGTAATGACACCACAGGTACTGCAACTGCCTGGGTAGAGAGCGCATCTTGCAGTTGTGATAGAACAATCACAGAATTTGTAGAAATGGCCCCATGGAGGAACTGAGGGAGAAATACTTTTGTATATTGATGAATGGGCAGACATTGTTGCCAAAGATTTTCCTCTTGCACTTGTCAGGATAAAGATGCTTTTGCCAAATTTTCAAACCGTCTCAACAATTCATACTTCAGAAGAGGGTGCTGATTATGTGACATATCAACCCTGATTGGCGAAAGTGTCAACATGGAGAAGGCACCAGGGAGCGATAGGCTTCCAAGCTGCTTGTGTACAAAAGTGTCACTTCGCGCATGTGTAAGTGAGCCACGTTATGAACTCAACTGATTTTCAATTTGTTGATTGCGCTGTTGAGTGCAAATGGGATTGTTCAGCAAGTGCTGTCCAATTGTGGGATCTCATTGCTGAGACATTTTGTTACGTGTTTTGCAAGCTTTGTGCAATGTATTGGCAACTCTTAATGCACAATATGGGAACCTCTATCTGTAATTAGACTGAATGTCAAATTTCTTTTTTAGAAGTGTCATCTCCAGTGTGCAGCACACCTTTGGTTAAAAACCCCTCCAATTCTGCCTTGATTTGGAAAATATATCACCGTTCCTGCAGTGTAATATGTCAAAATCCAGGAACTCCCTCCCTAACAACACTGTGGGTCTCCCTACACCCCATGGACTGTAGCAGTCAAAGCAGCATCTGCTGCTGTCTTTCCCAGGCCAATTAGGAATGGGGACAAATACTGGTGTTGCCAGCAGCGCCCATATCCTGTCACTGATTAAACACAGAAGCCTGCTCCTGGATTAATGTGAGCATGTTTGGGAGAAAGGAATTAAGGGATGGGACTCTGAATAAGAGAGGGGCCATCAAGAAGTCAGGGGAAAATACATTAGCCATCGAGAGCAAGTTTACTATTCAGGATAGACAGGTGCACAGTAAAGGGAGGGAAAATACTTCTGGTTTAAGTGGCGTTTATTTCAATGCACGATGAGGAAGGCAGATGAGCTCAGAGCATGGTTTGGCTCTGGGATTAGAGATATTATAGCCGTAACAGAAGCATGGCTGAGAGAAGGACAGGACCCGACTGGCAGTTCGATCTTCCAGGATGCAGAAGCTACAGGCGTGACAGAAGTACAAGTAAACGAGGAGACTTCATAACACTTCAGTCAGTCGGAGAGCACTTTGGGTCCAGTGACCATAAGTCTCTCTTAGTTTTAACATAGTTATAGGCGGGGAAAAAAGGACAGATCCACCAGTTAAGGTGCTAAACTGGAGCAGGGCCTATTTTGGGGCCATTAGGCAGGATCTAGCAGAGGTCAATTGGGTGAGTCTCCTTTTTAAGGAAAAGGAACGACTGGCAAATGGGAGGCTTTTAAGTGTGATTTCAAGAGCGCAGGGACAGTATGTCTCTTCGGGTGAAAGAAAAAGCTGGCAGGCTTAGTGATCTCTGGCTGATGAGGAATCTTGAGGCTCTGGTCAGGAAAAAGGAAGGCAGCATATATTTCGTTTAAGCTATCAGGCTCAAGTGCATCCCTAGGTGACTATAAAAAGTGTAGGAACACACTTAAGCTGGAAATCAGATGAGCGAAAAGAGAGTATGAGAAGAATCAGGCAGATAAAGTTAATATAGCTAAGAGTAAAAGGGTGGCTAGGGAGAGAATAGGTACCCTTAAAGATCAGCATGGCTGTCGGTGTGGAGCCACAGGAGATGGAGGAGATTTTTAATGAAAATTTCTCCTGTGTTTACTGAGGAGAGAATCATGGATGCTAAGAAAATAAGGGGGAAAAGCAGGCATGTTTTGGGCTGCATACATATTACCTGAGAGGAGGTGTCTGCAGCCTTAAAGCACAGGAAGGTGGATAAACCATTGGGTCTGATCAAGTCCATCCTTGGACGTTGTAGGAGGCTAGGGAAAAAATTGCAGAGGCCTTTGCAGAGATTTTTGCTTTAGCCACTAGTAAAGTTTTGGAAGACTGGAGGGTGGCTAATGTTGTTCCATTGTTAAAGAAAGGCAGCAAAGACAAGCCAGGGAACTACAGGCCAGTAATCCTGACATCTGTGGTAGGCAAGTTATTGGACAGGATACTGGGGAACAGGATCAACCGACTTTTGGATAGTCAAGGTCTGATTAGGAATAGTCAGCATGGATTTGTATGCGGGAAGTCCTGTCTGACAAAGTTGAGTGTGGTTTTTTTTTTGAAGTGGTAACCAAGAGGATGGATGAGGGTAGGGCAGTGGATGGAGTTTATACGGACTTTATGGCCTTTGACAAGGTCCCGCATGGCAGGCTAGTCATGAAGGTTAGGTCGTGTGGGATCCAGGGAGAGCTAGCTAATTGGATTGAAAATTCCTTCAATTTTGGAAGGAGGCAGAGGGTGACAGTTCAAGGTTGTTTCTTAGTCTGGAGGCCTGTGACTAATGGTGTGTCACAAGAGTCAGTGCTGGGACCTTTTATTTATTATTTACATAAATGATCTGGATGTGAATGTACAAGGCATGATTAGTAAGTTTGCAGATGATACAAAATTAGGAGGTATCGTTGATGGTGGGGAAAGTTTTCAAAAATTAGAGGGATCTTGATCAGATAGGGAAGTGGGCTGAGGATTGGAAAGTGCAATTCACACAAGTGAGGTGTTGCACTTTGGAAAGTCAAACAAGACAGGGCTTATGTAGTAAATGGTAAGATCCTGAGGAGTGCTGTGGAACAGAGGCACCTAGGAGTACAAGTACATAGTTTGTTGAAAGTGGCATCACAGGTGGACAGGATGGTGGAGATGGCATTTGGCATGCTGCCCTTCATTGGTCGAGGCATTGAGTATAGGAGTTGGGACATTTATACAGTTGTATAAGTCTTTGGTGAGGCTGCACTTGGAGTATTGTATGCAGTTTTGGTCACCCTGTTATAGGAAGGACCTAGTTAAACTGGAAAGTGTGCAAAGAAGACTTACAAGAATGTTGACAGGACTAGTAGGCTTGAGGTATAGGGAGGGGTTGGTCAGGTTAGGACTTTATTCCTTGAAATATAGGAGAATAAGGAGTGATCTTATTGAAGTGTATAAAATCATGAGGGGCATAGAAAGAATGAATGCATACATATAATCTTTTTTCCCAGGGATGGGGAATTGAAAACTAGAGGGCATAGGTTTAAGGTGAAAGGGGAAAGACTTAAGGACCTGAAGGGCAACTTGTTCACTTGGAGAGTGGTGCATATATGGAATGGGCTGCCGGAGAAAGTGGTTGAGGCAGGTAAATTTGCAACATTTTTTTAAAAAAAAAAAAAATTGGATAGGTACATGGTTGAGAAGGGTTTAGAAGGATAGGGACCAAATGCAGGCAATTAGAACTAGCTGTCCATTGTCAGCATGGACCAGTTTGAGCCAAAGGGCCTGTTTGCATGCTGTATTACTCGAAGGGTCATAAAGTCAATGACTCTAACCTTGTTTCCTGCCCCTCTAGCTTAGGGTACCTAGGACCATGGGGCAGTCTCTGAATAAGGGATAGGCAATTTAGGACTGAGTTGAGGAGGAATTTCTTCATTGCGGGTGGTGAGTCTTTAAAATTCTCTACCCTGAGGACTCAGTCTCTGAGTATGTTCAATATAGAATTAATTAGGTCTTTTTTTACTTTAAACATTAAGGGGAAATAGTGTTGAAGTTGAAGCCAACAATCCCATTGAATGGCAGAGTAAGCTCGAGAGGCTGAATTGCCACCTTCTTCCTAGTTTGTCTGTAACCTCTGACTGAGCTGAGTGTTGCCAAATGAGCCAAGCTGACACCTAATCAATATTCCCAAGAAAAGATCACCTGTTACTGTCTGACAGTATCATTTGTTATTAAACAAGACCAGGCCCTTCCCAGTCTAAGGCTATTGCGAAACTTGATATCTGTAGTACAACACAACTGGTAATTATATATTGGTTTCTAGCCTGAGGCTGTTCTGTCTGTGGGTGAGGAAGGACTTGAGCCCCTATCACCCTTTATTTCTAACAGCTACACATGGTTTTCTAGATTCTTGGTTACATTGCTGCAATCTGATTAGAAGGATTAGGGAATTTTAATGTTCTGCCACAGCAGTCTAAAACTCTGAGCACGTTCTCATCAGTTTAGCATTGTGCAGCTCGTTTGTTTGGTTTAGAAAGTGAGTGTCTAGTTTAGATTATAATGAGTTTGTTTTTTTTTCAAACTAGTGTCACTGGGCAGTGCTGTTCAGTTCGCAGCTGTGTAAAGTGTTGCTGGAAGATGCTGAGCTTCTCAAACCCTCATTGCTGAAAATAATCAGACTTCAGTGACTGACTCTCTCTCTCCATAATAGCGGAGAGATCTGGGTCCTGTAATGTCACGTGCTGTGCATCCTCCTGGGCAGGGAGTGTTTAGGTCTGTATCTGACATTATACAAGAGCTGGGAGTGGCCCTGAGATATGCTATGGAGACATGTTCCTCCTTTTACATGATGAGTTGATGTAAAATCAACACATTTATAAAGGCCCATTTAGACTGAGTTAACAGGCACTGATTGTAAATACACCCTGAGAGACCCAGGGAGCTGAGCAGTTTGTAAAAGGCAGTTTGTACCCACTATTTATTTGAATTCTTAGCAAATGTAACAGCATTGATGGATGAGGATATGTCAGGACTTTCTAAAGCCAGGCTTTCAGGAGACCTTCACATCCCTCCTGGGTGTACAGTGTGCTGTATCCACACTCAAGTTGTTTATTGTGTTATTAGTTGGTGAGGTGACTGGATGAGAGAGGAAGTTTTGTACAAGCTATTTGGGATAGTGTCATTGGTCCAGAGAGGAAATCAGCCGGGGCTCCTGTTGGGGAATGGCTTAATGTTGGATACCACACAGAGCTTGAATAAGAAACTGATTTGTACCATATGGGCATACATAACTGTTTTCATAAAAACTTTCTTAATTGTTGTTGAAATTAAAGCTGTGACTTTGAGTGTGTTCCCTCCAATGTAAGATGACAGTTTGTGCCCCCGATTAGTGACCAGTGATCTGAGCTGCAAGTGTTTGTGTGTGGGTTTACATGAAGAGGGACTAGTGGGGAAAGACTGCTATCTGAGGTCTCTCTGCCAAAGTTAAATGGGGGCCCGTTCAGTTATCAGACCCTCCCAATGCTTCAAATATATGTAAATATAATCTTGAACAAGTAAGAAATGCCTTTTGAGATAACAAGGTGTAGAGCTCGATGAACTCAACAGGCCAAGCAGAAATGCCTTTGGTTTGTTTGCTGGATAGAGTCAAACTCCAATGTTTATTTCTTCAAATGTGGCTGTACAGAACCAAACTGCTTCAGTGACTGTGTGTATGCATATAAAAGATATTTTTGAGTAAAGTCTATTTTTGAATTTTAAAAAAATTTGTGAAGGGGAATTAGTTCTAGGCAGTTATCCAATTGGCATTAACCATTTATGAACGTCTTGAAGTATTCAAGTTTCTCTGATCTCCTGGGCCATTAAACTGCAAGATTATTTTAAATTCTACATCAGGGACATCGTCATAATAGGCAAAGGAATTGTTTGGAGTTGACTAGTTAAGGGGTAGTGGATAATACTGGCAGCATAGGCATAGGAGATACAGGAGTCTATTCAGTGTTTGTTAATGTTTTATTGTTGGATGTTTAAATGTGGGTTTGCTGCTCCTAAGAATCTACACTTGCACATTCTGGAGAACATTTCTGAAGACAAATCTCAGGCATGTAGTTTAAAATTTTATTTCAAATATTGCTGGAATTATGTGGCAAGTCTCAGCAGTTTTGGAGAAACAGTAACGTTTCAGGTCATTGCTATTCTTTCTCAGTCCCGAAGAGCCAATGTAATAGACTTTATAATATTTGATATGCTTAGTCCGAGATTTAAAAAAAAACTTGCTAGTGTTGAGTCCAGACCTGTTTACACTGTGCATTTCTGAAGCACTGTTAGTAATGTTACAGCATGTTCAACTAAATGCATTATTCAACAATGGGGCAACAAATAGTAGATACCGCCTCATGTTAATCAAAACCAGAATGAGCTTATTCTATGAGATTAATCACTTTAGGGGTTTGAAGAGGGTTTTTGCTTTTTTTAACTCTCTCTTGTAGGTGGCTGAGTTTTTTTTTCAATGTCCTGCCCTCTTCCAGGAGATGATACTGTTTCTGATAGGGAGTGTCTAGATTGTCTTGCACAAGGCATTATGGGTTTTAGAACAAGTTGGGTGGCCCAGGCAATATTTTGCTTTCAGCTTTTTTTGTGTGTGTGTGTGTAGAGCCAGGTATGGCTCAGTTTCTTGCACACTCGCCTTTGAGTCACCGAGGTTACAAGTTCAAGTCTCACTCTCGGGCTTGAGCACGAAAGTTAAAGATTGGAAATACCAAGGATGTTGTTTGTAACTTGGTAATAATTGTCATTGTGACAAGTCTAACTTTGTTACAGATGGGTAGTTAGAGACTTTTCTGTATGGGAGGTCCCATTCTCTTGACTTTGCAATGTACTTACATTCACACATAGTACTGTGCAGCATTATATATTGCAGAAAACATTGTGTAGATTGGATGTAGTTTTTAGTTTAATTTCTCATCAGGAGTGTTTATCTTTTGAATTTACGTTGGAAGCTGATCCACCATGTGATTGGTCTCTAAATGATCTTGTCTCTGTCAGTTCTTAACATCAGACAGATGTGGAAAATAATTATGTAGGAACCGGGGTACAATCCAATATTTATGCACCCTTTTTTTAAACTGTCCTGATAATAGTTTTGAAGATAACTCTAGCTTTGTGTGACATGTGACTTTGGGCATGAAAGATTTAATGAATTCTATTACATTCAGTCATGTTGATATTGGTTAAAGAGTCTGGCTATTCTTCCCCATGCCTCTTCCTAACTACCCATCCCCTAAACTGAGAGCTGCAACAAGAATTAGTGCTTGCTGATGTTACGCCTTCAGTAGGTGGGTGAGATGATTCCTTGTTCCACTCCTTCACAGACTGCAACAAAATTTGTATTGCATATGGGAGGTGATACTGTAGATACTGGGCTGCATACAATCTACACGCATCAGAAACAAATCAACCCAGTTCCTTGGATTAACAAATGCAAAACCCAATTCACTGCAAATAAAAGCACTCTCGCAATGATGCAATAAAGAAGAAAAGGTTTACAATGTGCACTTATCCTTGTGTATGCGCATTAGGTTCTCCACAATCTTTATAAACCTGCAAAAGAAATATAAAACTGTCTTGTTATCTTAAGTGCTCTGACCAAAGAAGACTTCTAAATGCTCCAAATGTTGGACTATGACTGCAGCTGAAGCCCCATTCTACACAAGCGCATGGCATTGGAGCTTATTCCTTGGATTAGTTATGGCTGATTGAATTCTCTTTATCTGAAGGTGGTAGTGTAGATTCAGACTTGTCCTTTAACAACGCTTAATTTTTGGTGATGAGGCCTTCTAGCTGGTTCCAACTCAACTATCAGATGAGGGGTTTCAGAGAAAGGGGGCATCTGTGCCTGTGACAAGTTCTGAGACTGAAAACAATTTGCTGTCTTGTGACCCCTCTTACAATGTTGCAGACTCAGTATCAAGCAGCTTTGTGTTTTGTGCAAATGCAACGTTATTTTTTCTGCTGTTGCCAGTGACCTTTGTTTGAAAAGTGTTCTTTTCAAAAAGCTTGATACATATGTCCAGATGATTTATGTCATAAATTAATATTTCAGACAACACTGAAGAAAGGTTACAGATTAATATTGCTGTATTTCATTTTTTTTCTCCCTCTACAATTAACTGGATCTGGTCAGCAATGTTTATGTATGTAGGGAGAACTGAAGACTTAATACAGAAGTGAACCTTTTCTCTTCCGAATCTCCCACTTCAACTAGCTTTCCTGTAGCAGTGATGTTTATATATTAACACTTGCCCTCTCCTGGGTCTGAGGAACATTTTGTGCTTTCTCAATGCTTTCCAATTCACTAAAAGTTGCAGCAGAACTGGCTCATCCCCATCCAGCTTTTCTGGTGTACAGGGCAATGGAAATGAAACAAGCTGGGTTAACCACATTAAATTTGAGTTGGAAAGCTAGGCCCTGGTGCCAACACTGAGCCCCCAGAAGTTGCTGGCATCAATTGCATCGTGTATAAATAGATCTGTAAATGCAGCAAAAACCAATGCCCTGGAGAGCTGATCCAGAATCTTTGCTATACTGTAAATGTAAAGTGTGTAGGCTTCAAATGTCCAGTGTGCAATAAAGGAACGTTGGTGAAATCACTGCTGCATGATTTTTGTTTCAACGTGTAAAATCTTGCTATGTAACTTTTTTTGTGAATAAATGAGTTACTTTGCAGAGGGGCAGTTCACAAGAATGGAGCCTCCCAAATGGGAAGGCTTGTACATTCTCGTAGCGGAGTTAATTCTGTCAAGCTGGTAATTATTTTTGAAGCACAATCCTCTCCTTGACACTTTCACAGACTGAGTTTGGAGCATCTTCACTCTGTAAACTGTGTCTGTTAAACTTGTCAACAGTGCAGCATCTAGGAAAATACAGGCTTTTATTGCTGTAACAATACCTATCCCACCCTAATGTTAAGCAAGCAGTGAATTGGTGAATTGCAACTTGACACTTGCCATTTTCAAACAATGCAGGAAATACTTTCCATTCCACTTATGCTGTTGAAGTTTGAAAGCTCACTGAGATAAGAGGCTGTAATTTTCCAATGACTGAAGGAGTGAAGACATGACTGCTGACATTGCAGTGTTGTATGTTCCATTCATAGTTTCAGAGATGAACTCTTAAATGGGCTTATACTCTGTGCTTCTACAGATTTGGCTGAGCACTGAAGGTCAGCCATCGTGAAATTTCCAAAGTTTAAAACCAATGTCCTTGGAACCCACACCCCAGTAATAGCCAACGCTAGAAGGTTGGGTTAAAGTTGGAGCCTGAGACTATTGATTTTTGTAGATGTCCCTGAGAGGGTACTTGCAGTAAGAAACACCCAAGTGATCATGGGGGACATGGTCCAAGTAAAGGAGCCTGTAGGATGTAGACTTGGGGCTGGTCTGTTCTGGACAGAGTCCACAGTAATGTTTGTCATATTTATGCAACATGTAAATAGTTGTGGTAACGCAGTAAATTCATATTGTTTATTGAAAATACTCTTCTAGTTAGACCACAAAGATGAATGTTTCCACCCACACCAAATCATTTTGAGTTGAAGGAACCTAATCAACAGATAAGAGCATAAGAAACAGGAGCGGGAGTAGGCCATTCGGCTCCTTGAGCCTGCTCTGCCGTTCAGTAAGATCATGGCTGATCTGACATTCCTTATTTTGCACTTTTCCCATGACCTTTGACTGACTGACAAATCAGTCAATCTCCATCTTGAACATAAAAAAGGACCCTACACCGCCCTTCCCCTCCCCACCCCCCCACCCCAAACTAATCCCACAGCTCTGTGGCAAGAAGTTTCTAAAACTCTCAACTCTCAGTAGAAAAATTTGTCCTTGTCCCTTTTAAATAGGCAACCCTTTATTCTGAGATCATGCCCTCTGAACCTAGACACTCCCATGAGGAAAAACATCCTCTCAGTATTCACGCTGTCAAACCCCTTAACAATCCCATGCGTTTCAATGAGATCACCTCTCATTCTTCCAAACTCCGGTGAGTAGAGCCCCAACCTGTCTAGCCTTTGCTCGTAAGACAATTTCTTTATGCTGAGGATCGTCCTAGTGAGCCTTTTGTGAACTGCCTCCAATGAAACTATACTGCTGTTAAATAAGGGGACTCGAATTCCACTCAGTGCTCCAGATGTGGTCTCACCAGCACCTTGTACAGTTTTACTAAAACTTCCCTAATGTTTATACTCCAACCACCTTGAAATAAAGGCCATTCTTGATTACCTGCTGCTCCTGTGTGCTAGCTATCTATGTTTCGTGTACAGATGACCCTGAGTTTCGGTGTCGTCACTTTCTGCAGTTTTCTCTCTTTTTAAATAATCTGCTTTTATGTTCTCCTTCAAAAATGAACAACTTCACATTTCCGACATTATACTCCCATTTGCCAACTTTTTGCCTGTTATTTAACCTATCACTATCTCCCTGTAAATAGTTTTAACCCTCATGTAACTTGTAACTTGTCTTTCCAGCTATATTTGCTGTCTGCAAATTTTGGCTACAATACATTTGGTTCTTCCTCCCTATCATTAATATATATTGTAAACAATTGTCCCAGCACTGATTCCCTGTGGAACCCCATGGGTCACCAACCTGCAAAAGTACCACTTGTCCCCACTATTTCTTGTGCATGAACCAATTCTCTATCTAAGCCAAGGTATTACCTCCAACACTGGTCTTTTTTGACTTAACCTCTCGTGAGGTATCTTTTCAAATGCCTTCTGGAAGTCTAAATATAATATCTTCTGGTTCTCCTTTATCCAGTCTGGGGCTTCCAGACGTTACTGCTGAAAGGCTAGTGGATAATCAGTGTTCGGTCATTTCTAAATTAGCAATATGTAATCTGGTTGCATGTGCTGACCATGTCACCTACAAATGAAATCCGCACCTTCTCGATACCTGAGATGTTTTCCATCAACTGAGTGGTTCTGAAACTATAAATTTAGGCGTAACCAAAGGAGCACTAGAAATATTCCAAGGATCCTTTGCAGTGATTACTGAATGTGGGGACCATTTAATGTGGACAGGTTGGGCCTGTATCTGTTGGCGTTTAGTAAAATGAGAGAGAATTTTATTGAGGTAGACAATCCTAAGGGGAGTTGACAGAGTAGATGCTGAAGGGGAGATTAGAATTCAGGCCACAGCTTAAAAATAAGGAGCCTTTCATTTAGGTCGGGTGAGGAGAAACTCTTCTTTAAGGGTCTGTTTAGTGACTGGAACTTTCATCCTGGGACAGTAGGGGGAGGAGGCTGTATTATTGCAGATTGAGTGAAGAAGTAGATCAATTCTTCAAACAAGGAGTCCGGTTTTGGGTATAGGCAGGACTGTGAAGCCAAGGTCATGATCAAATCAGCCTCGATTTTACAGACTGGGAGAGCAGGCTATGGGGGCTGAATGGTCTATTGCTGCTCCTAACTTGTATGTTCAACAATGTACAGAGTGCTTTGGCCCCAAGATTACCCCTGCTCCCCAACTTAACCCTTTCACAGGGTATTTATGAGACCACTATGTTGACTGGAGTTTTGTATAAATCTCGACTAGTTTTACTTCCCTTAAACTCTACCCCCAGTATTGTATCTCATACTGAGATCATCATTCTCATTTTCAGCAATATCCATTGAACTCCCTGTTCAGTATTCCATTAAAAATGATTTTTCATTTCTCAGTGTAATCATTGTGTGGGGCATCAGAGAGATCGCACTTGGAGCACTGAGAGCTGTTTTGATCACTTAAACTTTATTTTTTGGGTATCGTACTGACATGTGCAGGGTATTACCCAAACTTTCAGTTCCTTCAAATCTCCAGCAATTTTCAGTTTCCTGTTTTTATGTATTATTCAGCTGATGTTTAAACAGCCAGACCTTGTTCAATTGATATTATTGCTAACATATCATTGTGCGAACTGTAGACGGCAAGCCGAGGGTATGGCAGTTGCGTTACAAGTTTTAAAAAATATCAGAAAATAAAACAGCAGGGTAGGTCAAACTTTCAGTCTGCTCCATTGTTCAATAAATCTGTCACTGTCTACACCAACTCCAATTTCCCTTCCTACACTCGTATATCTCTTGATCCTGATTTCAGCCCAAATGTTTGTCAATCTGAGCTTCAAATAAATTCATCAACTGAACTTTGGCACCTTCGAGGGGCAGAGAATTCCAAAAATTTGCAGTCCTTGAGTAAGCCATTATTTTTGCTTGTTCATTAGAGCGGCTGTTCCTTTTTCTCAGACTATGATCCCAAGTTATAGTCTTTCCAACCAGGGTGCGGTGTCTCTCAGAACAAACACTGTCAGGCCCCTTTTGAAAAAATTTCTTTAAATGAGACAATACCTTATTCTTAAAACTACATGATACAGGCTCGTTTCTGAAATCAACAGTGTGAGAGGAGGAGCATCTGTTGCAGGTGATACCTCTGTGGTTAGAGTGGAACCAAGACAGCTACAAAAAGTTAACAAAAAGGATCATCAGATGTGTAAGCAGCAAAGCGATTATGCACAAATCCCGTGGGGACTGATTCATAAAATCAATTACTGCTAAATGCAAAAAAAAACACGCTTGGAGACTCCCAGCATGATGACACCAGACATTGTGTGTGTCCAATTACTTGCAGCTGGAAAAATTCCCAATTAAACCCGAAGTTGAGAGATGACAGCATGAAAAGTTCTCTGTTGCTAGTTTGCCTCTTGTTTGTTTTGCAACTCAATTAGTCAGGCTATCTCCTACATCATTGCAATTCAGCTGCAGATATGACTAAGACCTTGACGTAGCAGTTTGGAGAATGTTGCAGAAATGCTGGAAATATCAGGAGCCACCCCCAGCCTTGCAGCTGCTTTAGGGCCTGGTGATATTATCATTGGACTGTTAATCCAGAGACCCAGGTAGTGTTCTGGGGACCCAGGTTCAAATCCTGCCACGGTAGATGGTGGAATTTGAATTCAACAAAAACCTGGAATTAATGATAACCATGAAACATTTTAAATGTTGAAGAAACTCACCTGGTTCACCAATGTCCTTTAGGTAAGGAAACCATCATTCTTACCTGGTCTGGCCTACATGTGGGTCTGAGTCACAGCAATGTGGTTGACTCTTAATTGCTCTCTGGGCAATTAGGGATGGACAATAAATGCTGGCCTAGTGACACCCTCATCCAGTGAATGAATTCTTGGGGAAAAATGTCCTGTGCTCCTCCAACTTTGTTCTCGCATGGAGTTTGGGAATGGAAATAAAGTCACATGGTTGTACAGTGTTTTGGAAATATCACACCTGGAGTACTGTGTGCAATTCTGGTCTCCATATTGAAGCAAAGATTTACTTGCACTGGGGGCAGTATAGTAAAGGGTCACTAAATTCAGTGGCTGAGTAATCAGCTGTATGTTCTCTAAAGTGTCTCATTGAAAGATGTAAGATTCTTAAGGTGTTTGGGTTAGTTGCTGCAAGATTGTCTCCTCTAGTCAGGGAATCTAAAACATGGGCACATTCTTCAGTTAAGGAGCAGAGCATTTAGGCAGATTTAACAATTACAGCCTGAAAAGGGTGGCTCCAGCATCGAGCGAAGAAGGAAAGTTTGCTTTCAGTCACACCTTTTGAAGACCTCAGGCCTGTCTCAAACTGGCTTTACAGCCAAATAAACTTTGACATTGTAGTTACAATGCAGAATGCAAAGCAGTCAATTAGTGCACAAACAGCTCTCCTTGTTTTGGAATCAGGAGTAGGATGCCCACTTCAGAGGGGTCCTGGACTTAATTTATCACCTCAAAGTCAGAGACTAATGTTTGTTTTATTGGGGCCTGATGATTTTGAAGGTTGCTGTCTCTCTCGAAGGTAACATACACAATGCAGGCCAGCCTGGAGCTGTCGGAGAAACCGATTTTGTTACGTGAGACTGCCAAATCTTCCTGCATGAACGGAGATGGGCTGTTTTTTATTTTTAACCTGCTTTAAATTTAAAGGGTAAATTCATAACATGAGCCAATACCCACCACATTTCTGCAACAAAACCTGATAATGTGCTGTTCGATACTCAGGCTCTAACCTCTGTGTACAATATTGCAGGATAGTGATTCTCCCAAGAATGGGACTTTGAGAATTCTGAGCAGCTTTAATAACCTAATCTTTAAGATCCTGTGGGATATCATCTTTAAAACTCCAATAATTCCATTGGAGCTTTGTGTAGAACACTCCCCCTGTATTTACTGAAGTAAAGCTATAATCAATAGTGATACTGCAAATGGGGTATAAAACTCACTATCACTAGAGTTGTGTGTCTATTGGCAGGCTTCAATGATGAGCTGGAGTTATTACATTAAAATAAAGATACTATTTGGTCCACTGCTCCTTGACAGTATTCTCACAGGATGATAAAGGCAAGAGATTTGGGGTGAAGGGACAAAGTGAAGTGTTGCTGATCCCAGTGGAGTTCCAAAAGTTGCCTTTTATCTGAATCTGGGTCACAAACCTCTTCCTATGGATTCTGTTGGGAGCTTGAAATGTCACTGAAAACTGAATGTTCTTCCCCTTGAAGGATTTCTTGCTTTCAGCTGTGGCTCAGTGGATAGCAATCTCCCAGGAATTTTTAAAAATTTATTCTCTCATGGGATATGGCCATCTCTGGCTGGACTAACATTTATTGCCCTACTTGCCCAGAGGGCAGCTGAGTAAACCACTGTGCATCTGGAGTTACATGTAAAGCAGACGAGGTAAGAATGACAGATTTCCTTCCCTGAAGGAAATTAGTGAATCTAGGTGGGTTTTTATGACTATCATGGTCATCATTAGACTCTTGATTTCAGGTGGTTTATTGAATTCAAATTCCTCCATCTGCCATGGTAGGATTTGAACCTGGGTCCCCAGAACATCAGCTGAGTTTCTGGATTAATAGTCTAGTGGTAATACTACTAGGTCATAGAATTGTATACCATGGAAACAGGCCCTTTCTTCCAACTTGCCCATGCCAACCAGATATCTTAAATTAATCCAGTCCCATTTGCCGATTTTTATTTTAGCCCACGTCTCTTTAAACCCTTCCTATTCATGTGCCCATCCAGATACTTTTGTAACTGTAGCAGCCCATTCCCTTCCTCGGCATTCCTGGGATGAAGGGCTTATCTTCTGAAGAAATGGTGGACAGAACAAAACAGTCCTCCGTTCTGAAGGTCACTGGACCTGAAACGTCAACTGATTTTTCTTCACAGATGCTGCCAGAGCTGCTGAGCTTCTCCAGCAGCAACTTTTGTTTTTGTTCCTGATCTTGTTGAATGTTGGAACAGGCTCAAAGGGCCAAATTGTGTACTACCATGCCAAAGTCTTGTGTTCCAGGAAGCTGCTGTGAGAAAACCTGGAGCAGAACCATGGGAAGTTTTTAATGTTTTCTCTGAACATTTCTTTTTTGTTTTTAAAATGTGTTTGAGGGTAGTGGAGGTTTGGAGGCACAAATCTATTTGGTTGCCAGTCCCATATCATCTAATAGGATAATGAATGTTTGTTTTCCAGTTGATACAGGAAGGTAGGGCAGTACTAGGATGACTGACTGACTGGTTCAGGGAGAGGGGGGACCTCTGGCAACTTGCAGGGTATATCTAAATGCAAATGGCAGCACTAATGGCATGATTGACCCTGACATGACCCTTAGGGACCCAAGAAGAGAACAGTTAAAACTTGAGCTGTCAGTCCCATAGATAGGAAGCTGGTCTTAAAAATAATTTGTCTTTATCTCTCCGTCCTCTCGGAGGCAAAGTGCGATTCTCTTTCCTTATCCTTCGATATCATTGGACTTGATAGTGCGGTGGTCCCCTTGTGCTCTGTTAGCCTGGCTGTTCCATTATCAGCTGGTAAATCCATCCCAGCTTGCAATGCAAAAGTTGGGGACTGTTCTGGTGTCCCAACCTATGAACCTGGAGGCCTGGGTTCGAGTCTCCACTTCCAGAAGGGAGGTCTGAATGTGTTGATATAAAAGAAAATCTACAGTACAAAAGCAAACCAACCCAAAAGGTGAGGAGGAACACAGTCTCCATCTCTGCTCGTCACGGGTATCAACAAATCAGGAATACGTGGGCCTGAATTGGTGTCTCTGAGCCCTGGGCCCAGCCCAGGCTGTTTGGCTGACTGACTTTGCTCTAGTTCAAACTGAGATGAGTCAGTTGTTGTTGAGCCAACACCCAGATCACTTCCCAGAAGACAGTCCTGAACATGTCTGAGCAGGTTCATCTGTTCCACTGAACTACAGTGCTGAAGCCAGGTGTTGGTGTAGTCATCTGACCAGCTCGTACATTAAAAACTGTACTTGGAGTATGAGCACACCAGCTATGTTTCAGGTGTGAAATCTGTGGAGAGACTTGTAGCTTGTTGCTCTTGTCAAAATGCCTCATGAAGTTTGCAGTGAAGAGCAACATCCTGCGTCTGTGTGGACTGTGATTTGCTAGTGTTACAGTCTGTGGATCTTGAATCACTTTCTTTGGAACATTAAAGCCACATGACCCTCCATGCAGAACTGCAGCAGATTAATTGTATTACACAAGCTAAACTTGGCTTTGCACAGAACTGAAGGGTTTGCAGAATTATTTATTGTAGTACAATAAAATGGAAAATTGTTCCAATGTTTGGCAATGGATGTAGAACACCATCAGGCAGATTGTATAGTCTCTAACTAATATTTCAAATGTGATGAGGTTTTTGGCAAGAAATGTGCGCAAAGAAGCTTTTATGCTGCATTAAATTCAGACTCATGCTGTCCTCTAATTAAAAACAAAACGGAAGTGGCATGACTTGTGTATCACTGAAATGGGAGGTTAAATTCAGTTTTCTTCTGGTACTTCAATTCTGCAGACTTGGGTTTACTGTATTAATGACATAATTTATTGTAACTCTTGCTAATCTTCAGCTTTAGTTAATGAATCCAATACTTGCTGAATTGGGGTGTTTTGCAAGCAACTAAGTGTTGACCTCCCCATGAGCAGCCCCTCATTCCTGAGTGAGGCTGGAATCGCGGTTGGGTGTGATTCCCGAATTTCCTTCACTCTGGGCTTTTAATAATGTCTGCAACCGCCTGTCTGTGTGGCAAATACCCTACCTACTGCTTGCTGCTTTTTGCATCTTGGATCAGAGAAGATTATGGCTTTTTCTTGATCTTGCATTTAAGGAATTTGCGACATAATCATGATTTCTGATTGCAATGCAGATGGTTGAGGAAGACTGTGGTGTAGTGGAAATGACCATGAACCAATAATCCAGAAGCCAGGCGAATATTCTGCCAGTACAGAGTTCAAATCCCAACACCGCACCTGGTGGAATTTAAATACTATTTAATAAAATCTAGAATCTAAAGCTGGAGTCAGTGGTGTCCATGAAACTAACCTGTTGTAAAAACACATGTGGCTCACCAATAGGAGGGAAATCTGCCATCCTTATGTAGTCTGTCTTAAATGTGACACCTGAATTATGAATTATAGCCATGTAGTTGACTCTTAAGTGCCTTCTGAAATGATTAAGCAACTCGCTAATTGCAACACGCAATTAGGAATGGGCAGTAAATACTGGCCTCAGTGACGCAAGCTTCCCACGAAAGAGAACTTGGGAATTTGACAACTGATTTACGTAGAACCTTTTTTGTGCGATGTTCCAAGGTAATACTTACAAAGGCTTGGAGGCAAAATGAGACACCGAACCAAGTAAAGTAGTATCAGGGCAGATATTTAAAGTGCGGAGCCAAGGAATGGTGTGAAGGGGGATCTTGAAGCAAGCAAGAAAGAAAGGGAGAGTGTTAGTGAATTAGAGGAAATCCCAGAGCTGGGGAGCAAGGCACTTGAAGGCATGGCTGCCAATGATGGAGTGGGGAATGTGAGACAGGCCTGAATCAGATAATATCGTGGAGAGCTGTGGGTCTCTGAGATTAGAGGCAATGAGGGACTGATCATTTGAAATTAAAGGTGAGAATTTTTAAAATCAAGGCCTGCCTTAACCAGGCAGTTGGAGCTACTGTGAGTGTGAAGGATGCAGGCCAGCAGAATTTTGGATAGCCTCAAGTTTATGTGGGATCTAACTTTTTAATGTGGGAGACCAGTCTGGAGTGTGTTGGAATATTCTACAGTCCACTTTAGAGAGAACAAAGGCATGATGGAGTCTCATTCTCAGTGGAACTGAGATAGTCAACTTTGCCCCTGAAGCTATGGAGGTGGAAATAGGTGATCTTAGTCCAGAGGTGTGGTTAGAAGCCCATTTTGGGGACAAATGTGATTGTGCATGTTGGGAAAGCTGAAACTCTGCCTCGGGGTGTTGCTGCCCTACAGCTACATGTGGATTGGGAAATAGGCTCCCTTCTTGAGAGAGGTTATACATGAATCTGAAAGGGTTACTAATGAGTGCCTCCCTCCTTTATGGCAATGGCCTAGTGGTATTATCACTAGACTGTTAATCCAGAGACTCGGGTGATGTTCTGGGAACCTGGGTTTGAATCGCGCCGTGGCAGATTTGAATTTTAATTCAAGAAAGATCTGGAATTAAGAGTCTAATGACCATGAAACCGTTGTCAATTGTTGGAAAAACCCATCTGGTTCACTAATCTTTCCTTTTTTTAGGGAAAGAAATCAGTCGTCATTACCTGGTCTGGCTGTCATGTGACTCCAGACCCACATTAATATGGTTGACTCTTAACTGCCCTCTGGGTATAGAGGGATGGGCAATAAATGCTGGTGTAGCCAGAAATGCCCATGTTCTTAGAGAATTTAAAAAAAAACCACCCTCTGTGGCAATGTCATGTAAACCTGTGGTCAGAGCTGTTTAGGATTTCAAAAAGTGAGTCCAAATGTCTGATCCTCCTCAAAGTCTCTAACAGCATTTGTTATGGCAACTACTTACAACTTGCATTGTTAATGTGCACCAACTAGATATTGACTTCAAGAGAGTCTTCTAGTTAAACCAGGAAGTAGTTTTCCTTGCCTGCACTAGACCAAGCAAACCTTGCATTTTCCTACACCCAATAAAGATAGTGGCAGCAGCTTGTACAGTGTGGTGAGCTGGCAAGTCTATACAAAGCAAGCGGAGCCATTGCTAAAACTATACAATGCACTAGTTAGACCAAACCGAGAAGACTGAACAGTTTTGGTCCCCTTTATCCAAGGGAGGAGTAACTGGCATTAGAGGCAAAACAGAAAGTTTACTAGATTGATCCTGGGCTTGGTGGGGTTTCCTTGCGAGGAGAGGTTGAGCTGGCTGGGCCTGTACCCATTGAGATTTAGAGGAATGAGCAGTGACTTTATTGAAAAATAAAGATTCTTAGTGGGGGCTTGACAGGGTACGTGCAGAGAGGTTGTTTTTTCTTTTGGGAGAGTCCAGTAGCAGAGATCATAATCTCTGAATAAAGTGTTCACCCATTTAAGGAAGAGATGAGGAACTTCTTCTGAGGATGGACAATCTGCTGCATTACTTACTGCAGAGGATTGTCAAAGGTGGGTTTTTTAATTCCCTCATGGGATGAGGGCATCACTGGCTAGGTGGCATTTATTGCCCATCTCTAATTGCCCAGAGGGCAGTTAAGAGACAAACACATTGCTGGGGGTCTGGAGTCACATGTAGGCTAGACCAGGTAAGGATGGCAGTTTCCTTCCCTAAAGGACATTAGTGAACCAGATGGGTTTTTCCAACAATGGATTCATGGTCATCGTTAGACTCTTTAATTCCACATTTTATTGAATTCAAATTCCACCATATGCCATGGCAGGATTTGACCCCAGGTCCCCACAACATTATCTGGGTCTCTGGATTAACAGTCCAGTGATAATACCACTAGGCCATCGCCTCCCTACTAAACTATATTTAAGACTGAGACTTTATTTGGTAAAGGTATCCAGGATTAAGGGAACAAAGCACAAAAGTGGAGTTGAGAATAATCCGATCAACCATGGAATCATTAAGTGCCTGAGCAGACTTGATGAACCAAATAGTCTACTTCTGCTCCCATGACTTGAAGTCTTGTTAGACAGCTCCATATGAGCAGACTATAAAACAAAAACAAAATTTGGGGAAACTCAGCAGGTCTAGCAGCATCTGTGAAGAGAAAACTGTTAATGTTTCAAGTTGAGTGACCCTTCAGAACTAAACAAAGTGAAAGTTCAAAAACTTTATAGGAACTGCACATGTTGCAGCTCAAGAGGAATGTCCCCGCCTTCCAGAACTGGGGATGCACAATAGAAAATGGCCTAGAGATGCCTGCATCCCAGAGAACTGACTTTCCAGAACTAAAGCTTGTAACTTCGAGCACAATATTTAAAGGACCATCTCTGATTTGACATGCACAGTCCTTCAAAGTAGAAGCAATGTAAATGGGGAGAGGATTATTTATAATTGGTGCTTTGTACAGGATTTCCCCCAAACTTCCAGAAAACAAGTTCTAAAATAACGAACTTGTGATCTGCTTTGGCAAAGGCTTTGGAAAGACCCGTTCGTGGTACTGAAGAGGTTTTATTCCTGGAGTGAGTCAACCTACTGATGGGGTTGGGAGGGAGATATGATCAGTGTTTGGCTGTCTGGACTATCACTGCCTCAGTCTGTTGAGCTAAGCACAGGGAGGTATTATGAGCTACGTCATTGGTATTACCAGTGTGCAGCCCACTCACTGACCCTGGTACAGCTCGTGATGTTGGCATGGTTGGCCTGTCTCAAACTTACTGTCATGTTGAAGGGTGGTGTCTCTTCAGTTTTAAATGCATTAACATTGAAGCAAGAGGCTGTGCTGAACTACATCTGAAATTATTTTGTGTTTGTGCAAGTCAGAGCAAGTCCAAGTTTCACTGCTATTTGTTTGTGAAAACAGTTCAAGTTTGACGTGAATGGAATGTAACAAATGATTAATATTGTGACTTAGCAAAAACCAGTTGACTGTGACTGGACTGCAGTGAATGCTTTTGTGGCATCAACTATGTTAATGTTAGATTTCAATTTTGGCCCAGTATAAAAATGGTTTTAGTTTGAGGAAATCAAATAAATAGGTATAAATACAAACTGTTTCTGGAGTGACCTCTATTGCGGAGTGTAATGATGCCTTTTGTTTTTGGAATGTTTTAATGCTTTAGCTGAAATTAAAACTTTATTCCAATTCAGTCATGGACTTTACAAATAATGGAGACTTGCTCCTTGCTGGAATGTTTGTCATGATGCAGTACATTAAATTTTCTGTAAATTGGTGCACATCATTTCGACGCCAACCTTAGACCTTTACATCAATTCAAATCATGGCATAACATCTGAACAGGCTGGTTAAAAAGTTATTACACACCTCGGGAGTATGTGGGACTTGAACCCAGGCCTCCTGGCTCAGAAGTAGGGACACAACCGCAGCACCACCAGCCCCTGGGATTGAAGGTGAGGTTTTCAAAAGGTAGGTTCCATGTAAATACTGGTTCTTTCATGGCCTTGGGCTGCCCCATCAACCTAACAGGCAATTTGCACCCAGCAACATGCCTCAAATTACAGATGAGAGAGTTGCTCAATTAATTATTTGCACAACAGATGAAAATTGGTCCAGACACCTGCACATATTCTGCTGCTCCTGGAATACACCTTTTCTAAATCTTTGGTTCAATGTCTTATCTGAAATATGGCACCTCCCAACAATAAAGCACACCCTCGATACTGCACTGAATTGGTTTTCGTGTTGGGCATGAACGTCAATTCTATAGTGCTACTGTCTAGTCAAACTGAACTAAATGTTTGCTGGCACCATATGCCTGAAAACCTTCACTATAGGCTGTTTCCCTCCCTTTTGAGATAGAAACCACTGTTAGCCTGCAAAAAAAAAAAAAAATTCTGGAAATATTCAGCAGATCAAGCAGCATCTGTGGAGACAGAAACACAGTTAACGTTTCAAGGTCATGAAAACGGATTTATTTCTGACCTGGTAATTTGTATTTTTAAATGGGAAATTTTATTTAGCAAATGCAAATCCTTTAGGTGATTGCCCCTTCTACCAGAAGATGATCAGTCAGTGTAATGTGCAGCATTCGCTTGTTCTGTTTTGAAGTGCACAAGGAATTTGTGCGGAGACTTACACTGGAAGCTGCCTGTGCAGGGACACTGGGCTTGCCTTGAATCCGTTGAGGACCACTTTCACCATGTAGTTCAAAACCTGCCCTTCGACAGACAGAATTATCAAGAGAAACTAGTTAATCTTTACCCACATTGCTCAAATGGAAAATTCTAAAATCAGAAATAAAAACCTTTGTCCAAATTGAAATTTCAACCATTCTTTAAGTTTAACAACTTGTGTTTATACAGCACCTTTTTATCAGAGCCAAAAGTCTCAAGGCAGCATTGAGGTTTATATTCAACACTCCCTTTTCTCCCTTCTGCCACTTTAGTGCCCCAGCCGCTGAACAGGACAGTTGAAAAGACTATTTGGTGCTCAAGTTGAAAAATGTTTTGCAATTCTTCTGACAGTGGACAAATGTTACCAGACCTGTTCAATGTCTTTTCAATCTTAACTGCTAAATTAATGGACCAAACCAGGGGACTTGATTCAGAATGTGCTGCTGCATGTCTGTCAGCAAGAGGCATTCAGTTTTTTTCCAGTAAACACGGACATTTGCACTCTGTCCTTGAGGAAAAGGCCTACAACTGTACAAAGTGGGTTGAGTCTGTGTACAGGAACAGTATGTGGCGGTGTCAGATGATCAGGCTTTTCTGCCGCTGTATCAGAATGTTGCAGTGTAACTGAACCTCCCCTGGAGAATTCTTACCTCCTGGAAAATAATCCTGAGGAGTAGCGCAACAAAGTTGGTTCTCAGAGCCTGGCTGCTGACAATCAAAGCTGCAAGAGTCTGCACGAAATAGGAAAATAGTCACCAGGACAGTACTGGGGCCTTGGGCAATGGCTGAGAATGAAAGACTGAGCAGCAGGCTAGCTGCCCACAGAGCAGAGGGTGTGAAATAATGATTCTCTGGTTGCGGCTGAGAGCAGGATTCACAGGCAAAAGTGTGAGAACTTTGCAGGAGAGGCAGGGGTCCCCTCAACGTTATCTTTTGAGCCATGTGAATAGCATTCCCCATGTATAACATTACAAATCAGATTTTAGTTTGGAGTTTTATAACAGTTGCAAGGTGTTTCCTTACAAAAAACCTTTAGCCTTTCACAGGATGTGGGCTTTGCTGGCTGGGCCAGCATTTATTGGCCATCCCAAATTGCCCCTGGAGTTGATGGTGAGGAGTTGCTGCCTTGAACCACTGCAGTCTGTGGGGTGTAAGGAGACCCACCACGCTGTTTGGGAGTTGCAGGATTCTGACCCAATGTCACGGAAGAGGAATGGTGGTCAGGATGGTGAGGTGGCTTGGAGAGGAGCTTACAGGTGATGGTGTTCCCCACATATATGCTACCCTTGTCCTTCTGGATGGTAGAAGTTGAGAGTTTGCACAGTGCTACTGAAGGTTTGGTGGGGGGCTGCGGTGCAGCCTGTAGATGGTATGCACTGCTACTGCTGTGCATCTGTGATGAAAGGAATGAATGTTTCAAATAGTGGATGGAAGTGTTAATCACTCGCCCAGGCAAGTGGGAGTATCACATCACGCTCCTGACCTGCGCCTTTTAGAAGGTGGATACGCTTTGGGGAGTCAGGAGGTGAGTTACTTGCTGCAGACTCTGTCATGGACAGTGTTTGTATGGCTTATTTTAAAAATGGGGGACAGTGCCCACTATAGCGACAGGAGCTGCAGTGCTGCATTTGAGCCTGGGTTGGGCAGAGCTGACCTGGAGTTGGTTTGAATGGAGCAGCAACTTCCTTGAGCCCCCACTGATCTGGCCAGAAGGCCAGATTCCAGCCACTCATTCTGACTCACGGGAGCCCTGCCTCAAATAGCTCCTGGTGCAGAGCAATTGCCTGTACAGCCGTTACTCAGGGCAAAGGCTGTTTGAAAACAATCGGCAGCAAAAGTGGAGTTCTTCCCGTGGATATTGAGGGCCAGAAAATGCTTCTGATTTCACAAACTCATTGACCCATGTCCCGGTCATGATGCCTTCTTGTAGCTTTTTGATTAAAAAGATGAATGTGCTGAAATTGATCCGACCTGGGCCCTCCTCTCCTCCAGCTTATTTCTTTACTTAACAGAAACTGATCACTGGTACTGTAACTGGAGATCTGATTTAGTAAGTTTTTAATGTATAACTGCATGTATTAGATGCAATTTGATATTGCCGCTCAGACTGGCTTTTACATCTCCAATGTTGGTTGGTATTTATTCAACGGTAGCCCCACACAGCCATGTGCTGCTGGCCTAGTGTTGGAGCCCAGTACCAAACCCTCTCTGATCCATCACCTTCAGTCTGGGGTTGTGTTACTGCATCACTCCACTTTATTCCTACATTGTATTGCAGCTGATCTCTCAGTTGCCAATAAAACTTACTCAAGTTTGATTCAACAATCTTTTTCAGTCCTGCTCCAGCTGCTCGGTGTGTTGCTTGATGGAGCTTTTTTATTCATTAATGGGATGAGGACGTTGCAGCATTTATTGACCATCCCTAATGGCCCAGAGGGCAACTGAGAGTCAACCACATTGCTGTGGTCAGGAGTTGCCTGTAGGCAAGGCCAGGTAAGAATGGCAGTTTCCTTCCCTAAAGGATATTAGTGAACCAAGTGGGTTTTTGACAATCGACAACAGATTCATGGTCATCATTAGATTCTTAATTCCAGATATTGAATTTGAATTCCACCATCTGCCATGGTGGGATTTTGAGCCTGTTTCCCCAGAATGTTATCCAGGTCTCTGGATTAACAGTCCAGCAGTAATACCACTAGGCCATTGCTTCCCCAGGTTAGCTACACCAACCCAGGCAAGTGGGAAGTGTTTCAGCACAATAGTGATATGTGCCTTTTACAGACTTTCAGGAGTCAGGTGAACTACCCACTGCAGAATTCCTAGCCTCTGACATGACTTTGTAGCCATTGTTTTTATTTGGCCAGTCCAGTTCAGTTTCAAGTCAGTGGTAACTCCCAGGGCATTGATAGTGGGCATACAACAATGTGAATGGCATTGAATGTCAAGGGGCAACGGTTAAATTCTCTCTGGTCGTTGCCTGGCACTTGTGTAGCATGAATGTTATTTGCCATTTTTAGTCCAAGCCTGGATATTGTCCAAGTCTTGCTGTATGTGGACTGTTTCAGTACCTGATGAGTTGAATGATGTTGAACATCAGCGACCGTCTCCATTTCTGGTCTTATGATGGAGGGGAAGTCCTTGAGTCAGCTGAAGATGGTTGGGATTAGAACAGTTGAGGATTTCCTGCAGCTGAGATAATTTAACCTCCAGAAACCATAGCCATCTCCCTATGTGCCAAGTATGACTCCAATCGGTGGAGAATTTTTTTTCTCCTTGTTTCCCGTTGACTGCAGTTTTGGTGGGGTTCTTCAATGCCATGCTCTATCAAATATGGTCTTGACGTCAAGGGCTGTCACTCCCACTTCACCTCTGGGATGCTAATGAGGTCAGGAGCTGAATGGCCCTTGTGGAACCCAAACTGGGCGTCTCTGAGCAAGTTATTGCTAAGCAGGTGCTGCTTGATAGCACTGACACCTTCCATCATTTTACTGATGCCATAACCATCCTATGAATCTGTCCATTTTTCTACATTGTTGGCCAGGTACCAGTGTTGTAACTGTACTGGAAATGCTTGGCTAGGGTTGTGGCAAGTTCTGGAACACTATTGCTGGAACAGAGTCAGCCCATAGTCTCTGCAGTATGTTTGTTTGAGGACTGGCAGCTGTGATCTTGCAGATTTCAGGAGGAGATTGAGCTGGATCACTCCCTCAGCACCTCCTAGCTGAAGAGGTCTGAAGCATTTGCAACTTTGCCTTTTAGTACTGCTGTACTGCACTTTTTCCCCCATTGTCAAGAAATGAGATACTGGTGGATCTGCCCCCACTTTGTTTTAACTGTTCACCACCATCTACAATAGAATGTGGCTGGACTATAGAGCTTGGGTCAGATTGTTAGGCCATAGCAGAGGGCAATTAAGAATCAACCACACTCCAGTGGATCTGGAGTCACATGTACACCAGACCAGGTAAGGACCGAGATAACACGGTGTGGGGCTGGATGAACACAGCAGGCCAAGCAGCATCATAGGAGCAGGAAAGCTTGACGTTTCGGGCCTAGACCCTTCATCAGAAATGGGGGAGGGGAAGAGGGTTCTGAAATAA
>JAHRHZ010000021.1:12300905-12317190 GCA_024137785.1 Ginglymostoma cirratum
CCCTGGACTGACCTATCCCCTCCCTAGCCCCCCACCTACACTCACCTTTACTGGCTCCATCCCCGCCTCTTTGACTTGTCTGCCTCCTCTCCACCTATCCTCTCCTCTATCCATCTTCTATCTGCCTCCCCCTCTCTCCCTATTTATTTCAGAACCCTCTTCCCCTCCCCCATTTCTGATGAAGGGTCTAGGCCCGAAACGTCAAGCTTTCCTGCTCCTATGATGCTGCTTGGCCTGCTGTGTTTATCCAGCCCCACACCGTGTTATCTCGAATTCTCCAGCATCTGCAGTACCTTTTATCTCGGGTAAGGACAGAAGCTTTCTTCCCACAAGAACATTAGTGAAACATTTTATATTTGCTGACAACTATTATCATGGAAAATCTTTATTCTAGATTTAATAAAAATTGCATCTGTTTCTGTTGAGATTTGATTCAATATCCCCAAAGTGTTAGCCTGTATTTCTGGAATACTAGTTCAGTTACTGAGTGACTGCCTCCCCCATTCATCTCTATGGAATCCATAACAAAATATTGTTATGCTAATATTTTGGCTGTTCCTTTCATGCTTCATGTGATTTCTATTTTCAGCTCTGTGCAGCCCTTTTCTCAGTGTTCTTTTTTTAACTGCTTACAAAATTCTCCATTTTGTTGTAAAGTTCTGGTTTCACACCTCCTTTTTCTAATCATTCTTCCTTTTCCCCCTTCTACGTTTACCTTTTTGTTTCTCTTCCTGTAGTTCTCTGGCTTTTGTCATTTGCTGTGCATGTGTAAACTGGCTTGTTGTTTTGTTTTTGGAATTATAGGTGTGTGTGTGTGTGTTTTGGTGCACTATCATGTTTTGCAAAGGGCTGCAGCACCTTATCTGTCATTCTTTTGACAAGTTCCCCCAGAGGGTGAAGTTCAAGATTAGGAACGTTCTGCTGTTGAGCACAGTGGGTATGAACTACCATTTGTGTTCAGTCTCTCTCATAGGATTGTGCCACTATGAATAAACTTCATGCTCCTGGGTGTGGGGCAACCATCATTACTTCCTGATTTTTTTAAAAAAAATTTTTCTGACCCTTCCATTCCCTTTATCCAATGGGAGCTACTGCATGCCATTACCCTCTGCATCAGCTGGGACTCTCTCTTTATCTGGACACTTCCTGCTGAAGGAGATGTCAAAGTACTGAGAGGAGTCCAACATTATCAGTTCAACTTCTCGTCTTGTGTGAAGGTGATGAATTTAACTCTTGTTTTATGAATCTGCTATCTATCCAGTCAAGGGCCATGATAACACAGGATTTTCAAATTAATTCATGGGATATAGGTGTCACTGGCAAGGCCGGTGTGTTTGCTCAGCCTCAATTGCCCTGGAACTGAATGGCTTGGTCGACCACATTAGAGTCAGCAGTGTTGCTGAGAGTCTGGAGTTACCTAGTCTGGCCTATATAAGGTTGGTAGATTTCCTTCTCCAAAGTGGCAATCAATGGCTCTCATAGTCACTATTACTGAGACTAGCTTTTGTTAATTGAATTTAAATTCCCTCAACTGCTGTGAATGGTTCTGAGCATGAGCATGAGCCTGGGCTTACTAACCCAGTGACATTACCACTACACAATTGTCTCTTTCCCCAGAGAGTGGAGGAGTCTGGCAACTTGCGCAGCGGCTAGTGGCTGCTCTGTCTTATTGTTGGCTTTGTGGTGAGTTTAAGATGGTATCACACTGTCTGTTGCCTTCTGTCCCATTCAGAAACAGCAAGAGTGCTGCCAACTAAGGGATTCCAGGGAGGACCTGAACCCCTAGTTTATAGTGACTCAGCAAAATGCCACTGTAAATTGAAAGGGAAGGTGGAATTTGGTATGGCTCCTAACTCCAGCACACTTTCCAAGCCTGTAAGTGATTCAGTTCGCTGCTCACCAGTATGTGTTTTCCAGCCAGAGAGAATTAATTCGTTAAACCCATTTCTTCACAAACATATGGCAGCTGCCAACTGCTGAAGTGCAAGGACAAATATCACTTGCACATTGTTTAGTATATGCCGAAAAAAAACTGAAGTGTATTCCACAGTTGAAAGGAGCAGGTTGCACTGCCTGTTGGGAATTCCTAGAGATTTTCCCAGGAATTTAGTGCCAATATTTGGGGAGTGAGCTCACTGACTGTGGCACTTGCAGCTCTGTCCAATCCAGTGAAACAGTAGCAGGTAAACTCCAAGCTTCTACGTCTACCCACTCTCCCAAACACAGGCGGCAGGAAAAGAGACGTTCACAAGCCAAGGTGTGTGTTCAAGTCTCCCCTCTTGTCTTGAGCACAGAAATCAAGGCTGGCACTCCAGTAAAGAGGCCTAAAGCATTGTCTAAATGCGCTGGCATAAAAATTTTAAATCTTCCCGCTCAGGACAGTGTGACCATTTCCCATGGCGCCAGTTTCCTGGCTCACATCCCTCCAGTAACATCTGTAAACTGAATTATCTGTTTATTGTCATTTCACTGTAGGAGTTCACTGTGCCAATTAGCTGCCATATTTCCTGCAGTCAACAGTGAAAACGGTTTCAAAGCACACTCTCAGCGGCTGTGCAGAGTTTTTTTTGAGATTTCTGGTATTCGTGTAAAGTGCTTATTTTAAATGCAAGATTTTCAGCTTCAGGGTTTCCAGTTTGAGGAGTTTACTGGTTTCAGACCTGGGTGTTATCTCCATCCTAAGTCAACAGTGAAATCTGAAGCGCGACATTCAAATTTCCACTGACAATTGCCTTATTCACACAGTGCAGCAGGACACATGTCTGCATGTGGGGAGATAGTATTACCGTTGCACCACTCGTGTTCTAGAGCACCAGGCAAGTTCTGTAACAAAGGGTTCAAATCCTGTTGTGGAAGCTAGTTGAATTTGTGTACAGTTCATTAACACTGATCTGGGATTAACAAAACTGGCCCTGAGGGTTGTATGGTGCAGTGGTAGTGCCCCTACCTCTAGGTCAGAAGATTCGGGTTCAAATCCCACCTTGGCACGTGAGTGTCAAGGAGGTGGATCTTAACACGTCCAACCAAGTTGGGTTTTCAAAACAAAAACTAATCTCGGTATTGATTGTCATAAAGCCCATCCGGCGTCCTAACGCCCTATAGGGGAGGAAATCAGCCATCCTTGCCTCTGATGTATTTGTGACTCAGACCTGTAGCAATATGTCTGATTCTTAATTGGGCATGGGCAATAAATGATGGCCTGGCCAAGGACCCCTGCATTGCATGAACCAACAAAAAACTCTAGTGGGGTGCTTTGTTGAAAAGCTGGTTAAAGCTGTGGTGACTCATGCTTCGGAGAAAACCACAAAGGTGGAGCAGAGTGAAATGCAGTGGTCAATTGTGGAAACACAAACAAAGTCCTGCACCCTTACAATCCAACCTGCACAGCTTCCTCATTTGAAATGTAAATTTAGGCACTTTCGAGTGCTGCTCCTTTTTGTTTTGAGTGGTTCTAGTCGCATACGTAACCTGTAAGTTCCTCAATTTTCTGTGTTTGGTACTTAGTGCTGTCGGGCTTTTGTTTTGTTAACTGAAAAATTTTAAGTGACTGCGTTTGAATTTCTAATATCTTGAAACTTCTTGTTTGTGTTCTCTTCAGCAAATGAAATGGCTGCCTTCGCTATTCATATCAAGTTGCCAAAACAGGTCTGTGGCAGTATTGGAAAATTGCTGGAGAAACTCGACCGGTCTGGCAGTATCCGTGGAGAGAAAGTGTTAATGTTTAGGGTTCAATTTCTCTAGCAATGTTCTGTTTCTCTAGCAATTCTTGCTTTTGTTTCAGATTTCCAACATCCACTGTTCTTTTACTTTTTAGGGACAATTACTTTCTTGAACCATGTTAGAGAAGGTTCCAGTATTGGTGGTCCCTCCACATTGCCAGGCATTCTTCCATACCGCATTGCCAAAGTAACCCTATACTCTCTGTAGCTACCTTTCAAATTCTTCAAATCATTCTTTGGAGCCTTTGTGCTTTTTGTTTAGTCATTCTCTGGTTATATGGAGTCAGCATCTGTGCGCCTGTTCCTTTCACTGCTGTGGACATTTCAATTGCTCATTTGTCTAGGTTCATGGATGGATGAGCTGAAGGAATTCCCTTTAGTCTCACCACACACCATGTACCCATTCCACAGCCTTGAGACTTCAGTGTCTGAATCACTTCATACCCTTGCCATCACAAAGACCTCTAAGGTTGTTTCACCAGGACAGCAGAAGCTGGCGGACATTGGCACTGATGTCTGGGTGACCGTTGCTAAAGATCATGACCTCTGGACTGTTGAAAGGACATCATAAGAGACAAGTGGTAACATCTAGTAATCCAGAGGCCCAGGCTAATTCTCTGGGGCAATGGGTTTGAATGCCTGGTGGATTTTACATCTATGCAGTAATGGTGACTAAGCAAATATGATTGGATTTTTATAACAAAGTCAGAGTCTCTGAATCTTCTCAGGCATAAATTGATATTCTTGATGAGCAAAGATTATTGGAGATAGGCAGGAAGGTGGAACAATAACCAGCCAGAATGTGGTGACTCTGTGGAACTCATTGCCACAGAAGTCTGTAGAGGCCAAGTCAGTGTGTATTTAAGACAGATGGACAGGTTCTTGATTAGTAAAAGGCTCAAGGGTTGCATGGAGAAGGCAAGAGAATGAAATTGAAAAATGTATAATGGCAGACTTGATGGGCTGAATGGCCTAATTCTGCTCCCATATCTTATGGCCTAAAGAGATCATCTATAATCTTATTGAATGGTGGAGCAGGCTTAAGGGGCTGAATGGTCTACTACTCCTAATTCGTATATCCTAATGTCCTTTTTTTAGAGGAACAAAATCTAGAGATGGGCAACAAATACCAGCCTTGCCAATGACCTCGACATCCCATGAAAGAATAAATAGAAATAAAATCTGAGTAGCGCAGCTGGCCAGGTAAAGAAAATGGTTCAGATGAAATGGGGCAGTAAATTGTACGTTACCCACTGTTGTCTTCTGTAGTAAATGTGGCAGAAATTGCCTGAGAAGCTGGGTGCTGCGCCATAGCCTGAGATGGTTCAGAGTTGGCCACATGACAGATTGCAATCAGCTGTGTAGCCATTTCTCCCTCTATTCAACTGACCTATGTTGGTTGCTCTCTATCTATTTTTCAAATTTAAAGCTTTCATTTACATCCTGCTGTGACCTTTCACCCCTACAGTCCTCCCAGAAGTCTCTTTCTTCACCTGTGGTATCATGTGCATGCTTCTCTCTTCTGCCCTTTATCACTGGAACTTTCTCCCTAAATCTGATTAAACCTCTGACTTATTTTTCAATTCCATCCTGATATGTCCCATCTGATTTGTGCCCCTTTTGAGAAACGTTTAGGAAGTTCAGTGCCTTCTGTAAATCCATAAGTTCATCTTCTTTCCCTTTTTTTGTCTGTAGACCAGTGATGATCAAACTGGCCTGAAAACTCACCCACTGCCCTCCCCGTCACCCTCTAGTCACGTGCACGAGTTAGATTGGTTAACTAGTCTTTATTGTCCAGAATGTGTGCATATTTCAGCAACATGAGGCAACTGTTATCCTGTGAGCTGTGTTTTGGACTCTTCAAGCTGCCTACACTTGACTGAAAGAACGTGCAAAGGGTTGAACCCAGGGCAGAAGCTGGATATTGTCTTCCACATAGTGGAATAAGCAGTTCAAGAGAAAAATCTGTCACGTATGAAATGTGAGGCTGAGCCTGTCTTAGATGTAAAATGTGGTGGTGAGAAGTGACAGCTTGCTTTGGCTAAGACTGACGGGCTAATAGTTTCAAGCTGCAGTGGGCTGTAATGATTTTCCATGTTGACTGACTATTGAGGTAATGAGTTAATTATACTCGGTTACCAGTTTGCTGTAATCTCACCTTTTTCTGTCTTGGGAGTACACTGAGGGAGCCATGTGTTGAAAGCACCACCCATTAATGGTTTCAAGTGACAGGGAGACTGCGCCCCTTCACAGTGCAGACACCTTCACTTCACACATCCCCTTTCGGTTCTCTACTGTAACCCAAACAGTATCCCCAGTGACCATAGCCTCTCAATGACAACATCCTCTCAAACTGTCTGGTGCACTGACTTGTTACCACCCCTCATGAGAAGCGCCAGCAACCCTGCCAAGCAATTAAACATTGGCTTTCCAAGTCATTGATTGAAAAGGCCATAACTGGGCTCCATTATTGAAGAGTGGGATGAGGTGGGACTGTTCAGAGCTCAGCAGAAGTGACCACAACAGACATACACGTTGCCCACCGCTCTGAAGGTAGGAATGAGAGAGAGTTTGAGGTATCTTTACACACTTCCAAGGCAGGTGGCACTTGAACCCAGACCTTCTCGCTCTCGGGTAAGTACACTATTAGTGTGCTACAAGAGCCCCTTTTAAACCAGCATCAACAACAATCATCATGGGCCTCGAACCCATGACACTGAGATTAATGGCTCAGTTGGTTAAGCGTCAATCTATTTGGGCACAGGAGAGCTTGAAACTAGTACAGATTGACTGACTGGCTGCTCGTATTGAAATGACCAGGGAAACCCAACCTAATGAACTTGATTAACTTCATTGCCCTTTAAAGAACTGCTCCAATTTGTTACTTGCCCTCATTGCAATAGGTTTCTCCAACTGACCATCTGCCACTGTAAACCAGTGAAATTTGACCAACTCTCTTTGCCTGTTCTGATACTTCATCCATGGAAGTAATATTTCTAAATAATGGATGTTCAGTGTATAAGTTCAATCAATGTCTCCATTGTCTGGGTGGGTCTTCCTAATCTCTCTCATATGACAGTTAGTTTGTTCAAGTCTATGCACTCAGAACCATTCATAACTTGAAAGATCTTAATTAAGTTACCTCTCGGTCTGTTTTTTTTCAAGACAGAGGGGACCCAGTCTGTCAATCTTGATGTGATCCTCCCACATTTCCACTACCATTCTGTAAATCTTCACTACACAAAGAACTAGTGTTTCCAAATCCTTTTTATAATAGAGCAACTGGAACTACACCATTGTCGTTGGCAGAGATTGTAGTGTCCTCACTGTGCATGTGTGATGCTCTGTCCCACGCTGTCTGATCAGTCTTGACATTGAGATTGGAATACAACCAGGTCTGTGTGCGACTAGAGCCATTGCCAATTGGAGGAATAACTAGCAGAATATCACTGCTACTGTGCAAAATCTGGTCATTGGATTTAAATTGAATATTTATATTAAATATATATGTATGTAGAATGTGGTTGTCACTGGCTGGGCCAGCATTTAGTGCCCATCCCTAATTGCTCTGGAGAGGGTAGTAATGAGCTGCCTTCTTGCATTGCTGTAGTCTTTCGGATGTAGGTACTACCACAGTCAGAAGGTTGTGGGGTTTGAGTCCCATTCTAGTGCAATGTCTTGGGAGTGCTGCACTGTCTTAAAGTGTTGTCTTTCAGAGTCTGCCCTATTGGGTGGATGTCTTTGACCACAAGGCATAACTTTAAAGAGCGCTGGAGTTATCTTTGCTGTGATGCACAATGTTTATCCTTCAATCATTTAGTTACAAAAACAGAAGGTCAGCAACCAGAGGGTGTGAAATCATTGGGCAAGGAGCCAGAGACGGACGAGATTCGTTCACACAGCCAGATATTGTCAACCGGATTGAATCTGCTAGAGTGAATGACAGCTTTCAAAGGCAAATTGGGTGAAGATTTTGCAGGGTTATGCAGCGGGGGAGGAGGGATGTTGACGCTGGAACTAATTGGATAGATCCTGCAAATACCTGGTACAGACAGGATGGGTTGAATGGCCAGCTCCTGTGGCTCTGTCATTCTTCAATTTGATGATCTGCCCATTGTCAGCTTGCTCTTTCTGTGCAGAAATTGGCTTAGGTTCACACGTGACCAAAGTGATCACTTTTTTGCGCAGTACTCTGCAACATGGCACGGGGTATCCCGAGAGGATGTGAGAGGCGCTATAGCAATGCAAGCTGTTTCTTCAAGCTGCTCGACACAGGTGAGAATTTCGTATTTGTGCGAATACCCATAGCAGTTATTGAGGTGACGTGAAGCCTAACCGAGCGCGTGTATCTCCTCTCTTCGTGTCCCATTCTGTTTGACCCATAAAGGGTCCTGACATTCTGTAGATACAAACAGCCTTCAGCTAACACTAGCTGGGACCATCTGTTACACAGATGTTCTGTATGGACGTTCTGTTAGGTGAACGGCAGCTTTAATGAGGATAAGAATTTCAGACTAAACAGTTGAGAAAGGTATGCGACTGAAGACAATACCCCTTTTCAGCAAATGCCATTATATCCAACAAAAGAAAAGGGAATAGTGTGCCAGGGGGCTGGAGTTTTCAACTTCGTTGTGTCAGGGAGGTGTGGGGGAGTGCAAGGGTTAATAGATGAATTGACTCCAGGGGGTGGGGAGATAGACTGAGGAAGTAGGAATGTACTTTTACTGTCCTGAGTTGAGAGAAATAGTCAAACAATCATTTTGCTTTCTACCCGCGTGTGATGAAACAGCTGGACTTGTAGTGAACTGAGCCTTGTCTGGAATTGGTGCGTTACAGTTTGCAACTCATTGGCTGCTTCGGAGAAAAACAGAGTAAATGAGAACCACATGGGTGACGTGCTGCTGTTACCGTGGCTGCCAGCTAAGGCCGAGTGCTGACACTCTGTTCCAGATAAACCCCACTGCTGGCAGGAATGGGGACAAACTGGGACTACATTGGAAAGGTCCTTCAAATACAAGGCACGGTGGCTCAGTGGCCAGCACTACTGCCTCTCAGCGCCGGGCACCCGGGTTCGATTCCAGCCTTGGGTGACCGTCCTTGTAGAGTTTGCATGCTCACCCTGTGTCTGTGTGGGTTTTCTCCCACAGTCTAAAGATATGCAGATCAGGTGGATTGGCCATGCTAAGTTGGCCCACAGTGTCCTGGGATGGGCAGGCTAGGTGGGTTAGCCATGGGAAATGTGGAGTTACAAGGATAGAGTAGAGGCTGGGCCTGGGTGGGATGCCCTTGGAAAGGTCGGTGCAGACTCGATGGGCCGAATGGTGTCTCTTCCACACTGTAGGGATTCTACGATTCTATCGGCACAGGCCCAATGGGCTGAATAGCATTCTTCAATTTGACAATCGGGCCACATTCCTGTTTGTGGGAGCTTTCTGTGCAGCAGTTGGCTGCAGGCTTGCCACATTGCTACAGTGATTACACACAGGCCAACACCAATACACGTCTAAACCAGGCACAGAGAAACCTGGTAACTGCCCGGCAGCACTGTGCTATAGAGCAGTGTGTTAATAACCAGAACCTTTGCACTTCTCTTTTGCCTTTAGGATGTCATAACAGTGACAGTCATATCAGACTGCTTTTAACCCAGTAACTTCACATTCTCTGCTCCAAACCGGGAAGGAAATTGCTCACTCCTTCTAGAACATTCTTTTGGTTCACCATTCAGTGTGCTGATTCACAAAGTTAGGATACCCCCTCCAATTTCTAAGACCACAATTTGAGTCACCAAGCCTGTTGACACCAGCTGATTCATTGGAAGTTTGGAGACGGAGTCTGGTTTGAGTCCGGGGCTCCTATGCTCCATCTACTCTTCTTGTTTCTTTATTTCTTCGCTTCCTTTCCTTTTTCACTTTGTTTTCTTCTCTTATAGATGGGCCTGTTTTTATAACTATCTTAGGCAGTCCCCTCGGCTGAGAAATAGCACTCCAGCCAGGGTGGGGTAGTGCTTGCTGGGTACAGACCCATCAAAGGGGTGGTATCCACTTGGGATGTCAATCTGGATTTTTGTGTGTGTGTGTGTGTGTTGCGTGCTTTGAAGTGGGTCTTGAAACCTGCAGGCTCTGGCTCTGGCGGGAGAGCCCTACCCACTGGCAGAGACTGGCAATGTCATTCTAATACAGCCGTGATGTGAGCGTGCCAGGAGACAGACCCCTCTATGTACCCTTGGCTTCTGCCACCTTGTCAGCAGAAGATGCTGAGCCTCAGTTGAATAATGCAAACCTGAGATCAGTTGTATAAACATCGGGAGATGTGGAAGCAAGTTGGACAAATGGAGTTGCCAGCCGTGGGAGACTAGAATGGTGGAGCAGGTTCTCTGGGCTGAATGGCCTTGCCCTGTTCCCATGTTGTCTGGCTGAAATCTGGCTGGTCATCTTTCTCTGTTTAAGCGTCAGATCAAAGCTTTACTATAGTGGCCCAGTTGGAGAAACTGGGACAATCTTGGGCTTTGTACAGGATGTGTTTCACTGCTGAGGTACGTGTATGGAATAGACAGTGAAATAATGTGTCAGTGGTCTACATAGCTAATGGTGAGTTAGATGTGATAAAGTCTGGACTTGGAGTCACTGCTCTTGGCAGTTCTTGAGGTCTCACCACACTTCATTGTCGGTGATACTTGATGTATTTGTCTGGGGATTCGGTCTACTTAACCCTCTGCTTGTTAGTCTCTGGTTCCTTTTTTTTTAACATTCTCATCCTTGTTTTCAAATCTGTCTGGGACCTCCCCTCACCTTATCCCTGTAATCACCTTCAGCACCACAACCACCTAAGATCACCACTTCTTCTTCAGACCTGGTCTCGAGCATCTCTGTTTTAACCACTTTACTGTTGTGGTTGTCCTTGACTTGACTGGACTCTGAGCTTTGGACTACCTCAGATGCCGTCTCCCCTATGTCTCATTACTTCATATTCCTGATTTAAGGCAGCCCCAATAATCAGATCATCTGACCTTGAATCCCTGGTGTGACTCCATGTTTGATTTGTCTTTTACAAAACACTTCACAGGAATATTATTTGTACAGCACCTTTTTTTAACATAATGCAAGGACATTGCAGAGGAACAGACCACTTAGCGTCTTGTCTCGGGGACTGCCCTCTCCCCATAACGCTCAATTCCCTACGAGACTAAACGTTGATCTATCCAAGCCTTAAGGGCATTCAGTAATAAACCTTTTAACATGCGATGAAGATTTCCAACCCTCTGAGGAAATTTCTCCTCTCAGTCCTAAATGATTGGCCCCTTATCCTCAGACTCTGCCTGTGTTTTAGATTCTCCAAGCCACCTCTTAGATGACCCTGTTAAATCCCTTCAGAATCCCTCGCTGTTGGTGAGATCATCTCATTCTGGTAAACTCCAGAGAATATAAACCAGATTTAGTCAGCTCCTGATTGCTGGGATGAAAGTGTTGTCCAACAACTAGTTTAGTGAACTTTAACTGCACCACCTCCAATGCAAGTAAATCCTTTTTATTTAAATATGGAGACCAGAATTGCATAGTGATCTTGATGGAGTCTCACCAAAACACTGTACGATGGTGAGAAGACTTTATTTCTGTATGTCAATCTAATGCAAAGTCTATAGAATACAGTATTATTTATTTTTCAATGACTAGCTATGTTTCCACACCCCTCAATAGAGGTTGTAGTGCTTATGCAGAGTGAAAGGAACACAGGACTGTGTGTGTGTGTTTTCCTTTTCCAAACAGTCCCCATCTTGAGAACCTTGATTACGGGAGGTGTGGGTATGCCTCTCGCTCTGTGCTTGGAAAGCCCCTGCTGTTCTGAGGAGATGTGGGACAGCTGGGATAAATTTGGTCCGAGCTCTGTGCTGAGCATTCGGTCTGCCTCATGGCAGGAGCCTTTTACACCGAGAGGGCAGGCGTGTTATTATTGCAAAGGTTAGAGACGCGCCACTTGATACTCAGCCTTGGTAAATGTTGTGGTAACGTCATACTGCAGCTGCCCTCCGGCTGATGGTGAAAGTGTCACTGTGAATGATCTTTTAACAGAACTGAGACTGTGGCAACTTTCTAACCACTCTGCTGGTGTTTCCTGCTCAAGCTGGTGTTGCTGAAAGCACCCAGATCTCTTGGGGATGCCACTTCCTGCAATCTGACCACAAACTCTGCCACTGTTAATAAGAGTGTAGGAGATAGGAGCAGAAGTAGACCATTCATCCCCCTCGAACCTGCTTCACCATTCAAGAACAATCATGGCTAATCCTCTGACTCACTGCATGTTCTTGCCCCCTTTCACATCCGTTGCTTTTTTGAGTTTTAAAAAAAAACCTTGTGTGTCTTGGCTTTAAATGTATTCAACAACGGACCCTCTCTCAACTTTCTGGGGTTGGAAGGGCCAGCAGGCTCGGATAACCTTCTTGTTTCCCTTCCCCCACCTCCAAATGGAAGGGAGGGAGGGAGCGAATCAGGGGTTTTGTCAGCTGAGGGTCTAGATTGGGTTTGGGGCTGGGGTGAGCTGAAACTGGAAATGGATGGAAACAGGTAGCTGGATGAGAAACTGACGGAGACTGGAGGCCAAGATGAGGTCAGATCTGAGCTAAACCAAACACCAATTGAATGGAGAAGGATGCTAATTACATTCAGCAGTGATGCTTAGACCTTTTTCACCTAAGTTAATTTTGTCATTTCAGAGCCAAATCCTTGGGCGGGCAGGACTTTTCTCTCCTATCTCTGGTTATTCAAAGCACCATTTTAGTAATGAGCTAATTTACAAATCCTCCCTTCTGTGAGGCAGTGCTCCAAGTGGAGGGAAACTGTACAGCAGCCTTCTGTGCTGTCTGTGATGGACAGTGCATTATAACCCGAGTCACAGCCTGCACAAGGGAGCATCGTTGTCTGTGCTCTATTTCAGCTGGCCTGGAAACAAATTAGAAACAATTTTTTGAGGTTTTCCACATTTTGTTTTTGAACCTCTGAAATGTAGATATCTGGTCTCACTGCTCTTGGAATCCGATTCACAGCCCAAGTTCTAAAAGTTAGTCCTCCATTGTTTATTTCAGCACAGTTTTGTTTAATAACCTGGAATGGAACAGTCAGCAAAGCAACTCTAAAATAAACTGGGCTGTGTGTGCATGAACGTGCATTGCAGTGATGTATAAACTAACAGTTGTTCCAGTGCTCCTCCACAGTGAGAATTTGAAGCTGATTCTGCATTTGTATAAGAGTGCTTTATGGCATTAACTTTCTACTTTTTCTGTGCTTGTCCCTGTTTGAAGAAATATCTGGGGATTTTGCACTATGGTGTTCTTTCATAATTTCCATTCATCCCCATTTCAAGGAACATCCTTCTGCTAATCCTGCATGCTGGTGATAAAGCACTAGAAATAACTTTTTTGTGGCATTTTCAGGAAGTTTGCACAAAGGAGGCAGACTGTAGACTGTTTTGAGTTTGAGCTTCTTTTTTTTTTCCCCCAAATGTCATGGTGGATAGCCTCTTTTAGTTTGTGGTTGGGCCCAGCTGCTCTGTCAGTGGCACAGAGTGACTATGTAAAGACGTAGTGGAAAGCGCAAACCTCTCAGCGATGCAGGAATGGGACTTTTGTGGATTGACAAGTCCTATCACAAATAACCAGAGTTCCTGCGTTTACCAAATCTCCTGGTGAAATTTGAATTCAATTCATAATTACAGAAGCTTGAACACACACACCAACAGGGCAAGGAACAGCTTCTTTAACTTTGAATAAAGCTGATCTTGCTAATGTTGATCTTACCCTGTGTGATATAACCTGTACCTCAAGGTTCTTTTTTCATTTTCCTAATGACCTGTATGCCCTTGCTTACCGTGATCTGCCTGTACTGCTTGGAAACACAATTTTTCACTGTACTTAGGTGCACTTGACAATAAGTAAATCAAATCAAATCAGAAAGGTAGTCTCAGTGATTTTGTTTCACGGTCACCATCATTTGATTCTCAGTTTTTAAAAACAACCTTTTTAGAGTAAAAGAATACTGTCAGTGTTGTGGATCTGAAATAAAAGCACAAACTGCTGGATAAACTCGCCCTATAGCTTCTGTGGAGAGAGAAACCAAGGGAACAGAGTCCAAATGTTTCAGAACTCCCAATGACAGTTTTTGCTTCTGAAGAAGTCATACCAGACTCAAACATTAGCTCGGCTTCTCTCTCCATAAGTTCCACCAGAACTCTTGAGTTTCTCTAGCATTGCCTGACATAAAAACCCATTTTGATTCTCTCGTGTCCTTTTAGTGAAGGAAATCTGCCATCCTTGCTTGGCCTGCCCCACGTGGATCCAGGTCCACAGCCATGTAGCTGACTCTCAGCTGTCCTCTGAATTGGCCAAGCAAGTTGCGTAGGTCAAAGGTGATCAGTGATGGGTGACAGGTACTGACCTTGCCAGTGACACCCTCCAACCCATCAAATAACTGAAAAACTGTTTTCTGTCGTCGTTCTTCTCCTTGGGTGAAAACCAGCAATCTCACTTGTGCTTTGTGATCTTACTGCTGTCTAAAATGTAAACAAACTCCTCACCTTTGTGCCAATAAAGCCATACAATGCAGGTTGGGACCAAAGGTGTGTGCAGGTAACTATATATTGGATTTATCAAATGTAATTTATTACTTGTGTTTTTTCCCCCCCTCGAATCACATCTTGAAGAACCATAGAATCCCTACGGTGTGGAAACAGGTCCTTTGGCCCAACAAGTCCATACTGCCCCTCAGACCATCCCACCGAGACCTGTTCCCCTCCCCAGGCTACACATCCCTGAACACTATGGGCAATTTAGCATGGCCAATCCACCTAGCCTGCCCATCTTTGGATTGCGGAAGGAAACCGGAGCACCCGGAGGAAACCCATGCAGACGCAGGGAGAATGTGCAAACTCCACACAGACAGTCACCCGAGGGTGGAATTGAACCCAGGTTCCTGGCACTGAGGCAGCAGTGTTAACCGCTGAGCTACTGTGCCGCCACACAGTCTTGAATGTATTGCTTTGCCTCTTGTTAGTATGTGTTATGGTGTAGCCTGTAACTCCAACTGGAGGTTGGTTTGATACTGTCCTCTTCAGCTTCTGTAATTTCATGAATATAGAGAGAAATTCAGAGGTGGGAGTGATTGCTTATAACTCTTGAGAAATGGGCCTTTTGGGGCCCATAGGGTTAAATGTGTCTGCCACATTATTAAATGTTTTAAAACTGGGCATTTTCAAAAAACAGTAGTGGTCCCCTGAGGAGATGATCTGGGCAGCAGATGGGCCTCCAGCCTAGAAATTGACCTCCATGTTATACGTCACTCTCTGGTGCAAGTGCGTGTTCACCTTAATCAGCCCTACAAAGGGATCTTGTCACTAAAATGACCTGATTTACAGAGCTCCACATGTAGACCATCATCTCTTTGTCTTGACTGATCGTTTTCAGTAATGAGGTAAGAAAAGCAGAAACTCCTAGGTACTTCATAGCAGATTTTCCTTTTTTAATACCAACTGGAATGTATTCTTTGCACTAGATGGTGCACTTGACCACCTTTTGAGCAGCCAGCGTTTGGCTTTCCTGAGGAGAAAAGCTATGCTTTCTCCTCATGAGTCCTGTGGTGTTTCCCAATCATAGGGTGAGCGCAACAGATAATGGTATCAAAAGCTTTAGGCTATCTTTTAGACATTCTCCATTTGGCCCCTCAAACCTGTTCTACCACTCAACAATATCTGTGGCTAAATTTCTACCTTGGCTACCCTACCCCACACTATTCCCATATTCCTTGATGCCCTTAGAGCCCAAAAGTGCTCAAGTGCCTCCAGGACCCCAGAATCTTTGGATCCATGCTCTCATCAATTCCCAGATATTTCCTGTTGCTATCAGCAAAAGAACTTGGATTTGGGTTTTTGCCACTAATGAGGCAACAGATTTTGTAATATTTTACACGTTTTACTGGGCCAGTAGTTAATGATGTTGGTGAACCATTGTAGTCTGTGTCGTGGAGGCACTTGGCCAGCATTTATTGCATATTTCTAAGAATCAACCACATTGCTATGGGTCGGGAGTTACATGTAGACCAGACTGAGTAAGGATGACAGACTTCCCTCCCTAAAAGACATTAGTGAACCAGATGGGTTTTTACAGCAATCAATGATATTTTCATGGTCACGATTATAGAGACTAGCTTTCAATTCCAGACTTGATTGATTTACTTTAAGTTTTGCCAGCTGCAGCGGTAGGAGTGTCCTCAGAGCATTTGGGTGGATCTGTCTACGTGCAGCAAAACCTGGACAAACATCCTCACTTGGGCTGACAAGTGGCAAGTAACATTAGTGCCATATGAGTTAGTCAATGATCATCTCCAACAAGAAAGAATCCAACCGTCACCCTTTTGACGTTCAGTGGCATTACTGTCACTGAATTCTCCTCCATGATATCAATATAGAAAAAAAAACTAGAAACTGAAACCAAACTGACTAGCTATATGAGATAACAAGCATGGGGCTGGATGAACACAGCAGGTCAAGCAGCATCTTTTCCTGCTCCTATGATGCTGCTTGAC
>JAHRHZ010000021.1:12322190-12349639 GCA_024137785.1 Ginglymostoma cirratum
ATGCTGCTTGACCTGCTGTGTTCATCCAGCCCCATGCTTGTTATCTCTAATGTTCTGGGGAAGCTGGATTCGAATCCTGCTGTGGCAGATGACAGAATTTGAATTTGGAATTTGAGTCTCGTGATGACCAGTAAGCGATTGCAGACTGTCAGGAGTAATCCATGTGGTTCACTAATGTCCTTTACGTGTCTGGCCTACATGTGACTCCAGACCCTTTTACTATTAGGTATTAGTCTAGTTGACTCTGAACAACCCTCTGGGCAATTAGGGTGAGCAATAGCCAGCGACACCCTCATCCCATGAATAATCTATTTTTAAAAAAGTAGTACTGAATCCTGTGAAATTGAACTGTATTATTTTGGTGCAACATTCATCGTAACTGAAACGCCATTCTTTCCAGAGACAGTTCTATGAAATGAATTTGTTGCGCCTTTTTGTTGAAATGCAAACGAGAGACCTCCGTTTGACCTTCTGTAGTTTAATTGGACTTCTTTCCGAAAGATACAAATGAATGCAACACCAAATAAAGTTATAAAAAGAAAACCTGAGACTGTATATCCCTGTCTCCACTCTCCCTTCTCTCTCATCTCCCTCAGTCTCCCCCTACTCCATGAACCCCCCACCCCCAATAATAAACAGGGGATGGGTTCGGTTAAAATTGACTTTAGCAGTCTTTCGCAAATTACCTTTGGCCTCCAATACATTGACATCGCATCTTTTAAAACTGGGTTTGTTCGGTAAAGAAGTAAATGTGCTGTTTTCTTTAAACAAATGCCATTCTATCTCATCCTCTCCTAAATTTTCCTTAATGTGGTTTCCTCGCGTTCAGCCAAATCCCCTCCCGCCCTGTCACCCCAGCACAGTCACAAACCCTTGAATCGCTATGACTTCATTTCAACTGCATCTCCTGTCATTTGCTCAAAGGTAGCTCTGGTAGCTTTTTGTGAACTCTAATAGCTATTTAAACAGTCCCTGTTCTGAAGGTTTTCATTGGCTGTCTGTTTGAGTTAGATAGTCTGTGTAGAACCTTTTGGGTGAAGAATTAGACCTGATAGTGCTCATCCTGTGAGAAATTACCCCAAAGAGGAATACTTTAATCCAAAAAGAAGCAGGAGTAGGCCATTCAGCCCTTTGAGCCTGTTCAGTCATTCAATAAGATTGTGGCTGATCTGATACTTCTGCCTATTTCTATGACCTTTCTCATGTCCCCTTGCTTAACAAGAATTTATCCACTTCTATCTTGAAAATATTCAGATGTCTGCTTCACTACCTGCTGAGGAAGAGAATCCCAAATTTTGCAAACTTCTTAGGGAAAGACCCCTGATTTTAAAAGTGACCCTGGCTCTAGAATCTCCTATAAAAGGAGACATCATTTTCATTTTGAAATAACTCCACAGAGGCTGCTATCCTGTCACCGAGTCACCCTTTATTTACACTTGGAGAGTTCTTGACACTTATTCAGCTCTCTGAGTGAGCAGAACCTCTGACCCTCCTGTTTATATCTGTCAGCCTGGGATCCCTGATTGGACCAGGTTAACAGCCCCAATCAGGGAACTCATTCTCTGAGGTCCACATGGCTGGCCTTGTTACAATCACTACACATATCAATCCTGTAAAGACCATCCGGTAGCTTTTATATGTTTCAATCCAGTTACCTCTCTTACTCTTCTGATCTCCAGCAATAGATGCCTGGCTTGTCCAATCTCTACCCATGAGACAGTATCTCATTCCAGGTATATATTTGGTAAGCCTTCTCTGAGCTGCCTTCAACACATTTGCATCCTTCCTTAAATAAGGTGATCAGTCTGGACACTGTAAACCAGATATGGTGTATGAATGAAGCATAACTTTCCTACCTCTGTTTTCAATTTCCCTTGTGATAAATGACAGCATTCTATTAGCTTTCCTCATTACTTGCTGCAGCAGTTGTACCAGTTTGCCAGTCATGCACCAGGACAACCAGATTGCTCTGCATATATGCCTATTCCCTGCTTTCCATTGGCCAGTCTAGTTTCTATCCATGCCGATCTCCTACCCCCTAGACCGTAAGCTTGTTCTGTCTCCAGGCCTGGCCTGGTCTATTGAGAGTTTCCGACATTTTCAGTTTTTCTTAGTTAACTGGAATCTTCTGAGGATTGTGTATTTCGTGAGTCTACGTTGGTGGAAACTTAAACTGTAGAGCAGAGTTTGATCCATCTTTGCTCAACTTAACACTCCCGCTGAAAGCTTTGATTTATCTGAATTGGCTGAACGTCAAAGAAAACAACACGAGCCATGGGCACGCCCACTGGTAGAAGCTGGGAGATGAGAGCTGGGATCCAGACTACAGCCGTCCCAAACTCAGCCACATCCAATGTGGTTTTTTGATGTTGATTGACTGAGTTTTTATTTCTTTTGGCACAGTCAAAACACACAATCCAAGAGCTTTGATTTATTTTAATAAGTGCGGAGAGGCTGAATAAAGAACTCCTATATTCTACAGCAACCATTGTTCGTTCAACTGTTTGCCCAGTTTAAAAAAAAAATAAACTAGGAGCTTCTGTGGCTAATTAGTCGTTGCGTCTTTCAGTGTCCAAACCGTGTATCAGAAAGGGACACAGTCATCTTCATAACACCTTTTCCTGAACATGAGACATCCCAAAGCATTTTACAGCCGATTAAGAACATCCTGAAGTGGAGTCACTGTTGTAATAAAAGCATGCAATTCCTTTTAACTTTTTCAGTTATAAATTCTTACAAGGATGAGGACCACTTACTTCTCAATGTTCCTATATCAGCTGACTGCACTTCACCCCAGGGCTATTTTTGATTCTTGACTCTCCCTCTGTTATCACTAGAGTTTGACGAGTAATAAATCTAATGGTTGCAGCTGCATTGTTTCTAGTAATGTGCTGATTCATTAACGAGCTTTTAATGCTTAGATAATAAATGTTGATGTCCCATTGCTACCTCTCGCTGGCCTACAACAACCTTGGTAATGGCCTCATGTGTCCCCATACATGGCAAAGTAAAGATGTCTAGTTTAGTGGCGTTTAGGTTCTGTTGTAGGATTAATAATCCAAATGAGTTCAAATCCCACCATGATTATGAAAATTTTAATTCGGTTGTAGAAGGTCATTGAACCGAAATGTTAACCCTGTACCCATCTCCATAGATGCTGCCAGATCTGTTGAGTATTTCTAGTATTGGTTGTACAAATATTCAGCCTCTAAAGGATTCTGATTTCTGTGAAGATTTTGGCCAAAACTGTTGATTAGTCATAAATTCTTGTTTTTGCCTATTGACAATGTTTCGGGGAAATAAACCCACACTTCTCTGGGCTAAATTTCACCTGCCCATCCAACCTGCCTGCCTGTGTCCTCTTGCAATCACTCACTGTTCTCTGCACCCTACATACTGCTTCTAATTTTAGTGTCTTCCTGCAAATTTTGAAATTTGTGCCCAGTCCTCCCTAATCTAGGTCATCAGTATCAACCAAGAAGGGGGTTTCAGAGTCTCCGAACATTGTATACTTTCATCCACTCCTAAAAACAGATGTTGCCCACTTCTCTGTCTCTTATCACTCGGTCAACTTTATATCCGTTCTCCTGCTATCCCGTTAATTCCACTGCCTTCAGTTTTGCTGGCAAGTCTGTTGCTTGGCAGCCTATCAAGGCGAAGGATGGGTTTCAGTTTCTGATATGGAAGTCAGCTACCAGTTGTGCAATGTGGGGGTTTCCTGTGATTGACAATATCCTCAGGTTGATGGCTTGACTGCTGGTGCCTGTAGATATTTTTAATCAACCTGCTCTGACATGAAATGGCACATGCCTAGGGCAGGTGGAGCTTGGACCCGGAGGTATGGACACATCTGCTGCATCACAAGACCCTCCCCGTGTCTTCCAGTGAATTAGAACCCAATCAGGGTGGGAAGGTTGGGACAAAGAGAAATACCAATCCTCTAACTCCTTCCCTCCACCCCCCTCCCCACATTGAATTCAGCAGTTGCTGTCATCTTTCATCTTCTGTGCTGTCTTTCTATAAAGCTATATGGACCTGTGTTAACAAGTGTATTTTTTAATTTAAAAAAAAGTTGCCTGGCCATTTTTTTTTTAATAAAAAAACAGGTACCGGGAAATATTATTTTTGGTGAAGGTTGAAAGTTGACGAACGAATCTAAAATGCTCATTGGAACTGCCTGGACAGTTTGGAGAAAAATTTCCACATAGGGCTATTTTTGTATAGGGTATGGTTTAACCAAAGACTGGTGCGTCTTCTGATTTGAAATAAGATAATGTATAAATGTTATGCAGAGAACACAATGGACAGAGTGATTAGTTTGACACTGGACCATAGGGAGAGAGTGGAGCACTGGGATTAGTTTGGGGTTGACAGCAGGCTATGGGAAGACACGGGAGCAGTAGTATTAATTTTGTCTGTTCTTAAAGTTTCAACGCAGAGGTATAATGGTGTTGATGCTACTAACATGTTTGGCTCTGTGTCCCTGGCTAGGAAGAGAGCTTAGTTCCTGAAGTGTGAAGGGTTAAATTGAGCTTGGACATTTGGACAAGCTCAAAAAGTATTGAGAAAATCCCTGAAACGTTCTGGTTCACTCACATAGGTGAGAGGTCACAGGCAGGGGTAGCCCTAAGAGTTTGTCTGTCTGCTTCAGTATGTTGTTATCTTGGTGTACTAGCTGCTTTCCTGCAATGGGTGCCACTGTTTTGTTCTTTTCCAAACCTACACTTCAGCAACTTCACAGTTTCAGGGCTTTTTGACAAGTGGCGAAGCAATTTTCCCACACAACCTTTAACAGGCAAGTTGACCAAACTCTCATTGGTGCTTTCCAGTATCTGGGCATTGAAGGGTTGCACAGTATTTGGGGTTGTGGCATTACAACGGGGCATCAACTTAGGCAGAGGGCAAGAGTCCGAGGTTTGTAAATTGGAACGCTGTGTGCAGCAGAAATTTCATTGACAAAGTTCTGGTTAATAATCAGCAGTCATCAGTCATTGTCTCCCTGTTTTAAAACATATTGAAAAGTGTCTTTATAAAGACAATGTCATTGTTATTCCCTGTCATTGGAGCTGAATGAAAAATGTCACTATTTGCAAATGTTTTGGAGTAGGGGCTGGGTTCAAGGCTTCGCTCCAGGGATCTGCCTTTGCAAATTAATTTCGGGAGATCATCATCAGTGAATTAATGATGACAATTTTCTAAAACAGGGCCCTCGGAGTGGAATAGTGTAGGTTAGATGGGCTTCAGATTGGTTTCACAGGTCGGCACAACATTGAGGGCCGAAGGGCCTGTACTGCGCTGTAATGTTCCATGTTCTATGTACTCATTTCTTAAATCAGTGATGACTGATTTGGTGCTCCCCTGACCTGAGTGGTATCTGTTTATACTGTCAGGAATTTTTTAAGCCTTCACCATCACTTTGCTCTACAGGCTGGGGAATGTAAAGAGGTGTTGTGTGCTCACACTAGGTTTGAAAGCAGCAGGAATCCATTAAACTGAGGTAATGTAAAGCCAAAAACAGCTGGAGACAATAACTGGATCATCAGATGATCTTAGAGCGTTACTGACAACAAGGAAAATTTGTGTTTTGGTTTGAACAGGTTTATTGTCTAGAGAAGATTGTTTAACTTCACAGTCCTATGACAGTGTCATTGCCAACATAACTGATCCAGAATGGCCTTAAACCCCTCGCCAAACACATGCACCCGCACTCGACCACAGTCTGAAGCCATCTATTGGCCCATGATCCAACAATGGGTGTGTGTTGAGTAACACATTTGACTCTTTGGCCTTGCTTATTTATTGACTCAAGCAATCGCTTCCTCGTTTGCTGAATTTAAGGTGATTAGTCCATCATTTAGTCTACACAGGGGACAGTCCTCAGTAATACACAGCATTGTTTGTGTTTCTCCACAAATGCAGAATGGGTTTGTACTCAAGCCCCAGCAATGTGCACGTGCCCTGGCTTCTGCTGAACTTGTTTAGCAAGGACCACACTCACTGTGGTTGTCAAAGGCTTCCACTCGACCAGTGGAGTTTGTCACAAGGAACTTGTAGCAATTCCCAGCTTTCCGATCTGTCGACCTTGCTCAGGAAGGATATTTCAGATGGAAAACGGAGATATAAGGGGGGCAGTAGATTAAACACAACCAGTCGCTGACAATGCAGCTTTCTTATGATGGGTAAAAGGGCTTGGATTTTACCCCTTGTTGAAGTGGCTAGCTTGATTTTTGCTGTATGTCACAAATCAGTGCTACACAGACAAATTAATAAGACTGGCTATAATTCCATATATCTCTATAGACACCGACATTGAGCAGATGCTGGCTTCGTATAGAGATGTCGAGCTTTTCGTTCTTCTATACAGGATATTAACGCTTTCTTAAAATGGCCTGTTTCTAAATACCAATAGTTGTTGCCCTGTGTCTAAGACTTTCTCATCTCGGTTTTCTTCCAGGAATCCTGAGCCTGCCCGAGAGCCTGAACTTGAACAAGGAGATGTGCAAGTCTGAAGGAACTCCAATGTACAGTCAGTCTGAACTCCGAGCTATTGAACAATCCTTACTGGTCACCCGTGTGGGAAGCATTGCTGAACTCAGTAAGGAAAGAATTCTATCATTTAATCATTTATACCTATGCACACTGCTCCTGCCCAGTGAGTGAGACTGTAAGTGATGCTTTCCTGAGATTTTAGGGGGAGACAGTGACAGGGTAATATCACTGGACTAGTAACCCAGAGGCCCAGGCTAATAGGACAATAGTGGTATAATTTCAGATCTCACCATGGTGGCTGGATTTTAATTCTTTTTTTTAATCAAACATGGAATTGATTACTTTCCATGTCTGTCCCTTGTCTTTTGATGAATTGTATTGGGCTCAGCGTAAATTAATCAGGCAAACACAAATGATTTACTGGTGGTGGTTAATAGATGGGGAGAAAAGAATATTTCGTGTTGGGGGAGTGGGAAACAACATTGTATGTGTAAGAGCACTTCTGGATATAATAAGAAGGTCTGGAATTGAAAATGGACCATCAGTCATGGTAATGGTTAGACCCATCTGGTTCACTAATGTTGTTCAGGGAAGGAAATTTGTAAAAAGAAAAGATTATCAACTGTTCTTACCTGGTCTGGCTATCCTTACCGGGTCTCACCAATGTGTGACTCTAAATTCACAGCAACATGGTTGATTCTCAACTGTCCTCTGAAATGCCTCTAGCATTTAACTGCCCTAGAGATGTAACTCAGAGCTTGCTATTCAAGGGCAAATGCCAGCTTTGCAGGCAACACTTTCGTCCCAAGTGTAAAGAATAAAAATAAGCACTAAAGGAGAACTCACTGGATTAAAATGGGTTAAATTATCTTTTCTCACTGCCAAGTGCAATGTTTGAAGGAGTAACTAGAATCAAGGTCAGATCAGCAATAGTTTAAGAAATTGAATTTAATTTCCTCCAGCTGGTGAAGAGTCTTGAAAAGCTGAATGGTCTCCTCCTACAAGGTAGAATGGTGTCCCTTGGGGTGAGGCTGGGGCCAATACTCAGAATATTATATATTTATAATTTGACTCGAATATAGGGCAGGGATCACCCTGGGCCCAAGTTAGGATTGCTCTTGTTTCGGATTAAAACCATGGATAAGGCAAAACCAGTGTTTTTATTTTGACCGTAATGGCAGAGGAGCTAGAATCTCAAAACTCAGTGGCTGCAGCAACGCTGCTCATTGTAGTTGTGATTAGGAAGCCTCTGTTAGCAACTGAAATGGAAACTCCAAGACCGCAAGCTGTAGAAATGAGCAGACGATACATGCCTTTAGGCAGATCACTATTACTTTAGGAAGGAATAAAGGATAGTGAAGGATTTTCTGAGAGTAGACATGTCATGATAAAATTTCATCTTCAGTTTAAGTTGAAAGATTTGGGTCTGAAATTAGTCTTAAATTTATATTAAAGCAATTATAAGGATATGCAGATACATTTGGCTAAAACGGACTGGGAAAATAGATTAACAGGTAAGATGATGAGGAAGCGATGGCAGACATTTAAGAATGTTTTTCGTAACTGTTCAACAAAGACCTGTTCCACAGAGATAAAAACATGCGGGTGGGGTTGAACCATCCATGGTTAACTGGGTTAACATGAAATTCAAAGAAAAAAAAGAACAACACTACAAAGATTAGTGGTAGCCCAGAAGATTGGGCACAATTTAGAAACTGGCAACAGATGACTTCCAAAAAAATGGAGAAACTGAAGTATGAGAGAAAACTAGCAAAACAGATCATATCTGCTTCTACAATTATTTAAAAAAAGGGAGAGAGTAACTAAAGTAAGTGTGGTTGCTTTAGAGTCAGAGACTGGGAAATTAATAGTGGTGAAAAAAGATGACAAAAAATTTGAATAAGTCTTCTGTGTAATGTCTTCACGTAGATGCAAGAAACTTCTCGAATAGTAGAATATCAAGAGGCTAAAGGAAGGGAGGGATTTAATATAATCATGGTCAGTAGAGAAATCAAATTCGGAAAGCAAATGGGACTAAAAGCTCATGGGGTTCAATTATGAGGAGTAACTGCAATTATTCTCATTTGAGCAGAGAAGGTGAAGAGGCAATCTGATAGATGTTTTGGGATAATGATGTGTCGATCAGATATATCTGGGGGACAAAATTGTTTTCCACTGATTGGTGAGTGTGTGATTCCAGGACCTAAATATGGGATCATCACCAAGAGAGGGCAGGAGAATTATTTTTACAGGAGGGCTATTGGCTCATGGAATTCTTGGCCAGAATGAATGTGGAAGCAGAATCCTGAACAATTGCTACAAGAGAAACTTGGAACATCTGCATAAAAGATTGAAACTGAAATTATAGAGAAAGGGATTGGTACTAAGGGGATATCTCTCCTGTAAGCCTGGACTAGCTCAGTGGAACTGAATGGCCTCTCTCTGTGCTGTAGAATTTTGTGTGTGGCTGTAGACTTGCTCACCGAGCCGGTGTGTTTGCAGATTTTTCATCACCTTGCTAGGGAACATTGTCAGTGCACCTTCGGTGAAGCGCTGGTGTTCCCTCCTGCTTGTTATTGCCTCGGTTTTCTGGGGTTATTAGTCTAACTTCTGGTTTTGTTCTTCAGTGGTTTGTATATTGGGTCCAGTTCAATGTGTTTGTTGACAGTTCCAGTTGGAATGCCAGGCCTCCAGGAATTCCCTGGCATGTCTCTGTTTGGCTTGTGCTATTATGGATGTGTTGTCCCAGTCGAATTCATGTCCTTCTATGTCCGTGCGTATTGAGACTAGAGAGAATTGGTTGTTTCCCTTGGTGGCTATTTGGTGTTTGTGTATCTGTATTGTCAGTTTTCTTCCAGCTTGACCTATGTAAAGTTTCTCACAGTCTTTGCATGGTATTTTGTATATTACATTAGTTTTATTGGTTGTGGGTATGGGGTCCTTTACATTTGTCAGTAGCTATCGCAGGGTAGTTGTTGGTTTATGGGCTACTCTGATACTCGGGGTATCTGAGTAGTCTTTTGGTCATCTCTGATATGGCCCTGATGTACGGTAGGGTGATTAGTGTGTCTGGCTGTGCTGTGTTGTCTTACTGTGGTCTGTCACAGAGGAAGTGGCGGGTTATGGTTTTAGAGTATCCATTCCTTTTAAAAACTGCTTGTGTTGTGGCCCATTTGAATAATATCCTGATGCTGCTCTGTTTGTGGGTGTTGGGGTGGTTGCTGGTGTAATTAAGTCTCTGGTCCAAATGTGTGGTCTTTCTGTGTATGTGAGGCTAGTCTGGAGTTCCCCGTTGTTCTTGCGTTACACCATTACATCTAGGAAGGGTATTGGGTCGTTGTTCTCTTCTCTTGTGAATTTTATTCCGGTGAGGATGTTGTTTATGTCGGTGGGTTCCTTCTAGTCTTGTGTGTTTGATAATCACAATGGTGTCATCTACATAGGGGACCCAGAGTTTGGGTTGTATAGTAGGGAGCGCTGTCAATTCTAACCTTTACATTACTGCTTCTGAAGTCAGCCCTGATATTGGGGATCCCATTGGTGGTCCGTTGATTTGATTTGATATAAGTATATGGCCGTTAAAGGTAGAGTGGGTTGTGAGGCACAGATCCAGCAGTTTCAGGGTCCTGTCATTGTTGATGCTGACTGTGTCATGGGGTGCCTGCCATCCTGATTCATCCAGCAGTGTGACAACTGTCTCTTTGGCTAGGTCGGTTGGTTTATGGATGTAAATAGTGCTGTTACATCGAACAATACTATTATCTCTTTCTCTTCTATTCTGGTGTCCTTGACAATGAGTTCTTGGGAGGAGTGGACGGAAGGGTTAGTGTTGTCAACTAAGTATTTCAGTTTCCATTGTAGTTCTTTGGCTAGTCTATATGTTGGTGTGCCTGGTAGTGAGACAGTGGGTCTGAGGGGGACCCCTGGCTGGTGTACCTTAGGAAGTCCATAGAAGTGGGGTGTGTTGGATCCCGCTGGCTCCATTTTTTTATTGGTAGTCTGCCTTACTGATGTCTCCTGAGCTGTGTAATTTCTTCACGGTTGATGTGACCCAGTTCCCTAACTGTGGTGTTGGGTCTATTACCAACAGATACCCTCACCCAGCACTCATTCTTAGAGTGGACCTTAACTCGCAGCTCTCTAACCTAGAGGCTGGAGTGCCTACAATATGCACAGGCTGTTGGTGAACATGCTAGTTGTCATCCCTGAAGCCCAGTCAATATTTGGTGCTGTTAGCCATATCACATGCACAGTCCACACATGCTTTTACTGTCTAAAGTTCTTCCACCTCCCCCAATTTGGAAAACAGTAGTTTCACTATTTTCTGATGGTGGTGACGAGAAAGTGATTTGCACAATGGATTTGTGGCCTTTATTCCTGTTTCTATGCTTGATGCATTTGCATAAATGAAAGCAACAGCTGGAAGGCAATAGCGAAGCTTTTGTCCTTTTGGCAAATCGGGATTACTCTGTTGGAAGGAGATAAGATAGAATCATCATTGAAACTTGGCCGACTCCAACTTCATGTAAACCCAACTGATCCTTTTCCTTCAGAATAAATACAAAAGGTGAGCCAAGTCCATCAGTGTTACGGTTAATAATATAGTCACTGTCCCAGTGTTTGTTTATCTATGTCTCCATCAACATGCTTCATTAATCTCTCTTCCCCTTTGACAGCCCAATGTTATTTAGGATGAGGGATTTAAGTGACGTGACCGTTCTGTTATGCAGGCCAAATTCTTCAGGGTTGATGGGTTCTGCCTGGCGTCTCCCTGCTCAGTCACCGGAGAACTGCCAAACCAACTGGTCACGAGGCCAACTACAACAGATCGGCAGCACCTCGATGTTCCAAAATGGCCCCACCCTGACTGTCTGGTTGTACCTCTTGTGAGTTTTCCTCCACTCGTCGGACCAGTTCTTCTCCAGTATGGGTCCTCTCTCCCCAACTGTGACTCCACAGCACACCCTCTTTGCTCTCCCCATGAGGCCCTGGCTTCCGGTCCTGCCTCCAGGGGACCCACCTTCTCAACCTCTGTGGGCCTGCCCTTTTCCACCGTTTCTTGTTGCTCTGTAACACAATGCAGACAGAGGACCTTCATTCTCCGTGCCGCTGTAATCGGAGTGCGCATGGAGAATTGGGAGGACTGTGTGCTGCCCATCAACTGCACTGTCCCAAGTGCTCCTGCCTGACCCAGCAATGATACATGATGTGAGGAGCGTTATGGATGATGTGGCTGTACCTATGGAAGGAAATACAGTCACTGCTAACTCTGGACTGTTACCTAGGATGAGGCTGGGATGATACCTACGTTGTCCTAGATTTGTCTCTGGACAGGTTGATTAGAAACGTTTGTTACGCACAGCAAGTGGGACTTGAACCAGGGAACTATTATCCCAGCTGCACGGACTCTACCACTGCACCACTGACCTCCTTCGACATTGTCCTAAATTTTTAATAATTCACCTATTAACATGTAGGGACATTACAGGAGGGTCCCCTGCATTGTCCTTTTGTTTTTCAAATCCACCTGTTCAGAGATGTGTAATAACACCTCCTGGAGCAGGTGAGACTTGAACCCGGGCCTTGTGGTCCAGGGGTAGGGACACTACCACAGCACCACAAGGATGCCTTTCTACATGAACGCTGTGAATAGAAAGTAGCTGTTCCCCTTAATGAAAGGTTCAAGAACCAGGAGTCATAACCTTAAAGTGAAAGGCAGGAGGCTTTGAGGGGGTTTGCGGGGGAAACACATTTTCACCCAGAGAGTGGTGGGGGTCTGGAATGCGCTGCCTGGGAGGGTAGGAGAGGCAGGAAACCTCAACCTTTAGAAAGCATTTGGATGAGCTGTTGAAGTATATAACATTCAAGGCTATGGGTCTAGTGCAAGAAAGGGCCTAGTGCAGGCAGTGGTACATTTTTGGTGGCACAGACTCAGTGGGTCAAAGGGCGTCTGCTGTATTGTATGATTTTGTGAGTGGTTGAGTAAATTGGGTCTGTGTTGTCTGGAATGCAGGGCGTTGTTGAATCATACAGGGTCCTGTGTCAGCTCAACAGGATTGACCCAGAGAAGCTGCTGTCCCCTGGCTGACGTAGCCATAATGTGGCCAGTCAGACTCTCAAAAATTGGTCACCCATTTGGGACTGGGGTGAGGAGAAATGTCTTCATTCCGAGAGTTGTGAATCTTTGGAACTTGCTACCCTGAGGGTTGCATAGAATCATAGAATCCCTACCATGTGGAAGCAGGCCATTTGGTCCACACTGACCCTCTGAAGAGCTTCGCACCCAGACCCACCTCTTACCCTATCCCTGCATTTCCCACCCTAGACACTATGGTCAATTTAACATGGCCAGCCTACCCTAACCTGCGCGTCTTTGGACTGTGGGAGGAAACTGGAGCACCCAGAGGAATCCCACACAGACATGGGGAGAATGTGCAATCTCCACACGGACAGTTGCCCGAGGCTGGAATTGAACCTGGGTCCCTGGTGGAAAACTGGAGCTGAGGACAGAGATCAACCATGGATGTATGAAATGGCGGACAGGCTTGAGGGAGCTCCTAACTTGAACAGCCAGGGAGACCAAATTCCTTGTAGTTTATTAATAGCAGAATATCTACTTGTGTGTACTGGATTTTGCTGATGTGCATGAACATTCTATTATGTTCTTGTGGTTTCTTCATCATAAATTTAATAGGGTATATCTCGTAGATTCCTGTTGGGTTGCTGCAACCTAACACTATCTCAGTCTTACATCACTTTTGTTACTATCAACTCTACCCTTGGCCCCTCAACCTTCCAGCCTTGCTAAACGTGGCACAAAATCCTTGTCACACAGTTCAGATGATCAGTGTTGGCCAGCTCATGATTGAACCATTGATTGAAAAGTGCCTTGCTTAAGTGAATGCCTCTAAGTCTTCCGAGATGTTACAGAGAAAAATGTCTGTAAACACTTTTAACATTTGCACTTCAGAAATAGAAACCCTCTGTTTTGACTGCATTATTAAACAGTGCTCTACAAACAATACCACTTAGAGCAGTAAGGTCATCCAGTGTGTTGCAGTTATTCTACACTCCAGGGAACTCAAGCCCGTTTTATGGAATCTTTTCTTGTAATCTAACCATTGGAACCTTGGCCACGTTCTAGTGAGCCTGAAAGATGCTCCTTCTGAGGCCAGTATAGTGAAGCTAAGGTGCAGTGCCCATAGCTGTATACAGTTATCTAGCATCTATATAACTGGGACTTGCACAGCTATGACAAGATGTCCTTTCCTTTATAATCTAGCCCTCTAATTATGAAGACTACCTTTTCTTTAGCCTTAGCGATTAATTTTTACCTGATTACTGCATTTAAGTCACCAGAACCATTAAATCCCGGGACCATCACTGTTCTTAGCTTTCCACCTTTAAGTAATACTTAAACTTGTCCTTTTTGGTCCAAAAGATTAGATTGCAGGTAGCCAGTTAGTGAAGGACAGTCTTGGAGCCATTCTGCATGCTGCCTTATTTCCAGAGTGAAATAATACAAGAATATACATCCTAACTCAACCCAACCCCAGCTTCAGTTTTTTTGTTGTTAATTTATGGGATGTGGGCTGGCCAGCAATTTTATTGTCTGCCCCTAGTTGCCCTTGAAAGTGGTGGTGAGCTGCCTTCTTGAACTGCTGCAGACCACATGCAATGCAATCCACAATCTCCTTAAGGAGGGATTTCCAAGATTTTGAGAAGGTCACCCCATGGACATAATGAGTGAGGAGGCAAGAATGGGTGAGTGTTTCTCTCCAGGGCCAACTTGGCTCAATTATTTCACCTTCTCACAACCTCCAGTGAGGGGATGGTTGTCACCATACTATCAATCTCCCACTGGTAACATCCTTTAGGTTACCATCGACCAGAAACTCAACTCAACTGGACTCACCACAAAACATGATGCCTACAAGAGCAGGTCAGAAGCTAAGAATAACTCGGCTCCTAACTCCCCAAAGCCTGTCCACTATCTACAATGCACAAGGCAGGAGTGCATTGCCTGGATGAATGCAGCTCCTAACAACACTTGAGAAGCTTGACAACATCCAGGACAAAGCAGCCCGCTTAATTGGCACTGCATCCACAAGCATCCACTCCCTCTATCACCAGTGCTCAGTAGCAGCAGTGTGTCCCTACAAGATGCAGTGCAGAAATTCACAAAAGATCCTTAGACAGCACCTTCTAAACCCACAATCACTCCCATCTAGAAGAAAAAAGGGCAGCAGATACATGGGAACACCACCATCAGCAAGGTCCCCTCCAAGCCACTCACCATCTGTAGTGGCCGTTCTTTCACTGTCGCTGGGTCAAAATCCTGGAATTCCCTCCCGCATGGCATTGTGGGGCAACCCATAGCACACTGGGAGAGTCAAAAAGACAGCTCAGCACCACCTTCTGAACGACAACTAAGGACAAGCAATACATACTGGCCAGCCTGTGACACCCACGTCCCATGGGTGAATTTAAAAAAAAAAAGAGACTCGCCAGTCAGCTATTTAGGAGATGATTGGTGGGAGATGGGGTGAGTTTCCTCAGTAGTTGGGTGGTGTGTTAGTTGTCGCTTTACACGCTCACACCTACGCTCTATAAACAGACATCTCTATTTATATTTAATTACTTTTAATCAAGCTGCTCTGACAAGCCCACCTCATGGATGGCCCAGAGGGAGGGACTCGACCACTGTATCACAAGAGTGTCACCTTTGTAAAACTAAATGAAATTGCAGTTAATCACCTTCACTCCATATGTTAAACATATTGACATCTGATGAACACTAAACAGTTAATTGTATTCTAGCATGTGTTGAAGTTCACCTGCTATAGCTTTGTCCAGTTGCTCAACTTGTAGAATCTTCATAGAATCCCTACAGTATGGAAACAGGCCCTTTGGCCCAACAAGTCCACGCCGACCCTTGGGGCATCCCACCCAGACCCCTCCCCCTATAACCCACCTAAGCCACACATCCCTGAACACTGTGGGAAATTTAGCATGGCCAATCCGCCCAGCCTGCACATCTTTGGACTATGGGAGGAAACTGGAGCACCCGGACGAAACCCACGCAGACACGGGGAGAATGTGCAAATTTCACACAGGCGGTCACCCGAGGGTGGAATCGAACCTAGGTCCCTGGCACTGTGCAGCAACATTGCTAACCACTGAGCCAAATTGATCATTGTCTCAGGAATTTTCTGCTCCCATCTACATCCATTCTTCTGCTTTGTTATTGGCAACCACAGATATATAGTCTCTATGGCATTCTCTAAGTCATTAGTGAATATAGTGAAAAACTGGGTATTTAAAAAGTCACTGACGGGATTCTGAATGTTAGAGCATGCTCTGCTGTTGCTTACAAATAACCACCATTACTTGCCATTGTCCAGAGCTGTGAGGTGAATAATGGAGGAGGGATCAGGCTGATGACACGACTACAGAAGAAACAAAGTGCACAGGTCATTTGACCCCTTAAGCCTAAACCACCATTTAGTGAGATAGCACCCTTCCTGTAGCAGGGCAACCAGAATTGTACTCCAGATATGGCCTTACCAATGTCTTATACAGTGCAACATGACATCCCAACTCCTGTACTCAAGTGTTCTGACCCATGAGGGGAAGCATGCCAAAAGCCGCCTTCACCTGTCCACTTTCAAGGAACAATGCCCCTGCACCCCAAGGTCTCTTTACTCGGCAAAACTGATGTTGTTAAACTTGAAAGGGTTCAGAAAGGATTTACAAGGATGTTGCCAGGACTGGAAAGTTTGAGTTATAGATAAAGGCTGAACAGGCTGGGGCTTATTTCCCTGGAGCGTTGGAGGCAGAGGGATGACCTTATGGAAGTTTATCAAATCAAGAGAGGAATGGATAGGGTGAATAGTCAAGGTCTTTTCCACGAGGTAGGGGAATCCAAAACTAGAGGGCACATGTTTAAGGTGAGAGGGGAAGATTTTAAAGGGACCTAAGGTGCAACTTTTCCACACTGAGGGTGATGTGTGTATGAAATGAGCTGCCAGACGAAGTGGTGGAGGTGAATTCAATGACAACATTTAAAAGGCACCTGGATGGGTACATGAATAGGAAGGGTTTAGAGGAATATGGACCAAATACTAGCCAATGGGACTAGATTAATTTAGGATACCTGGTCAGCGTGGATCAGTTGGACGGAAGGGTCTGTTTCTGTGTTGTATGACTCTGACTCCCAAGGACCCTACCATTAACCGTGCAAATCTGGCCCTGGTTTGTCTTACCAAAATGCGACACCCCTCATTTATCTAAATTGAACTCCATCCTACATCCTTTAGCCCACTAGCCCAGTTGATCAAGATCCCATTGTATTCTTAGATAACCTTCTTCACTGTCCGCTATACCATCAATTTTGTTGTCATCTGCAAACCTACTAACCATGCCTCCTATATTCTCATAGCCACTCTCCAGTCTTCTGTCACTTCACCCATGGCTATTGATGACATAAGCATCTCTGCTAGGTGCCCTGCATTTTCTTCCCTAACTTCCCACAATGTCCTGGGATACACTCGATCAGGTTTCAGGGATTATGCACCTTTTTATACATTTTAAGACCTCTAGTGCCACTTCTTCAGTAATATGGACTCTTTTCAAGAAATTGCTGTTTATTTCCCCAAGTTCTCTAGCTTCCATATCTATCTTCACTGATGCAAAATATTCATTTAGGGTAAATACTGACTTGGGTAGATGTGGACAGAATATTTCCACGTGAGGGAGAATCTAAAATTAGAATTGGGTAAACCGACAAAAAACTGAAAGAATTTTGAATGCTCGCATTCTGAAACAAAAACAGGAATTGCTGGAAAATCTCAGCAGGTCTGGCAGCATCTGTGGGGAGAAATCATAGTTAATGTTTCGGGCCCAATGACCCTTCAGAACTGGACCCGAAACGTTAACTCTGATTTCTCTCTACAGATGCTGCCAGACCTGCTGAGACTTAACAGCAATTTCTGTTTTTGTTCCATAAGTTCAGGATAGTTTCCAATAAATCCAATAGGGAAAATGGGGAGAAATTTCCTTATCTGATGAGTGGTTAGACTGCAAAGCTCATTGTGATAGGCTTCAGTGATATCAGAAGGAAACTAGACAAGTACGTGAGAGAAAAGGGGATAGAAAGGTCGGCTGAAATGATGCAGAGGGAATGAGACAGAATTTATATGGAGCATAAATACCTGTACAGATTAGAATAAAAATAGTGTTGGGTTGGCAGGAATGGTGACAGGAATGGCAGCATCTGTGGAGAGAGAAGCAGAGTTTGTTTCAAATCAAATATGACTCCTCTTCAGAACGCAAGGAGGAAAATGGAAAAGACTGAACAAGGTAAAACACAAATCCCAAAGGAGAGAAGAGCAGAGCTTCTTCAAAGTTGGCATTAAGTTCTGAAGAAGTGACCAGTTCAACTCAACGTTAACTTTGTTTCTCTCTTCACAGGTACTGTCAAACCTGCTGAGTTTCTTCAGCACTTTGTTTTTATTTCAAATTTCCAACATCCAACATCTTTGCTTTATTTCATCAGCGCTGGCTATTTGACTGACTGACTTTTTTTTTGCTGAGTCTTCGATGTATTATAGAGTCTCCCACCATTAATGGAGTATGGTGGTGTAGTGGCTATGTTTCTAAATTAGTAACCTGATCACTGCGGCAGTCAGCCCCACGAGGGTTGAGCTAGAATTTGAATTTGATTTTAAAAATCTGGAAATTAACAGTTAACTTCAGTAACACTGACTAGAAATCTATCTCACTGTTAAAAACACACAACTGATTCCTTAGATCTTTGGGGAAGATGATGAAGGGCTACATACATTGAATCTATACACTGGAGTTTAAAAATAGGAGCTGTGATCTCCTTTTATTTCCTATCAATCACAGGACCACTTTTCTCATAGAAAACAGAGTTTTGGACAGAGTTTGACAGGGTAAACACAGAGATCCTCCTCGGTCTGGAGATCTTAAAATACCATGGCACAGTGTCAGGATGAGGGGCCAATCATTTAGGACAGATATGAGGAAACCTCTGAAAAGGATGGGAAATTCTGGAATTCTCGACCTGGAAGGTTGTGGAATTGCCATCGTTGAATACATTGTTGGCTGGGACGGACAGAATTCCGGTCTCTCTGTGAATTGGGATGTGGACAGGAAAGGAGAGTTAAAGCCCAAAATCAGCCACAATTGTATCAAATGGTGAAGCAGTCTCAATGGGCTGAATGGCTTCTTCCTGCTCCTGTAATAGAAACTTCGAAAATAGGTGCAGGTGTAAGCCATTCGGTCCTTCGAGCCTGCATAACCATTCAATACAATCATGGCTGATCAGGTAATCTCAGTATCCCACCACTGCCCCCTCTCCATTCCCTTTGATCCCTTTAGCTGCAAGGGCCATAGCCAGCTCCCTCTTGAGTATACCTAATGAACTGGCCTCAACAGTGGTCCCAACAGTTTGGGGGGGAGAATTCTACAGGTTCTCAACCATGAGTGAAGAAATTCTTTCTCCTCTCAGTCCTGAAAGGCTTACTCCTTATTCGTAGACTGTGACCTCTTGTTCTAGACTTCCCCAACAGCAGGAACATTTTTCTGTCCAGAAGAACTGTCCAGTCCCATCAGGATTTTGTGTTTCTGAGATCCTTCCTCATTCTTCCAAATTCCAATGAATACAAGCCAGTCGATCCTGTCTTTCTTCACATGTCAGTCCTGCCATCCCAGGAATCAGTCTGGTGAACCTTCACTGGACTCCCTCATTAGCAAGAATGTCCTTCCTGAAACTAGGAGACCAAAACTGCACACAGTATTCAAGGCATAGCCTCACCAAGGCTCTGTATAACTGCAGCAAGGCGTCCCTACACCTACACTCATATGTCGCTATGAAGACCAGCATACCATTAGCTTTCCTCACTGCCTGCTGCACCTGTATGCCAACCTTCAGTGTCTGTTCTACCATGACACCCAGATTTCGTTGCACTTCACCTTTTCCTAAACTGCCACCATACAGAAAATAATCTGCCTTCCTGTTTTTGCGACCAACGTGGATAACCTCACATTTACCCACATTATATTGCAGTTGCCAAGTGTTTGTCCTCTCAGCCAGTCTGTCCAAGTCACCCTGCAACCTCTTAGCACCCTCCTCACAGCACACACTGTCACCCAACTTAGTGTCATCTGCATATTTGGAGATATTGTATTCAATTTCTTTACCCAAATCATTAATGTCTTGTCTTCTTGAAAGACCAGCTGCCCTTGGCAGCACGGTGGCTCAGTGGTTAGCACTGCTGCCTCACAGTGCCAGGGACCTGGGTTCAATTCCACCCTCGGGTGACTGTGCAAACTCCACACAGTCATTCTCCCCATTGTCAGCATGGGTGTGCACTGGTTTCCTCTCACAGTCCAAAGATGTGCAGGTTAGGTGGATTGGCCAAGCTAAATTGTCCATAGTGTTCAGGGGTATGTAGATTAGGTGGGTTAGCCATGGGAAATACAGTGTTGCAGTAAAAGGGTACGGGATGGGTCTGGGTGGGATGCTCTTCAGAAGGTCGCTGTGGACTTGATGGGCTAAATGACCTGCTTCCACACTGTGTAGGGATTCTGTGATTACCCTGGATGTACTAAGTGTGGCACTGTGGTTAATTCTTATATGACCTTCATATTGGCTTTGTGAGCCACTCAGCTGTGTTAAAGCGGTGTGAGGATGGATTGGTTCAAGACCACCACCAGCTCCTCGAGGCAGCTAGAGACTGAGCATTAAGTCAACCTGCAAGCCCCACATCCTAAGAATGGATAAAACCCACCACTTATCAGATGTGATCGTGACTTTGGTTTGTGACTCCCGGGGCCACACGACGCATTTGATGGTGTAATAAATGCCTTTAATTAGCAGTTTACATTGCAGTGAACATCTGTGAGAATTTAAATTGTCAGTTGCCAGATTCTGCATGTGTTTTTGGGATTGAAACATCTGTAAGCCATTTGAGAGCGGCCAGGATTCTGGGCAGAATATTCTGAAAATAGACACTGAGAGCGATGCTTTAATCCTCAGTGAGAAAACAGTGAACCCATAAAACCGCAGTCCACACCTCACATTCTTACTTGGAACAGACTTGTGTGCAAGTTCCTCACAAACAGGTCTTGGCTACTGTTGTTCCTCTGCGTTCAGTTCCTCTGCGTTCAGTCCCTCTCCATTCTTTCCTGTTCTTCGTTTCTTCCTTTCTTAATATTCAATCCATCTTTTTGTCAATTGTAGAATCACATAGCAGAAAGCCTTTTGGCCCATCTCTGTTAAAAAACTATCCCCTTTTTCCTGTTTCTCTGCCTTTTTATTCATGACCTTCTGATGTATTCTTTTTCCATAACTCCATCAAGAGGTGCAGAAGAGGGCGAAGACAAATAACCAAAGATTTACATCTTGTACTCGTCAAACTTCAAGCGATTGTGACAATTTAAAACTGTGGAGTAGTAATTTAAGTGAAACAAACAGAATAAGAATGGATTGTTTCGAGAGCAAAGGTTGAACAAGCTGGTCTTGGAGTTTTAGGAGTGTGGGAGGCGACTTTATTGAAACATACAAAGTCCTGAGCGGTCTTGACAAAGTGCAAGTGGAAAGAGTGTTTCCTCCAGTGGGAGAGAGCCCAAAACTAGGAGTCACTGTTTAATAATAAGGGATCACCTATTTATGAACAGGATAAGGAGAATGCTTTTCTCATGGAGGGTCATGAATTTATGGAACTGTCTTCCTCAAAAGGCAGTGGAAGCTCAGCCATAAAAAATATTTTTTTAATGCAGAGGTGCATCGATTCTGGGTAAGCACAGGGATGAAAAGGTATTGAGGGTGTAATTAGATCAGCAACAATCTTATTGAATAGCACAGCAGGCTCAAGGGGCTCAGAGATGGTAAGAACTGCCGATGCTGGAGTCAGAGATAACAAGGCGTAGAGCTGGATGAACACAGCAGGCCAGGCAGCATCAGAGGAGCAGGAAAGCTGACGTTTCGGGTCAGGACCCTTCTTCAGAAAATAGGCTTAAGAGGCTGTCTGACCTACTCCTGCTGCTAGGTTTGTAGGCATGAGACCCACTGTCCAACCTCTCTCCGGGTGAAGATGTAGGCCATGTGAGGTTGAATTAACCCCTCGATGTGTTCCACAGGTGACCTAGTTTCTCGGGCGATGCATCACCTGCAGCCGTTGAAGTGGACCCAGTGTGGGAACGGAACGCCAGTCCATCATAAACAGGGACCACTGCACTGGGAGTCCGAGGCACTCTATACCCTCTGCTACTTCATGCACTGTCCGCAGATGGAATGGGAAAACCCGAATGTGGAGCCGTCCAAAGTCAGCCTCACTACAGAGAGGTATCGTGAACGGGACAACACCCAGCTCCTTTACTTTTCTAACACCATTAACTTCCACATCATTCACAACAGCCAGCAAATAGCTGATCTCGCTCTCTCGCTCGAATCCGCTCCACCCTTTAAGATTAATCTCTTACTGATCCCAGAATATCTCTGGGGGTTTGGCAGATGAAGTTTTCTGATCACTTTCCAGTTCCTATTGGGGGTTTGGAAGAGGGGTGTCTCTAGCAGAGTGAAGGAATTGAATCAGTGCAAAGAGGTGAGATTGAGAGATCGCTCTTGCACCTCTCTGAATGCCGTGAATTCAGTTTCCTCGCTCTGTTTTTTGTCCTGATTCTGTCCAAAACATGTAATGAGTAACGTAGTTGGGCACAGCTTGGAATTGAGATTATTTCTTGTCTGGGAGCATGGTTCCAAATGGTAGCATCGTCCGTTTAAGTAAAACTGAGTCTGCTACTGCAATGGGAAGTTAAATTTTCACCCAGCTTTTGAAGTGCCAATGAATTTGAAAGTGATTGGATGCCTCAGGGTAGAAAATGCGTCCTGAAAAACACTCAACACGGCGTTCTGAATTCACCATCCCTTCATGTCTTTTAACCATCTGTGAGCTTGGTGAATCCCCAGTTGCAGCTCCAACTCAAAACCCTGTCAGTCCAGGGGGAGGTGTTGGCGCAGTGTCAATGTCATTGGACTAGTAATCATTCTGGGGACAAGGGTTTGAATCCCACCATGGCAGATGGGGAAATTTAATTAAAATCTGAACGAATGATGACCATATAACCATTATCAATTATCATTAAAATAAAAACCTATGTGATTTACTCATGTCCTTTTTTAGGGAAGGAACTCTGCTGACCTTTCCCATGTCTGGCTTACATGTAACTCCAGACATGCAGCAATGGAGTTGACACTTAACTATGTAATTAGGGATGAGCAGCGGGATGATTTGCCTACATCCCATGAAATGGTTGATTTTTTTAAAATAAAAATCTCGCTGCAGAGACTGGAGTAGGTCACCAGTGTTTGTACTGAGCTAGGGCTACACTGACACAAGTGCCATCTTTCTGGTGAGATGTGAAGCAAAGGCCCCATCTGCCCTAGCCCATGAGGTTGTTTGAAGAAGAACGGGACTGAGCCCGACATCTCTGTCCAAATCAAGAACTAGTTAACCGGCTAGTTTTCTGTTTGCTGCATCTTCCGTCCGTACAGCTGAATAGACTTGAAAGGTTCCTCATTGGACTTGAGCTACAGGATGATCCAGACAATTGAGGTTTTATAAAGTCATGAGGGGCATGGATAAGCTGAGTGACAAGGGTCTTTTTCCTATGGTGGGAGAGTTCAAAACTAGGGGGGGCATATTTTTAAGGTGAGAGGAGATAGAATTAAAAAGGATGTGAAGGGCAACCTTTTTATTCAGAGGGTGGTTTGTGTGTGGAATGAACTGCCAGAGATAGTGGTGGGCACTGGTAGAGTTACAATATTTGGATAAGTACGTGAGTAGGAAGGGTTTGGAGGGATGTGGGCCAAGTGCAGGCAGGTGGGACTAGTTTAGTTTGGGAACGTGGTTGGCGTGAATTAGTTAGACCAAAGGGTCTGTTCCCACGCTGTATGACAGTGTGATTTTTGAACTCGGTCAGAATATATGGGTGACATGTTTGAGTGAAGTTTGGAGCAGTAAGGCTGTGCTGTCATCTACAGGCCGTTCCTGGTACTGCCGCCTTTGATGGAGTGGATCCGAGTGGCTGTAGCCCATGCTGAGCACCGCAGAAGTTTTTCCGTCGACAGCGATGATGTGCGACAAGCTGCCCGCCTCTTGCTTCCTGGAGTTGATTGTGAACCTCGCCAGCTAAAGTACGACTGTAACTCCAAACACAACTGACAATGGGCACTCAAAAAACACCACATGGGCCAGACCCAACCCTATAGCACTGAGAGGTTAATGGGGATAGGAGCGTGTCTCCCTAACTCCTTCCCTTCCAGTCTCCTGTTTGACTGTGGGGACTCAGTCCGCATAGATTTAAGATGAGAGGGGAAAGATTTAAAAGGGACCGAATGGGCAACGTTTTCACGCAGAGGGTGCTGCATGTATGGAGTGAGCTGCCAGAGGAAGTGGTGGAGGTTGGTACAATTACAACATTTAAAGGCGTCTGGATGGATCTAAGAATAGGAAGGGTTTAGAGGGATCCGACCCAAATGTTGGCAAATGGGACTACATGAATTTGGGATGCCTTGTTGGCATGGGTGAGTTGGACCGAAGGGCTGTACAGCATGGAAATAGACCCTATGACTTTATGTCCTTTCACATCCTCCCAGTTGTTCTCAGCCCCTGTTCTTCATCGGCTGTTGATCAGGGAGGTGAACAGGGCTGAGAGATCTGCATGGAGGCTGTTAAACGGAATCAACAGACAAGAGGGCTCTACTAGCACAGTGGTAATGTCCCTACTCTGGACCAGAAGCTTCATGTTCAAGTCTTACCTGCCCCAGAGGTGTGTTAAAAATAGTGACTGGGAAAATCAGGAGAAGCAGCACAGGAGCAAGAGGGAGAGAGAAAAGGGGAGAAAGCATTATAGGAGGATCTGTAACAAAGCTGAGAGAAGCAACGAAAAACAGTGGAAGGAAAAAGAACAAGTGTTCTCTCTAATGGAATATTTGCTTGAAGCTGGTAAGATTGCAATTCTTGACTAATTTATTGAAGTCTGTGGGAATCATGTGCAGGAAAGATGCAGAGGGATTTCATTGGCATTACTGCCTGTCTGTAACCAATCTGCACATTCTTGGAATATTTGTATGGAATGTCATGACACACTGTGGTGAGATTTGAACAGATGATTTCTGGGCTCAACAAGACAGACATGATGGCCTACTTGTACCCCTCATGATCTAACTTCTCTCTCTCTCTCTCTTCCTCTCTTCCTCTCTCCCTCTCTCTCTGTCTCTTACACTGTCACACAGAGCTGATGATTGCTTCTCTGCCTCCCTGAAACTTGATGCAGCAGCGACTGAGGCCAAGTTTCACCAAGGACTGGGATTCCGCATGTTGAACTGTGGCAGGACAGACCTGGTCAATCAGGCCATTAACCTTCTAGGACCTGATGGCATCAACACCAGGAGTGAGCAGGTACAGCAGTGGGCTGTGAGCTGAAGCATGTCAGAGCAGAAATCAGTTATCATGTGTTAAATTGCTTGAAAAATATAAATGGCTGACAATTCTGTGCCATTTTCCTCTGGCATTCATTTAACATCCCCAAATAGAGTCATACAGCACAGAAACAGACTCTTCGATCCAACCTGTCCTTGCTGAACATAATTGCAAACTGAACTAGTCCCACCTGCCTGCTCCTGGCCCATATCCCTCTAAACCTTCCATATTCATATACTTTTAAACAATGCAATTCTACCCACATCCACCACTTCCTCAGGAAGTTCATTCCATGCACTAAACACCCTTTGTATAAAAAGAATTGTCCCTCATGTCTTTTTTAAATCTCTTTCCTCTCTCCTTAAAAACGTGATTTTCTGATGTCCGATTTTAATGTAATGAGTTAGCTATGTTTCCAATATTCACGTGCAATTATTGTTGTAATGCGAATAAAACTATTTCTGTGGGTTATTTCCTGGGAATATTTTGTTGAAGAATCAGTGACATGAATCACCTATTTTTGCAAATATTGCTGTGGTGTCCAGTTCGGCTGCTGGCATGTTTTTTACAAGCACCTTTCCCTCTAGATAGGAATTTTGAAACTCACAAGTACTGTACCAGTTATTTCAGACACTTAACTACAGGTAGCATGGAGCATCTATAAGGCAGTTAGCATTTATCTTCTGTTAAATTAATCAATGCAGGTCCAACTGTTGCATTATTTGTGAATATGGACTTTTTAAACATGCAGGGTCTGAGTCCACTGATGTATGCCTGTGCTCGGGGAGACGAGGCCATGGTCCAGATGTTACTTGATGCCGGGGCAGATGTAAACTGTGAGGTAATGAAAATGATCGAGGCTGCAGGAGCGAGTCTTGCGTTTATATAGCACCTTTTCCTGACTGTCTGGTGTCACTGGATTTACAGTACTTTTGAAGTGTGGTTCGTGCTGTAATGTGGAAAACGCATCAACAAATTTTGTGCATAGCAAGCTTCCACATGCAGCAGGCTGATATCCAGGTAACCTGTTATTGTGATGTTGATTAAGGGTTATACATTGGCCTGGACATCAGGGCAAACACACCTAAATTTCAAAATAATCACATGGAGTGTAATCTTTTACACTCACCTGAATGAGCAGACAAGTTCTCGGTATAAGGTGTTATCTGAAAAGGAAGTACCTCCAACTGTGCAGTACTCCTTCAGCACTGCCCACTCATTGACAATGCTCCCGTGAAGTGTGTTGGAGACATTTTACTGTATTAACAGATCTATTTAACTGGAGGTTGTTATTTTATCAATAAGTTTAGCATAAAGAAAGGAGGTCCTCCAAAACGTCAAAATATTCTGCACCTAAATATTCTGTCAATAGCAAGTATGTGATTTGTTGGGGGGGTCTGTGTTAGTTTCTGTCTGTTGTCTTTATGGATTAGTTGTCAGGCTATTATTTATGGTGCACATGGTTGTACCAGCAGTTCCCTCTGATCTGCTGTGTAATCGTGGTGCTTTCTGATTGCAGTCATTGAATATATGTGCTGGTTTTGCCACTTTTTTACACTGTTGACATGAACGGAATTTTGCTGTCAGAGAATGTCAGTGTGGGTGAAGACCATTTTGCCAATGCTGGTTCTTAAAGAAAATCTTGCATTTATATGGCACCTTTCACAATCATTGAACATTTCCAAGCACTTTACAGCCAATAAGTGTTTTTGAAGTGTATATCACTTCTGTCATGGGCATGCAAGGTTATCCAATTCCCTTTTGAATGTTACCACTGAGTCTGCTATGCACAGGGTCTTACTGTGTACCCATTGGTTATCACATTTGTCCAACAAACAAAACTTCAAAATAATTCATTTGGTGAAGTACCTTGTGGTGTACAGAAGCTGTTAGAATTCAAATTCTTTCCTTCGTCTTTTCCTTTTTGCTGTTCTCTGTAAACTTCAGTGCTGATTGTAAAATACGTGTCAATGATGTTTTCATGCTATTAGCAGTTATCAACTATAATCGAAATCTTTCTGTATTTTTGTCGTTTTGGTGTATTTGTGTGTGTGTGTGTGTGTTGAACAGCATGTGCACACACAGTGACGTAAAGTATTTGCTTTATTTTAAATATAATTTTTCTTTAGAGGTTGGAATTTGAACTAGAGCTATGTGGGTTTTGGTCTGTGTGTTTGAAAAAGTTTAATGATTGATTTTGTCAGTATTTTTGTAGCCATAATGATTTAATTAAAAAGCAAAACATTCTTCAAGAGCTCGTTCTTTCTCAGACTAAACAAAATCCTATAGATTGCTGGAGAAATTCAGCAAATCTGGCAACGTCTGTGGGAGAGAAACAGAGAGAACATTTTGATATTGCATTTAAAACATTACCTCTGTTTCTCTCCCCATAAATGGTGCCAGACCAGGTGAATTTCTGCAGCATTCTCAGAGGTTGTTTCAGATTTC
>JAHRHZ010000021.1:12350039-12374044 GCA_024137785.1 Ginglymostoma cirratum
CCCGAAACGTCAAGTTTTCCTGCTCCTATGATGCTGCTTGGCCTGCTGTGTTCATCCAGCCCCATGCTTGTTGTGTATTAGGCTTTTGGTTTAGACGGTCAGAGATTGATTTTCTTCTAGTCAGGGGAAACATCTATAACTTCGAGAAAAGCTCATGGGTTTCATTTTGGCAGCTTTGCAGAAATGTTACCTGAACTTGAACGTGTGCAACAGTTTACAATGGTTGAGAATTACTTTACCTCAGTGAAAGCAGTTTAGCTTTAAACTTCCAGGTCAGAAGTGTTTGGTTAAAATCCTGAAGATATATTTTGATGCTAAGAAAATCCAAGTTCAGTTGTATGAAGAATTGATGAAGAAGACATCAGATTGTCAAGACCAGGGAACTGAAACCACAGCTGAGTCAAACCCTGTCTGTGATAGAATGGGAAATCTTTCTGGGTGTTTGAGTACTGTAAAAATGTGCTGTTTAGATTAATAGGACTATAATTTAACCTTGTGTTTCAAAATCTTTAAACATGTGCCATATTTAAATAGAGAGAGCACAAACTGCAGATGCTGGAGTCAGAGACAACACAGTATGGAGCTGAAGGAACACAGCAGGCCAGGCAGCATCAGAGGAACAGGAAAGGTGATGTTTCAGGTTGGGACCCTTCTTCAGAAATGGGGAGGGGAAGGGAGCTGGGAAATAAATAGAGGAGAGGTGGGGCTGGGGAAGGTAGGTGGGATGGTGATAGGTGAGTGCAGGTAGGGAGTGGTGGGGATTGGTCAGTGGAATAGTGGGGCGGATAGGTGGGAGATAAGATGGACAAGTTTTGTCAGGGCAAGGAGGTGGGGACGAGAGGGAGGGTTGGACATGGGATGAGGCAAGGGATGGGGAGATTTTAAAACTAGTGATTTCCATGTTTAGGCCATTGGGCTGTAGGCTCCCGAGGCAGAATATGAGGTGCTGCTCCTCCAGTTTGTGGGTGGTGTCATTGTGACACTGGAGGAGGCCCAGGACGGACATGTCACCCAGGGAGTGGGTGGGAGAGTTAAAATGGTTCGCGACCAGGAGGTGTTGTCATTTGTTGTGTACATTTTAAATATTCAAATAATTTGGTTTACTATAATTCATCTTCATTTCTTCTGTGTAATAAACTTGTATTTGTGTTTGTGTTTCGGTGAAAGACCATTTTGTTAAAACCAGAAAAAAAAATTATCCAACAAACCAGGTCTCAGTCTGGGATCTGACTTGTCCAGTTGTAAAACCAACCGGGATTATAGCACCACATTGCGGTGTGTATATACTTGCTTGGAGCACGTGTGTGTACATCAGTGAGAGTTGTGTGTTGGAGCATGTGTGCATTGATACGCATGTGTGCGATTTCCTGTACGCAAAGGTCTGTTGGACTGTGCATGTATGTTGGTGTGTGTAAACTCTGTCTGACTTGATAACCTGTTCTCTGTGCTGCAGGTTCCCAGCCCATCTCACAAATATCCATCTATCCCTGTGGAGACACGACACTGGACTGCCCTGACACTGGCTGTGCTCCATGGCCACATTGCTGTAGTTCAGGTAATCCATGTCCATCATCAAGCGCCACTTTTTTTATCTATGCAGGAATATCAGTGGTCAGGAATTAAATCAGGCAGAAAAGGGCCTGACTTTATTTAACCTCCTGTGGTCTGTGTCATGGAATATTCTCTGATGGTCAGTGCAGGCTGTGAATTGTGAAATACATGTAGAAGATCTGAAAATGTCTTTCCATTGCAGCAAGACATAGCCGGGTACAGGAAAGATTTTCAACATTTGTACACCTTGATTTCAGGTTTTCTTGCACAATCTTACTTTGTTTAATGGATGTGGTATGGCCACTCCCTAACCTTTTTTGCTTTTGTTCATTCATGGGTTCGCATTTATTGCCCATCCCTAATTGCTCCTTATTCTGAGTTGCTTGCTCGGGCCATTTCAGAGTCAACCACATTGCTGTGGTTCTGGAGTCACATGTAGGTCAGACCAGCTAAGGATGGCAGTTTCCTTCCCTAAAGGGCATTAGTGACGCAGATGGGTTTTTACATCAATCGGTAGTGGCTGTATGGTGGCCATTAGGCTAGCTTTTAATTCCATGTTATTTTTGATTCAAATTTCCCCATCAGTCAAGTGGGATTTTAAACCATGTCCCTAGACCATTAGCTTGGGGTTCAGGATTATTAATTAAGAGAAAATACCACAGGCCATCACTTTCCTGATCAGCTGTAACAATATTTACACTTTCTTTCATTCTTCTCTTTTTAAATCATGCGGGTAAATTTCCCTTTCCTGGCACTGTGGATCAGACTAAACGCTCCAACTGATTCCCCACACGCTGTCTCACTCAGTGACAGGCTTTGCAGTCTGAGTACAGAGTCTATGTTGGTTGTGTAGATACCTTACCAACAGTTTGAACAGGACCTGCTTTTCCAAACTGGGTTCAAGATAAGATGATTTAGTGCTGGAGGCTGGTTTACAGAAGGTTTTCCTGAATAACCTCTCACACAGGGACCTGGGACAGGATTCAGCCTCAGCTGATTGGGGGAAGTGAGGAGTCACTGTGCAGTGTGGGTGTTGTCATTGCAAGTCAGACCTCATTCTATAGATCTTGGGAAAGAACCTACTCTGACATCAGACCGACATGTTCTGACCTTCAGAGGAGGGTAATATTGACAACTTTCCATTCCTTAGGGCATTGAGAGGGAGCTACTTGTAGGGAAAACTGGATATTTTGATTCCTTTGTACTCATTTCTTTTAGCAGCTGCTTCTCCCCCGGGCTCCTGAAATCCCACCCTACTCTGGTGCCTGACCAACCCTAATTGCCCCTTCACTGCTCCTGAAATCCCCTCCCAACTTCTGATTCTACCTTCTACTTTTCAACCCCTCCACCCCTCCTTCCCTACCCCTGACAACCCCTCCAAAAATCAAAGAATTGTTACAGGATAAAGGAGGCCATTTGGCCCATTGTGTCTGCACTGGCTATCGCAATCAGCTGGTGCTGTTCCCTTGCTTTCTCCCCGTAACCCTGCACACTCATCCTTTACCATTAACTATCTCAGTTCCTTTTGAAAGCCTCAATTAAGCTTGCCTGTCCCACGCTCTCGGGCAGTGCATTTCAGACCCAAGCCATTTGCTGCATGATAAAGTTTTTCCTCCAAACATTTTGGCTTCTTTTACGAATTACTTTTAAATAAACACCATCTCGCTCTCCAGTGGAATGTTTACTTCTACATGCTCCTGTGATTTTTGAATACTTCAGTCAGGAGTGTGATGGAATACTCCCCGCTTGCCTGGATGGGTGCAGCTCCAACAACACTGAAGACACTTGACACCATCCAGGACAAAGCAGCCTGCTTGATTGACACTGCGTCCAATCCCACCATCACCAATGCTCAGTAGCAGTAGTGTTCTCTGTCTACGAGAGGCACTGTAGAATTTCATCAAAGATCCTTAGACAAACCCGTGACCACTTCCATCCAGAAGGACAAGGGCAGCAGATACAGCAGAGCAACGTCACCTGCAAGTTCCCCTCCAAGCCATTCACCATCCTGACTTGGAAATGTATCGCCGTTCCTTCGCTGTCACAGGGACAAACTCCTGGAATGCCCTCCCTGAGGGCATTGTGGGTCTATCTACAGCAGGTGGATTACAGCGGTTCAAGAAGGCAGCTCACCTTCTCAAGGACAACTAGGGACGGGCAATAAATGGTGGCCCAGCCAGTGATGCCCATGTCCCTCATGTGAATGGGGAAAAGAAAACTCTTCCCAACCTTTTCCAAGGGGAATGATTCCAACTTCTCCAACCGATATTGACATTGGTAGTGGCTTGTTCCTGGAACTATTCTGTTAAACTACCTCTACACTCTTTCCAATGTTGTCACATCCTTCCATGAGAGACTGACTACCAGATGCATGATAACTATATCTGTACATTATTACAGGAGGAATTCAACATAAGAAGGCCCTTGCTGTCTGTGTTAAAAATGCAGGAGTCTTGAAGGCTCGACCAGAAAATATTTTCTAATCAATCTGTTCAGTGTTGTTATTGGGATTTGAACCCAAGGCCTTTCGGTCCGGGGTAGGGCCACTACTACTGCACCACAAGAGGGACCAACCTAAAGTAAAGTTGTCATAGTCTTACCAAATCATAGGTGTGCTCTCTAATTTAGAGACAGAGAGAAATGACTGGTGGTATTTTAGTCTGAGGGTCACTGTGACTCAAGCGAGGGGAGAAGTTGAGAAGGAGAGTTCTTCATGGTAACCTCAGCCAGTGTGGGAATTGAACCTCCACTGATAGCATCACTCCACATCCACAAACTAGTTGTCCAGGGACAACCTTTTTTTTAAACTTTAACCTATTTTTCTAATCCACCCGTTCAGAGATGTGATTACACAACTCTGGAGCAGGTGGGACTTGAACTTGGGACTCCCGTTGAGGGGTTTTCACAGTGTTAACAGTTCTCTCCTCCTCTTCTCCTGCAGTTGCTGCTCGATGCTGGTGCGAATGTCGAAGGGTCTGTCGGACAAGGGGGTGAGAATTACTCTGAGACCCCCTTGCAACTGGCAGCTGCAGCCGGTGAGTGGGTCGGGAATCCTGTATGTGTTTGAGCATTCTGTCAGTACCATGTTCCTCCAAATCCACTGCTCCAGAACTCAAATGGTGGGGACACGTTTGTCAAAGAATCCATTTGGATTTTGCTGAGAGGATGATTCCCTGGCGGAAGGCCCCAGAAGTTGGGGGCGGGGTGGGGCACAATTGAAAAATAAGATGTTTTCCCGTTTAAAATGGAGATGAGGAGAAATTCTTTCGAGACTTGAGTTTTTGGAGCTCTTCTCCCCTGCCCAGAGAGTGGTGGAGATAGGTTACTGAATATTTTAAAGACGGGAGTAAATAAATTCTTGACTGATAATGGAGTCCAATAGTATTGGCAGGATGGGGTGCTGTTAGGCAGGAAAGTGAATTTGAAGCCACCAGCAGATCAGCCATGATTTTCTTGAATGACAGAACAGGCTTGAGGGCTGAATTGCCTTGTCCTGCTTCTACTTTGGATCTCTGTAATCTCGATTCCTAGCTTCTATCTTCAGAAGCCTCATTGCCAGAGTTACAGAAGAGAGTTGATTTCTCGGATTCAGACCCTAACTGCTAGCTTGCGTGATGATGTTTTTCTACTTTTGTCTACTTTCCACAGAACACCTGTTGTTAGATGTGATTCCGCATTTGGTCGGAATGTGCTAATAGCCGCACGAACAACCAATTTTAGATAACCAGTCAAGTGTATGACAGAGTTTTGCTAAAAGCAATGTACAATCATACGTTGAAACGTTGTTCTTTCTTTTCTCTATTCATTTGTGTGGTGTGAGTGACGCTGGCTGGCCAGCATTTATTGGCCATCCCTAGCTGCCCTCGAGAAGGTGGTGGTGATCTGCCTTCTTGAACCGCTGCGGGCCACAATGGTATTAGGGAGGGAATTCCAGAATTTTGAGCCAGTGACAGCAAAGGAACGGCGATATATTTCCAAGTCAGGATGGTGAGTGGCTTGGAGGGGAACTTGAAGATGTTGGTGTTCCCATATATCTGCTGCCCTTGTCCTTCTAGATGGAAGTGGCCATGGGTTTGGGAGGTGCTGTCTGAGGATCTTTGAGTTTCTGCAATGCATCTTGTAGACAGTACACACTACTGCTACTGAGCATCGATGGTGGAGGGATGGATGCATGTGGATGTAGTGCCATTCAAGTGGGCTACTTTGTCCTGGACAGTATCAAGCTTCTTGAGTGCTGTTGGGGCTGCACTCATCCAGGCAAGTAGGGAGTATTCCATCACACTCCCGACTTGTGCCTTGCAGATGGTGGACAGACTTTGGGGAGTTAGGAGGTGAGTGACTCGCTGCAGTATTTCTAGCCTCTGACCTGCTTTTGTTGCCACTGTGTTTATGTGGTGAGTCCAGTTGAGCTTCTGATCACTGATAACTCCCAGGATGTTGATAGTGGGGAATTCAGTGATGGTAACACCATTGGATGTCAAGGGGTGGTGGTTAGTTTGTTTCTTATTGGTGATGATCACAGTCTGGTATTTGTGGGGCTCGAATGTTACTTGCCACTTGTCAGCCCAAGCCTGGATATTGTCCAGATCTTGTTGCATTTGAACATGGGCTGCTTCAGTATCTGAGGCATCATGAATGGTGCTGAACATTGTGTAATCATCAGTGAGCATCTCCATCTCTGACCTTATGATGGAGGGAAGGTCATTGATGAAGCAGCTGAAGATGGTTGGGCCTGGGACACTACCCTGAGGAACTCCTGCAGAGACGTCCTGGAGCTGATATGATTGACTCCCACAACCACAAACATCTTCCTATGTGTCAGGTATGACCCCAACCACTGGAGAGTTTGCCCCCCGATACCCATTGATTCCAGTTTTGCTATGACTCCTTGATGCCACATGCAGTCGAATGCAGCCTTGATATCAAGGGCTGTCGCTCTCACCTTATCTCTGGAATTCAGCTCTTTTGTCTATGTTTGAACCAAGGCTATAATGAGGCCAGGAGCTGAGTGACCCTGGCGGAATCCAAACTGGGCGTCGCTGAGCAGGTGCTGTTTGATAGCACTGTTGATGACACCTTCCATCACTTTACTGATGATCGACAGCAGACTGATGGGGTTTTAATTGGCTGCGTTGGATTTGTCCTGCTTTTCCACATTGCTGGGTAGATACCGGTGTTGCAACTGTACTGGAACAGCTTGGTTAGGGGAGCAGCAAGTTCTGGAGCACAAGTCTGGGGAAGAGCAATCCAAAGACTTAGGAACTGCTTAGATAAAAAAGATGAAGGGTCTAGGCCCAAAACGTCAAGCTTTCCTGCTCCTATGATGCTGCTTGGCCTGCTGTGTTCATCCAGCTCCACACCTTGTTATCTCGGATTTTCCAGCATCTGCAGTACCTATTATCTCAGATAAAAAAGAAAACTGCCTCATCTCTGTATCAAAGGGGAGACATCTTATTCATAAAGTGTTCCCTTTCTGTCCTGTATTCCCCATGAGAATAAACTTGCATCAACCCTTCAAAGCCCCCTCAAAATCTGATATGTCTCAGCTCATGTATCGATCCGCTGTAGCCTGTTGCTGGTTTAAGTCATGTTCCCGTTGCTTCTTTTTTGTTTTGCTTATTCGCATTGTTGCGTTTTTCTTTTTGCCTGTCTTTCTTTCTCTCTGTCTCTCCTCTGTGTTGGAGCGTCACACTGTCAGAGGGTCCGGACTGAGGGAGCGTTGCTGTGTCTGAGGGGCTAGTTAAATGCAAAGTTTCTTTTTTTTTCCTTGGGAACAGGCAGTCTGCAGTGCTAGATTACCCATCACACATACTGGTTTATACTGAAACTGTCAGACTAATCTTTAACTGAGCACAGCTTTGTTCTGACAGGACAAATGTTTTGGGGTTGCAGGTAATTTTGATCTCGTGAGTTTACTCCTGGAGCGGGGAGCAGAGCCGATAATTGGGACAACGTGTCGGAATGGCTTCTCTGTCACTCCACACGGTGACATGAGTGCATACAGCCAGGCTGCTGCTCACGGCCACAGGTAACTTTGGGGGGTCGGTCGGGTGGGGGTCAGTGCCTCTCGCTATGACAGGGCGAGTGTTTGGATGGAGTGGGGGAGCGGATGGGCGAATGGACTCTGTGAATCTGTGAATATGGGCCTTGGTTCCCTTGGGTGGGGTATAAGGATGCGGTTAGTTGTGGTTTGTTCAGCTTCCTGCTTTACTTTATGGGTTTGTGTGTTTGGGACCATGGTCTCCGACTATTCCCTTGGGATCACTCATGAGCGTTTATTCCTGTATTTTCACATCCTGCCTGTTTAGGAATGTGTTTCGGAAATTGCTGGCGCACTCTGAGAAGGAAGCAAGGAACGTTCTCTCCCTGGAGGAGATTCTAGCCGAGGGGACAGACCCCACAGAGTCAACCTCAAATTCCACAGGCTGCAACCGGACCGACAAGGCCCGATTGAATGCTCTGAGGGAGGCCATTTATCACAGCTCAGAGCACGGGTACGTGGACATTACCATGGACATCCGAGGTTTTGGTAAGTGTGTGCCTTTCTCTCTCTCTCTGTCCGTCTGCGTCTCTCCCTCTCTTTCTCTCTGTGTCTCTGCCTCTCTCTCTCTCTCTGTCTCTGCCTCTCTCTCTCTCTCTGTGTCTGCACCCTTCTCTGTGTCTGCACCCTTCTCTCTCTGTGTGTCACTTTCTCTCTCTGCGTCTCTCTCTCTCCGCGTCTCTCTCTCTCCCCGCACCCTTCTCTCGCTCTCTCTTTGTTTCTGCGCCTCTCTCTCTGTCTGCGTGTCACTTTCTCTCTTTGTTTTTGCGTCTCTCTCTCTCTTTGTTTCTGCGCCTCTCTCTCTGTCTGCGTTTCTCTCTCTCTCTGTGTTTGCGTGTCTCTTTCTCTCTGTGTGTGTGTCTCTCTCTCTCTTTGTTTCTGCGCCTCTCTCAGCTTCCATCTCTGCCAAACTCCAGAAGGATGAAGAATATCAGAATTTTCTTCCACAACAATTGATGTTTTAAGTACTATCTGCCCTGTACCAGACCAGCCGGCAGCCTCTGAGTGACAGAACTCTGAGGGATCTATGTGATTTGAAGTCTGGGTTTTTTTTTCTCTGTTTCATTTCAAAAAGCACTGTTACATTAAACCTGAAGAAATCAGAACAGAAATTAGTTTTGCGAAGCTCTAAGTCCTTGTTCCATGTATAGATACCGTTCTGCTCCAATCTGTGACTGACCTTCCTCCAGAACATCCCTCACTGATTCCTTACATTGTCTCCTGCTGAACGAAAGAGTTTAATTTAAATGTTTGGGATTCTAAATTCTCCAAATATGCAAACAAGAAATGATTGGCCGTTAGCTGGTGGATTCTGGATCATATTCTGCTCTCAGCTGGCCAATGCCAGTCATTCTGTCCCTCGTGGGGCTTAGATCAAGTCCAGGCTGTTAATCTGAAGCTCCATCTGCCCCCTCAGGTGAATATAAAAGACCCCATGGTACTATTTCAAAGGTCAGGAAGTTCAGCCCTCCCAAAGTCCTGGCCAATGTTTATACATCAATTAACAAATAGACTCCCTATTTGTAATGTTGCCATTGCTGGGAGCTTGCTGTGTGCAAGTTAGTTGCCGTGACACTATGGCAGTACAGTGGACATGTTTTGAGATGCCCTGAAGCAATGCTTCAATTTTTCTCCACACACCATGTTTGACTCTGAGGTGCTTCAACATAATTTTTGATATTTATGGTGTACATTCCATGTCTTATACAGCCCGAAGGCAAAACATTTCAAACTGAACATGACAGAAAGGACAATAAAATTGAACTTTTCTCCATACATCTGCTCAAAGCTCACTGATCTTTCAGTGCCAAGAATTGGCCTTGACCAAGTGCGGCAGACTTGGATTGGGGAGGGGGAGGCACAGCTGCTCAGTGGTTAGCACTGCTGCCTCATTGCACCAGGGACCCGGGTTCAATTCCACCCTCGGGTGACGGCAAACTCCCCACAGACTTGTTCTCCCTGTGTCCGTGTGGGTTTCCTCTGGCTGTTCCGGTCTCCTCCCACAGTCCAAAGGTATGCAGGCTAGGTGGAGTAACCGTGGGAAATGCAGGGTTGCAGGGATGGGGTTGGGGTGTGGGTGGGATGCTCTTCGGAGGGTGCATGTGGACTCAATGGACCGAATGGCTTGCTTCCACACTGTAGGGATTCTGTGACTGGCATACTCTGAGTGCCAGGACTGTGGGACACACTAAAACTTGGGGCAGCCACTGCAGAGGCTCAATGAGGAGAGGTTACAACCTGAGGCTTTTCAGCCCTCATACACTGAGGGACTGGGAACTGCGTAGGGCCCTTCTGCTGTATATCGCAGCTGGAATGGGCTTGTATTTTTAGCCTGCCTTATCACCTTCCCGCCAGCTCCTGATCTTGAAACAAATGATTTATTGTCACTTGTATTTTACAGTAAAAAGCTTCAACTGTCGCCACTATCTGGCACTATTTTGAATATTTTTAAGAATAAAAGGTGTAACTGAAAGAGAGTCCTTCTTCATTCTGCTGCTTCTACCATGAGTCACAACCTGTCTCCCAGTTCACAGGATCAAGTAGCCTGCCCATCCTGCGGCCTATTGAGTCCCTAAGGACATCAAATAACAGGCCCTGACGTTCCCATACAAAGTGGTGGCGTCAGGCATGAAAGTGCCTGTCGGACGTATTCCATCTGGATCAGACCGTCTCCCTCAATTCCTCCTTTTATCCTCCACCCCCACCAACTCAGGCCTCTCAAACTGGGCCCCTCACTCCTGACGGCCAGGCCCCGCCATTTAAGTTGGACTTAACTGAGGTCCAGTCTCCGCAAGCCCCCCAGGGCTGGCTGTAGAGTGGTACTGCTGGGGCTACAAGATTGGTCAGTGGCTGTTTAAGGTGACATCTCACCCCCAGGTTTGATTGGGAAGGTGGAGTTTAAGGGCATTGAGGGGTGCGTGGTATTTCTCTGAGCCAGGTGACCCCTTGCCAGATGTTCAATGGCCGTGTGGCGTGACCACCTTCTCCAGGAGCAATTGAAGATGGGCAACAAATGGTGACCCAGCCAGCGATGCCCACATTCCATGAATGAATTGGAAGAAGTTTGCTCTTAGCGTAAAGAGATTTTGTTTTGAAATGAAGGATTTAGTTGAGTGTGTGAATGTGGTGACAGGTCATAAAAGTTTACAGTACAGAAGGAGGCTATTCGACCCATCATGTCTGTGACAGCTCCTGAAAGAGCTATCTCTAGGTAGTTCCAGTCTCCAGCCCTACCTCCATGGCCCTCTAGGTTAATCACTTTCAAATATATATCCATCCCTCTTTTGAAACCTCGTATCAAATCTGCCTCCGCTGCTCTCCCAGGCAGCCTGTTCCAAATCCTAACAACTTTGAGTAAAGAAGTTTCTCCTTAGCTCATTTCTAGCTCTCTTGCTGACAATCTCGAAGTTGTGATCCCCTAGATACCGACATAGCGAGAAGTGGAAACAGAATAACCTCCTTTAACCTGTCAAAATTGTTCATAATTCAAAATTATGAACATATTATTTTATTCCTCATGTTAAAACAGTGGGCGATGACCCTGCAGTTTGATGAAAGGTGGTGTTGTCTGTTTTGTAGTGCTGTAATGTGTACCTGGAATGCTGCCTTTGTCTCCCAGGTGTGCCATGGAACCTGCACTCGTGGTTGTTATCCCTGAATACGGCGTTCCTGCAACACCGCAGGCTGGTCATCCAGTGTATCCTGAAGGAGTTCAACACTATCAAGGAGGAAGAGTACAGTGATCAGCTCCTCCTGCAGGGTCTACCACTCCTGTTTCAGATCCTGAGAGCCAGCAAGGTAACATCTTACAGTCTGTACAAAGTCCAATGATGGGAGTCATTGTATGGGTGGTAATGTCAATGGGCTTGTAATGCAGACTAATGTATAGGTGGCATGGCTTCAAACCTCACCATAGCAGTTGGTGGTCTTAAAGTCAACCAAAACTGGAATTTTAATCCTAATGGCTAAATTAATGACAACTTTGTAACCAGTTGTCATAGAGGCCCACCTGATTCGCTATTGCCTTAGAATCCCTACAGTGTGGAAACAGGCCATTGGCCCAACAAGTCTACACCAACCCTCGGAGCATCCCACTCAGACCCATCCCCTGACCTTATCCCTGTAGGCCTGCATTTCCCATGTATGTGACTGACAGAGAATATACATCATAAATATCAAAAGTTGTATTGCAGCACCTCCAGAGTCAAACATGGTGTGTGGAGAAAAGTTGAATTTAACATGGCCAGTTCACCTAATGTGCACATCTTTGGACTGTGGGAGGAAACCAGAGTACCCGGAGGAAACCCACGCAGACACGGAGAATGTGCAAACTCCACACAGACAGTCACCCGAGGGCAGATTCAAACCCGAGTCCCTGGTGCTGTGAGGCAGCAGTGCCAGTCACTGAGCCACTGTGCCGTCCTAGTAACCTAAGCTTTTTGGGGAAGACAGCTGCTCTCCTTACCTGGTCTGGCTTACGTGTGACTCCAGACTCTTGACGTTGACTCTTAACCGTTCCCTGAAATGGCCTTCAGTTGAGGGGGCAATTAGGGATGTGCAGCAAGTGCTGTCCCAGCCATGATGCCCACATTCCGCGTGAGAATCATTCAGAATTCTAATCTGCAGTCAGGTATAAACCTTACCAGGACCACATTTAAGAATAAAGTAATTCCTTTCACCTGATTTCCAAATTATACAGTCACTGCAAGCCAGTCAGTATAAAGATACACAATGAGAGCTCACCTTAGTTTGTGGGAAACGAGAACACCGTTTGGCCCATCCGTCCTGAGTCAGCTCTTTGCAAAACTATCCAATTAGTTCAACAAACAAAAACAGGAAGTGCTGCAAATACTCAACAGGTCTGACAGCATCGGCAGAGAGAGACAGGGGGAGGGACAGCCAGACAGAGAGAGAGGAGGAAACAGACGTAGAAAGAGAGAGAGAGAGAGAGGACAGACTGAATGTTGGGCGGGGAGTGTGTTGCTTGTTGTTGGTTGCCATTTTGCCCACTTTAACACGAAGAGACCCTCCCTCCTCCTCTGCCTCTGGGGAGTGGAATCTTTACAAAGTGAGAGTGGTCTCTCCCATCCCTCAGTAACAGGAAATCCCACCAAAACTGTACACAATACTCCAGGTGCAGTCTCACTAATGCCTTGTACAGTTGCGATAATACTTCCCTACTTTTATACTCTATTCTTTTAGCAATAAATAGCAAAATTCCATCTGCCTTCCTTATTATCTGCTGTACCTGTATACCAGGATGGCACATCGTCATACAGCAGGGAAACAGACCCTTCTGTCCAACTCGTCCATGCTGACCAAGTTTCCCAAACTAAACTAGTCCCACTTGCCTGCATTTGGCCCATATTCCTCTAAACCTTTCCTATTCAAGCACCTGTCCAAATGTCTTTCAAATGTTGTAACTGTACCTGCACCCACCACTTCCTCTGACAGGTCATTCCACATACAAACCAATCTCAATGTGAAAGTGTTGCCTCTCATGTTCCTTTTAAATCTTTCCCATCTCACCCTAAACCCATAGTCCCTTATTTTGGACTTCCCCATCCTCAACCTCCTAAGCACCAGAGGAAAAAGTCCCAGCCTATCCTTATAAATCAAACCCTCCATTCCCAGCAACGTCCTGGTAGATCTGTTCAGAACCTTTTCCAATTTAATAATATCTTTCCTATAGCAGGGCAACCAGATTGTACACGATATTCCTAAAGTGGTCTCACCAGCATCCTGTACAACCTCAACATGACGTCCCAACTCCTATAATCAATGGTCTGCGCAATGAAGGCAAGTGTGTTAAACACCGCCTTAATCATCTTGTCTGCCTGTGACGCAATTTTCAAATAACAATGTCCCTGAATCCCTAGGTGTGTCTGTTCAACAACTCTATCCAGGGCCCTATCATTTAATGTATAAGTCTTGCCTTGTTCATCTTACCAAAATGCAATACCTCCCACTTATCCAAACTAAACTCCATCTGCCACTCCTCAGTCCATTGACCCGATTGATTATACTCTTAGATAACCTTCACTTTCCATTACATTGCCAATTTTGGTGTCATCCACAAACTTACTGACCATGCCTCCTAAATTCTCATCCAAGTCATTTATATAAATGACAAACAACAGCGGACCCAGCACCGATGTCTGCGGAATACTGCTGGTTACAGGCATTCAGTCCAACAAACAACCCTGCACCACCATCCTCTGTCTCCTACTGTCAAGCTAATTTCGTATCCAAATTCCCTGAATCCTATGTGATCTAACTTTATTAACCTGTCTAGCCTGCAGTCCCCAGTCAAAGACTTTACAAAAGCCCATGTAGACTATGTCTACTATTCTGCCATCATCTATCATTTTGGTCATGTTTCCAAAAATCTCAATCAAATTTGTGAGACAAGTTTGACTACACATTTGCAAGCTAAGATTTCCATCCCTAAATGCCATTAGTTACAGGTTTTTATTAACTGAATTGGCAGGATTTAAACCTGTATTCGCAGATGATTGTTGTGGGTATCTGGATTACTAGTCCAGTGACATTAACTCTAAGCCGCCATCTTCCCCTGCTCATGTGGGTGCAAACACAGGAGAGAATGGGAATTGGTCTGCATTTAAGAATGGGCTACAGACATTTGGATGAAGTTCAGCAAAGATGAAAGTTGGGAGGCTGGTCAGTGGATTATTGGAGCAGCCATTTTGGGGGCATAAGCAGCAGATGAGCTGAGGCGGGACTGGAGCCAGGCATCGTTACGGAGGAAGAAGGAAGCTGACTTGGAGATTGAGTATTAAAGTGTTGTTGGTGCTCAGGATTTGATAAATACATCTTGCAATCTTCATGGTCACCCTGCTTTATTCTGTCTCTTCTGATTACGCTCTAATTTCAGAATGAAGCAATCAGTCAACAGTTGGCAGGGATTTTTGTCCAGTGTTATGGCCCTTACCCAATTCCCAAGTTTACAGAAATCAAACGGAAGCAGATTTCCCGACTAGGTAAGTTCTCTGAGTTTGCTATTTGTGTTGCAGTTTGACTCTGCGTTTTGTACTGTAATAACTGCCCTGCATTTTTAGTTGTAATGCACCAAATCCTCATCATCCACATGGGAAAAGGGGCAAAGACTTCCCGTGGATAATGCAAAACATGGATCCTGCTATGATGTAACTCTCCTCCGTACCATGTGATCAGACTAGATGAATCATTGGGAAAAAGTTAAATGGGGTCTGGGGCTAAATTCTTGAGTAAATGGATTCCAAGGAGTGAATATATGACCCTACAATTCTGCTATAATTTAACCTTGCATTTTATGTTGTAATGCAATCCTCTGTTTGAGTTGTAGTGGAACCCTGCATTCTATGTTGTAAAGTAACCCCCTGAGCTTTGTGTTATGATTTAATATTGCATTTTTTTGCTTCTGTCCAGATCCTCACTTTCTGAATAACAAAGAGATGTCTGACGTTACGTTTCTTGTGGAGGGGAAACCATTTTACGCACACAGAGTGTTGCTGTTCACTGCCTCGCCCAGGTAAACCACTCCCGTTAAAATGTTCCATGCTGTGGGTGGGTGGCTGGAGGAGGGATTTTTTAAATTTTAAACTGTGTAGGTCACCTGCCCCCAGGGTTTGCAATCACAGGCAACAAGTGACACCAATAAACCTCAGTTCTTGGTTAAGTTGACCACGGGGTTTCACACAGTACGACAAAAACATAGGACAGACATCTGACACTGAGCAAGGAGCAGCAAAAACATGGCGGAAAAGGTGACATTCAGGAAGGATTTGGTAGAGGAGGGAGCCATGAAAAGGGGGACCCAGTACATTAAAAATGTCCTGGTACCCCTTTAATGGATGAGAGCTGGGCAAGGGTTATAAACATTATTAGTGGGAGGAACATGTATAACTCAGCAAGGTAGATGCATCAATTGCACAACTGTAAACAAAAAAGCCAAAATTTTGGGAGATCCTGGAGGTTGTATCCAATCAGAAAACAGGCTGAGGAGACTGGGGAGGACCTTGATCCCAGTTCAATTATCTCACTTAATCTCAATGGGTAAAGGATTCCCAGTGGATTTCAGAAAGTTTTTATTATTTGCAATCTGCCTGCCCTTCCCATAGTCTTCAGTGTAGTTCCAAACGAAAATCTCTTATAATAAATAAGAGAGTGATTGTTCTTGAAGGCAGAATTGGCAGAAAGAAAGAAATCAGCCGTAACTAGTTAGTGGATGGATACAGGCTGGGGACCATCTCAGAAATCGATATTGGGAACAATACGTTGATTGGAGTGTCTCAGGGATCAATACTGGGGGAATGCACTGTGTGAAAACATGTTATATCTGGAAGTAGTCAAATGGCTCACTACGTCCCAACAAGATGCAAGAAATTAGCAGATTCCTGCAGTTGGGTGAGATTCATGTTCCATGCTGGGAACGATTTTCCCATTTAGAAAATCTATCTGCAAGTTCCTCTTCAATCACACACAGTCATTGGTTCAAAATCCTGGAGTTCCTTCCTTAAAGGATTGTGGGTCAACCTACAGCAGGTAGACTGCAGTGGTTCAAGAAGGCAGCTCATCACCACCTTCTCAAGGGCAACCGAGGACAGGCAATAAATACTGACCCAGCCAACGACACCCGTGTCCCAAAAGTGATAAAAAGAAGAGATCCAGTTTCTCTTTTTTTTAAAAGGTGGCATTTTACCGATTGTGTGTTATTGAAGGCATTGGGCAGAATTTACCCACATTCTGGGTATGGTGTGACTACAGGTAAGGGGAGGGTGGGGTATTGGCAGGTGGGAAAATGGTGGCAGATACATGTTAGAAAGGGTCCCTGATACATACATGATGCCAGCTGCGAGGTGACGAATCGCCAATCTGCATGTCCAAGGCCCCAATTAGGAGAGACTTCACCACTAGGAGAGATTTCTCCTGCAGCAGAGTGGCCCCACTCCTCAGGAGCAGAAGCAGCAGCTTAATGGAAGCAGTGCCCCTGTGGGAGTTCAGAAAGTCACTCAACAACCAGATCATACAGTCATACAGCACAGGAACAGGCCCTTCAGTCCAACTAGTCCATGCTGACTGAGTTTCCCAAACTAAACTTGTCCCATTTGCCTGTGTTTTGCCCATATCCCTGTAAACCTTTCCTTTCTGTGTACCCTGTCAAAATGTCTTTAAACTTTGTAACTGTACCTGCACCTGCATCCACCACTTCCTCTGGCAGTTTATTCCATACACGCACCACCTCCTGTGTGAATAAGTTGCCCCTCGGGTCTCTTTTAAATCTTTCCCTCTCATCTTAAACCTATGCCCTCTAGTTTTGAATTCCCCTATCCTCGGGAAAAGACCTTGGATTACCTTAACCATGCCCCTCACTATTTTATGAACCTCTATAAGGTCACCCCTCAGCCCCCTACGCTCTAGTGAAAAAAGTCCCAGCCTGTCCAGCCTCTCCTTAGAACAAAAACCCTCCAGTCCCGGCAACATCGTTCTAAGTCTTTTCTGCAACCTCTCCAGTTTATACTATCCTTCCTCTAGCAGGGCAACCAGAACTGCACACAGCACTCCACAGATGGCTTCACCAATGTCCTGTACAACCTCAACATGACATCCCAACTCCTATATTCGATACTTTGACCAACAAAGTGCTGCCTTCACCACCCAGTCTACCTGTGACACCACTTTCAAGGAACTATGTACCTGAACCCCTAGGTCTCTCTGTTCAGTAACAGTCCCCAGGGGGTTCACTGGCAGCAAAGACCCAAGCACCACTGCCTTTGGTCAGAGAGCCTTGACAGCTTTGCTTCTCTTAAGTAAGAAAAGCAGTATTTATCTGCACACCGCCCTTCCTCCCACCTGTCCATTGTGGGGATTTTTGTTAAGGATAACCTGCCAGGAGCCATGTTTGCATTAGCTTTCCTGTGAACTGCTGTCCATCAAACTAACCCAGTCTTATCTGTGTGTCTTTAGGTTTAAGAACCTACTTTCGAGCAGGATGTCCTCGGACAATGCATCCAGTATTTTCATCGAAATTGGCCACATAAAGTACAATATATTTAAGGTAACCAGAACAGGAATAAACAGCTTTGTGCAAAATGCTAAAGCAGGCAGGTAGTAAGCTGAAGGATGGAACGGGGTAACGGAGAGCTACCTGGATTGCTGCATAGAGAGCCAGTATGGACTCAATGAGCTGAATGGCCTCCATCCGTGTTGTAATAACTGCTCACAACGAAAGGCTAACATTGGAACAGAGAAGCACAAAGTCTTTCAAGCCTGCCCCACCTTCTAATTAAGTCAGAAGTCGCACACCAGGTTATAGTCCAACAGGTTCATTTGAAATTATAAGCTTTCAGAGTGCTGCTCCTTCACCAGGTGAAGTTATTGGTCGACTCTAATTTCCTATCTGATCCCTTGGCTATCCATCATCTATCAAATTCAGATAAAATACTGCAGATGCTGGAAATCTGAAACAGAGACAGCTGGAGAAACTCAGCAGGTCTGGCAGCATCTGTGGAGAGAGAAGCAGAATTACTGTTTTGAGTCTGGTACGATTCTTCAGCCTAAATGTGTAATATTGAAAGGGGGACTGCTGGGTCATGGTGTTTAGTGGGTAGGAGCCAATTGTATGAAATGCTGCGTTTTGTTGGTGAACCAACTTTCAAGAAATGGATTTGTGTGTAATTTCATACTTCATCATCTGGTTTGGGCAGCATTTATCATTTCATTCCTGCTGTTTGATATTTTAAAATTTTTTTTCCTGCAGATGGTGATGCAGTATCTTTACTACGGCGGTACGGAGACACTGCAGATTAGAAACAGTGATATATTAGAGGTGAGTTGAATTTTGCACTGATTAGATCTGGTTTTCTTTGCTGGGCCCAGGTGAAGCCCAGGCAATCCTGAATTCTCTTTGAAAATAACAACAGGAAGTTTGAAATATCAGTGCAGGTAGGACAAGGCTGTAGTGGGGTTGGGGTCTCCCATTCCGAGAAATCCACAGGAGTCTCTTGGATGCTCTTTTTATATGACCTTTCCGCACAAATTCTTTCTCTATTCTTGAAAAGAGAGGAGTGTGAACTGGGAACAAGAAGATCATTTGGCCCCTTAAGCCTGCTGACCATTCAGTAAGATCATAGCAGATCTGGCTGTGGTCTCACGTTCACTTTACTGCCTGACCCCATTGCCTTGAGCTTATTTGTCTTTCAAAAATCTATCTCACTCAGCGCTGACTATATTCAGTGGATCCCACCTCCACTGCTGTATAGAGAGGAAGATTGCATAAGCTAATGACCTTTATTTATCTTCTTAAATGGGAGCCTCCTTATTTGTAACTTTTGCCTTTTCTTTCTAGACTCCCACCACAACCGCCCCCCCCAATAAAAAAAGGAGAAGCATCCTCCCATCATCAACCCTGCCATTCCCTTCATTTAGTTTGGTTGGCTGGTTTGTGATGCAGAGTGACCCCCAACAGCACGGGCTCAACTCCTGTCTTGGCTGATGAAGGTCTTGCCATCCCAACATTGCCCTTCACTGGACTTGTGGTGACCCTCAGGTTGAATCTCCACTAGTCATCTCTCTCCCGAATGAGAGAGCAGCCCGATGTCCCTCTGGGACTTTGGAGATGACTGCTTGCCTCTCAGAATTTTATGCTTCAATAAATTCAGCTCTCGTAGTTGTAAAAGCCAATGGGCCCAAGCTGCTCCCGACAAAATTTGGAGACCAAGAAATGTACGTCAGTTCTCCACATGTGGTCCCACCAATAGCCTGTACAGTTGTAACAAGACTTTCCTACTGTTATAGTCTCCTCCCCTGTCTTCTCCCTACCCCTACCCCCACCACCACCCCAATTCCATAATAAAGCCATTCTGTTTGCCTTCCTGATTTTTTTGTTTCTTGTACCTGCATGCTGACTCTGTGATTAAATACACCATAACACTCAGATCCTTCTGTATCACAGCATGTAGCAGTCTGTCCATTTATTTTTCCTGTCAAAGTGGACAATCTCATTTTACCACATAGTGCTCCATCTGCCACATTTGTGCCCACTCACTTCACTCCATGTCCATATGCACCGAGATCTTGACAATATCCAGGCTTCGGCTGATTCGTGGCAAGTAAGATTCGTGCCACACAAATGTCAGGCAATGGCCATCACCAACGGGAGAGAATCTAACCGTTGTCCCTTGTTATTCAATAGTCCTGCAATTGCTGAATTGACTAGAGACTAACTGGTCTAGACAAACAGTGGCTACAAGAGCAGTTCAGAGGCTAGGAATCCTGCAGTGAGTAACTCACCTTCTGACACTGCCAATATCAGCACATACGCACGCACATGTGTGTGTGTGTGTGTGTGTGAGTGTGTGTGTGTATGTCTCTCCAACTGTGACCTGTTGCTCAGTGTCAAGCACAATCAAACTTTTATTTCTTTGCTACGTTACAGTTTTACTCACATCTGGAGCAGTTTAATTTCTAGTCTGAGAATATTTCCTTAATATCCAACTAATGACCAATTGCGTCATGAGTATTTTTAAATATTGCTACTGAGAATGTACCTCCAATAATTGAACTTTATTCAGGCTGACACTGACATCGAGGTCATCTTTCTGTTCCAGTTATTGTCAGCAGCAAAGTTTTTCCAGCTTGAGGCTTTGCAGCGACACTGTGAGCTCCTATGTACGAAAATCCTCATTGTTGACAACTGTGTGGAAATATATAATCACGCCAAGGTGAGCACAATTCCCCAAACTCCTCTCTCTCTCTCTCTCTCTCTCTTTCGCTCGCTTGTTTCTGTGCAGTTGTTCTTTCATTTGCTCGCTCACTCAGATGTGCTCTCTTGTTCTCACTCGACTGCTCTCTCACTCACTCTGTCTCCGTCCCGCTCTCTCTCTCACTCTGTCTCCGTCCCAATCTTGTGCTGTTTCTCTTCCTCGCTTTCTCTTGCTCCTTTGCTATAGCTATCACTCTGCTCTTCTGCTCTCTCTCTCTTGCTCTCTTTCTCACGCTCTCAATCTCTTGCCCCCTCTCGTGCTCTCGATTTGTTTTTCCTTTCACTCTGTCTCTCAGTCTCTGACACTCTGTCACTCTTGCTGTTGTTCTCTCATTCAGTCTAACACACTCACTGCTTTCTTTGCACTCTCTCATACACTCTGTTCCCCACTTGTGCTCTGTTTGTTTCCCTAGCTCTTGTCTCATCGTCACTCATTCTGTCTAGCTTGTTATCTTTGTCATGTTTTCTCGTTCTCTGCTCTCTTTATCTTGCTCTCACTGTCTTTCTCTCATGTTCTCTCCCATGTGCTCTCATTCTTTTTCTCTTGTGTTCTCACTCTCATTTTTGCTTTCTTGCACTCCTTTGTCTCTCGCTCCCCCTCTGCCTTTGGGAGGTGGTACAATGTCAGGGTAAAGTCAGGCTTTGGCTAATTCTGTGGGGATGAAAGTTTAAATCTGGTCATGGGGTTGGGCAAGAATGTGGAGTTAAGGATGAAATTCGATCTGGCCTGATCTTATGGAATGGTGAAACAAACTAGAGGCGCTAACTGGCCCACTCCCAATCTAATTTCTATGTTCTTTTCGACCCTTTCTGTTCTTTTTCGCCCCTTTCCGTCTACCTGTCTCTCACCCCCTTCTCTATTGAGAGTAGTGAGGTACAGCTGGGTGTCGAAGGCCTACATGTGAAACCTGAAGCTGTGCCTTCAGAGGATGCTGCAGGGATAGTGCCTCAAGAAGTAGAAGTGTGGGGAGCAGGAGGAGAAGCCATTGCAGGGGATTCTCTGCATTGTGAAGGGGTGGAAAAGAGTGCAGTTTCACCGACTTAGATGGAGAAGGCGATGTGGTCAACTGTGTCAAAGGCTGCAGACAGGTTGAGAATGTCATAGTGTGATAGGATGGATTTGGGAGAAGGCCAACACAATCAGGCTTGGGGGTGGGTTGGCAGTTTGCAAAGTTAGTTACTGTTGTCCGGCTCACTGTATTTTGTTTGCCTTTCTGCAGTTTGTTGGAGCAGTTCACCTTTCTGCGTTCTGTGAAGGATACTTCCTGAAGAATATGGTCTGTCTAATGGAGAATGAAGCTTTCAAACAATTACTGTACTCCTCTGTGGAGGAGTCACAGGGACATGATGTACTACATGATTTAGAGACTACACTGGCAGCGAGAATCCAGTCAATACATCTGTCAACCTCAAAGGGATCCATCGTGTGACCCAGGCATATCATTGACTCGTTTGGTTTCAGACATTATTGGTTAAGCTTCGAGTCTGATGGAAAGTAACTGCATCTCGCTAAGAGGTGTAGGAGCGATTGACAGAATCGGGATGGGTTCCATTGCAGCCCTCTGTGCTCTACCTTTTACTCTGTACAAACATATTCCAAGTGTGTCTCCAAGATCCGCCATCGATCTCCTTTTAGATTCACAGCCAGCAAAAGCACATTTACTCAGCTCCTGCAGAAGCAATCACTTAACAAGAGTTTGGTGCAGCAACAAGGGGTTAGAGCGTGTCCCGGACACTGCAGTGTCTGTCTCTTAACCTGTTTCATACTCACCGTGAAGCCATTGCCTAGAGAGAGGGATGGCGGTCAGGACAAGTCAGGAGGTGTTTGACAGTTTTGCACGTTCTGTTCATGAGGTGGTTTATAAGTGAAGGATGAATATTCAGAAAGTGAAGTGTTTCCTCTGGACCCAGAACCATGCACCAGCCTAGCCCAGCTCAGTAGTAATTGAGGGAGGCAGTGGCACGATGGTAAGGAGCAGTAATCAGAGGCCCGGGCTAATGTTCTACAGTCACTGGTTCAAATCCTACCACGGCACCGAGTGGAATGTGGATTCAATCAATTAATAAAACAAAAAAACACTTAAAAAATATGGATTTGAATGTTAGTCTCTGATGATGAGCGTAAAACTATCATCAATTGTTGTAAAAACCTGACTGGTTCACTAATTTGCTTTGGGTCCTTACCTGGTTTACTGTACATGTGACTCCAAACCCACAAGATGACTCTTAACTGCCCTCTGACATGCCCTAGCATTGCTACTCATTTCAAGGGCAATTAGGGATGGGCAACAAGTACCATTCCTGCTAGTGATACCCACATCACATTGAAAAGAATAAGTTCCCGATTCATAGTCCCAGGAGCTGAATTGTGGATTCAACAGTTCGCTTGGTTTGTTTCATTTGTTCAGCCTCAGAGTGAAGAGCACCTTCTGTTTTGACTGGACTCGAGACATTATTTTTGGAAATGCAGGAACTGCAGCCCAGGGCAGAGCCACTAAATGTGTGAAATTAGAGAGTGAGTTTGCTCCATTTGAAATAAAATATTCAGAGACTCCAGTGACCTAATTCTCCTTATCAAGAATTCCACAGGAATTCTTTTGATCGTCCTGAATCATTTCTCCCTTCCTGGGGTTCCAAAGGAACAGCCTTCACGTCTACTACCGTCTATAGTTTTAATGGCCCATTCCTGCTAAATTATTTTCTGAGGATCACTTACACTTTCCTATTAACACAGTCACCCCCATTTAATTTTTCACAGTTGGTTTTAGTACACCCAGTCTTATTACAAAGTGCATAACCTTACACTTTCCCACATTGTATTTCATCTGCTCTCCTAACCTGTCGAAGTCCTTCTGCAGCCTCCCTGCTTCCCCTAGTCTACCTGTCCCTCCAACTACCCTTGTATCATCCACAAACTTAGCAACAATATCCTCAGTTCCTTCGTCCAGATCGTTAATATACGGTTTTAAAGCAAAAATAGATTTTTGAACAGTAAAGGAACTAAGATTAGTGGGCAGGTAAGTGGAGCTGAGTCCATGAAATGATCAGCCATGATCTTGTTGAATAGCAGAGCAGGCTTGAGGGGCCAAATGGCCTTCTCCTGCACCTATTTCTTATGTTCTTATAACTTGAGTAGTTGTCCCAACACTGACCACTATGGAACTCCCCTAGTCACCAGCTGCCATCCTGAAAAAGACCCTTTTATCCCTACTCCCTCCCTTCTGCACATAAAGTACCTCATCCCTAACACCATGGGCTCTTATTGTATTTAGCAGCCTCCTGTACAACACCTTGTCAAAGGCCTTCTGGAAGTCCAAATAGATCATGTCCACTGGCTCTCCTTTGTCTAACTTGCTTGACACATCCCCAAAGAATTCCAGCAGATTTGTCAGGCATGACCTCCCCTTGTCGAACCAGTGCTGACTCAGCCCTATTTTACCATGTACTGCAATCTCATCCTTAATAATGAATTCTAAAATCTTATGAACAATGTAGGCAGTTAGCCTGATTTCACTTTTCCATCTGCGTGCCTCCCTCTCTCCTTAAACAGGGATGTTACATTAGCTAGAGAACAAAGGTACTGCAGATGCTGGAGAATCCGAGATAACAAGCATGGGGCTGGATGAACACAGCAGGTCAAGCAGCATCATA
>JAHRHZ010000021.1:12379802-12434872 GCA_024137785.1 Ginglymostoma cirratum
TCAGTGCTGAGGGGGTGGGCACGGTCGGAGGGTCAGTGGCGAGGGGGCGCCGCGCCGCCGGAGAAACAGGAAAATTTTAAGCTCTCGAATTTGTGGAAAGCTTGTTTCGCAGAGTTAGTGTGTGCTTCTTGAATAGTCTGAAGAGTCTACTGAAGGAACTGTCAGTCAGTGAAGACGGATTTAATTTGTCTGGACTGGAATCTTTATAATGGATAGCATTGGGAAATAGTTTGCTGCTTTTCCTTTACTGTCGTCTATGTTTAGACAACTTATAAAAATTTATTGTCATATAATATGATTATCTTGTAGAAGAAAATCAGCTTTCTACGAATATGTCTGCGAGTAACTGTCATGTTAAATAAAGAAATAAAATAAATAATCTGTCAGGCCAGGATTAATTCTGGGATTTAACTTGACCGGTTGTACCATTTGCCGGATTATAACACACTCCCAAGAGTTATTGGAGCTCTCGATCCTAGAACCTGTTGCTGGAGATTTCTCAGGAAACAGCTAGTTTCAGTTTTCAGAATGCATGGAAATGCACAAATGTACAAATGTTTGGTTTTCCTCCAGCTGTGGAGTCTTGATATCCGGGCAAGTTACTTTTCCAGTGTTAATAATTTCAGTAAATTTTCGGTTCTAGGTTATTCTGGGTAAGGAGGAGTTACAGCAATTAATCCTCGATGCAAGAGAAGAATTTGAGTAAGTTGCACATCTTCCCCCTTCTGCACAAAACATCCCTTAATTAAAGAAAGGAAGAAGAATATTGGTGCTTAGCTACCAATCTTAGCAGCCAAAAAATGGCAAGTGGCAGAATGTGCGAGGTTTTCAACTGTTAAACATGCTAAATATCATGTTTGTTTCTAGTGGTCAGAAGGAAGACGAAGAACAGGCAGAGGAAGGAGGGAGTGAGGAGGAGTTGATGGATGCAACAGACAATTCTGCCTCAGGTGATTCCAAGACCCAAGAGGAAGGAGAAGAGGAGGAAGACAATGACAGCCTGGCAGAATATGACCTTCATCAGTATGATGATGAGGAAGGTGAGTGTCGTAGAAGGCCTTAATGCTCTGTGTCGCGTGGTAAAACCACAATGACATCGTTTATCATTTCAACTCAACTGAATTGAGTCAATCACTTCAGCCTCCATAAAATTCCCATTTCACACGGGTGCGTTTTGCTGCTAGGCTTTTCATGCTTTCATCTTGATCTATTCAAGATCAACTTATTTCTTAATAATGCCTCTTGTGCAAAATAAATCTTAACAAATTCTTTTTGTTTGCTCATCCTCTCCAAGATCTTGTCCCTCCTTAACTCTGTAATTTCATCCAGCTTCAGCAACCCTATGAGATATGTGCTGCTCTAATTCTGACCTGTCAGACAACTTCTGTTTAATCACTTGCCCCTTGGCCATCCTTTCAGCTGTATAGGCCCATGCGTTGCCATCCCCTTCCTAAACATCCATGGGTGGCCCCAGGAACAGTCTCACTGGTCAGGCCTTGCTGCTGTAGCCATCCTGCAAAGACCTGTGTCTGACAACCAAACCCCTCCATCCCACTGTCACCCCTAGTCACCTTCAATGAGTGTGGGATTTGATTCAGGCCTCAGAGTCCCAGACCACCAGAATATAGCGTCTTTGAAATTGGCTGCTGTTTTCTGACACCTCAATAATGTTGGATGAACCTTGTACACATGATTTCTTTGCAGCATTTGCTGCCAATAGACAGTGTGACGCATTATTTGTCCAGCCCTTAGTTAGATGCCACTTAATTAATTAATATTGAAGCAGTAAACATCCCTGGAACAATTAACTATGAGGGTTTTTATTTTATAGAGCTTTAAATGATGACCCTTGATGTTCCATGTAGGTGGTGTGAATCTTGGCGACAGTTTGGGAGGACTCACAGTCTACGCTAGCAATGAAGATGATCCATATGTCACTCTTAAAAATACAGTAAGTTGGAGTGTGAAGCTTATCAGACTTATTGTTATCCACTCTCCCTTCCTGTGACTTTTTGTTACAGGACATTGTTACAGAAATTTTAATGATTACTAGATGTGTAAATATAATGTCAAATGCTGTGCTTCTACACTCAAGAAACAATGTTACAGTAACTTGAAATTTAAAGCAGCATTGTCTGTTGTAGGATCAGTATGAAGATGAAGATTTCAAAATCAAGCCCACTGACAATCTGATAATTGTGGGGAAGGCTGAAAGGGATTGCTGCAGCCTAGAGATTTATGGTGAGATTGCCAGTAAAGTACCTTTTAATTTAGATATCCCACTGTCACAGGTTCTAGTCGTAGATTATCTGGTCATTATCTTGGTTTTGGTTCTGAGATCTTACTGCACACAAAGTGACTACTACACTACGTCACAATAGTGTCTATACTTCAAAAGCACTTCACTGGCTGTAAAACACTTTGAGTTGTTCTGAGTTCATGAAAGGTGTTATACAAATAAAATGTGTTGCTTTTCATTAGGCTGGATGTATGCAAAATTCTGCTAATCCATGTTGAATGGTGTTTGGGTTATTGGTGCTGCATTGCATCATGTGTAAGATCTGTTTTGCACACTTTGACACACTCTCAATGTATTGTCTCTTGCAGTTCACAACCAGGAGGAGCAATCTTTCTATGTTCATCATGACGTGCTGCTTCCTGCCTATCCATTGTGTGCCGAATGGCTGAACTTTGATCCAAACCCAGAAAAACTAACAGGTCAGTTTGGAAAAGAATATTATTCAAGGGAATTTTCATCTAGTAGTTGTCATTTTGATTATACTGGTTGTAGTGCTCAAAAGTTCAGGCTATTGTCTGTGAGACCCTCAATAATAAGGTGAAAACTGATGTGAGCTTTGTCTCTTGAAGCTGTTGTCCACTCCCAGAGCCTGACTGTGTGTGTTGAACAGACCCTGGCCACTTACAACCTGTTTTGATGAATGTTGTATCTTTGGTGCCCACCTCTCCCAAAGCAGATGTTCCATTAGTGCTTTTTATCCCTTTTTCCCCTCCATCCCTGATTAGAGTTTTCTCCTTGTAGGGAATTATGCTGCTGTGGGTAACATGACTCCTGTGATTGACGTGTGGGATCTGGATGCAGTCGATTGTCTGGAACCAGTTTTCAGTCTAGGGAACAAGAAGACAAAGAAGAAGCAAGGCAAAAAGGTATCGAGCCTGCGTAGTTACTACACTGTGGGTGGCTCACATGAATATTCCCTCCATGCTGCTGCTGGTTAGTACTAGTCAGACTGACTGATAATGACTGGTCTGACTCTACAGTCTGAGAACACATTTAGCCCAACTGAAAGTCCGGCCTGTTTGTCATTGAAATTTGTTTGATTCTCAACATCGCATTATACATAAATGTTGGTGAAAGAGAGTGGACCATCGCTGTCATTTTTCATTTGTCTTCATCTGCCAGCCTGGGCACAGGCCAACTATTGCACGTCTTGGGATCAACGATTGAAGACTCGGCCCTACCACCTCGCCATTCTACAGTTCATGGTCATTCTGATGTTCTCTGAAAATGGGTGTTTCACTACAGTGTTTTTGTGTGTGTGTGTGTGTGTGTGTGGACTGTTGTAGTTGTGTGCCGAAAGCCTGTCTACATTGCTTGAAACTTGTTTTCCTGTTAGCCTCTCTGGAATCAACTGGTCAGATGTAAGCCTGAAATTTCTCATTTGTTGTTAACTTGTTATTTCAGACTGCAGAGATTAGGGAGGAGGGACACACTGATGCAGTTCTTGATTTATCTTGGAACAAAAACGTCAGGTAATATCTACAGTGGCACATCACAATTTGAACATTCATACAAAGGAAATGATAATGTGGAGAAAAAGAATAATGGAAGTTCGGACCTCCTTCCATTAAGTGCTGAGTGTAACATTTTGTATATTTGATGAAGTAATAGGCAGTGCTTTCTATTTTACCACAAGGTGTCAGTATTTGAGGAAAATGAATTTTGTTATTTTAAATTGTAATGTAAGTGCATGTTTTATTACTTCACAGCTTATCAATGAATGCTAGTGAGTTCCTGTACTTATGCTAATTCTCCCACTAATATGGGTCTATGTAATTAAACACTGGCTGGTTAATGGTTCAGGGGAATTAACTGTAAAAACACTCATCTGACTAGCTGCCAGAAGATGGTGCTGTTGGCTTATATTAATTCTCTTGCCTGCTTCATTTAATGCTGGTAACCAGCAGGGAGCAAGACAACATTTGTTTTGGTGTTATTAACCAGTGCGACAGGAGGAACTGGATGGTTTACTGCTAGTAACTAGTGAGGAAATGTGCGGTTTAGTGTTAGTAGCTAATATGTACTGAGGAAATTTACAAATGATTGATGTGCACCTTGTGTTTGCACAGGGCTAACTATGGTGATTACAGTTCCAGGACAGATGGTTGTTCCTGGTTTTTATTCTTGCTCTAAGTACTGTAATGAAGTAAACATGATGTAGAGCAAAAATGGAGGACAATTCAGTACAGCATCATGTTTTGCTGATTTCCTGAAGGATAGAGATCTAGCTATGAGGCTGTCACTACAATTTCTTTTGTCGTACTTTAGGTCTGTTCTGGCTAGTGCATCTGCTGATCAGTCAGTGATTCTCTGGGATATGTTGCAGAAGAAACCTGTGACGAATCTCTCTTCACATACAGACAAGGTAAGCTGAAACAAACGCAATCCATATATTACCATTGTTATTTAAACTCAAAGTTGGTGATTCTCTAACTAACCATCTTGTAAACCCAGGTTTCTCAGCTCTGAGCTGTGTAGCTATCTTCTATTAAATTAACTCACCTGATTAGTAGCTTTAAAATGCACCTCCATACACGACTCTGCCCTGACAAGTACAGCTCTCTTTTACCTTCCTCTTTTTTTTATCTCCCCCCATTTAAGGGGAGGCTTTTAACCACCTGGACTCTGCACTCAGTGATGTCCTCTCTGAATTTCACCTTTCTACATCTCTTCTGCCTCAAACTGTCCATAATACCTACCTCCCTGACCAAGATAGTGGCCATCTGTCCAGATATCACATGGCTAAACATAAAATTTTGTTTAATAATGCTCCAGTGAAGTGCCTTAGGCTGCTTTACTGTCAAAAGGCTGTAACATTACAATTGGGAGAGGACCAAAAGGAATCCATTCGGCCCCTCAAGCCTGCTGCACCATTCAGAAAATCATGTCTGCTGTGTTTGTGCTTAAAATTCCATCTGCGAATGTACCCTGATCACCAGTGATTCCCTTGCCTAACAAAAACATGTCCACTCCTACCTTAAAGATAATCAGTGACTTTCCCTTCACCGCTTTCTGAAGCCAATAGTTCCAAAGTGTCTCAATCCTCTGACAGGGAAAATAAACTCCACATTTCTTCCCTAAATGGGTGACCCCTAATTAAAACAATCATCCCTGATTCTGGACTCACCCACAAGAGGAAATGTGTTTTCCACATCCACCTGATCAAAACCATTCAGGATCTTGTACACTTCAGTGAAACCATCCCTCACCCTTCTAAACTCCAGTGAAAATAAATTCAGTCTATCCAACCTATCCTCAAAGACAAGCTGTTATTCTAATTGTCAATCTAGTAAACCCCTGCTGAACCACCTCTGATGCATTTATATCCTTAAATAATGAGAGAAAAACTGTGCATTGTATTTGAGATGTCATCTCACCAATGCTCTGTATAATTGAAGTGTAATAACCTTAGGTTTACGTTCAGTTCCTCTTGTGATAAAGGATAGCATCCCATTAGTTTTCCAGTTTGTGTGCTCTACCTGCATTCTAACTTGTAAACTTCTGCACTTTGGAATTCTGCAGTCATTCTGTTAGAGTCTGCTTTTTCATTCTTTCTGCCAAAGTAAACAGCTTCACATTTTCCCTTATACTTAACCTGCCATATTTTGTCCTCCCGTTCAACCTACCTGTGTCCATCTGCAACCTCCTAATGTCTCCTTCACAACATAGCTTGCTACCTGTTGTTGTGTTGGATGTGAATTTAGCTACCATGCTTTCACATCCCTCATCCAAGTTGTAAAGTTGAGTAGCTGTGACCACTGAATCTCTAGATCAAATCCCAGCAGTTTTTACTTTGCTTGACTTGTCTTTACAGGTGGGTGTAGCCTCAGGTTTGTGTTTGATCCCAGTGATACTGTACCATTCCAATAATGAAAAGTCAAAGAAAAATCAAATATTTGATTGCATTACAATAAATACAAGCGTTAAGTACCAGCATCAGAAGTTTATGCTAAGCTTATATGAAATGCTGGTTTAGTACTCCAAATGGAGTATTGTGTACATTTCAGGGTAGTACACATTAGAAAGGATGAGAAGGCCTTGGAGAGGGTGCAGAGGAGATTTTCTAAATTGGCTCTATGGAACAGGATTATTTGTTCTAGGGAGAAACTGAAGAAGCTGGGGTAGTTCCTTCAGCAGAGAAGGTTAAGGTTTGATTTGATTTATTATTGTCACGTGTACCTAGGTACGGTGAAAAGTTTTGTTTTGCGATTTGTACAGGCAGATCATACCATACAAAGTGCATTAGGCTAACAGACCAGAGCGAAGATTGCAGTGTTACAGCTGCAGAGAAGGTGCGCAAAGAACGAGGTCAACATTAAATTTGAAATTTGAGATGTCCATTCAGAAGCCTAATAACAGCGAGGAAGGAGATTTGATAATGTTTTCAAATTCATGAAGGGTTTTGATGGAGTAAATAGGAATACGTTGTTTCCAGTACAGCGTTCTGCAGAAGAGTAATTGAATTCGAAGCATTAACTGCTTCTCCACAAATACATTCAGATCTCTTGACCTTCCTCCAGCGCTTTCTGTTTTTATTTCAGAGCTCCAGCATCTGTAGTATTTTGCGTTTATTTTGTAGAAGTTGTTACTGATGGGCCGATAGCTGGTGGACAAAGATTTAATATGATTGGCAAAAGAACCGGAAGTGATGTGAAGAAAAACTTTGCTTTAACTTAATGCACAGTTAGGATTTGGACTTCACTGCTTGATATGGTGGTGGATAGAGATTCACATTGATCTATTAAAGGGAACTGATAAATGCTGAAAGGAGAAAACATTGCAGAGGTTTATAGAGGGGTTTGGGAGTAACTGAATTGCTCCTTTTAAAGGTGTTGATGCACGTCTGATGTGCTGAATGACCTTCTATGCTGTACTGTTGTATGGTTCAAATTTTCTTAGTTTCTAAACTAGCACTCTGTAGTTAGGTACAAAGCTGCAATGAAAGATACTTTTACAGTAAAATTCAGCCATGCTGACTGCCGTAGGCGTTTGGAATTAAAGCAGAACTTCTGCAATCACTGAACAATTTAGCACAGTCATGTAGACCCACGGCTTTTTAGGGTGTTTGTGTCTGGATAAATGAGGAATCCAGTGAAGGTGATGTACTTGCCATGGTTGCTGTACAAACCAAAGCGTGGGTGCTGCTGGCTGTACAGCCACACTTTGTCCCCTGCACCCAGCTGGAGCATTACACTCTGGCTTTGCATCTCCCTGCGCTGAGTGTAATCTTCATTGAAAATCATGGCCTGCACCTCACTGAGATTCTTCATCAGCTTGACTGAGATGGCCTTCCAGGGATGTTTCCCAACGTTGAAGGAGAAATAGTAGGCACCTGGGATCTGGCATGTGAAGAAGCCGCTCTGCTTGTCAAAATGTTCACCAATGTTGATGTACTCTGTGTCGAATGTTACTGCTGCGTATGGCAGGTTCTGCATGTTCTCCCCAAGCAATGACTTGGTTCTGGCTGCGGAAAATGCAGAACGTATGTTGTCCTTTGGTCGAGGTGCTGTGAGGCAGCTCAAAGTAGACTGGTTTCTTTTCGGTTTAGCAATGGAATGGGAGCAGTTGGACGTGGCACGGAATGGAGGCAGACTGTTGCCTAACCAACAGGGTGGAAATTCAGGATAGACCAGGTAGCCAGTGAAGGTTGTGTATGGTCCTATGTTACTGTATAGAGCATACTTGGAGTTACCGTGCAGCAACAGCCAGACAGTATCACCTGTTTTCAATCTCAGCATCAAGCTCTGGCTCTGCACTTTGCGATTCTTTTGCCGATGATCATCGAAGGCTATTGCTTGAACCTCGTACCTGTTCTTCATCAGCATGACCGAGAGCATCTTCTTTGGATACTTTCCAACGGTGAATGAGAAATAATAAGCCCCAGGGATTCTGCAGATAAGTCTGCCTGTGTCTGGCCGGAAGTCATTCCCAATGTTAACCAAAAGTTTGTCAAATGTAACTGCATTCTGGAAACGTCCCATCATGCTGCTGGTCCTGGCTGCAGAGAAAGCAGATTGATCATGGAGACTGGAGTGGTAACCAGTTGCTGCTGTAAACAGCTGACGGTAGAGAGAATCAACAACTCCGACCAACAGCATGACTCTCAGAGTGATCATTTCTCCCTGAAACAAGGAACCATTTGAGTTGACAAGGATTAGAAATAAATATTGCCTAATCTAACAATATCCTGTTTGTTTGTTCTAGTCACCTTCATTTCACAACCTAGGGCTGCATCTAGAACCTAAATGAAAGGCAACGAAGAGACCCACAGTGAAGGCATGTTGTTAACTGGACCATTTTCTGACTGTTAAATACCTTTTAAGAGATGTATAATTGTGTAATGTCAGGTGTATATTGCAAGACTTATGAATCAGAGAGCCCATTTGAACCTCAATCTTTTTCATCAAAATCCATAGTATATCCTACTGTTTCCTTCTCCTTCATCCTTATCTGGCATTCTCCTAAACACATTGATACTATTCACACCCCATGGTAGCAACTTGCACATTTTCACCACTCCTCAGATAAAGAAGTTTCTTTTGAAATCCTAATTATTTTATTGGTGATTATCATATTCATGGCATATTATTATTTGCTTTTATTCACCGTTGGAAGCACCCTCTCTGTGTCTATTCAAACTGTCTGTAATTTTAAAGACCTGCATTAGGTAACCCACCCTCAGCCTTCTCCTTTTAAGAGAGAAGAGATTAAGTCTTTTTTCCTTTTTGCCTGATGGGTATAATTGGAAACATCAGTGTAAAGATGATACTTGACTGGTAATCCAGAGGACTGGACTAATGTTGAGGGAACTTGAGTTTAAATCCCACCACAGCATCTGGAAGAATATAAACTCAATTAATTAATATTTGGATTAAAATGCTGCTCACCCTAACAATCTTACTGTAGGATTGTTGTAACAGCATATCCGGTTTAATGAAGTCATTCATGTGACTCCTAACTGCCATCTGAAGTAACCTAGCAAGCTGCTACCCAGCAGAAATTTGTTGGGATTTTGGAATTTTAATCTTCCCACTGGGCCGGCAACAAGAGCATTGACTGGTGCTGGTGACAGAGCAATATTTAAAAAAATGTTTAATCAGACCAGAACAGTAACCAGCTTGTAGGTATATTAAAAATACTGAAATACAATCTCAGAAATAGTTTTCTGAACAGCTCTTGCACTATTCACAAGGACATGTAAGCTGTGTAACAGTTTCAGAATGTTACACTGTGCTCTGTGTGAATTCTTGCGTTGGTGTCTCCAAGGACCTTATAATTTCTTGGAATGAAAAAGTGAGAGGATGTGGTTCCTGCTTGTGAAAGTTTCTCTGGAGAAAATCGGGTCCATTATGTTCCAGATGCACACATCTTGAAAGTAAAATGGAAGTTGCAGGCTTGGTTGATGGGGCGTTTACAGCAAGTGGTGTCTCTTCCTCTGCATTCTTGTTCACTTCTCTCATTCTTAGAATCAATGTTCTGTGTAAATAGAGACTGGGAAAATCTATATGCACTATCTTTCTAAAGTGGATTTTAGGAACAAAGATTTCTTCAATCTAACACTTTGTTAACATAGCAACTCAAGAGGGGATTCAGGAGCAGAGGGACCTGAGTGTATATGTTCAAAAATAATTCAGAATAAAGGAGAGCAGTTAGAAAGCAAACAGCATCTTAGAGTTTATTAATGGAGGCATTTAGTCCAAGGAGCAAGGAGGTTTAGTTGAATTTGTGTAACACACTAGTTTGGCTTCAGCTGGGATATTGTGTTCAGTTTTGGGCATCATACTTGAGGAAAGATTTGAAGATATTGGAGAGAGTGGAGAAAAGATTCATGAGAATAGAATGAGAAATTTAAGTTATGAAGGTAAGTTGAATAAAGATTGTTTTCTTTGAATAAAAGAAGGCTGAGAGGAGATCTGATAGAGGTATTCAAAATGCTGAGAGATCTGGGCAGAGTAAATAGGGAGAAACTGTTCCCTTATGACGGGATCAAGAATAAGAGCGTGCAGATTTAAAGTAAATGATAAAAGAAGCAAAAATGCTGAGGGCAGTCGTCTTCACTCGGAGTGATTAGGGTCTGGGATGCACTGCCTGAGAATGTGGTGGAAGCAGGTTCAGTTGAAGCATTCAAAATGATTTTGACTGTTCACTGAATTGGAAGAAATGCAGTATTATGAGAAGGTCAGAGGATGGTACTGTAAATTGCTGATTTGGAGAGCTAGTGCATACATTTTTAATCACTCATGAGACTTGGGCGTTGCTGGCTGACCAGCATTTATTGTCCATGATAGCACAAATGGCAACCTCCTGTATTTGTAACAATTTTGTGATTCTTTCCCCATCTTGAAAGGGAGAATTAAGATATTTGAGGGAATGAAGGGATTTTTTTGAAATCAGTCGGTGGAGACTGTGGACCCCTCAACAATTGTGAACTCTCCTTTGCAAATTGATTTAAATGCATAATCAGAACACCACCTGGAATTTACGCCAATGCCCGTACTAGGAATAATACACAAATACACAAGGCTCTGGAGGCCAAGTCATTGAGTATATTTAAGACAGAGATAGGTTCTTGATTGGTCAGGGGATCAAGAGTAACAGGGAGAAGGCAGGAGAATGGTTTTGAGAAACATTTCAGTTGTGATCAAATGGTGGAACAGACTGAATGGGTTGAATGCCCTAATTCTGTTCCTATATCTTATGATCCTTTCTAGACCCAGTAGAACAACTACACGACATTACCAGTCCCCGTGAGTCCTAAAAACAGCAATCGTATCACTTTTCGTCTCTTTGAATCATTTTCCTCCTCTAGCTGCTGCTGCACCAAAATCATTTCAGTTCTCAATCCTGCAGATTTGTTACTGCAATCAAGGATGTCCTCATTAACACTTGGATGTTTGACACAGTGTATACGCCGGCTCCACTCTACTGATTTAAACAATCCAGTAACTGGTTATAAATAGAGAGTAAACATTCATTTATAAAATTAAAAATAATCCTGTAGTATTTAGAAAAAGTAAATATACTTACAAGAAAGGGCAGTAGGATTTTGATCTGTGAAGTGGTGGGATATAAATACTGAATAATTAAAATGCAGACCACTCTTATTGAAGCTGTGTTTCTGCAGGGATGAGAATACAAAGTCAATGCTATTTCTTTGTGGATTTCTCATCTCCGTGCATGAGATGCACTTTTGTATGTTCTGGTTTGCCTGTTAATGTTTGGTGCCAAGTGAATAACAGATGCCATGTACCATAAAGAATAGGGATCAGCAAACTAAATTCCCAGAAGCGTTTATTTTGTACATCAGCATTCCAACAGCTTAGCATCATTACACTGTAGTGGAAACTCATTCCAGTATAACACTAATTTTAATGTTGCTTCTAATTCCACTGCTAGACTGAGGTGGAGCTTTGACTGAATATTAGACATGGCTCATCTACAGGTAATGTTTGAGTATTTAGAGGTGCTTTTCCAGGCTATTGGTAGGCCCTTGTTATGCACTGTTCTTTATGCAACATTTGAAGTGTATGTGGGCGATCAGTGTATATGAGCTGCAGTCCACCAGCACTGGGTCTAGGTGCAGGAGCAGACATTTAAGACCAAGTAAAAGGCCCTTCTTAAAATAAATATTTTCTTGCCCTACATGTTAAATTGTACCCTGCTGGTGTTTTAGGCTCAGTGGGAATGTAGTCCCTGCGCAGTCCGGAGCTTAACCTAATTCAATTCCAATATAAACAATTCTCTCCAAACTGCCCTGTGCAATGGACTGGCAAAGCACTTGATTGTATCAGAGCCAACCAAGATAGCCCACTGTTATCTCTTTAAAGGAACTGGGGAAGGGCAATAATGCCAAAGGTGCCTATGTTCCAAGAATTATATACTGTTTAAATTATTTACAATCTTTGCGTTTAAGTTATGTGCTTTGCTCTTGCGTAGTTCCTCCCCTTGTTAGCATTGGCTAGAAACAATGGCTTGGACTGGCAATGGAGATTTTGTATGACTCAAGAAATCTGTGAGCAATGCTATAGCTTATATCCGGTAAACAATTCCCTGAGTGAGCAATTCAGATAACAGACTTAGACTGCAATGTAAACAACTGTAAAGTTGTTTTTTTTCGAGCTGGGTGCCTACAAGGATTGTTGCACATTTCAGTGAACAAATAGAATTGTTAATACATGATGCAAGGGAATTGCAATGTGATGTCAGAACTAATGAAGGTGATTGAAATTTGTCATGCAGAGTTAACCATCTTCTGTCTAACTTGATTATCTTTTTTTTCCCCTGAGTTCTGGAAAATTGCAGGAAGATTAGCTTATTCCTTGTTTCTGTGAAATTTTAAATCAGCTTCAAAGCAATTCCTTTTATTCATAATTTTTGGGTCTGATCCCCAGAGAAAGTAATTACAGGCTATTGTCTTGACAGGATGCAATTTGTCTGCTAAACCCATCTATGTTAGCCTCTAGCTAAATCACCCATTAATTCCACAAGTTACTTGGATTTTGACATACCTAAATGTTCAAAGCTGCTTGATGAGACTCTGTAGGATGTAACTGTTTGTTTCCAGCAGTTTCGAGTTAGCCTGCTCTGTTATATCAGCATTATCCCTGCTCCAGAACAGCAAATGAACAGCTGTGTGAACCATTTTATGTTTAGTGGACTAAACAGATCCCAGCCTGTGCTTTAATGAGATGTACAGCTTGTTGTGTAATAGAATGTACATGAAGTGAGATGGAAAGTGTTTTGGTCCCCATTCCTGACAGTCTGGAGGCAGGGAATGATTGCTATGTATCTGTTATACACCAGATTTGCCCAGTATGAGACCTCCAAACCCCTCTGTGAGCCTTGAGCTGTGGCGATCGAGTGCGTTCAGGCAACCAGCCTGCAAATTCCAAGCCAATATGATTCTGCCAATACCTTTCTATGATCCAGGGTGGGTGAGAAGGGAGATAAGGTGAGAGGAGCACTATCTGACAGAGACCCACTGCATCACTGAATGGTGCAGTATCCACCTGGTGTTTAACCAATCTGCTATGTTAGTTACCCTGGACGTACTGAGTTCAGTGATATTGTTGCAGTGCACACATCAGTGTTACACCTATCTGCTATGCACTATGGGAGGCTGGCCTCCAACTGTAACTTCCCAATGGAAGTTTCAATTAACCTGTCAAACCACAGGAAGTATTGTGTGTTTGAAACTAGTCTGTAGGAGGCACACTCAAACCCAGGATCTGCAGCAATCTTTTTTTCTTAAATTCCATTCTGGCATGGGTGTCACTCGCTGGGCCAGCATTTGTTGTCTGTCGCTGGTTGTCCTTGATGACGTGGTGGTGATGAGCTATCTTCTTGAACTGCTGCAGTACCTGTGCTGTACATGGACTCACAATGCTGCTAGGGAGGGAATTCTGGGTTTTTGACCCAGCTACAGTGAAGGATCAGTGATATATTTCCAAGTCAGGACATTTCCACTCGGGCTATTGCATAAAATTGTCCCTTTTCATCAATATAGGTGAAGTCCTGAGCAGATTTGCCGCCTTATTTAGAAGCAAGTACTAGCAGCAGCACTTAAATTGGGAGGGAAATATACGAGCTGTCCTGACAATAGGAGGATAAAGCAAATTCCCAAAGTAAGGACATGTTCAGAGATGGAGTCAGTTCCATATATTTTAGTTTGTGCAGGACTTTGTCCTTGTGTTTGCATTCCTGCTTTTCTGCTCTTTTTTTAGAAAGGAGTAATTTTCCACTGGAACCTTTTGGAGGGTAGTTTTTGAAAAGGTTGAGGCAATGGGAACACATTGAGGCAGTGAATCTCTGCAAGTCAGTGACTGTGCAGCAAGAAAATTACAGAATGCAATGAGCCAGTGATAGGTGAATTTCAGCGAGCCTGCTTGGTGCGCCGGGGTCAGTGACGGCATGTGACAATGGGGTGAGCCATATGTCAGAATGCACAGCTCTTCAGATTTGCCTCACTCCTAGAATATCAACGACTTGTCTTGAGTTTATAGACGCAGGCGGCCTGATTATTTGACAATTAAGTGTCTGCTGTATCTCAGACTCTATAACCATTTAGAAGTTGCACTAATTATCCTTTCATTAAGTATTGGATTAAACCTTCAATAAAACTGGATCCTTCCCGTGTTCTCGTGCTGCAGCTGGTGGTAATGTTGTATTTTTCCATGTCAGTGTTCAGGTGCTGCAATATGTGTCATAATGTTTGTATCATATTAATAAATCTGCAGTTGCCAGGAATTTAAAATTCCTGAGAGATCTTTCTCATCATACATTTAATGAGCAATTTTCCTTCTTCAAAATGAAGAACTTTCTCAGTTAAGAGAATACAATGTGTAGAGCTGGATGAACACAGGCCAAGCAGCATCAGAGGAGCAGGAACGCTGACGTTTCGGGCCTAGACCCTTCTTCAGTTGTTGTGTTTACAAGAATATTGGCAGGGTTTGAATATTGCAGCTCTGAGGAAATCTGATAGCGAGAACAGAGGAGGTCGAGAGGGTGACAAAACGAGGGGTTTTGATAGAGTAGACACGGAATACCTGTCTTTTCCCTTTAGTTGAGAGGTCACTTATCAGGGAGCACAGATTTAAGGTGATTGTAGAAGGATTAAGGAGACCTGGAAATCTCCTAAAGCAGTGGGTTGTGGGTATCTGGAATTCGCTCCCCAGTTTGGTGATTAAGGGTGACACCCTCAAATCATTTAAAAGGGACCTGGATCTGTAACTGAAGAACTTGAACCTGCAAGGCTACAGACTAGCTGCTGGCAAGGGGATCTAGAATGGGCAGCTGGCACAAACTCGATGGACTGAATGGCCTTTCTAAATGCCGGAACTTTTCTGTGGTTTCTAACTAGATGCCTGACCACAGCAGCTCTTGGTTAGGGAGTAGTAGAAACACTCAGGCTTCTTGTTACTGCATGTGGTGAAGATCAATGGATAGCAACATCCTGGAATTTACAGACATCAATAGAGAAGGAGTATGAGTCCAGCTACAATGTTCCTTTGCAGCCAAATAACTGCAGGTAATGACCTTAAGAGACTTGCCTCTGAATAATAGACACTTGGGTGTGGTTCTGAAGAATAAGCCCTGCTGGAATAAGACGCTTTAGGAGTGGCGAACAAAAAAATGGCAGTGAAAATGAGCAGAAAAGCACTCTTGGTTGGACTGATGGATCCTATTTAGGTACGCTTTTACTTGTCTCCAGGGAGCAGAGCCAGACAAAGTACTCTGTATGCAGATGTTTGTAAGGGCAGCAGATTGAAGCTGGATAAGGCTGTGGAGTGAGTGAATTTTCCCATTCTGTTTATCCTCGATGCTAATTAGTTTTCACAGCTCATGGAGATGAGGAGTAGTAGCTCAGTGGTAGGAGATTAGGGTCTGAACAAACAGGATCAGAACATTATTCCTATTTGTCCATGCTTTAATACATGAAAATAACATTCAGTCTCTTGTATAAAGGACATCGGGACCAAGCTAAAACCCATTATCAAATTTTCACTCTGTTGCATGACCAATATTGCTCTTTTATGCGGTGAGATGTATATCAAATACTAATTACTAATCTTCACTCCACTTATACCTTGTTCAGAGTTCAGATTTGATTCTCAGTTTCTTTTTAAGCTTCTGCCCTGTATTTGCAAAGGTTACAGTATGTTTTTAGTTTGATTCACTCATGGGATGAGGGCATGTCTGGCTAGGCCAGCACTTGTTACCCATCCCTAATTGCCCAGAAGGCAGTTGAGTCAGCCACGTTGCTATGGATCTGGAGTCGCATACAGGCCCAAATAGTTAAGGATATTAGTGAACCAGATGTGTTTTTCTGACAATCGACAATGAAGTCATGGTCATCATTAGACTCTTAATTCAAGATTTTTTTTCTAAATTGAATTCAAATTCCGCTATCTGCTATGGTGGGATTTGAACTCAGGTCCCCAGAACATTACCAGGCTCTTTAGATTAACAGTTCAGCAATAATACTACTAGGCCATCGCCTCCCCCCATTAGAATAGGGAAGTCTCATTTGGAGCTGTGCAAGGTGCTGGTGAGACCACAGCTGCAGTACAGTGAGCAGTTATGGACCCCTTATATAGGGAAAAATGTCATTTCCATTGGAGGCAGTTCAAAGAAGGTTGACTAGGATGATCCCTGGTACAGAGGGGTTGTCTAATGAGCAAAAGTTGAACAGGTTGACTTATTCTTCTAAACTCCAGCAAGTATGAAATGTGATCTCATTGAAATTACAGGATTCTTAAGTGGCTTGACAGGACACATGCCACAAGGGTGTTTCCCCTTGTGGGAGAGTCTAGGACCAGAGGGCATAGCCTCAAATAAAAGGGCACCAATTTAAGTTTGAGATGAGTAATTTCATCTGTGAGGGTTGTGTCTTTGGAATTTCTTGCCACAGAGAGCTGTGGGACAGAGTGCTTGTGTATATTTATAGCTGAGTCAGGTTCTTGATCAGTAGAGGTATAGAGATTTACAGCACAGAAGGAGGCTATTCAAACCATCATGTCTGTACTAGTTCCCAAAGAGCTACCAGCCCTATCTCTGTAGCCTTCTAAATTCATCCCTTTCAAATTTTTATCCAGCTCTGTTTTGAAACCTTCTCTCAAATCTGTTTCCACCACTCGCCCAGACAGTGCATTCCAAATCCTAACAACTCTGAGTAAAGAAGTTTCTCCTCATCTCACTCCTAGCTGTCATTGTGACAATCTTGAAATTGTGACCCCTAGTTACTGGCATACCAACTAGAGGAATCAGAATAGGTGAATAGAGGGTGAAATGCTCAAAAGTGGAAGTGAGGAATGGCAGGACAGCCATGATCTTATTGAATGGCAGCGCAGGCTAGAGGGGCCAAATGGCCTATTCCTGTTCCTATTTCTTATGGTCTCATTGTTCTCAATGCCAATATATCTTTCTCAAGATAAAGGTGCAAAAGCTGTTCGTAGTACTTACTCCATGGAGTCATATAGCATGGAAACAGACCCTTTGGTCCAAATCATCTGTGCCAAGCAGATATCCCAATCTGACCTAGTCCCATTTGCCAGTATTTGGCCCATAGCCCTCTAAACCCTTCCTATTCATATACCCATCCAGATACCTTTTAAATGTTGTAATTGTACCAGCCTCCTCCACTTCTTCTGGCATTCCATACACAGACCACCTTCTGCGTGGAAAAGTTGCCCCTTAGGTACTTTTTAAAATCTTTCCTCTGTCAGCTTAAACTTATGCTGTCTAGTTTTGGACTCCCTTACCTTTGGAAAAAGACCTTGGCTATTCACTTGATCCATGCCCCTCATGATTGTATAAACCTCTACAAGGTCATTGCTGAGTCTCTGATGCTCCAGGGGAAAAAAGTCCCTGGCCTATTCAGCCTCACCCTATAGCTCAACCCTCCAGTCCTGGCAACATCCTTGTAAATCTTTTCTACACCCATTCAGGTTAACAACATCTTTCCTATAGAAGAGCGACCAGAATTGCGCCCATTATTCCAAAAGCGGCATCACCAATGTCCTGCACAGCCGCAACATGACATCCCAACTCCTATATTCGATGCACTGACCAGTGAAGGCAAGCATGTGAGGAGAAGTCTTCTTCACCACCCTGTCTACTCAACTCCACTTTCAAGGAACTGTGCACCTGTACCCCTTAGTCTCTTTGTTCACTCCCCACAGCCCTACCATTAACTGTATACGTCCTGCCCTGGTTTGCCTTATCAAAATGCAACATCTCACACTTATCTAAACTCCATCTGCCACTCCTCAGCCCATTGACCCATCTGATCAAGGTCCTGTTGTAGCCTGAGGAAACCTTCTTTCTTCACTGCCCACTACTCCTCCTATTTTGGTGTCATCTGCAAACTTACTAACCATACTGCCTGTATTCACGTGCAAATTATTTATATAAATGACGAAAAGCAGAGGACCCAGCACCAATTGTTGTGGTACACCACTGGTCACAGGACTCCGGTCCAGAAAACAACCCTCTCCCACCACCCTTTATCTCCTCCCTTCAAGACAATTTTGTATCCAATTAGCCAGCTCCCCCTGGATCCCATGTGACCTAACCTTCCTTACCAGTCTACCAAGATTAACCTTGTCAAACACTTTGCTGAAGTCTATACAGACAATGTCTACCGCTGTACCTTCTTTGATCTTCTTTGAAATGTCAAAGAACTCTGTCAAGTTAGTGAGACGTGATTTCCTGTGCACAAAGCCACGTCGACTATCCCTAATCGATCCATGCCTTTTAAAATGCATGTAAATCCTATTCCTCAGAATCCCTTCCAATAATTCACCCGCCACTAATGTTAAGCTCGTTGGTCTGTAGTTCCCTAGCTTTTCCTTACAGCCTTTTTTTAAATAATGACACCACATTAGCCAGCTATGGTCCAACCAGTGCCTTGTGTAGTTTTAGTGAGACTTCCCTATTTTTATGCTCCATTTCCTTTTGAAGGAAAGACCAACAGTCATTTGCCTTCCCTAATACCTGCTGAATTAGGATATTAGCTGATTCATTCATGAGCATCCCCAAATAAATAATATTTAGCTCTTCTATTTTTCCTTCCAAAGTGCATAACCTCACATTTTCCCACATTATATTCCATGTGCCTAGTTTCTGCTCACTCACTCAACCTTTCTGTACTATATTTCTCTGTAGACTCTGTGTCATTCTCACTATTTACCTTCCCACTTATTTTTGTCTCATGGTCATTCAAAATCTGTCCCTGTACGAAATAAACTCCCTTTTGAGCAAGATGGCTAACGGCCGATCGCGTCTTCACACTGAGCTTTCAAAATACTTGATCCTCATTTCATAAAAATTGCTGAAACATGCACAAGTCATCGTCTGTGAACTCCCAGACTGGCCAGTAAGACGGTACCAGTTTGCACCATTGTATCATATAAATACATCATTGTGCATTCTCAGCTGAAATAACTTGCAAAATAGAATTTGTTGAGGTTGGTCAGCTCGCCGAGCTGGTTTCTTGTTTCACAGACGTTTCGTTATCATGCTTGGTAACATCCTCAGTGCAGCCTCCGATGAAGCATCAGTGTGTTTTCCCGCCTGGTTTTTAAACTCTGGGGTCTGTTGAGATGGATTGCCTCACTTCCGGTTTTCCTTCGTAGTGGAATGTATATGGGGTTGAGTTCAATGTGTTTATTAATAGCATGCTTCGTGGACTGCCATGCTTCCAGGAACCAACACCCCCCGAGTCTACAGCCTCCCTAAAGTGCACAAGCCGGAAGTCCCCCTCAGACCCATAGTCTCCCTACCAGGCACTCCATCGCACAGATTAGCCAAAGAACTACAAAGAAGACTCGGGGATCTAGTCAACAAGTCACCCCACTCTATCCACTCAGCCCAAGAATTCCTCAACTCCATCAAAGACATAAAGATAGAGAACGAAGAGACCATAATATCATTTGATGTCACTGCCTTATTCACATCAATAGACATACCACTAGCAAGGGAAACAATGACAACACTACTAGAACAAGAGCACGACCCAAGTGAAACCATCCCCAAGAACATGTTCAAACTATTGGACCTATGCCTCACCACCCACTTATCTTCAACGGCCAAACATAGGAGCAAATCAATTGGACTCCCATGGGATCACCTATCTCCGGATTCGTAGCAGAAGCAGCGATGCAAAGACTAGAAAGGACTGCCCTGCCGCAAATCTAACCAAAACGCTACGTAGACGACATCTTTGTCATCGTTAAATGGACCAAATTAGAGGAGAGACACAAACTTATAAAGAACGCCCTCACCGGAATAAAATTCACCAGAGAGGAGGAGAGGAACAAACAGCTCCCGTTCCTGGACATCATGGTAGAACGCAAGATAAATGGGGAACTGCAAATGAAAGTACACTGAAAAACCACACAGAGAGCAGGTACTGAACTTTAATAGTAACCATCCCAGAGCGCACAAACTAAGCTGCGTGCGAACACTATTTAAAAGGGCAGCAACATGGCACTATGCCAAGAGGAAGAAGAATACCTCTTCCAGGTTTTCAAGGAAAATGGATATTCAAAGAATTGGGTCAAAAGATATCTACACGAACAGCATCAGAAAGAGACTACATGCCCCGACACACTCACCACACTACCCTATATCAGGAACACGTCGGAACTCACCACAAGACTCCTATGACCGCTGGGCATCAGAGTGGCACGCAAGCCCACGTCAACCCTACGACAACTGCTCACTGGAACTAAAGACCCACTCCCTGCCATGGACAGGACCAATGTCATCTACAAGATACCCCGCAGAGGCTGCGAGAAACACTACATCGGACAAACAGGAAGGAAACTAACAGCAAGAGTACATGAACACCAACTGGCTACAAAAAGACACGACCAATACTCGCTCATCTCAATCCACATGGACAAGGAGAACCAGCACTTCGACTGGGACAACGCCAAGATCCTGAAACAGGCTGGTCAGAGACAGGCACGAGAATTCCTAGAAGCATGGCACTCCACGACACATACTGTTAATAAACACATTGAACTTGACCCCATATACATTCCACTACGAAGGAAAACTGGAAGTGAAGCAATCCATCTCAACGGACCCCAGAGTTTAAAAACCAGGCACGAGAAAACACTGACGCTTCATCGGAGGCTGCACTGAGGCATGGTAACGAAACATCTGCGAAACAAGAAACCAGCTCGGCAAGCCAAACAACCTTAAAACCCACAACCCGAGCTACAAATCTACTCCAAAACTTTAAATAGAATATATCTCTAAATATAGCATGGAGGCTAACACATTATCCCTGTACGGTGCAATAAATTACCTTTTTTTTCCTCTTGAAAAAGAATCTCATTTTTAAATTGGTCAGGCAGGAGTTAGATGGTGGAAGGAGCTGCAAAGTCCCTGCACCTACCTGTATCTGGCACTAGGTGGAGGGCATCAGTAAAGTTCAAAACCAATTGAGAAGGTACCAGCTTCATGGCAAATGCCCCATGCAAAAGCCAAAGGTGAGGGGATGGGGAGGAAGCAAGACCAGGCAGGGGTGGGGAGTTTGGCACACTGGGAGGTGAGGCTACACTGGCAGCAGGGAATGACATTAAACCAGGACTATAAATCTAATGCAAACAAGTGCTGTTGAAGCACAATTAAGTGGGACACTTAAAGCAAGGACTTAGTGTTTTCAATCAGTCCTGAATCCAAAATTGGCTTTAACTGATGGGGTGCCTTTATCATTTGATTTTGATTCTAGTTTGAGTGACATCCCTCCGTATCCCAGCTGATATTCTTTAACAAAAAGGAAGAAAGGAATTGTACTTGACATTCTTTTAAAGTCACTGAAGACAGCTTGTTGAATCTGTTGTAAGGTTTCTGCCTGCATAAAATGTTAAATGGTCTGCCTCCTGAGTAGGTGGTGTTGGTGATCTTCCTTCTTGAATCACTGCAGCGGTTCCTGGGGTATTGGAACTACCTCTCGAACAGCGCTGTGAAAACTTGAATTGCAGTAGTTTGAGAAGACGCACCCCCTTCCTATTTTCACATTGAGATTTTACAGGGTCCTTGTACACAGTAATCTGATGCAAGTTAATGGGGTCTATGAATATGGTAATCTGATGTAGTTTACAACACCTGTGCGTGCTATAATCCGATGCAGTTTTACAGGGTCACGTGTACGGTAATCTACGTTTTTATCCTAAGGGTTTGAATTTTGTTTGTGTAATTACAATTCTTATGCATTTAATTTTTTTCTTTCAGGTACAGACTGTCTGCTGGCATCCATTTGAAGCACAGACACTTCTCTCTGGATCATTTGACAAGTGAGAGTTTGGCATCTGCTTCAGTTTCCTAAGTTGTACCCTTGCCTCTGTAGACTGGATGATGTCTAATGCACCAAGACAAGCACCACCTCATGTTTGCAGTCTCATTCCCATGTTTCATGGCGCAACCAATCTCTCTGTCTGACTTCCTGCAGACCAATACTGGTTGTATGGTATAATATATACCATATGTTGTCTGTATGGTGTATTATGGACCCGCCTGTCCCGAGGTAGGGGTGATGATCCGAACTGGCCTGTCCGGGGGGTGGGGGGATCTGACCTATGGCAGATGGTGATGTTTGAATTTGGTAAAGTCTTGAATTCAAAGCTGGCTAAATGACCAAAGCGTAAACACTCTTTGTTTTCAAGAAATGCCATCTGATTCAGAATTAAATCTGTCATCCTTGTATGTGGTTGACTATCCTGCAAAATGGCAGAACAAATCCAGTAGGGATGGGCAATGCTGGCTTAGCCAGTGTTGCTCAAATCCCATGAATTAATTTTTAAAATGATGTAACTTTTTCTGGGGGGGTCATAATAATTGCCTACTCATTTCTCACTCCCCCACCTGGCCCACAGAGAGATGTATGGTGTTGGTAGCTGAGAGCTGCACTTCAGTGTGAATCCCTTGTGATCTGAATGGCCTTGGGTATCTCTGAGAGTATCAGGCTGACTGATGTCACGTGAAGCCAAGACTGAAACTTTCCTTCAATCTGATGGTATTGACCGTAACATCTTGGATACCTACAGGTCAGCCAGACTGTATGACTGCCGGAATCCAAAGGAGAACTGTCGCACTTGGAGGTTCAGTGGGGAGGTTGAACGAGTGAAGTGGAATCATTTTTCACCATGTAACTTCCTGGTGAGTTTTATTCTGGGTACAGGCTGGGTCATTGGTGATTGAGTGAGAATAGAAACCCTAATTCAATCCAACTGATTTATAGAGTCATAAACTTGTACAGCATTGAAACAGATTCTTTGGTCCAACTCATCCACGCCGACCAGATATCCTAAGTAAATCTAGTCCCGTTTTCAGCATTTGGCCCATATTCCTCTAGACGCTTCCTATTCATATACCTATCCAGATGCCTTTTAAATGTTGTAATTGTACCAGCCTCCAGCACTTCCTCTGGCAGCTCATTCCATGCAAACAACACTCTCTGCTTGAAAAAGTCGCCCTGTAGGTCCCTTTTAAATCTTTCCCCTCTCACCTTAAACCTATGCCATCTTGTTTTAGACTCCACTGCCCTGGGAAAAAGACCTTGATTATTCACCCTGTCCATGACTTTCATGATTTTATAAACCTGTATAAGGTCACCCCTCAGCCTCCAATGCTCCAGGGGATAAAGCCCCAGCCTATACAGCCTCTTCCTATGGCTTAAACCCTCCAACCCCAGCAACAATCTTGGAAATCTTTTCTGAACCCTTTCAAGTTTAACAACATCTTTCCTATAGCAGGGAGACTAAAATTGAATGCAGAATTCCAAATGTGGTAGAACCAATGTCCTGTGCAGCTGCAATATGACCTCCCAACTTCTACACTCAATGTACTGACTAATAAAGACAAGCGTACCAAATGCCGCCTTCACCATCCTGTCTGCATGAGACTCCACTTTCAAAGAGCTATGATTTGATGTACTGCCCCCACCTGGATACAGATGAGTAAAGGTGTAGCTAGATTGCAGACTATGACTCCTTGGAACAGGAAGAGGAGGAGGGAAATATCATCTGATATTGTCGGGGATGTAGTGACGAGCAGGACAGACAGCATCCTGTGTTAGCAGGATTGAGAGGCCCATGTGGTTTGCTGCTTTCATGCTGCTAGGGTGAAGGATAGTGGAGACTGGCTGACAACAGTAGAGGAGGCTGGAAGCAATCTGGTTTGGAGAGTATTGGGAATCACCTGCTGAATCACAAGACAGGGTGAAACCTCGACAAATCAGCTGCAACCTTTTAACCAGGTAACTAAAGTAGTGAACGGGGAATGTCTGAGGGTGTTATTCATTTGGACTTCTTGTAGGCATTTGATAAATTCCCTTGAGACTGTTCTCGAAAGCTGAAGATCATGGAATTAAAGACCATTTTGTCTGGGTTTAGCAGTTGATTGAGTGACGGGAAAGGAGAGTCAGGATAATATCTTGCAATGTTCCCTCTAAGCTGCCTTTTGGAATTTCCATGTACTCCAATCAGCATGCCGAGCATTGACATCTGGTTTCGGAAGCTGCAGCTGGGTATGGACCTCGGGGAACATAGATGTGCAGTCTCTTCTTGGGATGTGGCAAAGGCTTCGTGTAAGGAGCCTCAACTATTCAATGCATTGATGATTGAAATGGGGATGGAGAACCACATATCCAGTTTTACCAGTACCATCAGGATAGAGACAGCAGCATGAGCAACATACTTAGAAGCATAAAGTTGAGATATTGATAGGCCAAAATTATAACAAATGGATTTTGTTGTAGGCAAATGTGGACCATCCACTTTGGATTTCAAAGGAAAATACGGGATGCTTTCTACATGGTGAGAGCAGAGGTCCAGAGAGATTTGTGGGTCATGATTCAGCTGTACACAATCCTGCTAGACTGCAGCTGAGGTTCTACAAGTAGTTCTGGGCGTCACACTTTACAAAGTCTATATTTCCCTTTGATCAGCAAAATGTACATTCACTGGAATGATACCTCCATTCCAAAGACGGACTTACCAGGAGAGATTACACACACTGTACTTGTAGTCCCTGGAATCTAGAAACATTCAATGGTGAATTGATCAGAGTATTCAAAATATTAAGAGGTACTGGCAGGGTAGATATAGCGAAACTATTTTCTACTGGTTCAGGAAATCTAAGGCTGAGGGCCATTTGTCTAAAAATTAAACCTGGCCATTTGGAAGTACAATTAGGAATTGTTACTACACAGAAGTTTGCAACTTCTCTGCATACAGCATTTGCTGCTGGATCAATTGTTAATTTTAAATCTGAGATTGATCAATCCTTGTTATTGCAAAGGTATAAATGGATAAAAAGCAAAGGTGGATATATGGAGTTAGGTCCCATATCAGTCATGATTTAACTGGATGGCAGAACAGGTTTGAAGGGCTGAACAACCTCTTGTGTTCTTGGCAAGATGACCAAGTTTCTGAGGGAGCACTGTTTTTGAAAGCAAGAGAGTTGTTGGGATTTTACAGCTCAGAGTTTGACAGTTTGGTTGCTGAGTTTGCTGGTGAATTCCTGAAAGGAATATTTAAGAAATTTTGAGATAGTGGGAAGAAGGGTCCAGACCCGAAACGTCAGATTTCCTGCTCCTATGATGCTGCTTGGCCTGCTGTGTTCATCCAGCTCTTCACCTTGGTATTTGAGAAATTTTAATCTTTGATTGAAGGTTAACACTAACTGTGGATCTTTCAGGCCAGCACAGAGGATGGTTTTGTGTACTGCTTGGATGCGCGTTCAGATAAACCACTTTTCACGCTGAAAGCTCATGATGGAGAAGTAACAGGTAAGAAACAATTTATTAACTAATCACAATTCAGAAACCACACGATCTGTTTCTTCGCTCTATTGGCTCTGACTTCCAAACCATGCAACAGAATTTGTTCTCGGCTGATTTCACCTTTTCATTGTTATTTTGACTAGATCATTTCAAACTTGAATAAATGCATGTTTTTTTAATTGATAATGGTCTGTATCATTGAGTTCTTGAGTGGGGTTCTAGAGACTAATGGGAACAGTTTGGAGCAAGCCATCCAAATTAAATATCAGTACTTATCACTTTGGAGTGATTAGCTGTAGTAGAGTCTAATTATTAATCCAACATGTCCTAATCCAGATTGATTGATCCATATAAAACATGGGTGAGGCCACATGTGAAGATATGTGTCCAGTTTTGGTCACCTCATTACAGGAAGGGCATAATTGGTCCAGCGAGAAGACAGGAGATTTACAAGAATGTTGCCAAAACTTGACTGCATCTGTGAGGAAAGATTTGATAAGGTAGAGTTGTCTTTCTTAGAACAGAGGAGGCTTGGGAGTGACTTAATTCAGATGTACGATGTAATAAGGGGCTTAGACACAATGGACAGGGAAAACCTGTTTTTCCTCCCAGCAGAAAGTTCATTTACGAGGGGCCACAGAGTTAAGATGATTGATAGAAGGATTAGGGAGGACATGAAAATCTGTTTCATGCAGGAGGTAGTGGCTTTGTGGAGTTCGTAGTCTAATTTAATTCAAGCAGAAATCTCAACTTATTTAAAAACACCCTGAATCTGCATCTGAAGTACACAAAACCCTAAGAAATAGGAACAGGAGTAGGCCATTTGGCCCCTCAAGCTTGCTCAACCATTCAGTAGGATCATGGCTGATCTGAGATTTCTCCTGCCTACTTTCCTGCCCTTTCCCTGTAACCCTTGATTTCCCCATCTGTCACTGTCCACCAGCTACAAAATACAGGTCAGCTCCAACTGCATACAGAAACTGGATGTCATCCAGGACAAAGCAGCCCGCTTGATGGGCTGCACAGCCTCAAATATTCACTCACTCGACTGCCAATGTTCAGTATAGCAGTCTGTACCGTCTACATAGTGCACTATAGAAATTCACCAAGACTCCTTAGACAGCATCTTCTAAACCTTGGGCTACTACTGTTTAGAAGGATGGGGGCAGCAGGTACAGGGGAACACCACCACATGTAAAATCCTCTCCAAGTCTCTCACTATTCTGACTCAGTAATGTACTAACGTTCCTTCAGTGATGCTGGGTCAAAGTCCTGGAACTTCCTCCTTAACCACATTGTGGGAGTACCGACAGCAAATGCATTGCAGCGGGTCAAGAAGGCAGCTTTTCCCAAAGCTCTTCTCAATCTCATCAATAAACACTGACCTAGCAAGCAGCACCTACGCCCCTGAATGGAGCAAAAGAAGACCTCCATTAAATTTTCCTCCCTTCCTTCCGTCTTCTCTGTTGTGAACAACTTTGAAGTCAGAGTCACTGTTGCATAGCTGAATCTGTCACGAATTTGAGCCCAGTAACTCAAAGAGCGAGCAACGACTGATGTTATCACGTCAAGTTGTTTAAGACACTGGAGCAGCTCATTCTTCTGGCTTCTGTGCAATTTTACACCACTAACCCATGTCACAAACAGGTTCATGTTGTGGGAGAGAAGGCAAGGGGTGGTTAAAGTCGCATTTAATGGTTCAGGCAGTGCAGCATTCCTGCTAACAGAACAGTGTTATTAATATTGTAATACAATGTCAGCCCAGGCCAGTCCTCTCAATATGATGTGTGTGGCTAAGATTTGAGAGGGTGCCCTTGTCCCATAGCATGTTAAAGTGTATGTTTTTGACTTGGCACCTCACGACCACAACCTGCTGCGGGCACAGATTTACATGTGTACAGAGCAAAGAAGTGTGATGGAAGTCAGTAAAATTTAGGAATTGTAACCATACACATTGTGCTAGATTTGGTGCAGACTCTCCTATCCAACAGGGTGTTGTCAGTGCCAGTCATGGTGCTGTGCCCATTGGCAAAACCAAGCTGGAGCTAAGGTGCCACAGTAAAAAGCAACATAGAAGAGCAGTGACCAAATATCTTCAAATTTTTGACTAAATTTCCTGCTCAGGCACTTCAGCTGTAGCCTGGCAGAGACCCTGGTGTTAATGGACGTTTAGTTTATGTGAACAGGATTGGCATCCAGCCCTGGCCATGGCCCTATACCCAACTCTATGACTGTAGGCTTTGCCAGGTTATTGTTACTGTGTGTCATCCAATGGGATCTGATGAGGTAGGCAAGGTTCTATTGATGTTAGTCTCTATTCAATTCTGATTGGTAAAGCGTGTGTTTGAATTTTCCTTTAGGTAGCAATCCTCTATCTGTATTTGTATGAGTTACTGTTGCTTTGCAAATTGTGCTCCATGCCCCCTCTGGAGGTCAGGCAGGTAAATGAAGTTAAGGTGCAGAACAGCCATGTTCGGACTGAATAACAAAATGGGCCCGAGGCCTGTTCTTGTGCACTTAATTTCCCTCTCTGTATTCCTAAGAGTTACTGCAAGATCTGATTGCTGGCAACAGCATTTGATAAACCACCTTAGTTTCAAACTCGATTTGTTTCTTCAGGTTTGGAGCTCAGTAGCCAAATCCAAGGCTGCCTGGTAACATCGTCTTCTGATAAACACGTGAAGGTTTGGGACATTTTGGGGAATAAGCCCAGCTTGGTACATTCCAGGGATATGAAAATGGTAAGTGACTGAAAAGCTGAGAGGAATAAGCTTGAAGGGAAGAACCAGCAAAAAAGCTTTGGTAATCTGGTCAATGTCCGAATGATAAAAGTGTCTGCAGCCGATTGATCTTCTGCAGCTCCCAGTGCAACGTAAATGCAGACTATTTTTCTGTTCTATAGAATGACCCCCTCGCAGGTCAAAACTATCAACCTGTGTGGATGTTTTATGAGATGGCAAGAACTGCAGATGCTGGAGTCAGAGTCAATACGGTGTGGAGCTGGAGGAACACAACAGGTCAGGCAGCATCAGAGGAGCAGGAAAGTCCACATTTCAGGTTGGGATCCTTCATCAGGACTGATCCATCCTGATAAAGGGTTTAAACCAAAACGTCGACTTTCCTGCTCCCGTGCTGCCTGACCTGCTGTGTTCCTCCAGCTCCACACTTGACTCTGAATTGGACGTTTCATGATGCACCTCTGTGGCCATCACTTCCTGAGATGGGGCTTGAACCCTGACCTTCTAGAACACCTGCCCTAATCTTTCCCCAGTTAGTATCAGTTGTTCTTAGTCACAAATAGAGGATGCACATATACACACTTGATTCGCTCATTGGCATCCTTCGTAGCAGTTCAAATGTTGACAGTGCCTGTTGTTCGAGCACGTTAACTGAGTGTCAGTGTGTTGCTGCAGCTATAGATTAAAAGCTGTTAATCAGTTGGTGAACTGTGTATTTGCAGCTTGTTGTCTTGATGGAGGGGGTTATTTCCAACTTTACAATTTGATATTAGTGTGTCTCTCAGTCCCAGTACAATAAGATCCCGGTCTCTGCTGCTGGTGCAACTTGTAATGATGGTGAGACAGCAAACAGTGCTCTGGTCAGGTTCAGAGATAGTGCTGGGCTAGGGTGGGGTAAGTGCTGAGTGAGAGAGCTTGGGGGCATGTGAGGTGATTGCCTGGATACTTTTGAGTTATTGAACTAATTTGATCTGTAGTTTCAATCCTGTGACGTTGCCACTTTCTGTTGCAGGGTGTGGTGTTTTGTGCAGCTTGTTGTCCAGACTCACCATTTCTCTACTGTTTTGGAGGTCAGAAGGGAGGTCTGCGCATGTGGGACATCACCAGCATCTCTGCAGGTAATGGCTGGCACTGATCACCTCTGCTTTCTGAATACTAGCACCTCACTGGCATAAACTGAGCATGTTTGTGTAGCGTGTTGATCAAATAGACAAACATGTGAAGATCATTCCTGCAGTTGGGAGATGAGTGACAATGAGACGTTATTTTAATAGTCAGTGAGTAATGAGAGGGGTTAAGAAAGGTGAAGGTTCATCGTGACACTGAATCTTTTACCACAGGTAGCGATTGAGACAGAAGTTGTTGTATCTTGAAAGGGAAATTTGTAAAATTATTTGAATTAGAGGAAGACGTGAGTGTGGGTAAATGGTGAGGTCACATTTCAATTGTTCCAGCAGAGAGGCAGTGCAGACTCAATAGGCTGAATGGTCGTCTTTTACATAAACTTTGGCTCAGTAGATCATTTTATTAAAAAGTAGCAAACTTTTAACCTTCCATGGGATATGGGTGTTCTGGTCTTATTGCCTGTCTCTACCAGCTCTTGAGAAGGAGGTTGTGAGCTGCTGCTATCATTGCGGTATAGGGATACCCACAATGTTGTTAAAAACGTTCTGTGATTTTGACCAGTGACTGTGAAGAACAGTGATATGTTTCCAAGTCAGGATGATGTGTGGGACTTGGAAGGGAACGTGCAGGGATTGGTGCCTCTTAGCGTATACTTGGAGTGTAATAATATTTTTGGTAACAGATGAAGCAACCTCCTGCTGATGGGACTGGTGTTGGTATTAAAGAAGATAAAATAGTTTATAGGTCAGAGGACTCAGTGACCAGAGGATTTAAGGTAACCGGCACAAAAAAGGCGATAAATGGAAACTATTTTATTGGTGCAAGTTGTGACCAGGAACGTGTTGTCCAAAAGGGCATTGAAACAGATTGAGTAGTAACTTTTCAATAAGGAATTTTATGAATACTCGTGCAGAAATATTACAGGGCTATGAAGAAAGAGCTAGGGTGTGAAGTTAAATGGATAATGCTGTCAAATAACTGGCACATGGGCTGAACAGCCTCCTGTGCTGTATCATTTGTTTATTGTGTGGTATTGAAGGCAGTGCTTGTTCAGTTGATAGTGATTGGAAGGTTGTGTTACATTGTCAGTATTGTGTCTGAAGCTGTTTTTTCACAGTGTAATCTCTTTGAAAACTTTAGTGTTTCAGTTGCTGTGTGAGAGAGTTTGGATATTATTCAAGTAGAATTCCAGATTCCCCAGAATCTTAGATTTCAGGCATTGAACATTGAAACACAGAGAGTAGCTGATGCGCACATGTTCTGTGTTGAGGTGTTCATAGTAATTTGCATTGGAAGATGGTTGTATTCAAGTTAGCACAAAGGCTATCTTATCCAAAAAAGTTATATTTTCTGAAAATATCCGGCCTCATGTTAGCCTTGGCTTAGTTGGCAACATTCTGGCCTCTGAGAATCAAGGCTCTGTGTTCAGATCCTTCTCAAGAATGGGCACTGTATAAGCATTTTCAGGTGGCAGGGCATTCTTCTTTACTTCAATAAAAGCTAAATACTGTGAATGCTGAAAATCTGACCTTCAGCAGGTCTGGTAGCATCTGTGTAGAGAGAAATAGAGTTCACGTTTTGAGACTGATATGACTTGTCCTTACAATTCTCTTCAGAGTTTTGTTTGTTGAGCTGAGTAGCTCTCCAGGCCATTTTAGAGGACAATTAAGTGTCAGTCACATTGCTGAGTGCGTGGAGTCACGTGTAGGCCAGAGCAGGTAAAGATGGCAGATTTCCTTCCCTAAAGGACATTAATGCATCAGGTGATTCCTGCTCCTCTGATGCTGCTTGGCCTGCTGTGTTCATCCAGCTCTATACCTTGTTATATCATTAGAACTAGTTCCTTTTCACATGGAGATTTCAATGATTTCAAAATTCACCATCTGCCATGGTGGGATTTCGATCCTTGTCCTCAGAACATAAGCCTGGAGCTCTGGATTATTAGTCCAGTGACATTACCAGTACACCACTGCATCTCCTTTGTTTATAACATGGCCTGCCTTGAAGAATTTTTAGAACAGAATTGTAACCTTGTGTTGCCCTATCCTGTTTGCTCCTTTCTTTGCTTTTAAGCCTTACGCTGATTTTGTGGAAAATGCACTGAAGTTCAGTCCCTCATTTCCTTGTTTGTGTTACTGTGTTGACTTTTAGTGAACATGGCCTTTGGATCTCGTGAAAGATTGCAGGTAGCTGCACCATGGAGGTCATCGGTTACTAGCTCTGTGACTAGCAGCACGACAGAGAGTGCAAATGGAATCTTAGTCTGAAGAGCGCAGACACTTACAACCTCAGAGGACATCTCCTTACAACCTCCCAGTTCCTCTTGTTAATATGCATTGATTGCATCAAGGAAAGACGATACCAGCTGATTCTTTTTAATGTCTTATTATGTTATATAAAATTATTGGGCAGGTATCCTGTCTCATTTGTGTAATAAAGTTGAACATTGCTTATAGTTGTGCAAGTTAATGCTTTCACATTATTGGATCTAAATATAAGATGGTTGTGAGGACTTGTAAAGAATCTCTGATCCATGTTAACCATCAGTGCAAACAGAACTCAATTCACTGACCATTGACCTAAACCATTTTGACATTGAGAGGGAATACGGTCAGGATTGGTTTAGAAACATGGTTAGTACATTACCATCACATCCACACCTTTATAAAAGAATCAACAGGGACAATGGAGATTATTATTTCAAAGGAAATGGACAGGGGGACATTGGTAAGGTGACTAACGTTATAGTGCCAGCTATTGAATGAGCAGTCCACACCATACCATTGTGTCCTGCCTCTCTCTGTAACCTGAGCGTTCTTCGTTTCCAGATAACTGATGACTTCCTTTTGAATGTCCTAATTAAACCAGCCTCCACAGCACACTCAAGCAGTACATTCCAGATCCTCACCACTTGCTGCATGAAGTTGTTCCTTCTACCATTTTCAATCCTTTACTAATTTGTTGATGAGAAATTTGCCAGGCTAAGAGGGGCAGGGTAGGACTAATTGGAGAGTTCATTCAAAGAGCCAGCACAGGCATAATGGACCATATAGCCTCCTGTATTTGTATCATTGGAGGAGACGGGGTCTGCATGAGTTTTGAAGAATGAAGGCCGACCTTATTGAAACTTACAAAATTCTTACAGGATGAATATAGAGAACCTGTTTGCCCTGGACAATGAGTCTAGAACCAGGGGATACAATCTGAACATAAGGGTTAGTCTATTTAAAACTGAAGTAAAGAATAATTGCTTCACGTTGGGTGATTAGAAATATCTACCGTAGAGAGCTGTGGAGGCTCTGTTATTGAGCATGTCCAAGACAGGTGGATAGATTTCTAGATAATAACAACATCAAGGGATATGTAGGTAGTGTGAAAAATGGTGTTTAGATGATCAACCACGATCTAATTGAAAGTCTGAACAGGCTCAATGGGCTGTATGACCTATTCCTGATTCTATGTTTCTGTTTCATCCACAAATTCCTCAGGCATATAACAAAACTACAGAAGGAGAAATCGAGAGCAATTGAATTGAACCACAGCAATAAGAGTTAGGCCATTTAGCCTTTCAAGCCTGCCTTGCTGTTCATTACTATCATGGCTGGTCAAACACTTCAGTGCATTTTAACTACTTTGTCCCCAAAACCGTTTGTGCCACTGGTAATCAGAAATCTCTTAATCTTTGCCTTAAACATACTCAAAAGACTGAATGTCTACAATCCTGATTTTAGGAAAGTCAAAAGATTCACAAGCCTCTGACAAAATAAATTCTGCTAATCTCTGATCCAAATGGCATCCCCTTATGAAATTGTGCTCCCGGTTCTAGATTTCCCCAACAAGATGAAATGTTTTACGTTGTCTATCTCCTTAAAGATATAAGTTTCAGTGAGAGCACCTCTCGTTCTTGGAGACTGAGCCTGGTTTGCTGTTGTGTGTGGTGTTATATGTATAATGGCAACAGAGCTACTTTAACACCAAAATATCCCAAAGAATCTCGGATATGTTATTGAACTAAACTTGACCTTGAGTGACATGGGGTACTGGTGTAGGTGACAAGAATGGGAAGATATGGGGAAAGTTTTCAGAGCTTAGGATCCAGGCATCTGAATGTCTGCCTAGCAATAGAACGATTCAAATTAGGAAACTGAAGATGATATAATTAACCAATATTTTGGCAGTTTGGACCATTGGAATTGATTACACATGTGGGAGGGGAGGAGTTGACAAAGCTCCTTATAAATGATGTCATCAAGATGACAAATAAGAGGCAGTTAAGGATAGATCCTTGTGGATACTAGCAGTAGTGGTGTAGGAATGGGAAGTGAAGCCACCACAGATGATTCTCTGGCCATGACTGGATAGATATGAGAACAGGTGAGTGAAATCCCAGCTACCTCATCCACAGTGACAAAGGAGTCTGTGAGTTCTTTGTTCATGGTGATGTAGAAGCATTTAAAACATGGCTTGCAGAAAATAAGCTGAGAGTTGTATTTGGATTGCACGGTGATCCACGGGTAGCAGATTTGCACATAGTGTGTGTTTTATATATATTGGAAGGAGACAATGGGAAATTCAATGATATTTCACTGCAATGAGGACTGTAAATCACTTTAGGAAACTATCTGGGGCACACAGTGACAGCAAAAGAAGCATAAAATAATAAGTTGCAAAACAGAAGTTGCTGGGAAAGCTCAGCAGGTCTGGCAGCATCTGTGGAGAGAAAGCAGTGTTAACGTCTGGGGTCCAGTGACCCTTTCTCAGAACCTACCGGAAACGTCAACTCTGATTTCTCTTGCACAGATGCTGAAAGACCTGCTGAGCTTTTCCAAGAACTTCTGTGTTTGTTTCTGATTTACAGCATCCGCAGTTCTTTCGATTTTTAAATAATAAGCTGCGTTGGTTCTTTCAGTAACAACAGCATTGATCTTTCCTTTAACGTTGCAATGGTCTTCCTTGCAACAACTGCATTGGCTCTTTACATTGGTCCTTCCCTTAACTGCATTGATCCTTCCTGTAACAAACTGCATTGCTCCTTTCTATAACTATATTGATCCTTCCCTCAAAATGCTGCACTGGTGTACTTAGAACAGCTGCACTACTCCATTCTGTAACAACTGTTGTGCTGTTTCTTCTCCCAGTTGAGTTGGTCCCTTCTGCATAATACTGCGTTGGCCCTTCCCTCAACGTGCCGTGTGCGGGAGCTGCTTCTAACAACTGCATTACTCTAACTAACAAGGTGAGTCCATCCACTGACGCAACGATGAGATAAATACGCACATTATTTTATAAACAATGAACTGGTTACGTTTTAATTCACTCAAAATCTAACATCAAAGGTAACTGACTATAAACAAGCCATGGTTTACCAACATTGCCCACGTGCTACTGTTACTATGGGAACTATTTTCGAGCAATGAACTCAGATAAATCTGCAATTCAAAATGAGAGCTGGGACTTGCAATCTAATGGAATTTTACAAGGTAACTGTCGAACTCCAGGCACTGGGAACTTGTCCCAATCACTGACTTCCATTTACACCCGGAAACGTAGTAGCTTCGTGCATTATTCGTGCTGGGTATTCCCCGCAGGAATATTTGTCGGCAACCAGAATGTGAAACATCCCAGCAATAATAAGGATTAATTCCCAGCCAGAATGCAATGTTTAATCGCAGCAGCAGCATTTGCTCTGATCATTTAACACTGAAATGTAAACAGGTAATGAATTATATTCCCATTGGTGATAGAGGACTTGGAGAAAACACACAGGTACTGGGGAGTGTGAAGTGTTGCTTAAAAAGAAGTATGTAGATAGACAGTAACAGAAATTGTTCCATTGCTTGATCTCCATTAACACTTAAACGTGAGCCAGTGTGTGTAAGTTAATGCCATTACAATGGATTTGAGGTCGTCACTCGAATCCGGGAAATGATCATTTGGGTACAGGAAGACCCCGTAATCAACGGTGATAAATGACCTGAGTCAGAGGTAGATACATTCTTGCTTGAATGAAAGATGGTCTGGGATGGGGGGAGGTGTAGCCTTAATCTTGTTGAACATTGAGCAAGTTCGAGGGGCCGAATGGCCTACTCCTTGCTCTTAATTCATACGTTGGTATGTTTATAGCGACCCTTTGTCATATAGAGTCTGTGACAGCTTGTACAGAAATTCTGCCAGTGTCACTCTCAACTCACAGTTTATTTACTTCAAGGTCCCATCCAATTTCCTTTTGAAACCATTCATGCTCGCCAGCTGTAAGTTCGCCATTAGCACTCACTGCAGAAATAAATCCTTTCTCACATCTGACCCTCCCGTCCCCACATCTCATGGTCTAAACCTTGCATCAGTCTCCCCTCATCCTTCTATCTTCAGCTAATTGGAACTGCTTCTCCTTGTTTACCTTTCCCAAACCTTTCACTATCTTGTCCACCTCAATCAGACCTCTTCAATAGGGAGGAAAATTGACCTGGAAAACATTGGAAATTTCACACTCACCCTGAGGAGACAGTGAAACTGGCAGTTCAGGCCCTGCAGTAAATCTGGGAGCTATGACTTTGGCAAGGGTGCTCCCAGGGACCAGTCACATTTCCTGGATCAAAGCATAACATCTGCCAGTAATGTCTCTACTTAAATTACCATAGCTTCTCAACACATACTGTTGCATTCATACCTCTTACAACTCCACTCTCACAAGCATCCCTGGTTGTAATCACTTCACCATTGGCGGCTGCTCCTTCAGTTGCCGGGGTCCTAAGTCTCTTCCTAAACTCCTCTGCCTCACTCTCTTCCTTTAAGATAGTCCTTAAAACCAAGTCTTTGCTTGCTGTTCATCAATCCTAACATTGCCTTCAGTGACTTGGCATCAGAATTGGATAACTCCCTTGAAGCAGGTTTTGGGGGTTTCACTAAAGACAATATAAGTTGTATTACGAAATAAAAAACGAAAGAACTGTGGAAGCTGTAAATCAGGAACAAAAACAGAAGTTGCTGGAAAAGCTGAGCAGACCTGGCAGCATCTATGAAGAGTTAACACTTCATGTCCGCTGACCTTTCCTCAGGACAAGCTGAGCTTTTCCCGCAATTTCTGTTTTTGTTTAGAAAGTTGTATTACAGTTTGTAGAAATACAAATCCTAGTTGATGACAATAACTCATCACTGATTCCTCAACTAGAGGCATCATCTCCTGTTTGTTGCGTTATTGCACAGATCTCAGTAAAACACTATATCTTAAAAGTCAGCTAGATGGCATCATGCCATGTGACACTCTAGTATGGGAGGCCTCCACCTTACCTACAGACATTCAGTGACATAATAATTTAAGTACCTATACCAGATTGCATAGGCTCTTGTGATGCAGTGGTAGTGTGACCTTTGACCTGGGTTCAAGTCCTACCCATTGCAGCAGTATATCATAACATGTCTGAACAAGTTGACCAAAAGTACCTATAAGCTAGACTGTATAATTAGATGTGATATTAGTGTCCAAAGTTAGTTGTTAATAACTGTCTACCTGACTCCATACAAACCCAAATCTATAGTGTCAGTTAAATGGGCTAACGTACAGGTAATCATAGCACCATAAGATATAAGAGTAAAATTAGGCTATTCAGTCTGCTGTATCATTCAGTCATGATTGATATGTATCTCAACCCCATTCTCCTGCCTTCACCCCATAACCCTTGATCGCCTTGCCAATCAAGAACCTAACTATCTCTGTCTTAAGTACACTTGATGAGTTGACCTCTACAGTCCTCTGCAGCAATGAACTCCACAGACTAATCCCCTTCTGCTGAAGAAATTCCTCTTCATCTCAGTTCTAAAGGGTTGTCCCTTCACTCTGAGGCTCCACCCTCGGGTCCTAGTCTCTCCTACTATTGGAAGCATCTCCTCCATGTCCACTGTACCCAGGTCTCTCAGTATTATGTAAGTTTCAATCAGATCCTCCCAAATCCTTCTAAACTCCATTGAGTGCACACCCACATTCCTCAACTGCTCCTCATATGACAAACCCTTCATTCCTGGGATCATTCTTGTAAACCTCCTCTGGAACTCCTCCAATACCAACACATCCTTCCTTCAATATGGGACCCAAAACTGCTCACAATATTCCAAATGCAGTCTGACTAGAGTCTTATACAGCCTCATCGGTACATTTCTGCTCTTGTATTCTAGCCCTCTTGAAATGAATGCGAACATTGCATTTGCCTTCCAACTGTGAACTGAACCTGCGTGTTAGCCTTAAGAGAATCTTGAACTGGGACTCCCAAGTCTCTTTGTGCTTTAGGTTTCTGAAGCCTTTCCAATTTAGAGAATAGTCTACACTGCTTTTCTTCCCACCATAGCATAACCTTGTACTTTCCCACATTGTATTCCATCTCCCACTCCTTTGCCCACTCTTCCAGCATGTCCAAGGCTTTCTGCAGCCTCCTGGCTTCCTTAACACTACCTGTCCCTCCGCCTATCTTTGTGTCATCTGCAAACTGATCAACAATGCCCTTTGTCCAGATCAGTAATGTATAATGTGAATAGCTGCAGTCCCAACACAGACTCCTGTGGAATGCCAATAGTCATCCACTGCCATTCTGAAAAGATCCCTTTATCCTCACTCTATGCCTTATGCCAGTCAGCCACCCCTCTATCTATTCCAGATCATGTCAGAATTCACGCTATCAAAATCCTTAACAATTTGGAAACCCTTATTAAGCATCCCATCAGGCTGGTGCAAGCAGTCTCTGTTTGCGTCAGGCTGTCCTGATGACTTTCATGCCCCTGTTTCTATTGGAATCTGTGCAGTTGGTGGTTTAGAGCTTTTATGGGTCCTCTTTGTAACGAGGAAGTGAACTTGTGCGCAGGGGACTGACAAACTCTAGATGCACAAGCCCAAAGCACCAAGCCAAGTGCTGACATGAGCTGGTAGTGTTCAGTATGTTGAGTGGTGGACTCAATAGTCTCCTCTTTGATTTCAGTTTGTGATTCCCTTCGCTCTGGCTCTGCTGCTGCGATTTGAGTTTGGGTTACCAGAAAGACCTGTCAATTCATCGAAGGCCCTCTTCCGAGTTTTGCCGATCATCGTTCTTATAGCTGTGGTGCAAGAGAAGCACCATGGAAATGACTTCTCGCTTCAACTGTCCGCAGGGCTCAGCTTCTCTGCTGCAGGTAAGACACGTGTCATGGTGGCAGCTGCTAATGAACATTCTAGTTCCAGCTCAAGAGGTAAATGTAGGCCACAGGCCTGGAGAATTTATTGCCAAGGCTCAATGTGTGAGGGCACTGATTCATTAGGTGTTCTCTCAGCTGGCTTGTAATGCACGATGATATCAACAGTGTTGAGTTTGTTTCCTGCACTGACTGAGGTTACTATGGAGGGTTCTCCACAGTGACCCTCAGGTTAAACCACCACTAGTTTTCTCTCTCTAGTAAGGGAGCAGCCCTATGGCCTGGTAAGACCTTGGAAAACTTGCCCTTCTACAGATTCATTATCTTCTCCTACAGTCAAGGCTCCATCTCTCCTGTCCTACATCCCAAAATCGCAGTTGTTTTCCATCACTAAACCTTGCACTGCACAATTAGCTTTAGAAACTCAACACTACTTTTTCACAAGGGGAACAATATAGTTATAAAGAAGGGCTTTTGGCCTATTGTACCTATGCCAGCACTTTGAAAGAAGGGAGTTGATTTTATTGCAATATCTTTGGCCACGGACACGTTTAAAAGTGTCAGTGACAGTGTCTGTGCTTCCAAGATTTAAATCCTATGTCAAAGTTGCAGATCCTAGGAAATTTAATGCCCATTACATTTTCACTGTATCATTACATTTCATCAAATCCACTCAATTTACCCAGCAGTTTTATGATTTGGTTTGTGATTGGAACAATTGTGGGATTTGTTCCTATTTTAACGGAAAAGACTTTTGAATAATGAGTCAAACATGAACTGACAATCAGAGCTCAGATCAGAGGATTTAACTTCCAGCACAGAGACCAGGCTGATATTCCTAATGCCGATATTAAGGCACTGTCGTGCTGTCGAAGGGTCAGTTCTGAGGCAGGGCTGCACTATTGGAGGGTCAGTCCTGATGAAGCACTGCACTGTCAGAACGGTCAGTTCTGAGGGAACTGTCAGTAAGTTAGTACTGAGGGAGTGCTGCACTGTCGGCAGGTCAGTCCTGAGGGAGCACCACATTGTCAGAAAGTTAGTACAGCAGTGTCGGAGTGCTAGTACTGAGGGGTCTGTAAACTGTTGGAGAATCGTTTACTGAGGAAATGCTATACAGTCGGAGAGTGAGGAAGGGGACAGTGCTGAACAATTTGAAGGTAATTACTGAGAAAGCACTATGCTCTCAGAGGGGCAGTACAAAAAGATGAATAAATGTTGGCCTAGCCAATGAGGCCCACAATTGTGAATTAGTAAAATAGAATAAAGGGGAGTACTGAGAGAGTGCTAAAACATCCGAGGGATATAATCAGCATTTAATGTCTATCCCTATGCAGCTGAGCATCTTGGCAGGCCCATTTTTCACAGGTGATTAAAAGTCAACTACGTTGTTATGGGTCTGGTAATCACATTAAGAAAGAGTGACAGATTTCCTTCCTTAAAGGGTGTTAATGAATCAACACATTCTACAGCAGTCACTTACCGTTAGTTTATTGTACAGATTTATTTAATTCATTATTAGCTCCCTAGCTGGGGTTGGGACTTCAAACTGATTTGTGGTCTTATACTGTAGATTTCTGGGGGACTGACTGCATAATGTAACCATTGTGCAAGGCACCCAACTCTGGGAGCTTGCTGTGCACAGATTAGCTGCTACTCCTCTGACATCACTACAGTGACTTCACAGCAAGGTCCTTCCTTGATTGTAAAACACTTTGGGATGTCTTGAAGTGGTGACAGGGGCTAAGTAATTGCAAGTCTTTCTATGACAGGGTCAAATCAAATGAGCCATTTTGAGCAATTGACCGAGTTTTGCGATATTTGACTAATTCTGCTGTGGCTCAGCTGGTCACACTGTTGAATGCAGGACCTTACAAGTCAAGGGTAAGTCCCAGTCCAGAGATTTGCACAATAACCTCAAGGCTGTCACTGTGTGGTGTGTTGATGGAATGCTGCACTGTCTGTGAAACCCTCTTTCCAATGAGATAATAAGTGGAGATCCTGTCCATGCTTGTTCAGATGGATGGGAAAGATTCCACAAGGGAGCTCTTCCCCAATATCCTGGTCAACATTCACCCCTCAATCAACTGCACAAACAATGATGATGAAATGCTAATTATCACATTGGTGTTTGTGGGAACTAGCTGTGTGCATGTTTTCCTGTTGCCTTTTTCTATCTGACAACAATGACCGCCCTTCATTGGGTGGAAAGGATTTCTGAGATATTCAGAGTGATGAAAGTAGCAGTACTTGGTTGCAAACCTTTATTTTTAACCTTGCAGGTGACCTGTGTTATCTTTACAGACAACAATACATCATCATTGGGATCATCTGTTTCAGCATTGCCTACTGCCTGTATGCTCTGGCCTTCAAACTGAAGAATGACAATTTCCTCCTGGCATGTTTGGCATGCTTCATAGTGATTGTGGTTTATCACTTTATGACTCCCAAACTGCGTGGGCTACAGGGTCCTGCTGCAATGCTTTACATGACGACAGCACTCCTAATGATCTGGAGGGCAATGGCTTGGTATAGAAAGTCACGGAAATACAACAGCTTGGCTGCCCTTCTAGGGGCTACCCTACTTGTGGTGTCTGAAACTGTCCTTTCCACTCATATATTCCAGTTCCCTATCCCTCAAAATGAATTAATTGGGAGATACCCCTATTACTTGGGGCAGTTACTCATCGCTTTGGCTGCCCTTTCATAAACAAAAACAAAACAAGAATCATTTACTCATTCTATTCTTTCACATTTTTGGGATGTAATTTTCATTTACTCACCCTCCCCAACCCCACTGCCCCCTGCCCCTTGTCTTCCTACGGCCACTGCTCAACTGAAACCTCTGCTCAGCTGAAACCTCTGCTCACTGGAGGGACCAGGATGGATCAAGCTGTTCATTAACTTGTCAGAAGACGAGTCGCCAAAAGCTGCCCTTGGTCACAGAGTCAGACTAAACTGGGAGAAGCTGAAGCTGCTGTTGATGTGGAGTTTTGCACCTTGCAGAGTTGCAGTCTTCACCATCTCCTCACCCCAATCCTGTCACTCCCCGAGAGATGTTGTTAGTTCCGTGGTTTGTAGCAGTTTGCAGGGAGGCTCAGAGGGAGAAGATGCAATCCTCAGCCATTAAAGCCAGCTCTACTTCCCCCCACCCCGTTCATGATCTGAACCTGGAACTAGAAACTAAAACGGCATGATGATTGAGGTGGGGGAGCTTCTGTGCAGGTACACGTTCCCTTCCTCACACACAAAAACAAAAATCCTACGACTCAAGACCATTGCTTTTCTAACCTGTCTGACCAAAACTAGCGAAATGCTGAGAGAGATACTCAACAGTTAAATTTGAGAGGGAATAAAGTTTGGAATAACTTGCTGATTTGTGCACATCACTGTTTAATTCAGAATTGTTGTGGTGACCTTTCAGCCCCTCAAGATCTGCTCCAGCTCTTCAAATGGGGCCAGATGATAACCTCTTGCTTTCTCCCCCATACCACTGCATATTGATGATATCTAAATAATCAAACAATGCCCTCTTAAAGTCTCAATTGAACCTGCCTCCATCGCACTTTCAAACAGTATATTCCTAACTCCTCGCTGAGTGCAAAACGTTTTTTCCTCACCTCAGTTTGCAAGTCAGTGTCCTCAAGCTGTTGATTCTTTTGCAAGCAGGAATTAATTTTCCCAATCTATTTCAGCCAGTCTGCTCATGAGTTTGAAAACCTCCTATCAGATCTCCTCAGCCTTTTTCTCTCAGTCCCAACTAAACCAGGACTTCATTAGAATACAATCAGGGAACTTTTTTTTAAAATGGTACAACTGCCTGTAAAACAACTGCCTGCAGCTATTTCCAACCATAAACAATCTTAAACCCCTCTCATTCCTTCATTACCAATTGCCCTTAGAACATGCAGTGATTCTTCCCTCTGACCACCAATCCTGATACAGAATAGCCATAATTAAGCAATCCAAGCATTAACTAGAAACACATGATTTGTTAGTCCAAAGCTAGACTCTTGCTGAACAGAGAGACCTGTTGTTAAAGTTTCTCAGCTGCAACCATCAGGACAAATGCAAGAATGCCAAACTTAAATCGAACAACAGCAGGACAGAGGATGCTGATTGGTCGACAATTCGATATTGATTGGCCAAGGCCAAAAAAAACTCAGGAACACACCACCCCATTTAACAACATTCATAACTTTGCAAAAGATGACAACTTGCTATAAATAATCAGTCGAGGCAATGCAGGTATTCAGGGAGTGCTGAGGAAGGATCGTGCTTCTTAATAACCTTCGCATTAAAGCATTTCACTGAGAAGGGGACTAGAAACAATTGGATATTCATTTATAAAAATGGGGGAGGGCAGAGAAATTTTTTTTAGCAGACATTCTGATCTACCAGCATGCTGAGGATATCCATTAATCAGATTCTTTCAATTCTCTAATAACTTGAAATCTGGCACAATGCATGTGACATTTTATTCAAAAATGGCAACCAGACTGCAACAAATAGGAGCAGGAATTTGGCTGTTCAGCCTCTCAAAGTTGCTTGGACAGATCAAGGCTGTACTGTCAGAGGGTCCGTACTGCACTGTTATACTGTCAGTGCTGAGGGAGTGCGGCACCGTTGGAGGGTCAGTACTGAAGGAGCATTGTATTATCAGAGTGTCAGTACAGAGGGAGCGCTGCACTGTCAGGTTTATACTGTAGGAGAGAACATTATAGGAATCTGTCAAATATTTTCTGCATCTGACAGTATATTCATTTTAAACAGAGAGGTTAAACGGGGAAATAAATCTTGGGAATGTGTGAAGTTTCAGAGGTTTCTAATTTCAGAACTGTTGGTGGAAAGCTGTCTGCAGTTACAATCAAAGGGTTTTGATGTGTTGAGTTCTCGTAATCAACTGTTCGTTCATGAAACTGGCCACAGGAATCTAAACATCAATAGAATTATTAACATATGACTGTAAGATTAAAAGCAAAATTTGTTTTAAGGTAATATTTTACAGATTAGCTGAAACAGTCACCATCCAAATGCTTTAATTCACTTTCAGTATGGCAATAAACCTTTGTTCTTTTTGTTAACAGTCACTGAGTTCCTTTATTCATGTCCTTTCAGTCAGAGTGTGGGTGGTTTGGAGTTTTGTTTTAAAACTGTCAGTGAGTTGAAAGCTCCCAGCCCTTTGGAGTAATAGACTTGCAAATATTGAATGAAAACATTTTCCCCATAAGTTTCAGATATAAAGCAGAAACTGTAAACTGCATGAAATGGCTTCATCACCTTGTATTTTAATACAATTGAAAAGATTGTTAATCTGTATCTAAATGCTATACATAAATAAACTTAGCATTTTCATATTTTCTTACAATGCTCTTAACATTTCTAGATTATGAATGGATTCAAAGCATGCTGTAAATAAATTCAAATGATGTCAAAGCCACGTCATGTTCAGAAAGGGGAAAGAAACTGTTGCAAAGCACAAGGTGAAAACTGATTAAAAAATCAGATAATTTTATAAAGGAAAAGAAAGCAGGAAAAAAAAAGTGTGATCTTTAAAGCTCATGAACTGACCAGTGATGTCTCCAGTACATTAAGCTCTGTCTTACCAAGTCTGCTAAAATTATCACAGGGGAGAAGAATAGGCAGTTTATTAGGTTCAGTGTCTGTGATTATATTTTTACACCCTCACTATCCTCCACGTGTTAAAACATTTTGACTTAACACGTGTAGCAGCAAACAGGGTCAGTGTTAGAGTCCATCCCCCACCCTGACCAACTTCCCTTAACCTCTGCATTATTTTGAACTCAAGTCACTGAGAAAATTTATGGTCCCTTTTACCAGCAAACACTGACCTCCATCCCTCCCTTTCTACTTCAAGGAAGTATTATATATGAGCCCAAAGACAATCAGGTGACCTCATACAATTAAACACTTATGCACTCTTTCTACATTTCACATTGAAGAGATTCCAAAGCAAAGATCTGACTCAGAAGGTAAAGGTGATAGAAGCAACATGTAAAAAGTATTCCCGACTGCTTCTTACGTGTGACAAATGCAGTAAAACACTACTAACTGCTACAGACAGTGTAACACTAACTCATACTAACTTGTAACTAACACTGTGCAACATTAACTGCTACTGACCTATAACTAATGTAGTGAAACTCTTAACTGTTTCTGACCTGTAATTAACAGTGTAGCACTGTCACTGACCTATAACTAATGTAGTGAAACACTGTTACTGACCTGTAACTGACACAGTGTAGCATTTTTACTGACCTGTAATTAACGCAGTGTAACACTAACTGCTGCTGACCTGTAATTAACGCAGTGTAACACTAACTGCTGCTGACCTGTAATTAACGCAGTGTAACACTAACTGCTGCTGACCTGTAACTGAACATGCTAAAGAATTCAGGACGGAAATGGTAAGGGGAACGTAGGAGTTGAGGGAGGGAGTAAGAGAGAAGGAGAGGATGACAGAGAAGTAAATAACCCAATGTATAAAATATCCATAAACAAACATTTTAATTAAAATTCCCACATGCTCTTTCCTTTGAAGACTCTCTTTTAACAGGAACTGTTCTGGCTCTGGCACGTGTATGGCAAAGACACTACTGCCACTTCAAACCTGCAATCTCTACATTTCGCTAATGGATGGTTGGTTTTCATTCACTTCTGGTTAAATACTATCTGAGGGAAGGACCTTGCCACTTGCGTTCGACTCTGGGCCTGTGCTTCTATTTAATAAAGACAGATAGAGTTGAAGTCTGAAACGTACTGAGCTACGTCCTTAGGGATTTCCCGTGTGGTGACAACATCTCCAGCCCTGACTGCAACCATATGCTCCAGCGAGATGGATGGCAGTGCGTCGCTTTATCAATCACAACTTCAAAATCCAAACATAAATCCTTTATCTCCTGAGGTTATTGTTCCCCAGCCAAATTCAAAGTTTTAGTAAGAACACACCTGTCTTACTGCGTTCTGGAAAATGCTTTTCAGCCCTCAAGCTCCACATCAAAGATCCACCAATAATCTGGGATCCACACAAACACACACATGTAATCAACAGCAAATCAATTTCTCACTGTGCATTACCACAACAACACCAGCTCAGTCCCACAAGGCAAGAGCTTAGTAACAGTGGAACCACACGCAAGGCAATGTCGTGCAATGTCGCCGTCATTCACAACTTGGAAACTACAGTTGGACATTAAAACTGCTGCCATTGTGAAGAGTTACAAGCTGAATGACTAGCTGTTGGACTGGGTCTGTATTATTCTTCTATAGTCACCCTACAGTTAGACAAGCGAGTGCTAAACCACTGACAGATTGCTTACAATATGGTAGCTCCATACAAATCCAGCCATTCTCTTTACTCTCAATCTTCCTCAACTTTCCAAACAAGACCAATAAACAAGCTGATCTTTCATCGAAACAGGGAAAAGTTATAAATAATAGATTTCAAGCAATAGTTTTCAAGTGAAAAGGTTGGTGTGAATTTAGGGGAATGGGAATGGAAAATAAACAGAAGGGGAGTTTTGATACAGGGTACAAGACTGAAGAGACTGAATAATAAAGGGGTGGGATTCCAAAGGGAATCGTAATGTGACAAGAAACAGAACTACTCCATTACTTTCCGCATCACCATTCCTTCTGGCTTGGAAACCTCTTGTCATTTAGTTGCTGCCATCTTCCAGCCCATCCCAAATCTATCCTTTTTTTCCATAGAAATCATAGAATCCCTACAGTGTGGAAACAGGCCCTTCAGCCCAACAAGTCCACACCGACCCTCAGAGGATCCCACCCAGACCCATCCCCCTTTAATCCCCCTAATCTAGGCATCCCTTAGACACATAGGGTAATTTAGCAGGGCCAATTTACCTAACCTACACATCTTTGGACTGTGGGGGAAACTGGAGCACCCGGAGAAAACCCACACAGACACAGGAAGAATGTGCAAACTCCACACAGACAGTCACCCTAGGGTGGAATTGAACCCCAGTCCCTGGTGCTGAGAGGCTGCAGTGCTAACCACTGAGCCACCATGCCGCCCAGCTAAAACCTGTTTCTTTCCAAACCTTTCCCTGTTGTAATGAAACGTCATAGAGTTAACATTTTTGAGTCAGTTTCCTGTTGCTGGGCAGGCTTGGCTATCCCCAGCATCTGCTGAATTTCTGCCCTTCTTCTGACTCAGATCTCGATCTTTCAGCCTATTCAAATGTCCTCACAACAAACGAGATATCATCACTGAGCGTTGTTGGCTTTTAAAGATCACACAAGGTTTGTGCAGTGACGTTAAAGCAGAAAGAGCCCATATGAAACAGTACAAACAGTACAAAAAATTACTTAAAAGATACAATTCCTAAACTACATTAAAAAAAAAGTTCCATTTGTATTTGCAAAGAGTAAGTGAATACATGCTGATGGTCAGACCTCAACTCTGGCTCTTCAAATGAAGCAGCAATGCCCTCACAGCAGCTTCCTCACTACAGCTTGTGTTGAGCAGTTCAGAGTGAGTTGCAGCAACACAGGGTCGAGGTAATTGTTTTCGGTTATACCTCGGAGAGGCTGCTGAGAAATGTTAGTCCCTCAGATGGTATCAGTTGGTTACTAGTGAGCAGCACCTGGCAAGAACTGACAGTCAACCCCAACTTGACAGAACTCCCGTTTTTAAAAAAAGTACCTGCATGAAGGATTGAAACGTGATGTTTCTCTCGGACTGCTGCTCTTACTGGGGAACACTGTTTGCTGAGCGTACAGTTCAGACAGACAGGCAAAGTCCCGAGAAACTTCCCCTCCCTCGCAGACTGGGTTAGGCAAATGACCTCTTAATGCAACTCAAGACAGACATCGGTAACACCTTCTCACGCAAAGAATAAAACGGTTAAAAATCTACTTTCCTGATATCAAACCAGAGATCAGGGGCAACAAAAACTGCTGTCCGAGCTCCGACACATGGAAATAACTTTGGAATCCATCTCAAAGTGAGATTCCTGTACCAACAAGGCTGTGGCCTGTTGAACGTGGAGTTTTTGTACACGGCTGTTAGGGTCTTTTTTGATGAAGAGTGGAGGTTCTGAATCAGCACTACATCTTTTGGAGAAGGATAGTGAGGGGACGAAGTGAGGAGAAGGGTGAACAGAAGTTGCCAGAGAGAAGCTGACGGTGTTTAGCGCTTTGTAATTCTTTGGCAAAAGATTAAGGAGCCATCAGAGCAGGTTTCCCAGTGCAGGGGATGACTAGAACCGTGCCTGGCAGACAAAACTCCGAGCTTCTGAAGAATGCTTCGTGATTTTGTGAGGGCATCGAACTGTCGTCCAACCAAGATTAGGCTTTGTATTTTTTACCAGTTCTGGAGATCTGATGGAACAAAGTCATTGAGAAAGCCATTCCAAGGATCTGAAAGAGAATGGAACAGAACTAAGTAAGTTGAGAGAAGCCACACAAGAGTTTACACTGGAATTCCCGTTTCTGTTATCAAGATTCTGTCTTCGCCAGTACAAGCCCTCCCAGTGCCAATGGGAACAGTGTACAGCGAGAAAACAAATCACTATGAGTATTAATACTTGTCAAGAGTTGGAAGACACATCAGAAGGGCTGGGAACAAAATAAAAACATTTACACGTAATGATCAGGGTCACTCAGAGTCTGTGGTCAGCAAATTATCCGGAACATCTGAAATTGAAAGTTATCTAGAATGGCAAAAGCTTAATAGAAGTGTTTTAAAAAAGACCAAGTGAATTCACCATTGACTTTTTCTTTATTCTTTCGTGGGATGTAGGCGTTGCTAAGGCCAGCATGTACTGCCCGTCCCTAATGGACAGAGTGTCTTGCTTAGCCCATTTCAGAGGGCAGTTAAAAGCCAACTGTGTTGCTGGGGTTTAGGCTCACATGTAGACCAGAGCAGGTAAGGATGGCAGATCTCCCTCCCTAAAGGACACTACGTTTTCCATCATCGCCATCATGGAGCACAGCATTCAAGTTCAGAGTTTTATTAACTGCATTTAAATGGCATCACTGCCATGATAGGATATGAATAATGTCCTGAGGTGACCAACTTGGGCCTCTGGGTTACAGGTTGAGTGGATTTGCTGCCACGCCACCATCGTCCATGTGGCTACTCACACAGGTCAGTCAAGAGTAATGGGTTGGGAACATTTGTACAAGTGGAAGCTAAGTTTGACGTCAGGAGATTTCTGCCCTAATGCAGACAGCTGTCAACTCTTGGAACCAGGAGGATACAGCACAGGAAATGACCATTTGGCCCATCTTGAGATGGCTACCCCATTCCTTTGCTCAGAGCCCACTGTCCTCCAAACCTTTGCTTTCTTGATACACATCCAATTCCCTCTTGAAAGTCACCATTGAATCTGATGCTTAATGAAATTTTCAGCTTCGTTCCAGTTCTCTTGCTGATTATCATTAACCCATGTCCTCCAGTTACCATTCCTCCTGCCACCCGGACCAACTTTCTCCATCAAAATACTTCACCTTTTTCAACAGCCTGACCAATTCTCCCAGTTGGAACTCTCCGCTCCAAGGTGAACTTCACCAGTCTTTGTGTCGTGAACATTTCTCATCCCTTTTCTCTCTTTTCCTTATCACACCAAAGAGATCCATCTTTCCAACAAGACGCACATTCTGCTTCCCCGACCAATCTTCATCAAAGCTGATGACCAGCCGACTCTCCCTCCTACCTCTCAGGTGAACTATGATAGTTAATGACCCTCCATCCTCATGCCCTCCCCTTTGAAAACTGCCACCATCACCTCTTTCCTCTTAAATCAGGCCTTTGACCGCTCCATCCTTAAGAACGCCCATCTAAATTCCAATTCCCCCAACTTTCCTGCTGCCACTTCCCAAATAAAGCACAATCTTTCCAAAGGTTGAAAATCCCCTGATTGCGTTTCCAGCCCTGTCACTGCACTGAAACAGCCTGCCACAATGGAGTATTTGCGCACGTTTGAATTTAATTTTCTGTCGCTCCAGTCGGACGTCTGAGGCCGTTCAATGGTGTTGACCAACTGTAGCGACTAGCTCCCAACCTCATCGTCCCTCACACTGGAGCTATCCCTTTACAGCAAACAGCCCACAAGCCACTTTCAGGTGTAACTCCCCCATGGACGTATCAGTGTCCAAATGCTGGAAATTCTAAGTGAAGTGAAGATTTATAGATACCTTCCTGGAAGTGGACTCAGAGGAGCAGGGTGGGCACTGCTGCCACCTAATGCATGGGCAATGGGTCAAACAGGGAAGGTCATTCTGCCCCTCTACGACTGGACAGCAGCCGATTGTTATAAAAGTGGGAATCCATCCTCCTGATGGTGCTTTGAAATTCGGAAACTGGTCTTGCTAAGCTCACTTTGCTTGAATCAATTTAAAGGATGCAGGAAAGCTGCCATGTCGCTGATTGAATCAAGCCAGCAAAAGATATTTCACAAAGAATAAAAGGGGAAGGTGTCAGGATTGATCAAAGAAACTGGTTTGAAGATTCAACAAGATGATGTATGAGCTGGTTACGATTAAAGAATGCTGTTACATCCCAAGTACGTATTATACTACAGATCACCAAGTAGCGGAAAAGAGATACAGAAATTGGAGACAGATGTAGGAATTAAATCAAACTTATAATCGAGGACCTGAACTGCCCAGATAAAACCAGGATAGTCACAGGTGAAAGAGTAAAACAGAAGCAGGAATCCTTGAAACATATACAAGAAAATTTGATCGGCCTATTTCTCAGGATGTCCTGTGGTGTAGTGGGATAGACACGATAGGCTCGTTGGCTTACTGACCATGGAAGGTTATAAAACAGCTAAACAGGTTGTGATTGTCAGTCTGCACATCCTCCCAAACCATCCGACATCGGGCGGTAGGAAAAACAGAACCAAAGAAACTGCGGATGCTGTAAATCAAAATCAAAAACAGAAATTGCTGGAAAAGCTCAGCAGGTCTGGAAGTACCTGGAGAGAAATCAGAGTTAACGTTTCGGGTTGAGTGACCCTTCCCTTTGTTGGGTAAAAGAAGGAGAAGCTCCTGGTCAGCCCTCCTGCCGAAGGAAATACCAAACCACTGCACTACTTTGCCCAATAGCGTGGACCAGACCAAAGGACACCCATGGCCCAACCCCTGAGGATGAGAGAAAGGGCACAAGGTGGGCAGATCGTTACAGGGGAGTTGACGGCTTAGCCCCATGGATGGAGAGCCAGGCATTGTTTGAGGCCTGGCCTGCGGTCATTCTGGTCAAAATAGGTCACTACAGGATGTCCAGCCTTCACGGGAAAGGAAGTCGCACCCCCAGATGCTGCTGGCCAACCTGATTGGTCAGCAGCTCCATCATGCCCAACAGCGCCAGAGCTCAGCAGTGGGTACTATTGGTAGTGCAGGAAAAAGTCCAAGGAGAATCATGGCTGCCCCAAAAGAAGGGAAAATCCTGGAGTTCCATGTTTGAGGAGGAATTGTAGGGTTGGGAGCAGGGTGGAGGGGGAAGGTGGGAGTGATTGGACTCAGTCAGGTATCCCCTGAATGTGAGCTGTCCCCTTGCTTCCCAACTTTGTGCGCACGAGTGTTTAAAGGGGACCGCATTTATGAGTTATTTATTGTCACATATCTAGAAAGATACAGTGAAAAGTGCTTTGTCACCACAATCAAGTACTATTTTGAGTTACAAAAAGAATAAAAAGAAATTACTTAAACAGATTTCATCCTCTGTATAAGGGGTCTTCAAACAGGGCTTCTGCAAGGTGTCCCAGACCCAGACCTGCACAATAACCCCAGCTTCAGGCTTACTGCAACCAGGTGAGGGGATCAGTTGAACTTTTAATTAGCTCATTCAAGACTTATTAGCTGCATTTCTAATTGAGGATTTAGCACTGATCCCTGTCGCACTCCACTAGTTACAACTTGTGAGTAACCCAGGAGGAAACTGCGGCCCACTTAACCTAACATCGATCATGGGGAAGGTTCTAGAATCCAGTATTAACACGGTTATATAACATGATGCTTAAAAATCTCAGGTAGAATCAACATGGCTTTGTGCAAGGGAGATTGTGTCTAACTAATTTGTTGGAATTTTTTTTTGGATAAAATAACATTCCTGGTGGCCTGAAGGGAATGGATAAATGATTTGCACCTGGATCTCCAGAAGGTATTTGATAAGGTACTGCCATTAAAGATGGCTGTACAAGCAAAGTCATGGTGTCGAGTCACAAATTAGAATGGATAAAGCAGTAATTAGCAAACATGAAGCAAAGATTAGGGATAGATTGGTTATTTTTCGGTTGGTAAACTGTAACTAGTGGAGCGCCACAGAGTTCAGTTTCTGGGTCTTGAACTACTTAAAATCTTTATCAATGATCATCTTCAATAAGAGACAGTCTAATCATCTTACTGAAACATAAATAAGATCTTGAGGGTACAGGAATAGGGTGGATGCTGTTTCCTCTTCTGGTGAGACAAGAACAAGCGAATTTGTTTAAGAATGAGCTATTTTTTAAGGCAGAAATGGAGATAATATGTTTCCCACAGAAGGTTGTCCAAGTGTGGAATTCTCTTCCCCAGAAGGAAGTTGGACGCTGGCTCGTTACATCTATTCAAGGCTGCGTTAAGTAGATCTTTTACAGACAAGTTATAAGGAGCTGATCACACCCAAGGTACAGGAACAAGATAGCTGGGTGACTGTCAGGAGTGGGAAAGGGAATAGGCAGACAGTGCAGGGATCCCCTATGGCTGTTTCCCTCAGTAATAAGTATACTGTTTTGGATACTGTTGTTGGGGGGAACGACCTACCAGGGGAAGGCCATAGCGGACAGGTCTCTGACACTGATCCTGAGCCTGTGGCACAGAAAGGAAGGGGGGAGAATAGGAGAGCAATTGTAGTGAGGGATTCAACAGTAACAGGCACAGACAAGCGGTTCTCGACACGAACGAGATGAACGGATGGTATGTTGCCTCCCGGGTGCCAGGGTCCGTGATGTCTCGGATCGTGTCTTCAAGATCCTTAAGTGGGAGGGTGAGCAACCAGCAGTCATGGTACACATCGGTACCAATGACATAGGTAGAAAAAGGACTCAGAATGTGAAAAACGAGTACAGGGAGTTAGGTTGGAAGCTGAAGTCCAGGACAAACAGGGTAGCTATCTCTGGATTACTACCAGTGCCACGTGATAACGAGGTAAGAAATAGGGAGAGAGTGCAGCTAAACACGTGGCTACAGGGCTGGTGTAGGAGGGAGGGCTTATGTGGATAATTGGAGCACATTCTGGGGAAGATGGGATCTGTTCAGTTAGGACGGGTTGCACCTGAACCAGAAGGGCACAAATATCCTGGGAGGGAGATTTGCTTGAGCTATACGGAATGGTTTAAACTAGATTGGTAGAGGGTGGGGAACCGGATTTATAATTCAGAGGATGAGGTATTCAGCCTTCCAACAGACACAACAGGGAGTGAGGTTGTTAATAAAGAAATGCGGTCAATGGAGCGTAATTGTGGACACAGAGATAGTTTGAGGTGTGTATACTTCAATGCTAGAAGTATCAGAAATAAGGTGGAAACTTAGAGCATGGACGGGTACTTGGAATTACAATGTTGTGGCCATGACAGAAACTTGGGTAACTCAGGGAGAGGAATGGTTGTTGGAAGTTCCGGGATTGAGATGCTTTAAAAGAAATAGGGAGGGTGGAAAAAGAGGCGCTGGAGTGGCATTGCGAGTCAGGGCGAGTATAGCAGCTACTGAAAGGCAGTTTGAGAATGATATGTCTACAGAGTCAGTTTGGGTTGAGGTCCAGAACAAGAAAAGAGCAGTCACTTTGTTGGGTTTTTTTTTAACAGACCCCCTAATAGTTGCAGGGAAGTAGAGGAGCGGATTGGGAGGCAGATACTGGAAAGTTGCAGAAGTCACAGGGTTGTAGTCATGGGTGACTTCAACTTTCCAAATATTGATTGGAAACATTTTAGTTGTAATAGTTTAGATGGAGCGGATTTTGTCCAGTGCGTTCAGGAAGGATTCCTGACACAGTCAATGGATACACCAACACAAGGAGAGGCCACTTTGGATTTGGTGCCTGGCAACAAACCGGGCCAACTGTTAGACCTGTTGGTAGGAGAGCATTTTGGCAGTAGTGATCATAACTCTGTTACTTTTACAATAGTCATGGAAAAGGATAGGTACATACAGCAGGGTAAGGTTTATAATTGGAGGAAGGGTAATTACAATTCTGTTAGGCAAGAACTGGGTAACACAAATTGGGAACAGATGCTATCAGGGAAGAGCACTATTGAAATGTAGAGATTGTTTAAGGAATGCATACTGCGTGTGCTCGATATGTTTGTCCCTAGTTGGCATGGAAGATGTGGTCGAGTGAGGGAGCCTTGGTTCTCGAGACAGGTCAAACAACTGGTTAAGAGGAAGAAGGATGCTTATGTAAGGTTTAGGAAACAAGGAACGGAAAAGACTCTAGAGGGATACAGGTTATCCAGGAAGGAGCTGAAGAAAGAGCTTAGAACAGCTATAAGGGGGCATGAGAAAACCTTGACAGATAGGATCAAGGAAAATGACAAGGCTTTTTACACGTACACGAGGGATAAGAGAATGACCAGAGAAAGGGTAGGGCTGATCAAGGATTGTAAAGGGAATTTGTGCACGGAGCCTAAAGAGATAGGAGAGGTCCTCAATGAATACTTTTCGTCGGTATCTGCAACTGAGAGGGATCTAGTTGTAGAGGAGGACAGTTTGAAATAAGCTGGTAGGCTAGAGGAGGTCGACGTTAGTAAGGAGGATGTGCTAGGAATTTTGAGGAAGTTGAAGATAGATAAGTCCCCCAGGCCTGATGGGATTTATCCAAGGATTCTATGGGAAGTGAGGGAAGAGATCGCAGGGCCTTTGGCGATGATCTTTTCATCCTCACTGTCCACTGGTATAGTGCCAGAAGATTGGAGAGAGGCAAACGTCATTCCCTTGTTCAAAAAAGGGAATAAGGATAACCCCGGAAATTACAGGCCAATTAGTCTTACGTCAGTGGTGGGCAAATTATTGGAAAGGGCTCTGAGAGATAGGATTTATGATCATTTGGAAAGGCACAGTTTGATCTGTGATAGTCAGCACGGATTTGTGAGGGGTAGATCATGCCTCACAAACCTTATTGAATTCTTTGAAGAGGTGACCAAACACATGGATGAAGGTGGAGCAGTGGACGTAGTATACATGGATTTAAGTAAGGCGTTTGATAAGGTTCCCCACGGTAGGGTCATGCAGAAGGTAAGGAGGCTTGGGATAGGGGGAAATGTGGCAAATTGGATTCAGAATTGGCTGACCCTTAGAAGACAAAGGGTGGTAGTGGATGGAAAATATTCATCATGGTTTTCAGTTACAAGTGGTGTACCACAAGGATCTGTCCTGGGTCCTCTTCTATTTGTGATTTTTTGTAAATGATTTGGATGAAGGAGTGGAAGGGTGGATTAGC
>JAHRHZ010000021.1:12439872-12487057 GCA_024137785.1 Ginglymostoma cirratum
ATAACATACATGTGTGAAAAGTGGGAGAGTTGTACGCTGTAGTGTGTTTAAGGGGGGGTGACTATGGATTTGAGCATATTTTATAAAGTTGAATAGTAAGGGGAGAATATGAGAGACTATAGGAAAATGATATTCTGACTGAAAAAAATATTCTGACTGGTTTCTTAGGATGTAAAATTCACATTTACTTCAATTAGTAAGTAATATATCAGGTGTTGATTATAAATTGTTTAAAATGGATCAATCACCCCAGTTTTACATGAAAATTCATTATCATCTTGGGAACTATGTCTCAGACATAGGACTATGTCCCAGTTCATGAGGGGAAGGTCAGATATGGGGGGAGGGTTGGCAGGAGGGGAAAAGAAATAGAGATCTGTGAGTCAGATCATGTGTTTCTCTGCAGAGTGAAACACACCTCTGTCTGAATGATATTCCATGCGTTAGTTAGTCCGATATTCCCCTCTGATCCATACAGTGTGAGGCCCAACTTCAGATCCCCACGTGCATACTCAGCTACCTGTGAGGAAACAAGAGACTGTATTTTAGAGACAGACAGAAACAAGGCACAATTCACATTTGTAGAACAAATATGCATGGGGTCCCCAGTTGATTAATCATCTGACTTATGAACACTTATACTGATGAGTGTGATCCCAGACAGCAGGGTATTAATATTAATTGTAAAGATTCAACAAGTGAACGTGTCCTTGTATTTGTGAATGGCTGTTTTATATTGTCCTGCACTGTGTTCCAACTTGTGTACAAATTGACTTATGAAAGGACTCAGGAATGCAACCCATTCACAACACAGGGTGGACCTGTACCAGTATTCACCTGTACTGCATCCCCACAGCAACTCCCAGCCCATCAATGCCCAGCCTCTCATTACTGTCACAGCACCCTCTTGTGGTCATTTACATATCGGTATGTGTGATAAGAAACTCATTTATTGTTTATTCTGGCATATGGTTTATCCTGACACTGACATAAATTCTGTCCTTTTTATAGACTTCTCCTCAGTCTCAGGCCGAGATAGATCTTTCCCCGAGTTCTGAAGGTGACCTTGGGAAACCGATGGTTAAGTTAGATTTGTAAATAAATGGAAAACAAGAGAAACATATATGCACAAGGAATTTTCCTCATTGTGTCACATATTCATTAAGGGAGGAGTAAAGCAGCACCCTCTTGTGGCCATTTGTATTGAAATAACTGACATCGGAGCTCTGCACTGATTCCTTTGTAATCCCACGCTGCTGCAAATCATTACTATTTAACCAGGTTCGTAATGTGGCCAACAGCCTGTGCAAAGAAACACTGACTTGTATTCTAACATCCCAAACTTAATACGAGGTCAATATGAATAACAGACAATTAATGGTCAAACACATAGAGATGCACAGTGCGGAAACAGACCCTTCGGTCCGACTCAACCATGCTGACCAGAAATCCTAAATTATTCTAGTTCCATTTGCCAGCATTTGGCCCATATCCCTCTAAATCCTTCTTATTCATGTATCCATCCAGATGCCTTTTAAATGTTGTAATTGTACCAGCCTCTACCACTTCCTCTGGCAGCTCATTCTATGCACGCATCACCCTCTGTGTGAAAAAGTTGTCCCTTAAATATTGCCCCTCTCACCTTAAACCTATGCCCTCTAGTTTTGGACTCCCCTACTCTGGGAAAAAGAACTTGGCTATTCACCCTATCCATGCCCCTAATGATTTTATAAACCTCCAAAAGATCACCCCTCAGCCTCCGACTGTCCAGGGAAAATAGTCCCAGTCTATTCAGCCTCTCCCTATAGCTCAAACCCTCCAACCCTGGCAACATCCTTGTAAATCTTTTTCTGAATCCTTTCAAGTTGAACATCTTTCCTACAGCAGGGAGACCAGAACTGAACACAATATTCTAAAAGTGGCCTAATCAATGTCCTGTACAGCCACAACATGACCTCTGTGCTGACTTCTTCAGGACAATGTTCGCCTGCATGGTTGGAAACAGCACTGCAGGGTGCACTCTTCACAAAAGGTGAGCTTCACCAAGTCAGTACCCGCCAGATTTTTCCTGAATTCTAGTGAAGTTACACAACGTAAGTCCTGCCTCTGGGTTTTCTTCATTCATGCTCACAAATGCACTGAACAATCAGTGGCACATGGCTTTGCCTGAGCCTCCACAGCTCCTAGAACATTTCTGGAGCTCAGACTCCATCATTTAACTGCCTAGTAACTCCTGGACCCTCTGTTCAGGGTCTAACAGCACAGAACCATTCAGCTGGGGGTTTGACTTCTCATCGAGTCCCAAACTATACTGACTCAATGTAGTTCATTCGCTTTTTTCCCTACAATATAGCTTAACAGTTCTTTTCTGCTTGAATTGGTCTTCAACTCCAACTGACTGAGACCCAGGAACTGCTCTTCAGCAACCCTGAACTGTTTTGAGAGAAATCTGGAAAACCTGGCAACCAGGCCCCCTTTGGAAAACTGAATGTAATTTGGCACTGGGGCCCAATCAAATGTAGCAAATCAGCATATGACAATTCCTTAGTCCCTGTACCCTGAATGTGACAATATTCACTGAGTGCTTGCATACGTTGATATAACAAAAAGGATTTTATCCCAGCATACACCAACAAAAACCATTTTAGTTCAGAGTCGATTCTCCGTACACTACTCACTGTTTAAGTTTGTCCTGCAAAGAAATTACGTTAGTTTGTCAATGTTTGCTTAAGTGAGGAAATGATGATGTCACCGGGCTGGTAATCCAGAAGTCCAGACTGATATCCTAGTGACACAGGGTTCAAATCCCACCATGGTTGTTGGCGGGATTCAAATTCAAATTGATAAATATGGAATTGAAAGTGAGTATCAGTTGCTATGGTCACCTATTATCCATTGTAGCAAAAACCCATCTCATTCAGGGAAGAAAATCTACCATCCTAGCCCAGTCCCACAGCTCAACCGCCTTTCATGTCAGGCCACTCTCAGTGCAAGGTCAATTAGGGGCCATCCATGAATAAATAACTGAATGTAATTCTCCTTAAATACAGAATCTGAAATAAAATATGAATTGGTTGCATTTTTTTTTGTTATGTTAGGCCACCCTGGTGTTACACTAGTGCTCCTCCACATTCAGAGTGCGTTAGAATCTAGAACATTGTCCATTCTTTACCCCTACCCCTTTTTAAAGAAGCCCTACACTCAGAAAGGGAGAAGGTACTATTTTTTAAAACTGCTTTCCTCATGAAATCCTACCACTAGTCCAGTTAATGTTGGCTTTCATTGTCAACACAATTTCTGATGGCTCCACATGGCATTTTTAATCAACCTGTTCAGAAACGTTACTACACACCTCTGGAGCAGGTGAGAGTTGAATCCAGATCTCTCGGCTCAGCACAATCATAGAATCGATACAGTGTGGAAGCAGGCCATTCGGCCCAGTGAGTCCACACCAACCCTCCAAAGTGCATCCCACCCAGACCCAGCCCCTTAACCTATTCCTGTAACCCTGTAATTCCCATGTCTAACCCACCTAGCTTGCACATCCCTGGACACTATGAGCAATTTAGCATGGCCAATCCACCTAACCTGCACATCTTTGGACTGAGAGAGGAAACCAGAGCACCCGGAGGAAACCCACGCAGACACGGGGATATTGTGTAAACTCCACACAAGATATTTGCCTGAGGGTGAAATTGAATGAGGGTCCCTAATGCTATGAAGCAGCAGTGCTAACCACTGAGCCACCGTGCTGCCAAGGATAGGGTACTTTTAGGATACATAGATAAATTATCCAATAGATTGTACTATTTAGGTGATTCACAGCACCCAGAACGATTATTTTGTTGGACAAAGAAGGACAGGAAGATTGAAGGAAAACTGCAGAGATGGACGAGTGATCAAACGTTCCAATGAAGAAAGGGACACTGCCAGAGGGATGGGTGCCATCATAAAAGGAAGGTACTGTAATTAAGGATGGATGCTGTAGTGGGGAGAGAGCACTGTGACCAGGGGAGGCTGCAGTAATGAGTGGAAGATGCTGCAATGTAGGAAGTTACTGTAAAGGTGCAGGGGAAGGACTCTACAAGACAGGAAGCATGCTGGAATGGGAGGAGGGAGCTGTGAAGGAGCCAGGGTTATAATGAGAGGAGGGCTCTGTACTGAAGGGAAGGTGTGTAAAGAGGGAGGAGAGGGGTGGTGTAAATGAGGGGAGGGTGGTGCAATGAGAAGGGAGAGTGTTATAATGAGGGCAAGTTGTAATGAGATGAACACAAAGCTATTGATTCTTGCTGCTCTGCCTGAAGAAACAAGTGTGGGGCCAGCATCAAATGGTAATTGAACTGTCCCTTCCCCAGCAGCTGAGCTGCTAACAACTACCTCTGTCCCGAGAGTCTTTAGACAGCAGCAAGCTGCAGGTCAGGTTTCCTTCATGATCAATTATTGATTAGCAGTGACAAGGTGTCCCCTCTAAATAAGCTTTCCCTCAAGTGATCTTTTAAAATAACCATTCCTCTGAGTCCTTGGTATTAAGTGTGGATGACGGAGTGGGAATCTGCTGAAGGCTCATTATCCAGGAATAGATGGGAGTGGATTTGAGCAGCACGGATTTAGGAAATTCAAACCACTTGAACTTCGAAGAGGGTGTCACTGTCCAGTTCCTGACTGAGACCTGGATCCCAGTCACTCTCAGGGGCTGCCTGCTGTTCTCAAATAGTCCCAGCAAACTGGAAGTTAACCAGTGGAACAACGTTAATCAAAACAGGAGACAGAGAGAGAGCGCAAACAGGGAACTTCAAGCTTGTTAGCCTGAGGTTAGTTGTTGGGAAATCCAATGGCAAGGAAGTCCTAACAGTGCACTTTGAAAATCACAACATGATCCGACAGAGTCGACGAGGATTACAAAAGAGAAATAGAGTTCAGAACATTCATTACATTTTTCTAAGGGTACAATTAGTCAGGTGCATAAAGGGTAACCAGTAAATATACATGGATTTTCAAAATGTATTTAATTAGGTGCCACACAAAACATTAATATGCATGATAAGGGGTCATGGAGTCAGGAAGATACACCACCATTAGATATGATTCTGCTACTGGAAATCATTTGTGAGATAATCTGGACTGTGCTCAGAATTAGAATTGAATCTAAGATCATTAGTCCGATTCCCAGTGTGATGCATTTGCTTGTGTATGGTGCTACCTATATTAATGCATTGGGCTCTGTTTTATGTAAAGAAAAGGAATAGATACAGGACAAGAAAACAGATACAGGACCCTTTACATTGAAAAGGAGTCACGGAAACAGGTAATAAAGCTACACAAAATAGGAACACGTGTAGGCTGTTCAGCCCCTCAAGCCTGTTCTGACATCCTCACAGGCACTTTCCTGCCCTCTGCCCATATTCCTTGGTGTCCCTACTGATCAAGAATCTGTTGTATTACCATGACAACACTCTGGCCAATCAGAATCTACCTGTCTGGTCTAAGAATTAAGATTGACAGTTAACTGTTCTGTGGCATTTCCATGGGTTGTCCAACCAATCAGCACCCTCTTCTCACGCTGTGTAAAATGACGTCCCTTTCTTAAATCTATTATTTGCCTCCTAGTTTTGATGAGCGCACAACAAAAAGCTTTGACTTCTTGACCCCTCTTGCAATGTTTAATTATTTATATTCTTCAGTACTGTAACACTATCTACACTTGCATATTTACAGGTTACTGTGCACTCAAATGCTGCGTCTAACTCTTTGTAAGGTTCTCTCTGCTCTATGCCTCTCTCTACGGATGTTGGAGTAACATTTTATTTACATTTGTTCATGGAATAAGTGTCGCTGGCACTCAATATTACATAACCCAAGATTCAACTACATTGCCTTGGATCCTAAACTAATAGAATCCCTACTGTGTAGAAGCAAGCCATTCAGCCCATCATGTCTACACTACCCATCCGAAGAGCATCCCACTGAGACCCACCCCTGACGCTATCCCTGTAACCCTGCATCTCCCATGCTGACCCACGTAGCCTGCACATCCCAGGACACTATGGGAAATTTCCCATGGCCAATCCACCTAACCTATACATCTTTGGACTGTGGGAGGAAACTGGAGCACCTGGAGGAAATCCATACAGACCCAGGGAGAATGTACAAACTCCACACACAGACAGTCGCCCGAGGGTGGAATCGAACCCAGGTCCCTGGCTCTGTGACACTGCAGTGCTAACCATTGAACCACTCTCCAACTGGTTCACCAACAGGATATTGTGCGGTATCTGTCCTTTCTCCTCCCTGGAGCCTGCTTTAGCAGAGCTGGTAAGGGAGTAAAATAATCAACACTTTCACCCAGCTATTTGAGAGTTTATCATCCCTGGTCAAGAACTTATGAACTTTTCTGGAGCAGCTCCTCTGAACTGTTCCCTAATGTGAGTTGACATTCTGACTCACTGATTAAAGTTTCCAATGTTTCATTGCAAAATGAAAATGAGGCCAAACACTTACCTCTGTTCTATACACGAAGAACAGGATGACAAGGATCAGCTCCATAAAGAAAATGATCAGCAGGACAATGAAAAACTGCATCAGAAAGGAGAGGGTGCATTATTAAAGCAGGTGGGAGTTTCGAATTCCATAAGTCAAACATGGCAGGAAACACAAATCACCTTCCTGATATTCAGACAGGTTAACAACAGCATAAGAACCAAAATAACTGCGGATGCTGTAAATCAGAAACAAAAACAGACGTTGCTGGGAAAGCTCAGCAGGTCTGGCAGCATCTGTGGAGAGAAATCAGAGTTAACGTTTCAGATCTGGTGACCCTTCCTAATGCCCTCCTGGGAAGGGTCACTGGACCTGAAACATTAACAGATTTCACTGATGCTGCCAAACCTGCTGAGCCTTTCCAGCAACTTGTGTTTTTGTTTTAGGTTAACAACAGCGGTTCCATTCATGTAGCATCCTATTGAGAGTACCTCACACCAATGACATCTCTAGGAGGTGCAGTTCATTATTCAGTGGTCAAGGTCTGTTTGCAGGAAGATCCCACAAATGAAACTGATGACGTAGTTATGTTCCTTTCAGTGGTATCTAGGCGGATGGACGACAGAAACTCACACCGCTAATGTCTCCCTGGGCAAGAGAAGGACTGCAAAACACCAACGACCATCATCTCCAAGATCCCCTCCAAGCCACTCACCATCCCTATTTGGAAAATCTATCACCATTCCTTCAGTGCTGCTGGTTCAAAATCCGGAACGGTCTCCCTAATATCGCCATGGGTCTATCTACAGCACAAGGACCACAGCAGGTCAGCACCACCTTCTCCAGGGGCAATCAGTGAGGACCAATAAATGTGTGCCCACAGCACAAAGGGGAGAAGACTGAAGAAGGAGAGAAGGCCATTTGTCACTCTCAGAAATGGATAGCTTTACTGTGCATAGTGCCCCAAGAATGTCAGGTTAGAGTGAGGGGTGTGTTAACATATTGGGATCATGATTCAGTTATGGGAAGCATTGCCAGCAGCTTTAAGGGCAATGCGAGATAACAGGCATGGGGCTGGATGAACACAGCAGGTCAAGCAGCATCATAGGAGCAGGAAAACTTGACGTTTCGGGCCTAAACCCTTCATCAGAAATGGGTCAAGGGGGCAGGATAATGTTAGTAGATAGGAGATGGGGGTGTGGCTTGAGGTGGGAGGAGGGGATAGGTGAGAGGAAAAACAGGTTAGGGAGGTGGAGATGAGCTGGGCTGGTTTTGGGATGCAGTTGGGGGAGGGGAGATTTTGAAGCTTGTGAAATCCACATTGATGCCATTGGGCTGCAGGGTTCCCAGGCTGAATATGATTTGCTGTTCCTGCAGCCTTCGGGTGGCATCACTGTGGCATTGCAGGAGGCCCAGGATGGGCATGTCATCTGAGGAATGTTAGGGGGAGTTGAAATGGTTCGCGACTGGGAGGTGCAGTTGTTTGTTGCGAACTGAGGGTCCAGGAGTTACTAGACAGTTAAATGATGGAGTCTGAGCTCCAGAAATGTTCTAGGAGCTGTGGAGGCTCAGGCAAAGCCATGTGCCACTGATTGTTCAGTGCATTTGTGAGCATGAATGAAGAAAACCCCTCCCCCAACCGCATCCCAAAACCAGCCCAGCTCATCTCCACCTCCCTAACCTGTTTTTCCTCTCACCTATCCCCTCCTCCCACCTCAAGCCACACCCCCATCTCCTATCTACTAACATCATCCCGCCCCCTTGACCTGTCCGTCCTCCCTGGACTGACCTATCTCCTCCCTACCCCACTACCTACACTCACCTTTACTGGCTCCATCCCCGCCTCTTTGACTTGTCTGCCTCCTCTCCACCTATCCTCTCCTTTATCCATCCTCTATCCAACTCCCTCTCTCTCCCTACTTATTTCAGAACCCTCTTCCCCTCCCCCATTTCTGATGAAGGGTTTAGGCCTGAAACGTCAAGTTTTCCTGCTCCTATGATGCTGCTTGACCTGCTGTGTTCATCCAGCCCCACACCTTGTTATCTCAGATTCTCCAGCATCTGCAGTACCTATTATCTTTAAGGGCAATGCATGGGTTTTCAATAAAGAAAAATAGCAAATAGGCAGTAATTATTTAAATGGGGATATTGAGCACACAAGCTCAGAGATAACGTAAATAACATTTTCTTTTTCCTTTATTCATTAACAGGATGAGGGCGTCGCTGGTGACGCAGCATTTATTGCCCAGAGGGCAGTTAAGAGTCAACCACATTGCTGTGGGTCTGGAGTCACATGTAGGCCAGACCAGGTAAGGACGGCAGATTTCTTCCCTAAAGGACATTAGTGACTAGATTTTTTTATTCATTCACTGGCAGGACCAGCATTTATTGCCCATCCCTCCTTGCCCATGGGGCAGTTAAGAGTCAACCACATTACAACGGGTCTGGAGTCACATGTAAGGATAGCAGCTTCCTTCCCTAAACCAGATGGGTGTTTCCCCAACAATCAACAATGGATTCATGGCCATCATTAGACTCTTAATTCCAGATATTTTATTGACTTCAAATGCTACCATCTCCCATGGCAGGATTTGAACCAGGGTCTCCAAAGCATTACCTGGACTTCTGGATTAACAGTCCAGCGATAATACCACTAGGCTGTGGCCTCCTGCTATTGTGTCCAGTTTTGAGTTCCTCACTTGAGGGTATACACAGAAGGAGCAGAGACTCTCTGAGATAATTATATAATCTGCAATTATGTGAGGCGCTAGTGGGATGTGGACTCTTTCCAATTTAGCAGAGAAGATTTAATTACTGTGGAAGCAATCACTGAACACTGGTTAAGACTCCTTCTGTTTGGAAACTGGCTGAGAATGAAAAAGGAAATTGCATACTGTGATACCCATGTGTCAGCCTAGGGTAGTGGGTGTGGGGCTACGCCTGGGAAGCACAACTACAGACCAAGTATTGATTGGTATTTGTAACATCTTATCCATTTAAAGGAGGAACCCCCAAAAATTCAGCACAAATACACAAAATGGTGTTGCTCTGTAAACTTTATCATCACAGGGGCTATTTTCCCTGGAGTACCGGAGGCTGAGGGGTGACCCTACAGAGCTTTATAAAATCATGAGGGGGCATAGATAGGGTGAATAGCCAAGGCTTTTTCCTTAGGGTAGGGGAGTCCAAAACTAGTGAGTGTAGGTTTAAGGTGAGAGGGGAAAGATTTAAAAGGGACCTAAGGGGCAACATTTTCACACAGAGGGTGGCGCGTGTATGGAAATGAGCTGCCAGAGGAAGTGGTGGAGGCTGGTACAATTACAACATTTAAAAGGCATCTGGATGGGTATATGAATAGGAAGGGTTTATGAGGGATATGGATCAAATGCTGGCAAATGGGACTAGATTATTTTAGAACATCTGGTCAGCATGGATGGGTTGGACTGAAGGGTCTGTTTCCGTGCTGTACAGATTTTTGACTCTAAGAATGACAAAGCAGCTGCTGAAAACCAAAAAGAAGCTTCTAAAAATCAAAAGGCAGTCACCAGGAAGATCTTAAGAGGCGTTCTCAAAAGAAAAATTTAATTTGACTCTTGGCCTCAGCTATTTACAATCTATGTCATTGACTTAGACGAAGTGACAGAGTAATGTATCTAGAATTAAAACAAGACGGATATGTAAATTGTGAGGGGAACGCAGAGGTTGCAAAGGGGTGCAGACAGATTAACGAGGGGCCAACAAATTGCCAGATAGAGTATAATGTGGGGGAAGTGTGAGGTTATTCATTTTGGTGGCAAGCTGAGAAAAAGAAGAATGTTGTTTATGGAAGGGATTATACTGACTAATGTTGACTTTCAGAGAGGTTTGGCTGTACTTGCGCAAGGAATACAAAATCAGCAAGCAGTTCTGAAGTCAAGTGGCATGTTGACCTTCACTGCAAAGGGACTGCGGTACAAGAAATGAAACAAGGACAGCTACAAGTGTACAGGGCTTTGGGGAGACCAGATCTGGCATCAGCACAGAAACAGACCCTTCGGCACAACTCATCCATGCTGACCAGTTTCCTAAACTGAGATCGTCTAATTTGCCTACATTTACCCCACATCCCTCTAAACCTTTCTATTCACATACCTGTCTTTTAAATGTTGTAATTGTACTTGCCTTTACACTTCCTCCGGCAGCTCATTCCACACACGCACCGTCCTCTGTGTGAAAAAGTTGCCCCTCGGGTCACTTTTAAATCTTTTCTCTCTCACCTTAAACCCATGCCCTTTACTTTTGGACCCCCTACCCTCGGGAATAGACCTTGGCTATTCAATTTATCTATGCCACTTATGATTTTAAAGACCTCCATAAGGTCACCCCTCAGCCTCCTACTCTCCACAGAGAGAAGTCCTAGACTAATTCAAATGCTCCAGTCTCAGTAACATCCTTGTAAATCTTTTTTGCACTGTTTACAGTTTAATAACATCTTCCTATAGTAGTGTGACCAGTATTGTACGCAGTACCCCAAACATGGCCTTACCAATGTCTTGTACAGATGTAACACGACATCCCAACTGCTGTACTCAGTGCTCTGACTAATGAAAGCATGGATGCCAAATGCCTTCTGCACCACCCTGTCTACCTGCGAATCCACTTTCAAGGAACTATATACCTGCACTCAATGTAGAGTGAGCAGTTTTGATCTTCATATTTAAGGAAGAATATTACTTGCATTGGAATTGATAACAGCAGAGGGTCATTACATTAGCTCCCTGGAGTGAGGGGCTGTTGTATTATTGGAGCTGAGTAAATTGCATTGATATTCTTTGGAGTTTGAATGAACGAGAGATGATCTCATTGAAACAGTGAAGATTCTGAAGGGGCTTAATAAAGAGGCAATTGAGAAATCTATTCTCCATAGATGGGGAATCCAAAATAGGGAGACACAGTTTTAGGAAAGGTGACTGATGATTTAGGACTGGAATTAGGAGAAAATTCCTCCTTCAAATGATTGAGAGGGTTCAGATTTCTGTGCTGCAGAGTTTTATTGACTCTTCACTATTGAATAAATTTAAGGACAGATCTTTGACATTACTGAATACATTTCAATAGAGATCTTTGGTCTCTCAGGGTTTTAGTTGAAGTCCAAGAGCAGCTATGATCATATTGAATGTTGAATCAGGCTTCAATGGTCTACCCCTGCTTAATTTTTGTTCTTGCAGTCTTACAGGGAAACTGCATCTTTGTTTGAACACACACACATGCACATATACGCACAAAAGCTGCTCATTCCTTCTTTAATTGAAGCCAAGCCTGACCTCAGGTTTTTGCAGATAAACTTTGTTCACCAAAGGAAGAGATTGTTTTACTTGTGTTGATGAGTCCATTGCCTCTGAAAGGTCTGGTGTGTTACGGTGTGAGACATCAAGCAGCCAGACAGGACAATGCTGTCCTCACAGCCAGTGGTCAGTCAGTCAGCCACAGTTCTCTTATGTAATGCATATCTTACCAACTGTTTGAAACATGGCTTCAGTCACGCTCGCTGAGAATTAATAGTCACTCACACTTAAAAGGAGGCACTTGCTTTCCTTGATGGCACCGAGACAACCCAGAAATCCGACCACCATCACAATGGTCCCAATGGCAATGAGCAGGTTGGCAGCTGAGAGCGAAGGCAGACTGGGTGCTAAGGTGGCGAAGCTGCCTTGTGTTGCTGACAGCCATATTCCCACTCCCAGGAGTCCACAGCCACAGAGCTGGAAGAGACAAATCAGCATTAACCACGTGCAGGAACCTCAGAGTGAACACACCACAGAACAAAAGCCTCCATTTACATAGCGCCTTTCAAGGGCAACAGCATTCTCCCACCCACCCTCTCAGAGTCAATGTTCGCTGTTACCCGGTAGAAAGCTCAGCAGCCAATTGTGCACTGCAAGCTCCCACAAACAGCAATTCTGAATGACAAGGATATCTGTTTTGAATTGAGGGATAAATGGCAGCCAGGAAAGGTACCTCTCTCGCTGGTCTTCAGAACTTTTACTCTCACCCGAGAGAGGTGGAGCCTCAGTTTAAGACCGACAGTGCAGCACACCCTCCAGCCCTGCGCCGCAAGAGACAACTCAGATTTTTGTGCTCAAGCTCCCTGAGTGGGACGCAAACCCACACCCTTCTGCATTCACGAGTACAAGCATTTGTAAGTCGGGCCTTTGTAAATTGGGGATCACTGGTAATGAATGAAAGGGGATGTAAGTGTCACTGAATACTTTAACTCAAAGCGAGCCTCTCCTGACGCTGGTGATCAAGCGAAAGAACAGCAGGTAACCAGCACAAAGTGGGGTACAGGGATGACACCAAAAGGTTAAAGCAGAATTTCTCAATCACATTCCATCAATCCTCTTCAAATGAAAACTTGTGAACTATTTCAGTCAGACCTGGGTGAATGAACACTGTGACACACATCACCAAGTGGGGTTTTACTTTTGCCCTCAGTTTGGAACGGAATATATAAATTGCAATCATTTCGTGCCGAATCGAATTGCACAGTAGCAATTTGCTTGTGCACTTCTTTTAACTGCTTCAAAATAAAATCGTTTTAACTTCTGGCTCTTGCATCATCAAAACATAATAAAAGTTAAATTACATGAGATTAGGCACATTTAGAAACGCTGCCCTGTATGGAAATCCATATGTGAAACCTCTCCCCTCGCTAAAGGCTGGCCAATTAAAATGTTCAGGACTGAGACTGTCAGATTTCTATGAGACGAAGGATGCTAAGGACAAATGGGATTAGGATACAGATTAACCCCGATTTAATTGAAAGCTATCAGGCTTGAAGGCCTGAATGGGCTTCTCCTATTCTGATTAACCAACATAAGCAGTGAATCAGGATAAAACAGGATAAGTCCCAGCTGTGCGTGAAGAAGGAGCCTGCAGTGCTCATCAACCCACTTTGGGGATTTTATGACCACTCAGCACCAGGCAGCCTGGACTGTGTTTATCACTGCCCAAAACAAAATTATAATTCATCTTAAATTACAGAGCTCTTTTAAAGGTCTTTCAATTTGGTTTGATTGGCTACAGTTTATCAACAAAAGGCTTAAACAGGAGAGTGAATATTTAGCCAGGATCAAAAGGTAAATATTCACTTTGTGAACTTTAAATTAACATGGCCTAAAGTTTTAAGCATTTTTTAAAAACATTTAATGCATTTTAGTGAGGTTTACGGCACATACCAATTTTGTTTTATTCAGTCACAGGATGTGGGTTTTTGTCCATTGGAAACGTGGTAAGTCACCATAAAACCAGCAAAGAGAGTTCAGTAAGAAGCTGCCATGCTCAATAAAATAATTTTTAATTCTCAACAGGAATAAGGGGTCCGAACAATTATAAACTAAGACAAGGAAAAATCAATTCACTCAAAAGATTCTTTTGCCCCAGAGAATTATGGATTCTCCATCATTGAACATATTTAAGGGCTGGAATATGCAAGTCTTTTGTCTCTCGGGAATTATATAATAAAGGGTGTCAGCAGGAAAGTGTCACCAAAGACCATACTGAATGACAGAGCAGACTCGATGGGCCAAATGCTCCAAACCCACTGCTATTCCTACCTCTGCATCAATCTGTCTCCTGGAAGCAAACTGGTTGCTGACCCCTTGTTTTACTGAGCCACGGAATGGTTACTGGGACGGAAGGATATTTGGTCCGTTGTATATAGTAGCTCTCAACTCTCCTACCCTCTCCCATAGCCCTCTGGTGCTGTTCTAATTCTCTCCTGACAGCCTGAATTAGATCTGCCTGCCTCCACCATACTCTCAGGCAGATGCTTTCAGATTCTAACCACATGCTGTGTTGAAAAGATTTTCCTTATATCAGCTTTAGTTCTTTTGCCAATTAATGTAAATCTGTGCCCTCTGATTCTTCCAACAGTGGGAACCATCTCTCTCAGTCTACTCTGTCCAGAGCCCTCTCAATTTTTATCACCTCCATCAAACCTTCTGTTCTCCAAGGAGAAAGTCACCAGTGTCTCCATAGTATCCCTTACCCCTTACATATATATATAAAGGTTAAGAGAGAGGTTAAGAGTAGACATTGGACCACTGGAAAACTAGGCCGGAGAAGTAGTAATGGGGAACAAAGAAATGGTGGAGGAACTGAATAGATACTTTGTGTCAGATTTCGTGGTGGAAGACACCAGCAGTGTACCAGAACTTCAAGAGCGTCGGGTGCAGAGGTGAGAGTAGCAATCATCATTAAGGTGATTCTAGGGAGGCAGAAAGGTCTGAAGGCGGACAAATCACCTGTACTGAATGGACTACACCCCAGAGATGCGAAAGAGATGGCCGAGGAAATTGTAGAGGCATTGGTGGTGATCTTTCAGGAATCACTGGCATCAGGGAGGCTCCCTGAGGACTGGAAAATGGCTAATTAACTCCCCTGTTTAAGAAGGATGGGAGGCAGAAGGCAGTAAATTATAGGCTGATTAGCCTGACCTTGGTCACTGGTAAGATTTTAGAGTCCGTTATGAAGGATGAGATTGCAGAGTACGTGGAAGTGCATGGTAAAATAGGGCTGAGTCAGCACAGCTTTGTCAAGGGGAGGTCATGTCAGACAAATCTGTTAGAATTCTTTAAGGAGGTAACAAGAAAATTAGACAAAGGAGTGATCTGTTGGATTTCCAGAAGGCCTTTGATAAGGTGCCACACAGGAGGGTGTTAAATAAGTTAAGGGCCCATGTATTCGGGGCGAGGAACTGGCATGGATAGAGGATTGGCAGGCTGGCAGAAGGCAGACTGGGAATGGCAGCTGGTGACTAGTGGAGTTTCACAAGGGTCAGTATTAGGACCACAACTATTCATGTTATGCATTTACAATCTGGATGAAGGAACTGAGCAGATGACACAAAGATAGGTGGAGGGACAAGTAGTGTTGAGGAAGTGGGGAGGCTGCAGAAGGACTTGGACAGGCTGGGAGAGTTGGCAAAGAAGTGGCAGATGGAATACAATGTGGGAAAGTGTGAGATTATGAAGTCTGTTGCGAAGAATAAAGGCATACACTATTTTCTAAATGGGAAAGGCTTCGAAAATCTGAAGTGCAAAAGGACTTAGGAGTCCTAGTTCAGGATTCTCTTAAGGTTAATGTGCAGGCTCAGGTGGCTGTTAGGAAGACAAATGCAATGTTAGCATTCATTTCAAGAGGACTAGAATACAAGAGTAGGGATGTACGGCTGAGGCTGTATAAGGCTCTTGTCAGACCATATTTGGAATATTGTGAGCAGTTTTAGGCCCCATGTCTAAGGAAGGATGAGATGCCATTGCAAGGGGTCCAGAGGAGGTTCATAAGAATGATCCGTGGGATGAAAGGCTTGTCAGATGAAGAATGGTTGAGAACTCTGAGTCTCTACACGATGGAGTTTAGAAGGATGAGGAAGGATCTGACTGAAATTTACAGAATACTGAGGGGCCTGGATAGAGCGGATGTGGAGAAGATGTTTCCACTAGTGACAGAGACTAGGACCTGAGGGCACGCACTCAGAATGACGTGACAACCCTTTAGAACTGAGATGAGGAGGAATTTCTTCAGCGAGGGGGTGGTGAATCTGCGGAACTCATTAGCGCAAAAGGCTGTGGAGGTCAAGTCATTGAGTGTATTTAAGACAGATACTCAAGTTCTTGCTTAGTAAGGGGATCAAAGGTTACACAGAAAAGGCAGGAAATTAGGATTGAGAAACACATCAGCATGATTGAAGCAGACTCGAAACTCGAACAGCCTAAATCTGCTCCTATATCTTTTGGTCTCATAGTCTTTATACCCACTGGATTGTTCTGTACGTAAACACATCCTCTCAACAGCTGAATAGATTGATTGGTGTCAGAAGCAAATATGATCTCTCCCTTGACCTCACAGACTAGCGTCAATGTCTCAGGCCTAACATTATCAATGACTGCTCACCAATTACACGAACATCTCCTTGCATCCACATTGTGTAATTACTCTAGTGACACAATCTAGGGTCTGTCACACGAGCATTATCTGGCACATTTAGACACATATCCAGATACAGAGATATTACACAGGAAGGAAATAGGTTTCTGAGGAGTGTGTTGAGAGAGAGAGAGAGAGGGAGAGATTGGAGAGACAAGGACATCTAGGGAGAGAATTCCAGAGCTAGGTAGTTAGGCAGGGCCATCAATGGTAGAGTGATGGATCTGTAAGGGCTGAGGGTTGGAGGAACGCAGTTTTTTTGAGGGTTTCTGGGTGGGAGTACGAAGGACAAGACTTTCTAATGCCTATTAATTCCTCCTCATTGCCAATCTGCAGACACTGAACTTAACAGCCATATATGAGGGGTATCAAAGGAACGATATTCAATGTTTCATTCCGATTCTAATGGCAATAATGTATCCAATGAGAATCTCGGGAGACAAGGCCATAGTCGAGGCTCTTGCAAACACCAGTCACCCATGAAGCTAAAAAAAATTGAACTGCAGTCCTGCAATGACACACAAATTCCTGAGAGTGGAAGAGTGGCTCCACACAGTGATACACTATACAGTCACAGAGCTGTACAGCACGGAAACAGACCCTTTGGTCTAACTCGTCCATGCTGACCAGATATCCTAAATAAATCTAGTCCCAATTGCCAGCATTTGGCCCGTATCCCTCCAAACCCTTCCTATTCATGTACCCATCCAGATGCCTTTTAAATGTTGTAATCATACCAGCCTCCACCATTTTCCCTGACCGTTCATTCCATACACGCACCACCCTCTGTGTGAAAAGGTTGCGCCTTGGGTCCCTTTTAAATCTTTCCCCTCTCACCTTAAACCTATGCCCTCTAGTTTGGACTCCCCCATCCTGGGGAAAACACCTTGGCTATTCACTCTATCCATGCCCCTCATGATTTTATAAACCTCTATAAGGTCACCCCTCAGCCTCTGACGCTCCAGGGAAAATAGCCCCAACCTGTTCAGCCTCTGCCTATAGCTCAAACCCTCCAACCCTGGCAATATCCTTGTAAATCTTCTCTCAACCCTTTCAAGTTTATCAACATCTTTCTTACAGCAGGGAGACAAGAATTGCACGCAGTATTCCAAAAGTGGCCACGCCAATGTCCTGTACAGCCTCAACATGACCTCCCAACTCCTATACTCAATGCACTGACCAATAAATACCAAACACCTTCCTCACCGTCTTGTCTACCTGCGACTCCACTTTCAAGGAATTATGAACCTGTACTCCAAGATCTCTTTGTTCAGCAACACTCCCCAGGACCTTACCATTAAGTGTATAAGTACATCATGAGGAAAGGCCATTCAGCCTTTATATTCCAGCTTCCCTTCAATCAACATTGCAGAATGACCTCAATTGGTGCGGAACTCAGGCCACTTTAGTTTTTAACAAGTGATGTACTTTTTGAAGGCTAATTATTTGCGTAATGTAAGAAGCCCCAGATCTACAGTCATTGAAATTCTGCAATCTCTCTGCAGTTCTCATCTTTACCGCTTACTCAGCAAGAGTTTTGGAATCTCAACTTTTTAAATTCATTCGCAGGATAATGGTGTTGCTGGCTAGGCCAGTATTCATTGCCCATCCCTAATTGCCCATTGGGCAGTTAAGAGTCCACCACATTGCTATGGGCCTGGAGTCACATGGAGGCTAGATCAGGTTCCCTGAAGAACATTAGTGAATCAGATTGCAATGGTTATCAGTCACCATTACCAAGATTAGCTTTAAATTCCAGATCCATCAATTGGATTGAACTTCCACCAGCTGCCACGATGGGAGTTGAACTCATTTCCCCAGAACATTAGCCCAGGGGTCTGTCTGGATTACTAGTCCAATGACATTACACTACCACCTCCTCCGGTGAAGAGGACCAGAGGGGGTGGAGTGGCTGCACTGTGACTTGCAGCCAATGTGAAGATATTACAACTGTGTGATAGCTCTCTCTCGCAATCCCTGTCTCTCCTCTCTTTCCCCACAGTGCTCTCCTTCACTCGGATAATCCCAGAAAACCAAACTGACTTCCTTGACAATAATGAAAAATTGACAGGAAAGTGCAAATGCACACTTGCATCCTGCTCTGTCCAAGCAGGCAAGATTGCACACAGAAGTGCATATGATGGGGTGTGTGTAGGGTTCAGGGAGAAACAAACGCAGGAACACAGAATAAGACAGCTGAGCCCTATTCCATGTAGAGATTGTGTGAGTCTCTACTTGCCTGTATGCCTGGTGTGCAATTCCATCTAGTTTCTATTCATATAAATTGCAACAAAAAGTTGTATGACTTCCAAACTTTCATCAGGACAGACACACAGACATCAAACTTTCTCAGAACAGAATGTCTAGTGTTAGACTGAAGAGCACAGCAGACTGGCCTACTTCGGTCCTATGTCTTATGGTGTTACAGCATGGTGTTTTATTGTGAACGCTCAAGTTCTGAGCTGCCACGTGACTGATGTCTGTATAGACTGATGTCAAACTGACAGCAGAATGACATCAAACATACAACATAAACTTGTAACGACCCATCAGTCACCATGGTCACTCCAACTCCTTTTTATTAATCTACATTCCTTCATAGGATGTGAGCGTTGCTGGTATTTAGTGCCTGTCCCTAATTTCCCCTGACAAGGTGGTAGTGAGTTGCCTTGTTGAACCGCTGCAGTCTTTGGGATGTCAGTAGACCAACGACGTCCTTAGGGAGGGAGTCCCAGGATAGTGACCCAGTGACACTGAAGGAACGGCGATATATTTCCAAGTCAGGATGGTGAGTGACTTACAGGGGAGCTGGCAGGCAGAAAGGACAAATATGTTGACATCTGAATGCCCAGCAGGAGCACGACTGTTATTCAGTGTCCAACAAGTTCCATTTTCTAAGAATAGTTTAGCTCCACAGCAGCGCATTACTGAGGCTTGTTTGACAAAGCATAAAACCCCTGCTCTTTTCACTCGCTTGCCAGCACTCTCTCACCTCAGAGTCGCAAAGTTCCAAGCTCAAGTCACACTTAGGCTTGAGCCAGAAACTCAGACGAATACCGCTAGGTTCACAGCTCAGGGAGTACTGCCCTGCTGCAGATGTGTACCTTTTGAATTAAACTGAGGCTCCCATGCAGTGCATGTGCAAGATCCCATTCCTGTATGTTAGAGAATCACGTAGGAGGTGTCTCCAGTGTCCTGGCTGACCCCATCCCTTTGCACCAAGTCATGGTCAAATCTGGTCCATTATTGCACTGTGTGCAAGATGTCTATCACACTTCTTATGTTACAATAACGGCTGCACTTCAGAAAGACTCCATTGGCTGCAAAGTGCCGAATGATGTTTGGTAGTTATGAAAGGAGCTCTATAAATGCTAAGTTGTTGTTACGTTTTATGCGCAGTCATCCTCCCTTCCTCACCAAAATCACCGACAGAGGTCTGCAAACTGAACAAGGGATGAACAAAGTTTAAAAAGCAGCAAAAGCAGGAAACTGGGAGCTCAGTACGACTCCAGGCAGAACATTACAACTGAGAGGGTATGAAAAAGAAATGAGAAAATACAAAACAGCAGCGAGGTAGGCTCTGGGATGCTGCCAGAAACAAAAGATTGAACCCAGGATCATCCCAACATTTAGGGAGCAGGGCAACTTTGATAAAGTTCATCAAAAACCTTAATGTTAGCAAGCAGTGTGAGAGGCAGCAGAATGAAAGTGATGGCAATGGTAAGCTGTTGTGTGTATCTACACAGCAAGATCCCAATCATAAAGGCACATGCTTGGAAAGAAGCACCTTTACTGGGAGGGCACCAGCCCAGGACGTTAGCCAATCTCACATTCCCGTTGCCAACAGATGACGTTGATGTACAGCCCTTGATTCAATGAATGACCTCCCAAGGTGTTTCACACAGGTAAATCAAATTAAGACACCGCGCCACAGAAGGAGACACTTGACCTCGTAATCGAAAACATGCTCAAAAAGTGGTAGATTTTCCAGAATGAATCAAGAGGAGGAAAGGGACACAGAGAGCAGTGAGGGAGGGAACTGGACAGCTCAGGGTTCGATCAACTGAACGCATGGCTATCAATGGTGGAGCAATTAAAACCCGGGATGCTCAAAGGTCAGAGCTGGAAGAGTACAGCAGGTATGCTGAAGAGTTGTAGGGTTGGAGGAGATCCCAGATGGAGGAAAGAAAAAGACATGGGGAAGATTAGAAAGTAGAAGCGGGAGCATAGGGTGAGAGTGTAATTTGGTGAATCCCCATCCATTTAGGTAACTTTTGCTTTCAAAACTAACTTAAAAAGTCGGCATGGCAGAGATGTGAGGCTGAAGCAGATCCCTCTGAAGGGCAAGCTCTGCTTCCTCAGAGATTCAGCAGGAGATCTGAGACTGACGTCAGCCAATAATCCACAGGGGGCGGGGAGCCACAGGCTGGTATACCTTCTGTTTATGGAAGTTGGTGGGAGCTCGGGAAGTCTCCACACTGGCCAGGGATCAGCAATGCCCAGCTGGTCAGGATTTAAGGGCCCAGTATCACGGCCACTGAAAGGTTTATCAAAATATGAAAATTCAGGCTGCCCGGTGGGTGACACATTTTATTTTTATTTGTTACCTTTACTTTGACAGAATCCTAGCAAGTTACAACTGGAATTGCATTTGAAATGATAAATAATATCATTATTATGATTAAAAATGCTAAGACAAAGATGCAGAGCTTTGCCTGAACATGGTGTTACTGTCTCCAGGTGCAATGTCCTGTTTCACTTCACTGAGCTCTCTCACTAATGCTGGCAAGATGTCTGTTGTAGGGGATTATGACATGCAGAATACTCCATCTGTTCGACACTCGTGCACCATGACTGAGAGAAATTAATTCCTCCAGTGTCACATGTGACTAAATCCTAATTCTGAGCGCCATGAAAAGTGCAGGCCATGTGCATCTCCACAGTGACAAGCTGATCAGCACCGTCACCTCGAGGGCCATTCTTACTGCTGCTCGGTCTTCAAGGCGTGCAAGCTACAACTTCTACCGACTTCAAAGTACATTCTTTGATGAAACGATTTGGTAACCAAAGCACAAGTGCGTCAACAGCAAGTGATTGAAGGATTAGGGTCAGGTTCAGCGTTAGGGTCATGTTGTTCTCTGAACCCTGGGGGTAGCACGAACAATCTAGCAAGGCTTTGCCACAAAAGCTTTCCAGATTCCCACAATCGACCGTCTCTGCATATTGTTCGCCCTTGAATTCTGTTCTTGCTGTTTGACACATTGAAGAAAAAAAAACCTCTGGAAGAGGCCAGTGACTCCCCCACCCCAATCTCTGTGAGAATGACCTTTGAATTGCAAACGTAGGTCAAGTGGAAGGAATCTGTTTGAATGTTGAATGGGAGAGCTTGGCAGACTATCCATGCTGATGTCAACCCAGTGGATGACCTTCCTCCTCTTGAGGAACAGCCCTTTCGATCGTATTTGGACAGCTGGTTGCTGATTCTCTTATGCAAAGAGAATGCATCTACACCAAATACATAGGGACTGTACTGGGATTCCCAGGGTCAGGAGATTTGTGTAAAATTCCACGTTAACACATTCCGGATACGTTTTGGGGGCAGCTTCTGCAACTTGTCCTGTCTTCTTCAATGGTTCATTTATGTGAACCCCCAGCTCTCCCAGTTCACATAACTCCTTTAAAAGTGTTTTGTTTTAATACCCCAATTGAACAGAGCGCTAAGGAGATGCCAGCATTGTTCCATGCAACTCACCTTCATACCATTACCCTTTTAGGCTTGGAATCTATTCATGTTGGGTACTGCTCAACCTGTTTCTTTTAAAATATTTGCTCATGGGATATGGACGTCACTGGCTGGCCAGCATTTATTGTCCATCCCTAGTTGCCCTTGAGGTGGTGTTGGTGAGCTGCCTTCTTGAACCACTGCAGTCTATGTGCTGTTGGTAGACCCACAATGCCATTAGGGAGGGAACTCCAGGATTTGACCCAGCGACATCGTAGGAATGGCGATATATTTCCAAGTCAGGATGGTGAGTGGCTTGGAGGGGAAATTGCAGGTGGTGGTGTTCCCATGTATCTGCTGCCCTTGTCCTTCTAGATGGAAAGAAAACTCTGCTAAAGATCAGGTTACAGGTGTTCCTAGAATGTCACTGAATATCACAAACCCGTTTGGATTCTGCCCAGAACCAGGAATGGGTGGGGAGAAGCTAGAGACCAAAAAGTCTCTATGGGACGCTGTGCAGAAATGTGGGTGGACAATTGTGCTCAGGTTGAAAAGAAAACATTGAAGGGGAGTTGAGATGAGTCACTTAGCTTGAGGAATAGTCTTTGCGGAAGAGAAAACTATCAGGGGAAAGTCTGTTCTAAGGTTACAGGTTACCAGGCTGAAAATAGCAAAGAACAGGAATAAATCTTTGGGAGTTAAAAATCACTTTGGATTGATTTTGGGGAAATTGAATGTTTCTGTAAAAGGGCAGTGTACCTGCGAAGTACATTTCTGCAGTTGGGTTAAGGATAAGAAAGGCAAATTCCATTAGGCTGTTTAAAATGTAAGCTGCGGAGTCAATAGTCAGTGGTTACTTGTCACAGTTAAATTTTTCAACATGGGTGAAAACTTGTCATTTAGCTATTGACTGGAAGTTTGAACCCTTTTTAAATGTTATTGGTCTCCACAGAATTATACCACTTTAGGCAAAGGGTTGCTGGTGTACAGGATGCTTTGTCACAGCTTGTGGTTGATGCATAGACTACTATCTCACTTGAAGATAATTATGCAAATATTTGAAGTGGGCACGATGGAAGTGTTTTGGGGGAAAAGTTCAAGGTAATGGATTATTTTTTGAATTGCTCTATCACGTGGCACAGACACCGTACGCAAAAGGTGTCCTTCTGCACTATATCCATCCTGAGTGGGAGTATTTCTGTAGCCAGTGTTACAGGTGCTATGCAAAATCTCAGTTACAGAAATAAAAGTCAAACATTTATCTCGAGTGACTGTGTGGCCAAGTGTGACACTGAGTGGTATACAACCACAACTTATATTGATAGGGTGCTTTCAACATAATAAAACATCCTTCAATGCTTTACAGGTGAATTATAAGTTGAAACATGACACTGAACCCCCAAGGAGAGGTAAGGTCAATTGACCAAGGTTAAAGTGTTAGGATTTAAGGTGTATCTGAAAGGAGGAATGCAAGTTAGAAATGTCAGGAGGGTATCTGAGAGTTTAAAGTGGATGCTTTCCACACAAGCCATCAAATATTGTTCTCTATCGGAGACCCCAATCCCGGCTCCTCGTGGGTCCCAACAATGAACTTGTCCGGACACACCCAAAGCAGACACCGAGAAGGGCTGTCTCAGATTCCAACACTAGACCCTCCAAACTACCGACAAGCGACCCTCACAGACCTTCCAAAATCCCAACATGATACCCTGCCAAACCACAACACCAGACCCCACAAAATCCAAACAGGCGTCCCTGCCAGAGCCCAACACCAGACCCTCCAAAATTCCAACGTGACACTCTGCTAGAATGCAACATGAGACCTCATCGTAGCCCAACACCAGACCCTCTAAGATCCCAATATCAAGCCCTCCCAGATTTGATACTGAACACGAGTCATGGCTGGCACATGACTGCAGAATCCTACTGTGAACTCTACATTCAACGCAGGAGCTGGTTCACTGCTCAAGCAGTCTAGACTGTCCCCTGTGTTGAAACAAATATTCAGAGGATAAAGTTCTCCGCAATTCCAGTCAAAGGGGAAGGTTTTATTCATCCTATGTCTGCTGTAGCTGGGACAATAACCCACAGATTGCATGAGCAGAATACTCCCAATGGGTGAACGGTGAATACTTCTGCATGGCAAGATCGTATCACCTTGGTCAGGGAGCTAAGCTACTCCTCGCCACAGTACCCAGTCTATGGGAATTTCCAACTCTGCATTAAACTATTGTATGTACCCAGCAACCGGTCCCAGTAATAGGAGAGGCAATGGCCCAGTGGCATTATCACTAGACTATTAGTCCAGAGGCCCAGGTAATATTGTGGGGACCTGGGTTTTAATCCCGCTATGGAAATGCAACTTCTTTAAAAAAAAAAAATCTAGAATTAAGAGTCCAGCGATGACGATGAAACCATTGCAAATTGTTAAGAAAAACCCCTTTGGCTCACTAATATCCTATAGAGAAGGAAACTACCACCCTTAAACTGGAACGGTCTATATGTGATTCCAGACCCAAAGCAATGCGGTCAAATCTTAACAGCCCTCTAGGCAATTCGGAATGGGCAATGAATACTGACTTAGCCCGTGATTCCCACATCCTGTGAATTAAATTAAAAATCATGATTGTGCATCTCGTTGGTGACCAGCTCAATATCAGAGGAATGTTTCTGTCTTCGATCTTCCAATGAGAACAAATTCTTTAACCAGACCGAATCGTACACATACACGATACGCTTCATCTTGTGGTGAAGGCAGCCTTTGCTTAATGTGTTAGGAGAATCGCAGCCATTACACAGCACCCAGATGGCCCTTTCGTGGTGCAGTGATAGTGTCCCTACCCTGGACCAGGAGACCCAGGTTCAAGTCCCACCTGCTCCAGGTGGTGTGAGCAGGTTGATTAGAGAAAGACTTTAATAAAACAAAAAATTACACAGGCCCTAGGCAGGCAGGTAGCTCGTAAAGAGAGACTTCATATAGTTTTCCCTGGATCAGCAGAGATAGTTGGTGGGAAGTTGCCAATTGGATCACTTGCCTAGTCCTGCCAGCAAAGGCTGAACATTGATAACCATCATTTACTCATCACAACCATTTCAATCAATTCTAATCAAATGTCTAGCTACACCAAACCTGTCAGTTTCTAACCCACGTGAAACTGTAGTACTTCTGTAATATCTATTCTCTTCTCTGTGAACCTACATTCACTGCAGATGTTCCAAATCCGCTCCCTAGGAATCTGCAGATGGGATACAGATTTATCTTCATCGCACTTTGAATTTGAAATACGACGAATCCCATTTTAAACGTTAACATTCAGAAAACCAGCTGATTAATGTTTAGCATATGTTGTTGCTCGGAATCAAAATTTGGACAATTAATCAGCATGAACTACAAGATGAAGGTACAAAAACTGAATGAGTACATTAGGGATTAGGGTCCCTTAGATTGCTGGACATCACCACCATGTATAAGGACAATGGCTGTCCTTCCTCACTATACAGAGAGGATGTCTTTAGGTATTTCTTTCTGGTCATTCAAATTGCTCCTTTAGAAGGTAGTCAGGGACTCTCTTCTTGACCCTCTGCAGTCCACAGGGTTAGACACATTCATGGTTCTGTATAGGAGGAGCTCCAGGATTTTGATCCAGCGACACTGAAGGAACAGCAGTATGTTTTCTGAGTCAGGACGGTGAGTGGCTTGGACAAGAACTTGCAGGAGGTGGTGTTCCCTTGCATTTGTTGTCCTATAAGTTAGAAGTTGGTTTGAAAGGTGCTGTCTAAAAGAATTTCTGCAGTATATCTTGTAGATGGTGTACACTCCTGCTACTGAGGAATGGTAGTGGAGAGAATATTTTCTTAGGATGACAAAGTCGGATGGAAGTTTAGAGTGATGAAGGGGTTTATTCAACAAACGTGGTGAAAGGTTTTCATCTGTGCCCAATATGATGAGAAATATGGAGTGATATAATTCACATTGTTTCTTCAGATGGATAAGATCTGAAACTGTCCTTTCATCTCTGCCATCTGGTTTTAATCTGCTTTCTGCAGGCTGTACTAGGATTGGAAAATAAACAGGCTGTTTTAGCCCAGGCCCAGGTGGCTGCACAACAAGATTCCAAAGTCCCCAAAGATGGCTAAGATGCTCCGGTTTTACAAATGAGAGTTAACAGGTAATTGTGACACTAAACAGGAGAATACTAGGAATTTCTTTCCAAGGGGATTTGTGGGTCGACTTACAGCACATGAACTGCAGCAGTTCGAAAATGCAGCTCATCACCATCTTCTCAAGGGCAACTAGGGACAGGCAATCAGCATTGACCAGCCACATCCCACAAGTGCATAAAAAACACAAAATAACTCTCAAAACTCTGGGACATGATTTGCATTTGACAGTGGGGCAAGAATGATGGCACATGGGTGCACACTCCTCCCTCCGCCCCATCCCATGTGCCAGCCAGGGCACCACCTCTGGGCAATTTACGTGCAGGGAACTGGAGGGTAGACAGAACAGTGATGTCTACCTGCCCTATTACAGCTCCTTTACAGATGGGGCCTTACCAAGGCCAAAATACAGCAGATGTTTGATAAAGGCCTTCCAGGGGCAAACCTGGGGAGACGGTGGAGTCCAGGAGCAGCCTTCTTTCACCTTTATCTGCCATGGCGATCAGCTGGAGGGGTTCCCGTCCACAATGACAGCTTGGTAATTATGGACATTCTAATGATTTGTATAGCCCCCGAGACACGCTCCTTCTCTCCTGCATCCACTCCAGAGGGTGTGCCTTCTATTTTCTCTCTAGCCTCGGTAGCCTGCTCCCCAGCACAAGATGGACAAAGGCAGATGCTCCTTATCAACAGACGTGTGGGTCCCTGATGCGCAATTCCTCCCTGGAAACAGAGACAAAAATCTAGCCGCAGGATGTACACTCCCACTAACTATAATGACAAACGTTTCCCTTAAATGTTGTTCTATTTATTCAGGCTATTTGAAGTGATTCTGAAGAAATCTGCTTGGAAATGCATTTGGGTCACATTTGCATGTAATATTTATGAAGCCTGAGATGATCGAAAAATGACAAACAGCAAATATCAAACTGCTGAATGGCTGTGGTCCACCAGAAACGTTCTACAAATTAAACATGAGATTTGCGCTTTAACTATGAATCTCTGGGATATCTGAAAAAGGCAGATAACTGTGAAGGATTATATTTTCAAAAGTAAAAACCTTCCGAGTAAACACACCCAATTTTAACCTGTTAATTTGATCTGTTAATTTGCTGCAACAGATCCACACATCAGCACCAAACCTCATTGTCAATCCCTCAGTGATGATTACAGCTGAGGTGATTAATGACCATCGCTCAGTGATCATCGGGATTGAGATGAGAAATTTCTTCACTTAGAGTTGAGAGCCTGTGGAATTCTTTGCCACAGAAAGCGATTGAGGCCAAAACATTGAATGTTTTCAAGGAGGAGTCAGATATTGTTCCTATGGCTAAAGGGATCAAAGGATACGTGTAGAAAGCAGGTACAGGGTACTGATTTGGATGATCAGCCATGATCATATTGAATGGCATCGCAGGCTTGAAGGGCTAAATGGCCTCTTCCTGCTCCTATTTTTTAATGTTTCTAAGTCTCTGACCGCAGGGCACAGGTTATTCCACCCCACAGTTAACTGCCTCCTTCATCCACATTTCTGGAACACTGTCCCACTGCCATTGTCCATCTACGTAAGAGGGAAGGTCTTCATGGTATTGGATTGATGTTTTAATCTTAGAATAAAGCAAGACCAAAACTTCTGTTGTAAAAAGAGAGAACAAAACAGAAACAGAGAGAAAATTAAATTAAAGGTACAAAATAGAGAGAGGAACAAGAGTAGACTAAACAACAGAGGGTGAGATAGAGAAGAAAGTACAAAATAATAGTTAAAACAGCATGAATATTGAACAATAAGAGAGCAGGAAAGAGGAGAAAATAGAACAAAAATAAATGAGTGAGACTGAAACAGTGCGGTCAGACTTTCACCTGGCTCAGGAGTCCTTCACAGATGGGATGTGATTCTGGGATTCCCATTCTGCTGGTGCAGGATAAGGATGGGTGTTGCCCATCCCACGAGCAGCACATCAGTTTGTGTCAGAGTGAGAAATGCCAGACACACCACACCCCCACCTACTCCTGTAAATTGGGGGTGGGAAAGAGGGGGTTAAATATACAGGGCTCACAGCACCTCGGCAGAGACATGAATCATGGGTAGCCCCTATGTGGGGAATGAAAGAAAACAAACCACCAACTGTTCCTAGAATTCTTTCATTGACAAGCTTTGAAATACAATAAAGAATCAGTTCAGACAGTCATAGAGATGTACAGCACGGAAACAGACCCTTTGGTCCAACACATTCTAGTATCCTCAATTAATCAAACCCCATTTGCTAGCATTTGGCCCATATCCCTCTAAACCCTTCCTTTTCATGTACCCAAGTACCACACATCATTAAAATATTCAAACTGAAAGGTAAGATATTTTTACTCCAGTGGTGGATTATAGGGACAAGAACAGAAATTGCTGATAAAATTCAGTAGCTCTGCAGCATCTGTGGTGAGAAATCAGAGTTAACGTTTCACATCCAGTGACCCTTCCTCAGAACTGAGTTGATTATAGGGCTCGGTCCTGCAAAGGTGTAGCAATCATTACATCCACCAGCATTGGTTTGCATTGAAATGCATTAGAGTACTTTTCCTAGTGGTCATATGTGGTCAAGTGATCATTGTTTGGAAATTTTGAGCAATGGGATTGGTTTCGCCAACTCTTTAAACATGAAAAATATAACGTCAGCAGCTTTCAGTCGGAGAGATAAAAACAGATACCTGCTCCTAGAACAACGATTGACAGGTCACTTGGGGTAATTTAGGAAAGATAAAGCCATTTAGTCTTAAAATTTCAAATAGGCTTCATTATCTATGAGTTGGAAGGCTTGTTATGACAACTGAGCCCATTATGAATGCTGAGCGGAGTTTCAAATACTCAAGAACTACTCAGCTCAACTATTTGACTGACATTTTTGAGATTATTAAAGGATTAGCTGCTTTGAAATGTTTAGTGAAATAGATATTTATTTGTTGTTACTGAAGAGAGACCAATTGAGATTTAAATGTTTTTCATTGGCTATTTTGAAGGAGCATTGGTGTTTGAATGACTGCTTTATGAGATTATCAGTTGTTTTTTTTAAATGTCCATTCCAAAGACATTCTAAGGTCTGTCCAGTGGGTGTAATGGGTGAGAGATTAGGACAGATACATGGAAGAGGCATATGGAATAAGAAGGGGTGTGCAGGGATTGTGGAGAGCGACAGTTTGAAGGCCCTGACCTCTAACACTAATGTCCCAGTAGGTAGAGATGGGCGGTCTAGGTCTGCTCTCTTTGCCATCTCCCACCTGCAATGCCATCATGGTCCTGCATTTGGAGGATGGGGACATGGTGTAACTTCTTCCTGATTCTCCCCCACCTCCCTGGAAGGGGCACAGGAAAAGTAAGGTGCCTTGTTTAGGAAATAGAATTGCCATCCTCCTTCATGAAAATCAGACCCTAATGATCAGTTTGAGTGAGAGAACATGTGCATGAGTAAAAGGAACAAAAAGGTAAATGTTAGTTCGAAGAAGAGTGTATCATTCTGAGGCACCGGTCTGAAATCAGAAACTGTGCTGCTTTACCTTCACAATCCGAAACTTATTCTTTAAACCATTTTAATATCAACTCAACTCCAAATCATCTGAACTTGGAACTTTATTGCCTTCCGTCACTTATCACTGGATCACCTAAGAGCGCTGCACTGTGTCTCCACCACAGGGACATCTAGCTGGAACACTGCCTAATGCCCTGTGCTCAATGACCATAATAATAAAGACTATAAAACTATTGGATTGTTGTGGAAACCCATCTGATTCACTCATGTCTTTTAGGAAAGGAAATCAGCCATCCTTACTCAGCCTGGCCTTAATGCAACTCAGACCCACAGCAACATGACTGACTCTTAACTGCCCTCTGAAATGGTCCAGCAAGCCAGTCAGTTGTATCAAACTGCTACTGAAAAGTGGGCTGCAACGGTCCAAAGCCATGGGTTACCACCTCCTTCTCCGGGACAATTAGAGATGCGCAGTAAACAGTGTCATAATGCCCACACCTTGGGAATGAGCATAAAATAAAGAATGTGGACTGTGCAAGATACAAAGCATACTGTGCTACATTGGTGTAGCAGCCTTCATACCTTGCTCTGCTCTCAAGTATTTAGAGAAAATTTATGGAAAGGATAATCAAAAAGAAATACCACCGCCCTAGCGAAGGAAAGATACATCCCTGGTGTGTGATAACCAGAGAAATGCAGCAATTCAGACCAAGTGTCTCCATCAAAAACAAAACCCTTTATTCTGTGCCGTACATCATTTCCTTCCAACAGAAGTGCAAGACATTTAAAAAAAATGCAGCAGACTGCAAAATATTTTTATTTATGTCTCACTGTTTCAGCAGCTGACCCACATAAACAGAAAACTAAAAAAGACTTTAATTTCAATTTCAGTGCATGCTTAAATAAAAGCACCTGACTGAATGATAAAATTAACCAATTATGTGAGCAGACAGAAAGGAGATTAAGTTGATTTAAGCAGCAGTAGGTGGCCAAAGAACTGGATTTAATTATTTTTAATTCATCTGCTTGGACACGTTATGACACACCTCCAGAGTGGATGGGAATTGAACCTGCACCCTCGGGCCCAAAGGGAGGTTCACTGCACCATGGCACACCCCGAGAGTTGGATTCATAGAAAGCATTACGTACAGCCCTTCCTATGAGAAACAACCAAAATTGTATGGGACTACAAGCTCACCAACCTGACGTCAATGAATAAGATATACTGGAATCCTTTATTACGCAGTTGGGCACTGGGCACTTAGAAAAGCTGAAACTGATTAGGGAGATTTGAAGTGGTTTTACGAAAGGAAAATCATAACTAACAAATCTCCTTAAGGTTTTCAGGATTTAACTGGCAGGATACATAAAGAGGAACCAGTAGGTGTACTGTTTTATGGTTTTCAAACTCCATATAATACAGCACCATTATTATTTCAGGGCTTGTCGTGGGTTTGGGGCGACTGAACAGAATGCACAGTTGACTAGTTGAAGGACAAGAAACAGAAAAGAGGAATAAATGGGCAGTTTCAGGTTGGCAAGCTGCTGCTAATGGAGTCAGGGATCAGTGCATTAACTGTACTAATACATACAAATGGAAGGAGTAGATTGTGTAGTTAATTGAGCACAAAGAAAGAAATGGGAGTGACATAGCAGTGGAGTGCAGTGGAGGCAGGAGATATATACTTGTAACATTTCACTGTTCCAAGTTTGATGCTGGATCTTTCCTCCCCTGCTCGGGTATTTATTTTTGTTTTACAACCTATGTAAATCATTTTCCCGAATAATTTCTACTTGAGAATCTGTATCTAGGTACCCTGGTACCAAAGATGGTGCCATAACTGGTGACTTGCAAACTTTTCACTGTACATGTGACAATAAAACTAATTCTTGTAATTCTTATTCACACATGCAGACAAACAATAAAGCTGGGTGGTCGTGAGAAGGAAACAACGTGTGATATTTAATGTGAACAGTTGGTAGCAGCCCGCCGTTGCCCTTTTTCTAAGTGCCACGTAGACATTTAACTTTCAGCAGTTCAAAGATGATGGGCGAAGAAAACCCATTCCCGAGACCTGCCAGCCAATGAAAGACCGATATCTGTGCATTGTTAATTAGCAACACTGTAGAGTGAATGGCAACTGCTGATAATGCACCAACAAACCTTTCCAGCACAGACTTCACCAGGGAAGGAGCAGGAAGGCAGCAAGATCCCAACATGATTAAATGCCACCACCCATGCCACCAAACCTTGCTCAGGGGTGGGCATTAAGTTCTGCCCAAATAGTCTACAAAGAGATTGTAGATAGCTTACGTGTGCGCGAAGGAAAAATGACAGGTGGATTACGATGTGGGAATCTTACTTTGACAGGAACACAAAAATAAAATATCTTTGAAATGGTGAGACACCATGAAATGGTGATCTTCAGAGGGGCGTGGATGTCTTTGCAGTGAAAATACAACCAGTTACAGAAGGGAGCTTGGCCAAATGCTGACCCTGATTGCCAAAGGTCTGCAGGTTAAGAATAAGGACCTCTTCCTGCAGCTGTTCAGAGTTTTGGCAAAACCTGGTGCATTGCACACAGTTCTGTTTCTGTGCCCAAGGAAGAGTGCACTTGCCTTACATGGAATGGGACAAAGGGGCACTGGTTTTTGTTCCTGGGAAGAGAGGGTTGTCCCCAGTGGGGGCTGAATAAATTGCATCTGTACTCTCTGAAGTTTAAAAGAATGTGAGGTGATCTCATTGAAATATACAAGATTCTAAATGGGCTCAACAGGGTCAACACCAATATGCGGTTTCCACTGGCTGGAGAGTGTTGTCTGAGCTTCAGGACTTTAATGGTGCAAGGCTGTCATGTATTGTCCATCCTCAATTCGTCTTGACAAAGTGTTGGTGAGTGGCCTCCTTAAACTGCTGCATTCCATGTGGTATAGGGCCACCCATCATGCTATGGGGGAGGGAACTTTAGGATTTTGACCCAGTAAAGGAATGACGATATATTTCCAAGTCAGAATGCTGACTGGGTCACGGAGGTATACAGCTGTAGGTGGTGATGTACTCATGTATCTGCTGCCCTTGCCATTCCAGGTGGTCAAAGTTGCAGGTTTTGATGATGCTGTTGGAGGAGGCACAGTGAGTTACTGCAGGGCAACTTGTGGATGATTTGACTTTCATGTCTTGGAACAGATTTCTATAAATTAATTCCCCAAACTTCTCCCTTTGCTCTTTTGGCCCTAAACATAAACCCTTTAATTAGCAACTCACAGGCCAGTGGCAACAGATTATCCAAATGGGACATCGATTGAAGGTGATTATTAAATAACCAGAGGTGACATGAGGTAAACTGCTCCTCATACGCTCAGTGGTTAATGTAGAAAGCACTGCTCAATGACTGTGGGGTGGCACATCCAATCAGGGTGGACAGTAAGGAACTGGATAAACTGCTGGACAGAAAGTGGTCACTCAGTGACAGTAAAAAGCAACAATGTAAGATCAGCTGAGTTGGTCTTTCAGCAGGATGCAGCTACAATTAGTCCTTGTTTTTATTTGTTGATACTGAACCAAAAACAGAAACACTTCCATTCATACATCACCCGTCACCACCTCAGGCTGCCCTGAAGTAATTTACAGCTTTACTGTTCCTCAGCACCGACCCTCCGACAGTGCGGCGCTCCCTCAGCGCCGACCCTCCGACAGTGTTGTTCTTTCTCAGTATTCCAACGGAAGTATTGCCCCAGATTTCAATGCTGATATCTCCGATGCGAGACTAACAAATTTTTGGCACAGTGAGCTATGACTGACACTTTATCACATGCCTTGAATTCCCAGCTTTTGTAGCTGCTTTCAGATTAACAGCTTCTGACACACCAGTATCATCTCCTCATTTCCTGGAAGTTTATTAATGAGTGTATGTCATATCAACGTCTCAACTGATGCATTTCAGCACCTTGAGACAGTGAATGCTGAAGTAATTGGAAGGGGAAGCTTAATATACAGCACCAGCAGTGAACAAAACATCGATTTCTCTCAACCACATGCTCAATAAAGATGCAGCCTCATTCTTTCATCGTGCAACATCACCTCCCAGTCCATCCGTCCAGGAGCAGGAGTCAGTATAAACTCAATGATAACGTAACAACACTTTGAACTAACATCATGTTAAAACTAGGGAATCGAGAAGAGGGAAATGATTAGTGAGAAATAGCCAAGAGCCTTATAAACACAGGTAGTTGAGTGCTTTCAAATGGGAGATGTGTTTACAACAAAGTGTTGCCTTCTCCTCCCCCAGCCCACTCCAGTTTCCCAAATTACAGAAGACGAGTGGCCTGGGAAACTGGCAGCCCATCCACCATTTCTGGAACCATTCTGTAAGTGAACGACTGAGTTCATTCACAACACTGTCGTCTTAAACATTTCCCTGCCTGCTGTATTTTCTGGGTGTCGACATCAATTGAGTTTGGGAGTGTTTTACAGAAGCTGTGACGAGACGGTAAACTGGTGGAAGACAAGGCCCCGTTACCAGGACGACAGCCAAATGTGGCGGAAGGTGGCAGTGTCAGAATGATTGTTTAACATAATTTTTGAGCCTTCAGCAAAAGAAAAAAATAGATGTTCAGAGAGCACGAGACCTTATAAACTTGTAGTTGTGACTGACACCCTCTTCAAAGTCTTACCCCTCTGCCCTGTGACAGTCCGGCCTACCGTCCTGATTGGAGCACACATGTTCCTACCCATTCTGGTCTTGAATTTGCCTCCTTCCCACCATCACCAGAGGGAGAACCGGCTTAGGTCAGCGAGCACAGAGCGTGATCGGCAAAGGGGAACTCAGAAACCAGCAGGAGAGTTCAGTTTGTGCAAGAGTTGGAGTTGGCCTCCTCGAGCCCACTTTGCCATTCACCAAGCTCTCAGCTGATCTGATTACACCACACACCGCAGGAATTCACCAAAGATCCTCAGGCAACACCTTCCAAACCCACAGCCACTTCCATCTAGAAGGACAAGGGTAGCAGTTACATGGGAACACCACCACACGCAAGTTCCCCTCCAGGCCACTCGCCATAATGATTTGGAAATATATCCTTCACTGTCGCTGGGTCAAGATCCTGGAATTCCCTTTCTCATAGCATTGTGGGTCTACCTATAGCAGGTGGACTGCAGCAGTTCAAGAAGGCAGCTCACGACCACCTTCGAGGCCAACTAAGGACAGGCAATAAATGCTGGCCCAGCCAGCAATGTCCACATCCCGTGAGTAAATCAGGGAGAAAAATTCCTACTTACCCTGATTAACCTTACCCCCACCGCCACCCCATGCTTCCCTAGAATCTACCTACCTCTTCCTTAAACACACCCACAAATATTCTGTTTCCAACATCTCATAGGAAGAGATCACTAGTCCTGCAGTCTGATCTAAAATTATCACATTTCACGTGTTTGGGGAGCAAGAGCTAATCCTTAAAAGCAACGTCACACCCACAGACTGAATTGAAAATGAGAACGGGAATGCATCAAGCTGATAGTGATGCACTCATGCAGTTGGTTTGTATCTGCAAGACCACAAGGAGATGGGGTAAATTAAAAGGGAAGAAAAGCACTATCTACAAAAAAAAATACAGTAGGTCTGGGAAAAGAAAGGAATCTCTGAAAGGGATCTGAACTCAGAACAGAGAGGAGCCGCCTTTGGTTCAAATCTAGTAAGTTACTTGCAAATATGGAGAGGTGCCGTATGCACATAATACCTGAACATTGTACATCTTTGATACAGACAAAGCATTTTTTATGTACATAAACACACACAAACTCTCACTCAAACAGAGTTGGTGTGTGTCAATGTGTGTGTCAGTGTGTGTCAGAGACTGATACTGACACAGACTCTGACACACAGAGAGCCCCTCTCCCTCGCATATATACATACATAGTCATACGTACACATACAGTCTCTCTTCTCTCTCCTCCCAGCCATTCACATAACCACCACACTCACATCTTATCTCAAGAATTCAATGGTTATGAACAACTGATCCAAGTGGGAAATTCATTCAGAAAGATAGAAACGGAACTGGAGAAGTTCTGAGGCTCCAGTGAAATAGTCAGGCAGCAAGAAAGCTGTGATTCATCACATTGTGTTACTTATCCCACATGTGAATATAAAAGCTCTCTGCTATCACAGCTGTGCCACATCAGGAGAGCTGATAGGAGACACCAACTGCTTCTCAAACCTGTTCGAATGCAGGAAATTAAATTGTGAAATATCTGAACTATTCCAGGAAACTCTACACCAGGCAGCTGTGCCCAAACCATTGAAGACAATACAGCTAGGAATCAGATTGTGACATTTTCTGGAGCCTTCAATTCTGGCCTTGAAGTGGAGATGGGAGCAGGGGGAGGAAGCGACACAGGGTCACCAAAATGACTCTGACTAAAAAGGGTTAAATACGGAGAGGACACAGAAACGTGGCTTGCATTCCTGTGTGTTTAGAGGACTGTGGCATGCCCTAATTGAGGCGTGTAGTATAGCTAAAGGACCCAATAGGCTTGATATAGGGAGACCATCTTCTCAGGGAAGGGATGTTGTTTCAAGGGGGGCGGTGGGAAAACAACACAAAGGGGACAATCTGAGCCGGGCTGTTCCAGGAACAACAAGGAAGGGTTTCATTTCACTTAAAGAACAAAAAGTAATAGGGGCAGCAGCAGAACCCTTGTGCCTGCTCCACCATTCAGTAAGGTCATGGCTGATCTTGGGGTGCCATATTGTTGCCTACTCCTCATTTCCCTCAATTCCATAGGATAGAAAGATCTCTCAGGGTTGGGTGAAACCCTAAACTCTTTCCCCCAAATAGGTTGTTGTTGAGTCTAATGGCCAGGTTTGGATAAAAGGGTAATAAGGGATACAAAGGAAAGGCAGGAAAATGTTCAGATCCACAATCTGACTGCAAGGCGAGCAAGCTCGAAGCACTGAAATGGCCTCCTCCTGTTCCTATGCATCCTCTCTATGAACCGACCCATCCTTAGTCTGTGTATTCTCAGCCACATCAACCATCTCTCTCTTATCGAGAGCACCGACAGCGAATCACAACAGTTCTATTTATAAAGATTCAGCACTGCAGCTGGGAAATCAATTCAGTGTACACCGACATTTTAGCACAAAATGCACCAACCCACCACAGACCTGCAGCTGCAACTGAACTCAGAGAAATGAGGCAGTGTAGCCAATCTCTGAGTGGGGTATCTATCACGGTGGGGGGGGTGCGCGGGGAGAAACGAAGATGACGGGATTGGCGTGGAGGAATGAAGTTATGACATGACAGACTGCTGGTGCGCGGAGGCCAGGGTGTATTTTAAAACACGACCCTCCGAGATCTCTGCATTCCTCTAATTCCAGCCGCTTGTGCATCCCTGGTTTTAAATGCTACACCATTGGGTGGCCATCAGCTGCCTGGGCTCCAAACTCAGGGAATTCCCTCCCTACAAGCCTCTCTAACCTGAAAAGTGACCTCTTTGGCCAAATCATTGGCCATCTGCCCCAGTATTGCCTTATGTGGCTCGGTGTCAAGTTTTGCTTTACACCGTGATGCATCTTGGGAAATTTCAGAACGCTAAAGGCACCATTTAAATATAAGTGGGTGACTATATTTGCTGATGGTGCTGGTGCACTCTGGCTCTATTTTTCCCCTGAGTTAACGCTTTGATGGAATTTAGATATGGGTCAAAACTGGAATCAGCCTGATTTTTCAACTCCCCTGCCTCTTAGGGGGTGAATCTCTATCAGCGTCCACGCAACAACTTTCTGGTCGGTTAAGCCATGCTGTCAGCAGTGAACAAGTGGTGACTGGGGCACAGATACACAGAGCTCCGAGTGAGGTCTTATTTTTGCTCTGCTCAGCAAGATCTGATAGTTCATCACAGCAAAACAATAGGAGGAAAATCCATGCCGAACCGCAGATTTAAGAAAAGATACAATACCAATGTAGTTTCATTAGGTTAATAATAAAATACCCAACAACTGGGAATAATGTGCACAGGACAAGGGTCACATCACTGCTACAAGCCAATCAGATCTCTCCGGACAAAAGCAGGCTGTTTGCAAGAAGGTAATTTTTCCAGACTGGACTTTATTTTAACCGTTTGACTGCAATCTAACTTAAACTGTCAAGTAAATTCCTTGTAAGGTGTCTAGGAATTTTTTTAAAAATCCTAAATCAGGTAGAGACAGTGATACCTTGCTTCAGGTTTGAAGTATACAAATGGTGCACAGAAATAGAAAGAGCAAATATTGCTCAACATTTTTAAAAACATCAGGACTCAGCAGCAGCTCACAGCTATAACTGCAGTTGGGTGACGGAATAGTATACTGACTCAGAAATGATCGACGCCTGAATCTGCTGCACACTCTAGTGAAAATGATGCTATCAGTTCAGCAAATGAGCAGAGAAACTGAACACCCTCCCGAGGAACACAGGAATTAGGAGCAGGAGGAGGCAATTCAGCCCTACAAGCTCCACCATTTAACACGACCATGGCTGATCTTATCCTGGTCTCAACTCCACTTTCCTGCCTGCTCTCCATAGACGTTCATCTCATTTTTCCATCAGAAACATTTCTATTTCTTTCTTGAATCTGTTGATTGATTCTGCCTCCGCTGCGCTCTGGGGCAGTGAGTTCCATAGATTCACAACCCTCTGAGAGAAGTAGTTTCTCCTCATTTCCGTTGTGAACCTGCCTCCCCTCACTCTGTATCTGTGACCTCTTGTTCCAGACTGTCCCACAAGGAGGAGCATTTGTTCAACATCCACCTTATCAATCCCCTTCAGCATTTTATATACCTCAATCAATCAGATACCCCCCTCATTCTTCTGAACTCCAATGAGCACAAGCCCAAAATATTCAACCGCTCCTCATTTGACAGCCCTTTCATCCCTGGTATCCAACTGTCCGCCAACAGGGTTAGGGATAATCCCATTGCCCTCTATAGACAAGTGTGTTCATTGTGTCAGAGATAAAAGGTACTGCAAATGCTGGAGAATCCAAGATAACCCTACCCCCCTACCTACACTCACCTTTACTGACTCCATCCCTGCCTCTTTGACTTGTCTGCCTCCTCTCCACCTATCCTCTCCTCTATCCATCCTCTATCCGCCTCCCCCCTCTCCCTATTTATTTCAGAACCCTCTTCCCCTCCCCCATTTCTGATGAAGGGTTTAGGCCCGAAACGTCAAGTTTTCCTGTTCCTATGATGCTGCTTGACCTGCTGTGTTCATCCAGCCCCATGCTTGTTATCTTGTGTTCATTGTGTATTAAGTATGTTGAATTGAACAGAAGATGGCGACATTAACTGGGGATTCGATGCTTAAAACAAACACTTTGATTGCTGGGTAGAGAGGTACTTGCTTGTAATATATGGCCCTGTCAGAAAATGCTTATAAAATGCGTATAAAAGATTGGCTCTGGTTTTATCCATCATCAGCTGACTTTCTGGAGTGTAGAAAAGGGTGGACCACTTGATCGAGCTTTTCAATTTACAGACAAAGTCCAAATGCATCTTCTAATTGCAGCCCTGGGACAATCTTCCCATCAGAAGCTGGTGTGAAATCAGAAATTGTGCCGGTGCTGAGGCTGAGGAGTAGACTCCCTTGAGTTTTGAAGTAGATGCATGGAGTTATGAATATATTCTGATTAACGTGTTTGGAGATGTCTTTACAAATCTCTGGAGCAGGTGGGACTTGAATGCAGGCCTCCAGACTGAGAGACAGGGACACTACCACTGCCCCACAAGCACCTTAACAGATGAAATTATGTTCACTTGCAAAAGCCACAGCAGGTACTATGGCAAATGGTTCTTTCCAGTCAGTGACAGGATCATTCTTTAATTAGCTTCAGTAATAATCAACTGGGGGGAAAAAAAAGATATTGTTAAATGAACCTGTTCGGAGATGTTCTGACACATTACTGGAGTAGGTGGGACTTGAACCCAGGCCTCCTGGCTCAGGGCACTAATGAGCAAGATGGGATTTGGTATGGAGCGGGATGAGGCAGGGGTCTTCTGTCAGTGAGATTCCTGAAAACCGTCAGGCAGAGGGTATTCAACCGAGCTGATGAGTTTAATTACTGTCATTTCACTCAAACATGTGTCAGATTTCCTCTCGAGTGATTTTCTGTAAAAGGAATGATGGGCCAGTATTTGTTGCACTTGGCTTGAGTGCAGAGAGGGTCATCCACTTGTTTCATAAGGCAGTTCAAAGCCAGAAACATCAGGGGTCACATGGCGGCCAGAACAGGTAAAGACAGCAGATAGCCTTCCCTTAAAGGACATTACTGAACTGAATGGATATTTAAGACAATCTAGGAGTTTCATAATCATTACTAATAAAGACTAGTCTTCTATTCCAGATTTATTCATTGATTACAATTAAATTTGGATTTGAACTCACGTCTCTGGTGCCATAGTGTGGGCCACTGAATTATGAGTGACATCACCAATTCCCACCTTCCCCTTAGAGATACTAATTCTATTATCATATTGAAATGTGTTGCCAAAACTCTATCCTGCAAATTGGACTCACAACTGGCTGAGTGGCAGGAAGCAGAGGGTGATGGTTGAGGGGTGTTTTTCCAACTGGAAGTCTGCATCTAGTAGGGTCCAACAGAGGTCAATTTGGGGCCCTGGATGTTTGTGGTTCATATAAATGGTTTAAGACTTGAATGTAGGAGGTTTGATCAGTAAGTACAAAGATGTTATAAAAAATTGGTGGGAGGGCAAATAGTGAGGAGAACAGCCTTACAGTAGAGGAGGATATAGATGGTCTGGTCAATGGCAAATGGAATTCAATCCAGATAAATATAAGGTGATATACTTGAGCAGGACAAACAAGGTAAGGGGATACAGAATAAACAATAGGACCCCGGGTTCAGAAGGACCTCGGTGTTCATGTCCATCGGTCCCTTAAGGTATCAGGACAGGTGGATAAAGTGTTTAAGAAGGCATATCATAGAATAGAATCCCTTACCTGTATGGAAGCAAGCCATTCAGCCCATCGTGTTCACACTAACCTTACAAATAGCATCCCACTCAAACCCAAACCCCTACCCTGTAACCCTGCATTTCCCATGGCCAATCTACCTACCCTGCACATCTCCGGACCGTGGGAGGAAACCAGAGCACTTGGAGGAAACCCACACAGACACAGGGAGAACATGCAAACTCCACACAGATGGTGTACGGCATATGGTATGCTTGCTTTCATTAAAAAAGGCAAGTGATCTTAAGGGCAGGGAGGTTATATTGGAACGGTTTAAAATATTGGTTAGGTCACAAGCAGAATATTGTGCACAGTTCTAGAATCCACATTACAGGAGGAATGCGATTGCACTAGAGAGGATGCAGAGGAATTTTGCCAGGATGTTGCCTGGGCTGGAGAGTTTCAGTTATGAAGAGAGATTGGACCGACTGGGGTTGTTTTCCTTACAGCAGACAGGAATGAGAGGGGACATGATTGAGACGTGCAAAATTATGAGGGGCAGAGATAGGGTAGATAGGAAGAATTTTCCCTGTAAGGGAGGAATCAATGACCTGGGAGAACAGATTTAAGGTAAGAGGCAGAAGGTTTACAGAGGATGCAAGGAAGAACCTTTTTACCCAGAGGATGATGGGGGAATCTGGAACTCCCTGTTTGCAAGGGTGCTAGTGGCAGAAGTCCATTTTCGATCAGAACATAACATTTAAGAAGCACTTAGACTGCAGCTGTAATGCCAACACATGCAAGGCTATGGGTCAAGTGCTGGAAAATGGGATTAGGATAGTTAGGTGGTAGATTTTGGGCAGCACGGACACAATGGGTCAAAGGACCTTATTATGTGCTGTAGACCTCCAAGACTCTGTGCACTCATTATTTAATTAGAAGAATGCCAAATTTCAAACAAGCACAACAATTTCTAACAGGGGAAAACAAAAAAGGTGCTGATTCATTTCTAGCATACTGATTGCCCAAAATTTGCTATGAAGAGAGCAACGGGGTATTCAAGGCTCCCCAGGATTCTCGGCCATTCCAAAATGGCACAAGGCTTGAACATGTTCCATTTGTTTGCAAATATTAAGTCACTGCGCACGATTATACATCACTTCCTGAAAATGTGAATGCGCCGCACTTTCATCGTTAACAGATTATCTAAAATTGCTTCTTACTGTCGGTACTAGTGCACTCAGGATTGTTCAGAATTGTGCTTGAATTGTGTCTGTCCTGTGTCTGTCCTGACGAGCGCAAGATGAGAAACCGCAGCGACATGCCTCTCCTTTCAGAAATATTCAACTTTGTACAAAGCAAATGGAAGAATGATGTTATCAAATTAATAAACAAAATGTTGCAGACAGAGGAAGGGCAAGGACAGCTGCAACAACTTCAGCTGAATTAAATTATTTATTCAAATATGATCACTGGACGATCGAAAATTCTTCGGACGAACACAATCTTGTGAAATGCACGGTTCTTGTCCACATCGAAGGGAAAGAACAAGTATATCATCGTACAAGGGACAGTGAAGAATACACGCAATATCTTCAAGTGTCAAAACTACCACAGAGGTGAAGGAGGAGATAGGGGAGTAGTGGTAATGTCAGTGGACTAACAACCAGATCTCCTATCCAATGCTCTGGGCGCATGGGTTCAAATCCCATCATAGCAGCTGGTTTGGAATTTGAAATCAATAAAGAAAGTCTCAGTTAAGGCAACTATGAAATAATTGCTGTTTAAGAACCCGTCTGCTTCAATAATGCCTGTTAGCTAGGAAAATCTGCTGTGCTTACCCAATCTCGCCTACATGTGACTCCAGACCCACAGCAACAACATTGACTTTTAACAGCTCTCTGAAATGGCCCTAGAAAGTCACTTGGCTCAAGGGAAATTCCAAAAAGGCACTGAATGCCAGCCTCCCCAGTGAGATCACTCCTACCCCACATCTTGCTGCTAATTTCAGCCTAGCCAATGACGCCTGCATCGTTAAAAGATTTTCTAAAGATCTTTCCAATTGATGGTAACAAATTGGAACCAAAGGAACCGAATATTCAAGTCAGAGTGACCTTCCTGTGTTAGGGGAGATTAGGGCACTTCCTCTGCACTGGGAATCCAATTCAAAAGCAAGACTGAACTCGTGTTGGTGAATCAACAAGGTCATGAACTAGTTCAAATCTGAAATGATTCTACAGGCTTTGTTCCTGACTCTGTGAGCAGTGATTCAGTCCGTATGATGATGGTACCTTTGAGCGAGGGAGGTTACACCTTTACTCTGGCTCACAGATGGTCTGTGTCATACAGTCATACAGCACAGAAAGATACCCTTCAGTCCAATCAGTCCATCCCAAACTAAACTAGTCCCACCTGCCTGCTCCTGGTTCATATCCCTCCAAACCGTTCCTATTCACGTACCTGAGCACTTAGGGGAGGCAATGGTTTAGTGGTATTATCACTGGACTATTAATCCAGAGACCCAGATAATGTTCTGGGGACCCAAGTTCGAATCCTGCTGTGGCAGATGGTGGAATTTGAATTCAATAAAATATCTGGAATTAAGAACCCAATGATGACCGTGAATCCATTGTCGATTGTCAGAAAAACCCATCTGGTTCACTAATGTCCTTTAGGGAAGGAAACTGCCATCCTTACCTAGTCTGGCCTACATGCGACTCCAGACCCACAGCAATGTGGCTGACTCTGAACTGCCCTCTGGGCAATTAGGAATGGGCAATAACCGCTGGCCTAGCCAGTGGCACCCTCATCCTGTGAATGAATAAAGGGAAAAAGAAAACCCAGTGGAGTACTCAAAGCAGGGACAAACGCTGGGCGACAAATGTTCAACATTCACTGACTGCTGGCAATCATCTGCAAGTTTTTTTTTTAAACCCTTCCTGTCTCTCTTACGAGCAGGGGAGGTCTCAAGGTGCAGTGGGTAGCTTTTCCATCTCTGGGCCAGAAGATGTGGGTTCGAGACCTATGCCAGTACTTGATCATTGCAGGAGATGATGTCCCAATCAGCTGGCCAAACAGGCTGGCTATCATTTGTTAATCCTGGCATTGATAGCAGGTGGTAAATGTGGCAGCATTCCTTGATCTGTCAGAACTGTGAGGTACTTTACAGCACACACAGCCTCCCCACATTAAACTTATTCACACAATGGTCTCACCATTGGTTGTATTCTACAGCAAATGTCCTCCTCTCTTCAGGAGACAAGCAGTGATGGTGTTAAACTGTTGGGTGAGGCACAAGCTGAAACCACGGTCTGGTCGCATGCAGATAAACAATTCTGAATAAGTAGTTATGGCAGATCAGAACCAGGATTGCAATCATTATGTTGAGGAGCTCTGGGATGCTGTACCATTCTGCAATGAAGAGGGGGTAGGGGTCAATTGAGACATGAGCAGGGGCTGGGAAAGGGCAAAGTGCGACTTGGTGGGCTGAGGGGAAATCGGGGAATGGGTTGTCTATGCTGGGGTACTTTCTGCTTTCAGTCATATGTTCCTACATTCAACACCTCTTTAAAGTCAAGTTTGCATCAGTCTTGAGCATAACAGAGGCAGCCATGGGTGTGAAAGGAAAATGTGCAATTATGGAAGTCTTTGTCCTGACCACAACATTGTATAATTAAATGGCTCGAAACCAGTTAGTCCTGAATATGTAACCACACCATTTTATACCGTGGAGTAACTCCAGCTTCTGCATTTAAAACACTGAACTTCATTAGACGGAGGTCTGATTCTAATAAAATTCCGTCCCTTTAAGCATCAGAAGGTGAGTCTGAAGCGTATTCAAGAACTCTACAAAGTGGTTTTACAATTCCTGTCAGAATCACTCTCGTTTATTGGATTTTCCAAGTCAGCAGCTCTCCAGCGCTGTGTCACAGACAATAAAACCAAGAAATATAATCATTAGGGACTGGATAAACTTCGCACTCAGGAACCTAGAGTACTATTAGCTTCTGGCACTTCATTTCCTTCTGGCTGATTAATGGGTCCACATTTTTCCTTTTACCCATCAAAATATCACTCTATTCACTCTCAACTCTTTCAGAATCTGAAATATCCCACATCTGGCTGCACTCCCCTCTTAACCAAACATGTAACTCTGACCCAAATCCAAGAGCGATGCACTTAATGCCAATAACTTATTCTAGGAATAACAATTATGCAGGTTAAGATGTTTACCCTGTTGGGGATACTATATTCAGGAAACACAGTTTAAAAATTAAAGGGGGTTGCCATTTATGTTGAAGAGGAGGAGAAAATCTTTTTCTACACAAGAGGATGGTGAACCTTCCACCACAGGGGGCTCTGGAAGCTCAGTCTCTGAGTATGTTTAAGGTAGAGATACATAGATTTCTGAAAACCAGTGGTTATGGAGACGGAATGAGCAAAAGGTATTGAAGTGTTCAATCAGCCATGATTGTCTTGAATGGTGGGAAAGGTCTGACAGGCTGAATGGCCTGCTCTTGTTCCTATGTTCCTAATTCCTTCCATCAAATTTATAATCAGCTCCTTTCTCCATTTACACAAGAACACCAAAATTAGGCCATGCAATTCTGCAAGCCTGCTCCTTCACTCCATAAGATCATGGCTGGTCTGGTTGTGACCTCAGCTACACTTTCCTGTCCGTGTCCCCCGTAACCCTAGACTTCCCGAGTCTATCAAATATCTTTCTAACTCAGCCTTGAATAAATTTAATGACTTGGCCTCCACTGCTCTCCGGGGAAGAGAATTCCACAGACTAACGACCTTCAGAGAAAATAAATCTTCTCATCTGTGCCTTAAATTGCATCCTCTAGTTCTAGTCTCTCCTACAAAGGGGAAACATCCTTTCAACATCCACTCTCAATATCTTACCTGCCCAAAAAGTTAATCTCTCATTCTTCTAAACTCCATCCAACCTGTCTTTATAAACCATCTCCTTCCAACACAGGAATCAGCTGAGTGAATCTTCCATGTACTGCTTCTATTGCAATTAGATCCTTTCTGAAGTACGGAGACTAAAACTGTGCACCTTTGGACTCCCTATTCCACAAGGTCAAATTTGATTTCCAAAAATGTAATTCTGTGCAAAAAGTAGAGGTTAGACCCAATCCTTTTGCAGGTGCACACTCTGCAGGGCTCCTGAATGTGCAAATAATTCCAAGTGGCATTGCAGACCCAGGCTACACAAACTGCTCTGTACAGGACACAGCATCCACCTCATTGTGGCATGGCTATTTAAATAGCTTAGCCTCTCCACTTGTCTTCTTACAAGCCACTTGTGAATTACTGTTCCACAATTAAATACAGGATATTAAAATACAGAATCAGTACCTAGGTATTAAAGAATAATCATTAAATACGTTAGCCTGCAGAAATAAAGCACAGGAAATAGTTAAAAAAAAAGTATTAAATAAATCACTGCAGAATGTAAGAAATAAAAGCAGGATTAGGCCACACAATCCCTTGAAACCTTTCTCAAGTTTATTTTCCCACCTTATCCTCAGATTCTTCAACTCATATTGGGTCCCAAAATCTTCCTTGCATAATGTATTTGTCAACTGAGTAATCACCACTGGGAGTCGAAAATTCCAAAGATTCACAACCCTTTAAAGAAACTCCTCCTCCTCCTCTTCATCGCAGTCCTAAATGGCTACGACTGCCAGGCCCACACCTTCCATCCAGAGGGCAACCTTCTGGCTAACATAGTAGCACCGAGTGGGTTTGGCACAACCAGTTCTAATCTCTCGTGGGTTGTGGGTGTCACTTTAAGGCCAATATTTATTGCCCATCCCTAATTGCCCCTGAACTGAGTGGTTCTCTAGACTGTTTCAGAGGGCATTTAAGAGTCATCCCTATTGTTATGAGTCTGGAGTGACATGCAGGCCAGATTGATGGCAGATTTCCTTTCTTGAAGGACATTAGTGAACCAGACGGGTGTTTACATTAATTAATTCATTATAGTTCCATGGTCACCACTACTGAAGTTAGCTTTCAATTCCAGACTTAATTAATTACTTGAATTTAAATTCCACCAGCAGTCATGGTGGGATTTGAATCTGTGTGCTCAGAGATTTAATCTGGACCTCTGGATTACTAGACCAGTGACATTATCAATATGATAATGATTCCCCTAAATTTTAAATTATACTCTATTTGCTCACTCATTTCATCAGTCTACATTGCTTTGCTGATTTGTATGGTCTTTTCCAATCCTTAGACACAGCATTTTCTAAACCCACAATCTCCAGTATGTAGAAGGATCAGGGCTGCAGACACAATGGGAATACCATCCAAGCTACTAATCAGGTGTAGAGCTGGATGAACACAGCAGGCCAAGCAGCAGCAGAGGAGC
>JAHRHZ010000021.1:12487457-12555015 GCA_024137785.1 Ginglymostoma cirratum
TGTTCCTTCAATGTCCCTGGCTTAAAACAGTTCAAGGCAGCAGTTCTGGCTCAGCCAGAACTAGAGTATTGTGTTCCATTCTGGTCATCACACTTTAGAAAGGATGGGAGATAGCTTCACAAGGTGCAGGGGACTTTTATCAGAACGCTTCCAGGGATGAAAGGTTTTAGCTTCAAGATTAGGGTTGGGTTTTTGTCCTTACAGTGTCAAAGATTAAAGGAAACACACAGAATAGGAGTAGGCTATTTGACCCATACAGCCACCTCTGTCATTCATCACGATCATGACTAATCAGCAACACAATTCCCTAATCCCAGCCTCCCTCCGTATCCCTGATCCTTTAGCCACAAGAACTATATCTACCTCTTTCTTGAAATCACAATGTTCTGGGCTCAACCACTTTCTGTTGTAGTGACTTTCATACACTCACTATTCTCTGGGTGAAGAAATTTCTCCTCACTTCTGTCCTAAATTATTTCCCCCTTATCCTTAAACTATGACCTGGACTCCCCCACCATCGGGAACATCCTTCCTGTGTTTACACTGTCTAGTCTTGTTGGAATTTTTATGAGATCTTCCCTCATTCTTCTAAATAAGATTTGATTGAAGTGTACAAGATGATGATAGGTATTGACAAGGAAAGACTATTCTCCTTGGGGGATTATGTAAGGACACACTGATTTAAGGCTTTGGGCAGGAGATGAGGCTGAGGGTAGTGTTGAGATCTTGTTTACACCATAAATGGTAATCCCAGAGCTTAGTGTTTATGAGGGTGGTAGAAATAGAGGCGATGAATGACTTCCAAAGTAGATTGGGCCTTGATCAAAATAAAGCGGCAGAGGTATGGAGGTAGAGGAATAGAACAGACGGGACATTTCTATAGATAGCAAACATAGATTCAATGGGCTGATTGGCCTTTTTCTGTGCCATAATGACTCCATGACTGTAGAACATTGGAACAAAGTTCATCTTAAAGCTGAACAGCACAGGAATTTGTTGACAAAAATATGTAACAGTTTTTTTTGTACTTTATTTAAATTTGTTGGAAACAGCCCAAAAAATGGCTATTTGCCTGGGTGAGGTGACTGCTGCTCATGTGATAAATCTCCAGTAAAACATATAATGAGAGTTGTCAACCCCAGTTCCAGCATTAAAAGCCCGTTGGATATTTTTGAAAATGAATCTACTGTGGGGGAAAAATAATCATCGACTCCTAACTACCAACCTTTCCGAAGCATTCACAACGGGAACTGCACACTCCTCTAGATTCGGGGCAAGTAATTCTCCTCAGTGAGAGAGCTAGAAATGGCTGTAATTCCCCTAGGTCCCTCACTGATCAGCGCAGCAGAACTGTGATCTCAAAGTATAAATGAGCCAAAGGTGACCTTGTCCAATTCTGCATTGTGTTGCCATTAGTGACTCATTGCAAACAGCACACATCACAGAACTCACAGACGGTACATGCTTAGCACATGCCAGGCAGCACACAGTAGGCTCATGACAGGTGTACATGCTGTAGGAGTACACACACACACACACACACACACACAGAGGAAGTACATAGACAGCACACACCAGGAGGTGCACATAGACAGCACATACTGAGGAGGTATGCAAGGTGGATGGGTAGCACATGCTGATTACCTTCCTGTCTACAGATGTTTAGACAGCATGGCCAATGGTCTACTGAGGCCTTTAAGTAGCCAATTCATAAATACCTCACTGTCTCTGTGCCACACCAACCCTCAGCTTTTCCCCCGGTTTATCAGAGTCAGGCTGAACTCAAGCAGAGTTTACTGGGCAAGATAGGACGATCCACTGTGCCCACTGGAGGCACTGCCTCTCTCCCCATTTTCTACCACCAATGTCATACTCTCCCTTTGATCCACCGGCCCAGTTTCTCAATTGCGCCCCCCCCCCCCCCCCCCCCCCCCCCCCACTCTCCTACCTCATCTCCCTTGCTTGAGTTTACTATCCAGGCTGCACTGATGCCTCAGACGTGACTGAAATACAGCCTCCTTGAGCTCCTTGAATTCAGGGGCTGAACTGACTTTTAGTTGGGAATGATGCTGATGGGAAGGCAGGGTACGTGGACCTCATTAAATCCAGGTCCCCCATCTCAGAGGTAGAACTCTTGAACCCAAAGAGAAACAGAAATAGAGCCAAGAGTGTCAATGTTGTTTGAGTAGGATACGGGTGATGGCTTGGAATGTGCTGGTTGGTTGTGGGTCAGTCCTATTTTAAAGTGGCACCAGGCTGAAGATCCAGGAAACAGGATCAATTGTCTGGGCTGCTTCAGGGTTTGTTTTTAAAAGCACACGATCACAGAGGTTATTTTTGCAGTTGTACGGTATAGACATGGTGACTCGTGTGTTAATAAATTATCCACACTGAGACAGGTAAAGTTTATTGGGGGGGGGGGGGGGGTACTTGCATGTTAGCCTGCAAGAAAAAAGTGCCCCTATTGAATCATGCTAACAAGCGTGACAAACGTTCACTATTACTCACACAGATTTACCAGCACACAGCAGAATCATCCTCCAATTTCACTAGAACTAAATATAACAGAGTATTTCTGCTTCTGGGTGCTGGGTCGCTATTTGCGCAGCGAACGAAATAACTATTTAAAAGTTTCATACTTCTGATGTTGATTTTACGGTGCTTCGCTGTGCAATTATGGGCGAAAGGCATGTGATGCCTCACAGTACTGAGTACAGAATACCTCATGGACTGCAGCTCAGCATCACCTTCTCAAGGGCAACTAGGGATAAGCAATAAGTGCTGGCTGGCCAGTGATACCCACATCCTGTGATCAATTTCTTGTTTAAAAAAAAAGGTGCTGCTAGAAAAAAAGGCGTATTCTGTCGAAGATTTCTGGCTGACGCTCAAACTAATTCACGAGACCAAAGGCACGTGGTATGTTATGGACAGACCAGACACCCTTAAAATATTTTAAGAAGGTAGCCTAGACCCTAACTTTTTCTTTTATTAAAAGGCAAATGTAAAGTCTTCCAGATGCAATGTGATTGGTCTACTCAGCGTCAAGCAAAATACAACTTTTTAAAATACAACCAAAAGAAAGAAGAATTTAGAGTAACTTAATTCTATTGGAAAACTTAATAATAGATACAGTAACTTTTACTAATTAACTGTTCCAATGTAGTAACATTGCATAAACATACTCCTTGGCAAAAAGGTACATTCAGACACAGATTCTCACATGCAGTTCTTCAATCCAAGAGGAAAAACCATCAAGAGAAAATTCAGGGAGTGTAACAGATATTCACTGAAGCTTCCAACTGTGTTGAGACCCCAATAACTTCTGATGCTACTCAGAAATCCTAATCTGAAAGAGCTGGCTGGCCATCCAGGCTACATTAAAGACATCCAAGACCTCCCAGGCTGTTTACTCATGTGATCTTCAGTGACCAGCTCTGCACCCCTGCCTTACAATCTCTCTTCAAAAAAATCCAGGACAAAATGATCTCAAAGATGCAACATTGTCACAGGTGAAATTTGAATTCAATAAATAAAAAAAACACTATTGTTCATTAATGTCTTTCGGGGAAGGAAATCTGCCATCCTAACCTGGTCTGGCCTATATGTGACTCCACACCCACAGCAATGTAGTTGATTCATATCTGCCTAATTGGTGATAGGTGATATATGCTGGCCTAGCCTGGATATTCAGACCACACAAATCAATTAAAACAAAAATTCCCCCATGGCAATGCCTGGACCAGGGGTGAATGGCCTGGTCAGAATTTAAATAAAAGTTAACTGTTTTCCAACGTATTCTCCATGGCGCCATCTTTACTAATCAGAGTCCATTTGCCAATCAATCAGCAATCTTTTCTCATGTAATATGAACTGCTGTTCCCTTTAAGTTCTGGTATCCTTACAATTCTGTAATCTTTAATGTAAGACAAAAAGCTTTCATAGCATGTCTTTCTTCAGAAACATTCAAGTTCTGTACCACCGAATGACCGAATTAAAAATCATTTACCTTCAAGCAGCCAATTTGAAAACTGAAGTAAAAAGTTATGGGTGGGTGGGGGGGGGGTTGGCGGAAAAAGCCTGAGTGATAGCACTATGATCATTCTTGAATAGACTGTTGACTCATCTCCTCTGACACACATCAGGAACCACACTTCAGCCAGAGGAACAGCTGCCATGTTGACTAACACAACCCGTGGTATCTTAAAGATTACAGAAAGTATTCATCCCCACGGACCAATGATCCAAATAAAATCAACTCATTGCCAGTAACAAGTCAGAGTGGTTTGTCACACTGATTCAGAATATCACGAGGTGTGGTAGATGTTAGTTTGATAGCTGGTTCGACATTGTCCACTTCAATGAAGAGTACTGCACAGAATTTGGCCCACTGAGTCTTTGCTGGCTGTTTCAAAGAACAGCCCAGTGATTATAACTTGCTGGCCTTTGCCCCATATCCAGCAATTACATCCCCTTCATATAGTTCTTTATTTTCTTGTAAAGGAAACTATTGAATCTGTACGCACCAATCTTTCAGGCCATGCCATCCGACTCTTAACCAATCATTCAATTTAAATGAACAATTTTCTTCACACCGTCTTTTTTTTTTTAAAAATTGATTACTTCGAACCTTTGCCCCAGGTAACTGGCCCTTCAGCCACCAGCATGTTGCTGTCTATTTGCTCTCTCCAAAACTGTTACAGTTTGAAACAAAAAGAGAAGTTGCTGGAAAAGCTCAGCAGGTCTGGCAGCATCTGTGAAGAAAAAAAATCAGAGTTAGCATTCTGGGTCTGGTTCTGAGGAAGGGTCACTGGACTCGAAACGCTAACTCCGAATTTTTCTTCACAGATGCTGCCAGACCTGCTGAGCTTTTCCAGCAACTTCTTTGTGTTCCTGATTTACAGCATCCACAGTTCTTTTAGTTTTTATTTAAGGTTTGAAACACCTCCATCATGTTCCTGCTTTAATTTCTTTTCTCAAAAGGAGAGCAGCCTCAGATTCTCCACTTCATCCAGAGAAGTGTGATCCTTAATCCCTAGAACTAGTCTATTAAATCTCTTCTGTACTCCTTCCAAAACTTTCACATTCTTCTGAAACCACAGTGCCCAGAGTTAGACATGATACTCCAGCTGTGGCTCAGCCAGTGGTTTCTATAGTTTATTCTTGGCTGTTGAACTGAAATGATACTGCTCATAAATGTAGGATCCTACACACTTTACTAACTGCCTCATTAACCTGTCCTGCCATATTCAAAGATTTGGGCACCTTCGATAAAACTCCGCCATTTAACACAGATTGTCTCCCCGCTCCACTCCATTCTTCCAACCAAACATTTATCATGCTGCACTTTATTTTGCATTGAATTTCATCTAACCTGCATTCGCCCATTTCATCAGGCTGTTACTTTCTATGCAGTCTCTCAGAATGAGAGGGATATTAGCCACAGAGCCCTAAATTAAGGAGAAGGAGATGGAGAGAGGTTATAGGAGTAAAGTCGGTGAAAGATAAGGGAGGTGCAAAATGGAAAGTAAAAGACTAAAGAAGAAACTATATTAAACAAAGTCTGCATTTCGCACCAGCAGTGATTAATCAGTCAGTCTGTTGACTGTCCATGGTCAATGAAGGGGTTATTCGCCTTCTCGAGCTTTCTCCTGGCTCTCGGATCTTCAGCATTCGTCATCTGCCTCGATGCTAACCCTTCAGTGAAGCAGAGCTTACCCTGATGGACGGTCTAGTGTTCTCCCTTTCTGGCTCAAGACCAACGCCAATCCTCATTAAGTGGGCATTTGGTTCCTCTGGTCAAGCTGGGAGTAGAGGGACACCTCAGAGGTCTGCTACTCTCATCCTCACTGCCTGCAATAAAAATCGCTGCCATATTGAACACTGGGTGGTTAGTGTTTCCTCTTAATTCTTCTATAATTCCTGCATCTCTATAGTTCTTGCACATCAGTCACTGCTTATCCTCTTACGCCAAGTAGATCTGGCCTCTGAATCCTGAAGGGCAGCCTGTCTCTTTGTCTAGCCCTAAAATGTATTCTTTGATCTTTGATAACAAGGTGTAGAGCTGGATGAACACAGCAGGCCAGGCAGCATCAGAGGAGCACGAAAGCGGATGTTTCGGGTCTGAACCCTTCTGCAGAAAGTGAAGATTTTCTGAAGAAGGGTCCAGACCCGAAACGTCAGCTTTCTTGCTCCTCTGATGCTGCCTGGCCCACTGTGTTCATCCTGCTCTACACCTTGTTATCTCAGACTCCAGCATCGGCAGTTCCTACTAACTCTTTTTTGATCTTTGATCTTGATTCCTCTTTCCCAGTGTTTCCTGACTATGAGCTGGATAACTTAGTTGCCTAGGTGTTTAGGGTGACGTTATGCATTAAAACAACAACGCAGGTAGACCTGGGAGCTGCCTCCCAGCCTGTCCCTGAGAGTGGAAGGTAATGGCAAATCAGCATTGATACAGACTGCCAGGAATAGGTCTCTAGATGGGCCATCACAGCAGATAACGAGACAGGGACCTGCCTTCAGGCTGATCACTCAGGATGAGGTTTCCCAAACACCTAGTACCCAGGAATTCTGAGCATTCAATCCTCCAATGGTTTTTTGGAGCCAGGTCTCAGTTACTACCACCACATCACATTCCCAGGAGGCTACGTGCCACATTCACTCACCATTTCTTTGAACTACACAGACACTAGAAAACTAAGATCTCTTCGTCACCACATATTATTTCACTCTCTGCCACACCTAGCGCTCCGACTACCTCAGTTCTGAAACTGATAATCTTTGTCCTGCTGCCCCCTCTCCTCAATTAATTTAAACACTTACCCTCTGTACTAAATAACCTGTCTCTGGGTGTACTGGTCCCATGTCTGTTCAGTTCTAACGCATTTTCTCGAACAGTTCCCCCTGCCATAGAATTGGTGCTAGTTTTGCAGGCACCTGTTGTCCTCCGTTCTTTAACACACTTATAGCTACATATTAACCAGACGTTTTCCGCTACATTTTTGCGCCCATCATGATGTAAGACAGGGAGGAATCCAGAGATTATTAAGTTTCATTTTGTAACTCCCTCCCCAGGCTTTTAAACTCTGACATCACAGCTCCTTTATCCACTTCACCCCAGGAGGGAACTTGACTCCTGTATCTTCCCCTTCCTCCCCACCTTCTCAGCAATGCTCCTTTATCCTTGCACCAGGGAGGCATTATACTGTACAGTTCTCACTTTGAAAGTAGCAGAACTGGCTATCTGTGCACCCTACCCTCCCGCCCCAACCCACCTGCCCCCCAATACCCAGACCAAATCTCCACTGTCAAGAAAAGAGACACATTATCAAAGCTTTCTGTCTTAATGCAGTTCCCCCTAACGTTAACCCCCTCAACAACTCTCCTCCCAGAATTCCTCTCTGAGCCTACAAAAGGGCAACAGGATAACTTGACCAATCGGTACAATGGGCTTTGGCATCCAGATTTATGGTTGATGACAGTCAATATTCTCACCAAATCGGTTACCGAGATTTGCTAAACATTCACAAGGAACCCCTCTGTCTGCTAGCTCACTGTCCAGAAATGTTCACCTTTATTTTTCTCAGAAAAATATTTCCAACCCTGTGGCCCTAACCCAGTGGGTTGGGAGTCGAAAGGGGTCATTACAGAGAGCACCAGCTCACAGTGGCATTTACTGTCAAACTGACTTTGCTCCAAACTCCATGCGTGGATCGAAATAAGACAGTCACCCGCAATTATCCCACATTGCGGGCATTCAAAACAGATATAATAAAGAGATAATATTGAGATAACACAGTATTATGTGCCTGTAATTGTAATGACTTTGAAAGCTCGCAAGAGAATGGGACGCCTATTATCCTAAATGTAACATGGTGGAGAAATTGATAGATGGCTGAAACAACAGTTTTATGGTGGTTCACTTCACCTTTCCATCAGCTCTAGTATCTCTGGCTTCTCCTGAAACTACAGTCAGCTGTTTGGAAGCTATTTTTATCTCCTGGTGTCACCAGATGTAATTAGAATACAATTAGCAGACCAACAGGCAGCCATCAAACCCATCCATCCAACAATGTCTGGTGTGGGATTGCAGCCAATTCCCTGATAACATCATCCAGAAGCGTAGAACATATAAATTACACTGTGAGGAAATCCCGCCCGGCAAGGAGTAAAAGACATTCAGGATACAGCATTACATATCAAATATGGAAAAGTAACTAAGGAGCTAACACCTTACTCACATGAAGAATCACTACAGCCAGGTGAAGCAGGGTGAATTGGCTCCCCACTAACCCCACTTTTGGTCAACGTCAACAAAGATTTTTAATTATTTATAGTACACAGCAATATCACATTTCAATTGTAGAATAAATCACTCAATCAGAATTAAGGATCTGACTTGTAATTGCAAGGTTGCCTCAAGTGAAAAGAAAGAAAAATATTATCTACTAACCCAAAGAAACCAAAACGTGACAAACATGTGCACAAACACAGGTATAAAGCAGATAGGGGGAAAGGACAATAGGAAGAGAAAGAATATACTGTTTGAATTGTTAGAGCCCTTGAGTTGCTACAGGTGAACCTGAGACCACGGCTGTTTAGTGGATACCTTCAGCTACGGTGAAACTTGAGAAACCCTTGAATTGATGAACAGATGTTTCTCTGATTTGCGTTATTGCCAGTACTGGCTTTCAAGACGATGAGAATGAAGCAGGACAGACAGGAGGAAAGGTAAGGAAAAAAGGGAAGAGGGAGGGAGAGGGCCAATTCATGGTGTTTCCAATCCATTTTTCTCTCTCTCACATTACTGCTCTTCCAAGCAGCTACTGAAATAAATATCTATGCAATCCCAAGTCTGGCATCATTGTCTTGCGAAGACGGATAGTTACAGACAACTTTTCATGTCCAATACGCTGAACTTATCATCCAAGCATAAATTAAACCATGAGATTTAAGGCCTGTTGGTGCCTGACTCAGTGACTAGTTTTAATATCTTTGGATAAAGTGGTAATTCCAGTTGAGACAAATTTGTTTAGTCAATGTTGCCTCTGTCCATGGTCAGGTGATTGCTGCGGCCATTTTTAGATCCATGCTCCTGCCTTTTAAAATTATTTTAGTCCATAAAGGTCAGACATATTAAATACAGATGACAAATGTTGAAAATTGATAGTCCATATTCTATCACTATCTAAAACAGAAACGCTAAAAAGGTTGCATGTTTATAAGCATCTCTTCTTAGCTCTCAAAATCCCAAAGCATTCTACAGCCAATTAAAGTACTTTCTGAAGGTGGTTACCATTGCAATGCAGGAAATTTAGCAATCTACTGGCACACAGCAATATCCTGTAACAGCAACAATCTTTTTCCAGTGCTGGTGGTCTTGTTGTTGGACACTATGAGGGAGGTAGGTGTTAGCCTCCATTCCTTGTGCATGAGGTGATGGCTAATTCACCACAGTAAGCAGAGCATGTTTTGTGACAAGTACCAATGCTGTTTGCCTTCAGCTATTTCGTAATGACTGTCCGTGTTTGAAGATTTTGTGGAATTTTGTTTTGTCTTTACGCTTTCATGGGGTATGGGCATCACTAGTGAGGCCGGTGTTTATTGCCAACCTTAATTGCCCAGACGGTAAGTCACAGAATAGAATCCCTACAGTGTGGAAACAGGCTCTTCGGCCCAACAAGTCCACACCGACCCTTGGAGCATCCCACCCAGGCCCATCCCCTTATAACCCACCTAAGCTACACATCGCTGAACACTATGGGCAATTTAGCACGGCCAACCCACTTAACCTGCACATCTTTGGACTGTGGGAGGAAACCGGAGCACCTGGAAGAAACCCACACAGACACGGGGAGAACGTGCAAACTCCACACAGACAGTCGCCCGTGGGTAGAACTGAACCCGGGTCCCTGGCGCTGTGAGGCAGCAGTGCTAACCACTGAGCCACCCTGAGTTACATCCTCAGATAGAGAAAAATAGGGTAGTTAAGAATCAACCACATTGCTGTGGGTGTGGAGTCACATGTGAGTCAGACTGGGTAAGAATGGCAGATTTGCTTCCCTGAATAACATTAGTGGATCGTTAGGATTTTTACAACCAATTGACAAAAGCTTCCTGTTTTCCTTCACTGTGGCTACCTTCACATTCCAGATTTTATTAACAGAATTCAAATTCCACCCGCCTTCGAAGTGGAATTTGAACCAATGTCCAAGAGCTTCACCCCGCACCTCTGGATTACTAGTCCAGGGGCATTACCACTATGTCATTGTCTCATCCTCACATTGCCCAATTTAACAGGAATCATCAGATTCACTTTATAAGGTGAACTACAATTGTTTAATAGGTTCAGTACGCTCCAAGAAGTGTTTTTTTTTTAAATTACAGTTTTCATTAAACATATTCCTCTTTTACAATGATAGAAAATAAGACCAGGCTCCAGCTGCATTCCATGATTTGCTCTGCAAACTTAATTTAAAAAAGAATAATTTGTGAACTTGCAGAGCAGTTACCAACTGATATTGCCTGAAGTTGGTTATAGTTGATCCTCCAAACTGGCTGACATTCCTAGCCCAGCTGAGGCGAATCAGACTCTCACCTGTGTTATGGATATTTATTTTCACCCCAAACAATCTCCCTGTTTTCAGAGTCTGTTACAGCTCCGAAGTTAGACTTAGTGGATGCTTTACGTTATCTCACTTTGCTAATGGGCACTAGTTCCAACATATTTTAATCTGTTTGTTTGGCGATCAGAACGGCAGCTGTATACAGCCGGAGCGATGATAACGACCACCTCACCGCAGTCAACCAGCAAAACTGCCCTGAAAACATGTTGCAATGCTATGAATGGCATTAATCACTCCTTTTACATCGTTAAAATGTCCATAGACTAGCAATGCATTGCAATATGCTTCACAGGTCAATACGGATCAATGGCCAACACAGGTTGGAACAAATTCGATGGGCTTCCAAGCTGCGTGACATTTTACTGGTATTGAATAGAGGATAATTCTTGGCCACAGATTGTCAAATGCTTTGAACTGGGGGATATGATAACTCAAGTTGGATACTTTCCCATTCCCAGGGGTATCTAATGTAAATGTTCTTCAACAGCCCTTAAACTAGAAATCCAGTTTGTTACAGCTGCAATTAATTTTTGCATCCACACCAATGAGTGAGGCTGCGAATTTGCCAACAAAGGAAGAAAAAAAAACACATGAATAAATTCCTCCTCAAATGTGGTATCGATGGTAGCCATGATGTGGAGATGCCGGGGCGTTGGACAGGGGTGAAAAAAGTCAGAAATCATACGACACCAGGTTATAGTCTAACAGATTTATATGAAACTACAAGCTTTTGGAGTCTGACAAAGAAGCAGCGCTATGAAAGCTTGTGATTTCATATAAACCTGTTAGACTGTAATCTGGTGTCCTGTGACTTCTGACTTTGTCCTCAAAAGTGAGCAGCAGGAAACAATTGGTTACATTGAACAAACCAAACCCTTTCTCCCTGGACGAACGGGCTACATTCTGTTGACCCTCACACCTCTTTGCCGTGATTCATTCCAACAAACCAATATTGTTTGGGGCAGGTCAGTGCTGTACAGAAGCTGTGTAAAAGAATAAATTCAGTAAAATCTCGTTTTGACAACTCCACTGCCTTTTTACACTTGAGAATCATCAGAGCAGTTCATAGTAATGACTAGAATTGGAAGATAATTCTCTTCCCACAATATTTCATTTGTGTGATTGGTTTTGAGGCAGAAACTGCTGATTCACTTTAACATTCTCCTAGAAATTTTTCAAAGTGTCGTTAAATCACTGAGCTGCAAACTTCAATGATACTTCACTTTGATTAATGCTCAGAATCCAAATTAATTGTGTGATTTACATCAAAAATATCAAATCAAATCAGACAGCACTGGAGCTGAAATGAATATTCTCTTGGATTGATATTAATCAGCTTGACAAGCTGTCACTGAACATTGGGTCAGCGTGCAAGCAATCCTCCAGACAGCAGCGAGATGCAGAAATTGTGGAGTGTATGAAAAATATTGTCCCCAAGGCGTTCCTCTCACTGGATCATAGCTAGGCTGAACACTGCCCTGTTAAAGCTGTCCAGGGTTCTACATCTTCCTAAAGCTCAGAAGACTCTCTCTATTATAGAGACACAGTCTACGTGATCAGCAGGCAAAAGCAGCAGTGTGAATGATATTTCTCAACAACTTACTGCATCCTTAAAACGAAACATCTTGAAATGAGTCAAACGTCAAAAATGGGTTGTGAATGAACTGGACGATATGAGAACAGTTGTAGAGAGATTGTTATGGGCCACATAATCCAGAGACCAGGCTCAATGATAGAGTTCAAAGTTCTTCACAGCCTGGAATTTTTTATTTTCAAACTCACTTCAAAGGGAGTGGGCATCGCTGTCTGGGCCCAGCATTTATTGCCCATCCCCAGTTGCCCTGGAGAAGGTGGTAATGAGCTGCAGTCCATCTGGGTAGCACAATTGCATTAGTAAATAAATCAGAACAACACAAAATGAAAAATTTGGGATCATTCATGTCACCATGAACCGTCTGAATCACCGTTAAAAACCCAATTTGGTTCAATACCCTTTTGGGAAAGAAATCTGCAGTCCTCAACCAGCTTGGCCTACATGTGACCCCAGATCACAGAAACCTGGCTGTATCTTAAGTACTCTCCCAAATAATTTCATTCTGTTAACAGCATTAGAATGGATAACATAAATGTAAGTATAATATGATCTGATTGAATGGCAGAACAAGCTCAATAGGCTGAATGGCAGAATCCTGCTTTCATGTTCCTATATATTCTGGCCTTATTGAGCTCGTGTGATGTAGTGGTAGTGTCTCTACCTCTGAATGAAGAGACCAACGTTCAAGTCCCAGCTGCACCAGAGGTGTGCGATAACATCTCTGAACAGGTTGATTTGAAAATATCTATACACGGGCCTTACCAGTGACATCCAATATCCTGCTGAATTAAAAACCATTGTTTTGAACAGTAAGCTCTTGCAAGAGTGGGCAAGAGTCACTGGGAGTGTGTGGGCAGTAATCATATGTATAAGCACCGGGAATTCTATCGCTGACACAGAGGCTAATGTGGATTTTGGACTATAATGGACCAGCCACTTATTTATACTCATTGACAGTGAAGGGCAACTGAATCGCCTGCTTCAAATCATCACTCAACATCAAAAGTTAATTGAAGCAGCTTTCGAGGTAATTTTCCTCGTGTCAACCCACAAATTATCAAAATTTATGGAATGCAATTTCACAATCTGTCACAGGGTGGGATTTGAATTCTGGCTGTCAATTCAATCCAGACTGCCCTACCTTTCAAATACATTATCCAAAATCCTTTCCTTTGTCAAGTAGCGGCAAGATTGGAAATACAGTGATTGGACGATCCTTTATCCTAAGAATGATTAAACATCACAAATTATTGACATTGCATCTTGTTGAAGGGAGACATGTTACATAGGAACAGGAGTAGGCCGCTCAGCCCATTGAATTGCCCCACCATTCAATACAATCATGCCTGATTGAACACTTCAATGTCTGTTACTCACTCTATTCCCATAACCCTGTACACCAACGGTAATCAGAAATCTATCAATCTCTACCTTAAACACACTCAAAAGACTGAGCTTCCATAGCCCTCTGTGGTAGAGAATTCCAAAAATTGAATAAAACAAAAATTTTCTTCATCTCGGACCTCAGTGGCATCTCCCTTCTTATTAAATTGTTCGCCTGATTCTAGACTCCCCAAACGGGGGGAAGCCTCTTACCTATGTCTAGCCTGTCTGTCCCCATAAATATTTTAGGTTTCAAGTAGATCGCCTTTCATTCTTTGCGCATCTAGAGAATGCACACCCAGTCTGTCCAATGTCTCTTGAAGAACAGACCTGGGAACAAGTCTGGTAAACCCTTGCTACACTCACTTGGTGGCAAATATATCATTCCTGAGATAGGATAGTGCCCATTGTCATTCAGGTGAGTTCTAACTAGGCTCATAAGTAATTGGAACAAGACTAGTACTCCTGCACTCAAATCCTCTTACTAAAGGCTAACATTCCATTAACTCGCCCAATAGTTTGTTGCACCTACATGTTACCTTCAGTGACTTTTCAACACGGACTCCCTCTGTACATCTGCACTTTCCAACCTCTTATCACTTAAGAAATACTCTGCACATTTGTTCTTCTACAGTCTCCCAATTTCTTACATTTATACTCCATCTGCGATGTTCTTGCCCATTTGCTAATTCTGTCCAAATCCATCTGAAGCCACTTTACATCTTCCTCACGGAACTCATTTCTACTTAGGTTTTTACCCGAGTATTACATTTGGTCTCCACCTGCAAACCAGCGAACCAAAAGCTTTCATGGCATATTCTCCAGGACAAACACAAGAATGCCCAATTACAAATGTCATAACAATTGAAGAAAGAAACAAAATGGCTATCAGTTTGACTCTGATTGGCCAAGGCGTTGTCATGGATTGAACAACAGGGTGCTATAGGCTCTCTGAGCACCTGGGCAATTCAAAAAAGGTTCAAGGCTTTAACAGATCCCTCTTGTTTGTGGAGAACAGCTCCCTGCATTAGAACAGTAGAACAGACATTGCTAAGTCATCTTGCTCAGGTTAAGGTTCAGTAACTTCAGTTGCTATTAAACGGTTTTTCTAGATGCAACATCATAATGGTGTTTAAAAGTGGGATTCTGACTCTGAAATCCTAAAAACCATGATCCTGTAAATAACTTTAAACTTTACTGAAAGCAAGAGTGGATTCTTGTGGTACAGTGGTAGAGTCCTTACCCTTGAGCTAGAAGGTTTGGGTTCAAGTCACTGCGGGAAGTGGAAATAGTCAGAGGTTACATTACACCTGGTTATAGTCCAAAAGTTTATTTGAAATCACAAGCTTTAGTAGTGCTGCTCCTTCATCACCTGACAAAGGAGCAGCGCTCCGAAAGCTTGTGATTTCAAATAAACCTGTTGGACTAGAACCTGGTGTTGTGTGACTTCTGACTTTGTCCACCCCTGTCCAACACCAGCATCTCCACATCACAGGAACTGGAAATGTCCAGGGTCAACTGAAATCGACAAAACTAAGCTTTTGAGATAGTAGTTGAGTGAAGGTATCCAGGGATATGAAGAAAAGTGGGTTAAATGAAGGTGAGGCACAGATTGACGATGATCTAGTAGAGTCGTGGAACAAGCAAAATGGGCTGAATGGCCCTCTCCTCTTCCAAAACAAGTGGAGATAAGGCAAGCTGTTTACCTCAATCAATAAGCCCTGAACAACACAGCTCAAGTATAAAATGCACAGATCTTGAACACGTTTACAGTTTGGAAAATACTTCTCTTCACTGGGAAACAGCTATCAAGCTGTCCAAGATCTGGAGATAACTGTATTGTTAAAACAGACCGCATTACATTCTGGTTAAGCCCTACAGTTGAATGTTACAGAGAGTGAAACTGCTGTTTTATTAATCTCCAGGACAGTAGGAAAGGACATTTAGTGTATCTGAAACTAAGGAATCATTGCAGGGTACTGGAGGGAGCTCACACGAAAGTCAGATATGTATCAGGACTTTAACCCACACACGCATTAACTCAGGGGATCCTGCTCAATAGTGTGAATGGACTGAAAATACTATATCATTGGCAACAGCAATCACAGCCCATCACTGAGAAGGAATACTGTGTGGATTTATATTCAGCGTTGTAACTGTCAACATTAACCTGCAAATAGGCACCAATGTCCCCTCCTTGTCTCATATTTCAACGAATGGGATCTGCAACCCCCACACTGCCCAACGAATGGGATCTGCAACCCCCACACTGCCCAACGAATGGGATCTGCAACCCCCACACTGCCCAATAATTGGGAGCTTCTTACTTGTCAGTAAGAGTAAATTCAAATGCTAGTCTAATGAGATCTGTAACTCCCTGCACATCATTTTCAGGAGTTCAGCCCCATGCTGGGACAGATCCCATGCTGGTTCCGAAATGAATGCAGTCACTTAGTCGGGAGTAATCCAGCAGATGGGACAAATTAACTTGAGGTTAGGGCCTCAGATTTCCAGGATGCAGAAACCTGCTGCCCTGATGCATTCATCACATCAAAAGGCTCCAGCTTAAATTGTTGGAGTTGAAACCAGTGTCTTCCTCTCTCTCAGCACACTCCCAGTGGCTGACCGTGCTCCATAAATATTTCAGCTTCTTCACTTCATGCCATTTGATAGAACAACTAGTGCTGGAGGGGAACTCATACTTTCACTATTTAGATCCAGACATTTTCAACATGAGTTTGTGCTGAGGTTGGATTCAGGGCATTTTATGGGAACCTTTGCTCCCATGTTATTTGTTGGAGCGTAAAACTTTGCAAAGTGCTCCTCTGATTTCTCCTACCTCAAGCAGCTCTCATACAGGAGCTGCAACAGTATCCAAATATAAAGACAGCAATCATTCTATATGGAATTCAATTGATCATTGAGCAGTGCCCATACCAAACTATTTAGAATAACTGCAATGCAGACACAAATGTTGAAAATATTCTCATAAGTGCTTTGCAGAATTTGCAGGCCTTCAGCTGAAAAGCTTCAGACTTTATGTATAACTTGAGCTCTGGATATGGTGGCACGGTGGTTAGCACTGCTGCCTCACAGCACCAGGAATCCAGGTTCAATTCCAACCTCAGGCAACTGTCTGTGTGGAGTTTGCACACTCTCCCCATGTCTGCGTGTTTTTCCTCCGGGTGCTCCGGTTTCCTCCCATAGTCCAAAGATGTGCAGGCTAGGTGGACTGGTCATGCCAAATCGCCCGTAACATTCAGGGATTTGTAGATTAGATGGGTTTGGGTGGATGCTCTAAGGGTCGGTGTGGACTTGATGGGCCAAAGGGCCTGTTTCCACACTGTAGGGATTCTATGATCCTCAAAGTACAGATTGACAGGCTATTCAATTGATGCTTCCACAAAAAAAAACACAATTCTCCCCAATGTAAAGTCCAATGGGCTTCTGAATGACCACAGAGTTAGGGTGTTCAATGTCCTACCTGGAATATGCACATCAGCAACAAAGGACTTCATGATATCCACTCTGAGCTTGCCTATTGCCAGGGTGCAGACATGTATGGACTTAATTTCACACAGTTCTCAAAACAGTCTTTTTACTTCTTATAAATGACTGTAAAAATCCACACTCGCTTGACACCATTCCTCTCGCCTGGACACGACGGAACAAATGGCCTCTTTATACAGAATCACTACAGTGTGGAAAGAGGCCATTTGGCCCATCAAGTCTGCACCGACCCTCCAAAAAGCATTCCACCCACAGCCAGCCCCCTAACCAATCCCAGTATCTCCATATTTATCATGATTAATACACCTAACTGAACGCTACGGGCAGCACGGCCAGCCCACCTAACTTGCACATCTTTAGACTGTGGGAGGAAACCAGAGCACCCGAAGGAAACCCACGCAGACATGGGGAGAGTGTGTAAACTCCACACAGATAGTCACCAGAGACTCGAATCGAACCTGGGTCCATGGCGCTGTGAGGCAGAAGTTTGGGGACGTGCCTAGTGTCTGTTCTATTCAGCTTATACATAGCTTCAAAGGAACAACAAAAACTGGAAAAAAATACTTCTGTCAAAAAATGCCAGAAGTATCTCAAGGGCAAGAAAATAATAGGTAGGACTCACAGACCAATGAGAAGGAAAAGGGAACTGATTTAGTCATACATGTGGCTGCATCAGTGAAATATATTTAAGGCGGTAAGTGGCGGCTCTGCAGAACAGAAAGAGCTAGGTGGGGAATTTTCGAGCTCATGGACGTGATGGCTGAAGGAGGATGAACCTGGTGGAAAGTTGCAAAGTAATCTGGATTTGGAACAATGTTTGTTAGAGAACTGGAAGTAAAAACCTATCGGGGAACTTGGATGAAGTTATAAGCTCGGGTCAGAAAGGGTGTTCAGGTGCTAGAGGACGGGACAGGTAGATGGTGATAGCTGAATGGGAAACAGCAGATAACGCTGGTCAGACATTGGGGTGTATGCCTCGAACAGGATGGAGGAAATAACTTGGGAGACTGAGGGGAGAAGATTGGAGCTCATCAGAAAATTGTTCAACACGATATAGTCAAGGCCATACTATACAGCCATTTTACACATGGACGAGCATTCAGCTCAGAGTCTGTGCTGATTTTTTTTGCCAGGAAAATCTAAACCCTGAGATGCTGTTCTACTGTCACTCTAAGATTGTGTGTTAATCCAGAACAATCCCACCCAGGTCTGGGCATGGGAACTCAGGAGGGGTACAACAGCCTTGGAAGGGTGCACGACAGATGCAAGCAGAACAATACCAGGGCTGGCATAAACTGACTTTTATATCACCATACTCGGCGAGATACTTGAGATGATTCAAGAGTTGTGTCGGCTAGAGACTGAGAAATTATTTCCTCTGGTGGGCCGAATCCAGAACAGGGCATCCTAAGGGTGATGTCATGAATCACTTGTGCAAACCAAGAGGAGTGGAAATCTGGAACTCACTCCCAAAGGCTGTTGAGGGTGGGGTGAATTGAAAATGTACTTGTGGTCATTGGTGATGGGTACGACACAATCTAGCAAATTAATTGAATTAAATTTAATTAGAATATGAGTCAATAAGTGAAAACAGTTATTTGTCAAAGGTCAATTTTATTAGAAAACCCTGGAGCCTGCTCCCTCACGGCAAGGCTCTTTGGACCGCCATTGCTTCTAATATATGTCACCATTTAGAACGCTCTTTGTTCTAACTTTTTAAAATCCAAATTGGCTTCACAATTGTTAACTTTAAATTCATGGGATGTAGGCATCATGGGCAAGATGAGCATTTGCAGCCCATTCCTAATTGTCTTTGATCAGAGTGGCTTGCTAGGCCGTGGATGGGACAGGTTTAGAGGGATATGGATTAAATGTAGGCAAATTGGATTAGATCAATAGTGAAAACTGGGCGGCATGGACAAGTTGGGCCGAAGGGCCTGTTTGCATATTGTAAACCTCTATGATTCTATGACTCTATTTTAGAGGGAAGTAAGGAGCCAACTACATTGCTGTGGGTCTGCAACTGTGTATAGGCCAGGCCAGGTTCCACAAGCACCATTTGTGAAGCAGATAACTTTTTTTTCTATAATCGGTGACAGTTGTAATGGTCACTATTGCCGAGGTTATCCTTACATTCCGGATTTATTCATTGAATTTAAATTCCACCAGTTGTAGTGGATTATCAACCTATGTCATTGGTCTGGGCCTCTGAATTGCTAGCCCAGTGACATTACCACTCCTCACCATCTCCACATTTGCTAGGTTTGCCAAGTCACTTAATCAATCAATATATTTTTATTTTTACATGCTTGTTATATTGTATAATTACCAAGTTTGGATATGTGTCTTTCCATCCCACCACCCTAGCCATTAATAAATATGATGAATGATTGAGATCCCAAATCAAATCGTGCATGAAACTGCTCATCACATTCTGCCCATTGCCCCCGTTCCTTGTTATTCAGCCAATTTCCCAACAAGTTCATTAATACACCTTCAATTCCACAAACTTCAGCTGCAGCTAACAGGCTTATCAAGTGCCTTTTAGAAGTCCACATAAATAACATCCAGAAACACTGGCCAGTCCACTTCTACAGTCACCTCTTCAAAACAAAATTGATCAGGCATGGCCTTCCCTTTACAAATCCCTGCTGGCTCTCTCTGAAAGTTTTCTAAGTGCACTCAGGTCTTTTCAAGTCAAGAAGGTTATTCAAAACACAAGTGAATCCTTGGCTTTATTAATAAGGGCATAGAGTACAAAGGCAAAGTGGTTTTGTAAAACATTTATCGTAATGATGGAAACTTACTGCACAGAAGGAGACCATTCAGCCCATCATTTCTGTCCACCCAAAAAGAGTGATCTAGCCTCATCCCACTTCCCAACCCTTGGTCTGTAGCACTGTAGGTTCTCGCATTTCAAGTACACATTCAGATGTTTTATTTTAAATATGTGGTCAGTATTTCCGCCTGTACAACCCTTTCAGGCAGTGAGTTCTAGAGTCCCACCACACTCTGCATGAAAAATTTTTTAAGTCCCCTCTAACCCTTCTGCCAATTACTTAAAATCTACATCCACCGCTATTGTCACTCTGCTGAGGGAAACAGTCCTCCTTAGACAAATTTTCTCGGCTCCTCAGTTTTGCACATCTTAATTAAACTCACCTAGCATCCTGTGTTTCAAAGAGAACACACTCAGACCTGAAATTCTACATTCCCGGCAACATCCACAGTAAATCTCCTCCGTACTCTCTCTAATGTTGTCACGTCCTCCACATACTGTGGTGACCAGAACTGTATGCAATACACTGCTGTGGTCTGGCTGGTTCTTTCAAACAGTTCGAGCATAATTTCCTTACTGTTATAGTAAATATTTCTGTGAATAACAAAGTATCTCATACGGACCCCTCAACCACCTTATCTACTTGTCTTTTTTTTAAAAATTCATTCGTTGATTCATGTGGGTGTCACTGGCCAGGCCTGCGTTTATTGCCCATCCCTAACTGCCCTTGAGATTGTGGTGATGGGGGCCTTCTTGAACAGGGAGGGTAGGTACACCCACAGGGGACCTGTCAAACGTACCTATATCAATCTGTCCTGCTACCTTCGGCAACCTTTGGATTGTGAACTCCAAGATCTCTCAGGTCAGACAGCACTACAGCATCTGTTGTTTTCAGTACAGATTCCATCATCTGCAGTAATTTGCTCCTCCAAGATCTCTCTGTTCCTGTACACGTCTCAGCATCCTACCCCTATTCCCTTACCTCGTGTGCTCTCCTCAAATGCATTGCTTCTCAATTCTCTGGTTTGAATTCCATTTGCATCTTTCCTACCCATCTGACTATTCCATTGATATTTTTCTGTAGTCTGCAGCTTTCATCCTCACCATCAATCACATGGCTAATTTTGTATCATCGAAAACTGATTGATCATGAATCCTATATTTAGATCTAAACCAGCGATAGTGGGAACTGCCAATGCTGGAGAATCTGAGATAACAAGGTGTAGAGCTGGATAAACACAGCAGGCCAAGCAGCAGAGGAGCAGGAAAGCTGATGTTTCGGGCCTAGACCCGATATGTCAGCTTTCCTGCTCCTCTGATGCTGCTTGGCTGGCTGCGTTCATTCAGCTCGACACCTTGTTATCTCTTATTTTAGATCTAAACCATTGTTTTTCTCCTCAAAAGGAGGAGGGATCTAATACTGATTCCTGAAAACCATATTGGAAACAACCTTCCAGTCACAAATACATTATCTTTCCTACTTGCCTCTAAGCTGGTGAAGGCCCAGTAACAGCATTGCATTCGATTCCACACTTTTGGAAGGGTGGCATGGCATTGGAAAGGGCACAAGAGAAAGATGTACTGGAAAAGCATCAGAATTCAGGAACTCTAGCTGCAGGTACAAAATAGAGTCATAGAATCCTTACAGTATGGAAGCAGGCCATTCAGCCCATCGAGTCCACACTGACCCTCTGAAGGGCATCCCACCCATCGCACTCCATCTCCCCCAGCTAATCCACCTAACCTGCAGACCTTTGGACTGTGGGAAGAAACCGGAGTACATGGAGGAAACTCCGCACAGACAGTCGCTCGAGGCTAGAATCGAACCCGGGTCCCTGGCACTGTGAGGCAGCAGTGCTAACCACTGAACCACCATGCTGTCCCAAATGAAGAAGCTGCTGCTGTTTTCTTTGGAGCACGGAGCGTTAGGAGAGATTTGATAGATAAAATTTTGACAAGTGAAGGTAAAGTAAATGGGGAAAAACTATTTCCACTGCCAGAGTCGTCGATGACAATAGCACCCAAATTTAAGGTAATTGGCTAAAGAGGTGAAACAGGGAACACGTATTTTTACGGAACAACTTAAACTTGCCGTCCATTACATAATCTGCACCAAATCCTGTTCAACCATCAAGCTGTTGGTCATCTGTCTTTACGTAGGTTAACACCACATTCTGTTTGTTAATCCTTCTGTGATCTGCTTCGGGACTTTTTTTAATAATGTTAAAAGGCTCTGCTTAAATAACAGTTGCTGTTGTGATCTGGAATGTATAGGCCATAGAAGCAGGTTCAATAATAACCTTCAAAAAGGGAACTGAAAACACGTGAAAGGAGAACTTGCAGGGCTAGTTAAAGAAAGCCATGTGTTGAATAGCATGCTCATGGAACCAGCACAGAAACGATGGTCTGAATGGTCTCCCGCTGTGCTGGGTCATTCTATGACACTTATTGCACTGTACTGGAATTAAAGCTCATGGAGCCAGGTTCATGAAACGGTTAAGATTATGTGGATAAGGCAGAAAAATACAATTGAGGATTATTAGATAGGCAGTGATTTCATAGAATCTCTACAATGCAGATAGAGGCCTTTCGGCCTATCACAATTACACCGCCCTTCGGAACAGCATCCCACCCTATCCCCATAACCTCCCCATTTCCCACAGCTAATCCACCTAGCCCACACTATGGGGTAATTGAGCACGGAAAATCCACCTAACCTGCACATCTTCGGACTTTGAATGGTGCGGGGAGACTTTATGGGCTGAATGAACTACTTCTGCTCCTACGGTTATGATTTTACATCTTATGGTCTCATCTTAACCCCTGCTGAGGGGAGAGGGAAACCTGAGAGGGGTGCAAGCTTCTGGGACAGCCAAGAAACGTGCAGTCACAGTAAGCTCTGCACGCCTGATTATTGCTGTCGCATTGAAAAAAAATACCAGCAGCACAGAATTATGTAAAATGGTAGAGATGCAATGGCAGGTACACTGACGGTAACACATGGAGAAATATTATGCAGAACTCGGCAATTTTTAACATACATAGCACACACTCAGGCTTATATAGTGACCGCTGCATGGACTAAGCAGCATATAAAGGAACAGAAAGCTAAGTCTCTGACATCTGATTAATTATTCTGCCCTTGCTAACAATGTCTGCTTGCAGTGTCCCTATTAACAATAACTTCTTGCAATCTGAAACTATTCCCTTTCTCCTGTCTTTCTAAACACAACACAGCAGCTGACCTCTCATCCGATTATCATATATCCAGATCAATGCAAATGTCCATTTCATAGGAAGCCACACAGACAGATTAGGACAAAGTGACCAAGGAAACTGGGGACTGCTGTGATGGGAGGCTCAGAGACAGTTAATCTCCAAGTGGATAATTACACCACTGGTGAATAGCACACGACTCAATATGACCAACCCTAAAAGGAAAAATTAATACCCAGTGCACTGTACTGTATCCTGCACCAAGTGACACTAGATCCTAACAGTACAGAATACTGTACCTTCCATTAGGACAACAGATTAATTACCATGAGGACACTGGAATACTGCCATCACTTAGTAAAAGTTCTACGAGCTAAAAGGACTGATTGCATCAAATCAGTAATGGAATACACTGGAAAAATTAGAAGCAGATGAGGCCATTCAGCCCCTCTTGTCAACTCCCTCAGTCAACTTCACTTTTCTGTCTGTTCCTCCCATAATGTGACTTGCTTGTCAATCAAATACTCATCTAACTCAGCTTTGAATATATTCAATAATCAGCTCCACCACTCTCTGGGGAAGAGCATTCCACAGACTAATCACCCTTAACCAATTCTTCCTTGTCTCAGTGCTAAATGGGAGACCTCTAATTTTTAAAACTGTGCCCCCTAGTTCCAGACTCCCTCACAAGAGAATATCCTCCCAGCATTCACCATATCAAATTCCCTCAGGATCTTGTATGTCTCATTAAGAACCAACAATAGAGTTTCAAACACTCGGAGTGTGGACACATTGACAAATTGGGAAGAACAGAAGATAAATTTCCAACTTGCACCACATTTTCAAACCATCCCTTTGTAATAATTATTACAGACATTTCATTCACAAAAAAAGTCACTGAGGTGCTGTAAAGTAGGAACACACAATGAAACAACTGCCTTTGATCCCTGACCAGTGAACACACAGTGGGATTCACTGCCAGAGTTTTACAGCTGATTGTAATCTGCAGGGATACACAGTGTTGAGGCAGTGCTATCTAGCTCTGCCATAACTGACCTAACAAGCACCAATGCTTAAAGAGATCATATTAAATGCTGAAGAGCAGCATGATTGGTCAGAACCGCACTAACCTTAATCCCCAGTTATATTCCTGGAGTATTGCGGGTTACTGAATTGGGACTTATCCCCATGTTAAATGCTGCAAACTGTACAGACTGCTGACTGGATATGATGATAACCATTAGCTCATTTCACACAGAATTCTGCCTGCTGGCTTCACTTGGAACCACAAAGCCATTTTTAATGCAATACACACCCAGGGCTGCTCTGCACTGCTTTCACAGGATAGAGAATGTCAGTTTTAACAACAGAACTGAGTGAGTCCTCCCAGGCCTGAAACACCGACTCTCCTGTTCCTCTGATGCTGCCTGACCTGCTGTGTTCCTTCAGCTCCACACTGTATTGACTCTAACTCCAGCATCTGCAGTTCTTGCTATCTCCCAGGAGTGAACGTCATACATCTAAAGGTTGCTGACAATGCTAAGTTAAGTGGGCCAGTAAGCAGTGAGGTGCAGACAGGTTGTGCAGGAGCAAGACTGTGGCAGGCAGAACACAATGTGGAGAAATCTGAAGGTATCCAACTTGGAAGGAAAAATGGAAAATAATTTATTTTTTAAATTGCAGAGACACTGAGTATTGCTGCTGTTCAGAGGGACCTGAACATCCTTGTACACAAGTCACAGCAAATTAACTGATAGGCAAGAATTGGGAAAGCAAAGGTATTGTAGAGAAAGAGATGAAGTGTATAAGTAATGAAATTTAATTGCAATTACATAGACACTTGGAGAGACTGCAGCTGAAGTACAGGAAATATATCTAAAGCAGCAATATAATCGCCTTCCGGGGGGTGTCTTTGGCATAAGCCAGACTGGATCCTGGGATGAAGATGGTGCCCTATGTGGAAATATTGAGAGAATAGGACTACTTCCAGGAGCTTAGAGAAACAGAGAGATGATTGCCTTGAAACACATAAGCCTCTTAAAGGAGATAAAAGCAAAATAATGGAATGCTGGAATTAAAACAACAAAGTGCCAGAGAAACTCAGTTTCCAATCTAAGAGTCATACAGGACTTGAAATGCTAATTGTGTTTCTCTCTCCACAGATGCTGCCTGACCTGCCGAGTTTCTCCAGCTATTTCTGTGTTTATTTAGCCCCTAAAAGGGGCCTTGACAGAATGGATGCCCAGAAAACGTTTCCTTTTACAGAGGGTTGGTCAGTTAAGATGCGGAGAAATTTATTCTGATCTTTGGGCCTCTCTCCCAGAGAGCTGTGGATGCTTAAGAGTTTGATTATATTTAGAGACTTCTGAACATCAGGGGGTTCGAAGGGATATGGGGATGGGGCAGGAGCGTGGGGTGGTGGGAGAAGATAAACCACGATTGCACTAGACAGCAGGTCAGGGTGGAGGGGCCGAAAAGTCTGGTCCTGCTCCTATTTCCTGTGTTCTTATGTAAGTGAGGAGACCTCACCCTGCCAAATACAAGACTTAAATTACACTGAACACCAGATCGTGACTGACGGCAGCTAACTTTAATACCAGGGGGGTATGGGGACGACCGAGTTCATTTGTATTTGTAGTGACCAAGTGACATTTCAGCTCTCAATTATGCAGTCAATACTTAGAGAAAGAAATCATTCACTTACCCAAAAGATCAGGTTGAAAAGAAACATCAAGTACTTCAGACAACACAAACAGCCTCTGGCCATGTTGCACTTTTGGAATTCTAGGAGAAAAACAAAGGACAGGTCGAGGTAAAACACCACATACTTGCTGCCTTTAGGGGCTGTGTATTTGTCCCTCTTGAGACCGGGTCCTGCCGGCTCCCTGTTGCGGCTGCCGGAGTTGCCATAAAAAGCCCCTGCCGTAAATCCACGACCAAACTGCTGTCCAGGCGTAGAGGCTTTTCCAACCTCCGAGTCTCTGCTCTCCACAGAGGGGCTCCGGTGGATTGAAAACTCCTCACTACTTGACTTCTCCATATTCTCCCTCTTCCCAGATCTCACATTCAGAGTCAAACATGTCTCGGTGCTCAGCACAGGATGAAGGGAGGCAAGTGCCGGATAAACTGGAGCTCAGTCAGAATAGCCTGTGTGTGTATGAGAGAGAGGGGGGGTGGGGGTGGAATCTGTTATCTCCCCATGTACTGGGGGCTTGGGATCCACGCTCTTAAAAGAATCAGCAGCTCCGACAGCGCCACATGATCAAACAATTCTCCTCCTGCTCAGCTACGTGAAGCACACAGCTGCTCTGCTAGATACTGGAATTCCTGCTGGCTCCTGTTTAAACTTTACAGTGGTTTCCTCTCCTCAGGCTCCCGGAGCTAATGCACTGTGCATTTCAACCGCTGCAGCTCTTCACGGACCCTGTGCACCGCTCACATGCTTCTTCCACCTCTTTACTCAGCAATCAGCTGTTCAAGCTTTCTCTCTCCTGTTAAATTACCAGCAGTTGCTACTGGAGCTCAGGTCCTCTCCGATCTGCCACCGACCCAACCACAAGGACGACAAGCTCCCACCCCTGTCTGAAGCACACCCACTTTCTGCTCGGCTATCCAATCAGAGAAAGAACTCTCCAGGGACGAACAGTTTAATCTTCTCTCTAACTGTACAAGCGCAGTCCTGCCAACCAGCACTCAGCTCCTACAGAAAATAAGGACTGCAAACGTATAATAACATGCCGTCAACTAACTTACACACTGCCGTGGGATAGACTCTAACCTAACACCGACGTGGACTGAGAATATCAAAATTCTGGAGTCATATTTGAGTAATTCCAACCAAACTACATAGATGGCAGGGCAATTAACTGGAGAATAATTGCAGTTATAGAGATTGTCCAATTTTTTACAAAATGGCACACTACAGTCAAGAAAGCACACCAACACCTCTACTTCCTCAGAAGGCTAAGGAAATTTGACATATCCACAATAACTCTTACCCATTTCTGTACTTGCGCCATAGAAAGCATCCTATCCGGGTGTATCTCGACTTGATACGGCAACTGCTCTGCCCGGGACCGCAAGAAATTACAGAGAGTTGTGAACGTAGCCCAGTCCATCACACAAACCAGCCTTCCATCCACTGACTCCATCTATACTTCCAACTGCCTTGGGAAAGCAGCCAACATCATCAAAGACCCCTCCCACCCTAGTTATACTCTCTTCCACCCTCTGTTTTGAAAACACGTACCGACAGATTCAAGAAAGACTTCTTCCCCTCTGAAATTAGACTTTGGAACAGACCTCGCGCATATTAAACTTGATCTTTCGCTGTAGCTGTAACACTATATTCTGCATTCTGTTCTATTACCCTGGTGTACCTTTGTAAAATCTGATGTGTCCGAGCAGCATGTAAAACAACATTTTTCACTGTAACCCAGTACATGTAACAATAATAAATCAAATCAAATGAAATACCAGTTCTGAAGAAATCATACCAGACTCGAAACATTGACTGTTTCTCTCTGCCCAGGGGATACACCTGCTAAGTTTCACTAGCACTTTCCGTGTGGTATTTCAGATTCCCGGCATCCACTTAAGTCTGAACGGCCAATACATGGAACAGTTCTTGGGAGGTTTTCCTTTAAACCAAATTCTGGACTAACACAGGGCAAGTTCAGAACTTTTTTTGTCACCTCAAACAAGAATAAAATTTCGTTCACTCACAAACTAGCTATGTGCATCCATTACCACTTCAGAAACAGCGACAGAGACATCTGGTCTGTTAACACACAGAGATATTCCGATCCCTGTATCACTGGTCCCTCTTGAGGATTTACAACGTCTGGACGGAACTCACACGCGCACCCAGATCAAGGAAAGCCATTCCACAAATAAAATTCTGCCCAAACATTCTTCAAAGCTTTCCAGTGCATCTCTTGAAACCTATCCAGGTTCTATTCCAAAGTTATAAATCTAGTGTAGTAAAAACAGGTGACAATCAGAAACTGCACTGAACCAGCACCCAGAGAGCAGATCCCAGGTCAATACCATCCATGAAACTGGAGTAAAGGCCACCTCGAAACACAGGCAAAAGGTGCATTTCCCCCCAGATTTCAGACACAGCTTCACAAAGCTGATTCACAGTCACTGGTACTGCAGCTATAGGGAAAGGAACTGTACAGTGTTCCCAATATACCCATGCCTTTCACTTCCCCATCTCAGTAACATTAGTCCAGCATAGTTCAGTACAGTCTCAATCCCAGCACAGTTCAGTTCAGTGGGTCTGGCAGCATCTGTGAAGGGAAAAACAGAATGAACGTTTTGGGTCCGGTGACCCTTCCTCAGAACAGATCTGAGGAATGGTCACCGGACCCGAAACGTTAACTCTGTTTTTGTCCTTCACAGATGCTGCCCGACAGGCTGAGCTTTTCCAACAACTTTGTTTTTGTTCCTAATTTACATCATCTGCAGTTCTTTCGGTTTTGTTAGTTCAGTTCAGAATCTCAGTAACATCAGTCCAGTATAGTTCAGTACAGTCTCAATCCCAGTTACATTAGACCAATATAGCTCAGTATAGTCTCAATCCCAGTTACATTAGACCAATATAGCTCAGTACAGTCTCAAGCTCAATAACTTTGGACCAATATTGCTTATTGCTGCTGTTTTCACATTTGCAGATGTTTCAAGCTCAATAAATTTATTGGAAAGTGGTTTGTCTTTTTTACTGGAGTGCAGAAGGTTGAGGGTAAGGTTTAAAAATTGAGGGTCAGAGTTATGAGTTGAGATTAGGATCAATTGGTATTGACTCAGAGTTAGATTTATGTCTAACAGGAATTTCTCTTCTTTGGACGGGTTTTGATGAAAGAGTATAATAAATGTAGCACAGACAGTAAAACATAAATTAGAATTACACTTCCATTTAAAAGGATATGATATGCCTACAAATCTGCACTTGATTCAGAGCTAGTTATTCCTAGCTATATGATCCTTAGGAAGGACAGGAACATTTAGAAAGGAGCTCAAACCAGTATGGGGAAAAGATGCATTGACAGATTGAACAGATTTCTGTAAAGGTGAATAGGCAGTGGAATCAGTATCGTTGGAACTCTGAGACCTGGATAGATGAAACACTGGTGGAAGCTGTGTTCCAGACCTGCTGATCACTGTGATGTGAGGGGGATGTATCTAGGTAGATCAAAAAAAATCCAGCAGAAAGTACAGTTAATATAGGAGATGCTAATTTTTCATTCTAAAGAAACAAATGGCCTAGATAGCAATGGCAACAATACTTATTGTATTATCTTGCAGCTTTTTGAAAAAAAATGTTTAGGACCTATCTATTTTATACTAGATTTAGTAATGAACAATGCTTATGACTAATAATCTCATGGCCTGAGACTATTTACCAGTCCCAAGAATTGATTCATATGCTGAGGTGGGCACAGCTTTAATAACACGCACAAGGCTTAACACTATGCAGGACGAAGCAGCCCCCATGACTGGCACCACATTCATCACCTTCAACATTCGTTCCCTCCACCACCAAAAGCAGTGGTCTACCTCCGCTACAAGATGCACTGCAGTAACTCACCCAGACTCCTCCAACAGCACCTTCCAGACCCAAGGCGCCTATCATCCAAAGCTACAAGGGTAGCAGATGCATGGGAACATCACCACTTGCAAGTTACTCCTCCAAGCCTCCTCCTGACTTAGAAGTCTATCACTATTCCTTCAACATGGCTGGGTCAAAATCCTGGAATTCCCTCCCCAACAACGCTGTAGGTGTCCCTACACCACATGGACTGCAGCAATTCAAAATGGCAGCTCACTACCACCACCACCACCATGGCAATCCCCAATTAGACAGTAAATGCTGGCCCAGCCAGCAACACCCACATCCCAAGGACAAAGAAAAAGAAACTTCAAATCCTATCAGGGCTACCTAAGAATTTGAATTGCATTTAAGTAAAATGCTTGTCGCAGTAAAAGTGACCATGAAATGGTTGGATTATTGTAAAATTATAAAGTGGTTCACAAATCTCCATTAGTGAAAGAAATCCTGATGCATTGACACCAGTCTTTCTTCAATGCATGGTCTAACAAGATCCCACCACCTTCTCTAGGGTAATTAGGGATGGGCAATAAATGCTAGTCCAGACAGCAACACCCACATCGTATGAATGAATCAAAGATGTAACAAACATAATAAGTTAATAAAGTAAGTGAATGTGAACAGCGAACAATATATGACTGAATTTGATAACAGATTTGAAAGGGGGAGACATGCACCAAGATTTTAAATTCATGTGAGATAAACTGAACATAATTCAAAAGGCTGAGAATGTACTAATGATAGTAAATTGGGATGGGCTGCTAATTAGTAAACCTAGAGGAACAGTGAGAACTCTCCAAAGGAATATTAAGCTCAATGCAAAAGTAACACACACTCTTAAAAGGCAAAGGCTCCTATCGTGCAGTGAAGCAGCCAGGACCAATAAACAAGTTAATGAGCTAAGAGAGAAAAGTGGAGTCCATTGACTGCAGGATTAATAAAACACAGGGATTCACAGAAAGCAAAAGTGTATATGGACTACATTTCTCAAAATATCAAAGCTAAAGTCTATGTTGAATAACTATTCTGCAACTATTGATTGCAACACATTCGGCACAACCTGCTCATTAAAATAAAACCCAAAAGAACCGCGGATGCTGTAAATCAGGAACAAAAGCAGAAGTTGCTGGAAAAGCTCAGCAGGTCTGGCAGCATCTGTGAAGGAAAAAAATTAGAGTTAATGTCGAAGAACAGTTCCAAGGAAGGGTCATGGGACCCGAAACATTAACTCTTGATATTTTTCTTCACAGATGCTGCCAGACCTGCTGAGCTTTTCCCGCAACTTCTGCTTTTGTTCCTGACACTGCCTAGCCCTACATGAAGCTCACCTGCATCTCTCAACGTTGAGGCGAGCTCAGGAGCAAGTGGAAGCCGATAGCCACAGAGCTTAATCCCAAGGGTCAAACCTCCAAGATCCAGAGGCAGAGGCACAAGATGTTCAAAGACCTCATGTAAGACTCCAAGATCAGCTGATGCATCTTCAATTGCTACATTCCACCAACTGTAACTTGACAGCGGGCCACCAATTTTCCACAATTCACCATAGCCCCATTGTTAGCTGTCCCTTGCTTTGAACGTGACATCTGTCAGATACATTGGGCCTTTGGTCTTAGTTTGACTGAGCCAGTATTCATTACCTGACCAACAGATCTTTGAGCACATGGGGCAGGATATCCCATGGGGAAGTGGGAACTTGAGATCAAAATGTGCCTCATAGAGTTGCTACAGTGTGAAGAGAGGCCAGTCAGCACATCAAGTCTGCAGCAATCCTCCAAACAGCACCCCACCCAAACCCCATAACCCCGCATATCCCATGGCTAATCTATCGAGCCTGCACATCCCAAGGCACTTGGGCCAATTTAGCATGGCCAGTCCACCTAACCTACATACCTTCAGGCTGTGGGAGGAAAATGGAGCACCTGGAGGAAACACACACAGACACAGGGAGAACATGCAAAGCCCACACAGTCAGTCACCCAAGGATGGAATCGAACCCAAGGTCCCTGGTGCTGTGAGGCAGTAGTGCTAACCACTAAGCCACCGTGCTGCCCACATTTTTGGCAAAATAACAATTCCTTTTCTTTTCTTCTTTGCCACATCTCCACATCATCTTGTTTGGATTCAAGACGCAGCTTAATGGATAAGTTTTTATTTAATTCATTCAGGACATGTGGGCATCACTAGCTGGGTCAACATTCATTACACATCCAAAATTGCCCTGGAGGAGGTGGTGGTGAGCTGCTTTCTTGAACTTACGCAGTTCATGGATGTAGGGACACCCACAATGCAGTTAGGGAGGAACTTCCAGTCTTTGAACCAGCTGCAGTGAAGGAACAATGATTTCATTCTAAGTCAGGATAGCACTGGACATGCATTGGAACTTGCATGTGGCGTCTGTTCCCATGTATCGGCTGCCCTTATCCACAAGACATTAAGGCATTGGAGTGGAAGTCAGTTATTCAGCCCATTGAGTCTGCTTTGTCATTCAATGAGATTATGGTCGATCTGATAATCTTCAAATCCACTTTCCCGCCTTTTGCCCAAACCCTTGATTTCCTTACTGATTAAAAATCTGTCTATGTCAGCTTTGAATATACTCAACGACCCAGCTTCAAAAGTCCTCTGTGGTAAAGAATTCCACAGATTCACTTCCCTCAGAGAAGAATTTCCTAATTCTGTTCTTAAACTTGAACCCTTTACTCTGAGATTAAATTCTGTGTTCCTGGACTCTTCCATAAGGGAGAAAACAATCATTTCTCCAATCTAGCCCTGTCTAGAATCTTGAATGTTTCATTAAGGTCGTCAAACTCCAACAAGTGCAGGCCAAACCTACCCAATCTCTACTCACGAGAGAATCCCTCCGTACCCAGGATCAACCTAGTGAAACTTTCTCTGGAATTTAGCATTGGAGGAACCTCAGCTCTTGACTTGCTTCCTGTGTGGATGGGGAAAAGGACTGTAGGGAGGATGGACAAACTGACCAGTGCCCTATAGTACAGGAGGCCATTCAAGTGAGGGGAGCATAAAGAAAACTGGTCGTGATAGGGAATTCTACAAATTAGAGGGATAGACAGCATCCTTTGTAAGCAGAATTGGGGGTCCCAGTGGTGTACTAGCTGTCAGGTGCCAGGGTAAGGATCATCTCAAACCAACTTGAAAGGATATTGGAGTGGGAGGGGGAGAGAGAGGATCCAGTTGTTGTGGTCCATGGTGGGACGAACAACATAGGCAAGAGTAGGCAAGAGGTCCCATTTGGGGAACATCAGGAATTAGGAACAAAACTAATGAACGGGAGCTCAGGATTATTATCTCTGGATTATTACTCGAGCCACAAGCAGATCGGCATAGAGAAAAGAAAATTAAGGTGGTAAATGCGTGGCAAAAGCTATGGTCTGGTAAAGACCGGGTCCATTTTCTGAGGCACCAGCAAGGACTACGCCAGCGGGACGGGCTCCATCTGAACTGATCTGGAATCAGGATCCATGTAGAAATGCTCAATGGGGTGGTCACAGGGACTTCAAATTAGTTAAAGGAGAGGAGAGCGATGGCCTAGTGGTATTATCACTGGACAGTTAATCCAGAGACCCAGACAATATTCTGGGGGCCTGGGTTCAAATCCCGCCACAGCAGATGGTGGAATTTAAATTCAATAAATATCTGGAATTAAGAATCTAATGATGAATGTGAATCTATTGTTGACTGTTGGGGCAAAACCCATCTGGTTCATTAGCGTCCTTTAGGAAAGAAAACTTACCTAAATGTGACTTGCAGACCCACAGCAATGTGGTTGACTCTGGGCAACTAGGGTTGGGCAATAAATGCTGCCTAGCCTGTGACGCCCTCATCCCATAAACAAATAAAGCAAAAAAAAAGTCATTCAAGTTTCCAGAACAAGTAATAGGGCAGGGATTGTGGAAAGTGTCAGGAATCTAAATTCAGGCACAGCAGAAATTCATGGATGTCTGAGAGATAGTGCTTTGGAGCCGCACTGGGGAACAGGCAATTTTGAATCTGGTGATATATAATGAGGTAGACTTGATTAGGGAGCTTAAGGTGAAGGAAACCCTAGGGGGCTGTGACCATAATATGACAGAAGTTACACTGCAATTTGAGAAGGAGAAACTGGAATCAGATGTACAATTGAATAAACATAACTACAAAGACATGAGAGAGGAGCTGACCAGACCTGATTAGAACAGAAGCCTGGCAGGGACGACAGAGTACTATCTATGAAGTCAGAAGTCACACGAAACCAGGTTATAGCCCAACAAATTTATTTGAAATCACAAGCTTTCCTTCATCTGACAAAGGAGCAGCGTTCAGAAAGCTTGTGACTTCTAACAAACCTGTTGGACTATAATCTGGTGTTGTGTGACTGCTGACTGAGTGTATTTAAGACAGAGATGGATAGGTTCTTGATGAGTAAGGGGACCAAAGCTCTCGGGAAGAAGGCAGTAAAATGGGGTTGAGAAACATACCACCAAAATCAGACGGCGCAGCAGAACTGATGGAACAAATGGCCTAATTCTGCTCCTTTATTTTATGGACTGCAATACCAGTATATCTTTCCTTACATAAGGGGACCGAAACAGTTCACAGTATCCTACGTGTCATCTGACTAGTGCCTTGTAGAGATTCAGCATGAATTCAACACTTTTATACTCTATTCCCTCTGAAATAAAGGCCAACATTCCATGCCTTCCCTATTATGTGCTGAACATGGATGTCAGCGTGAGGAACCCCAAATCCTTCAGTGCTGCTGGTGGTTGTAGTATCTCTTCAGTTAAATATTATTCAACTCTTCTATTCTTCCTGCCAAGGTGTATAGTGTTATGTTATCTCACATTGTACTCCAACTGCAAAAGTTTTTGCCCATTTATTTAACTTGTTTGTACCCACCTGTAGACACTTGCATCATTCTTACCACTCGCCTTTCCACCTATTTTTGCATCACCTGCAAACTTAGCAAACTTCACTTCCATCATCCAAGTCATTAATATAGGTTGTAAGTAACTGTTGCCAGCATTGATCCCTGTAATAATCTACTAATCAGAGGGTGTCATCCTGAAAATGCATCCCTTATTCCAACTCTGTTTACTATTAGCTAGCCAATCATCTCTATGCTAATATACCACCTCCAACACCATAGGTCCTTATCTTAGTAAGTAGCTTATGGGCAGCATCCTATTGAACGTCTTTCGCAAATCCAAATAATTACACTTCTGAAGAAGGATCAATGGACCGAAAACATTAAACTCTTGATTTCTCTCCACAGATGCTGCCAGACCTACTGAGCTTTACCAGCAACTTCTGTTTTTGTTTCTGATTTAAGGTATCGGCAGCTATTTTGACCTTTATTTAATTACATTTGATGGTTCCCCTTTATCCATCCTGCTTGTTTTCTCCTCAAATACTTATATATGCATGACACATCCTGTCCTTCTGGGTTGTGAAGGGCATGTGTCGGGAAAGTGCTGTCAAAGGGGTTTTGATGAGTTACTGCAGTGCATCTTGTACATGGTGCAACATTGCTATTACTGACAACTAGTGGTGAAAGGAGTGAATATTGATGATGGCGAATGTGGTGCCAATTAAGCATGCTGGTTTGTTCTGGATTGTCTGGACCTTCTTGAATGTTTTGGGAGCTGCACCCATCTAGGCAAGTGGAGAGTATCCTATCACACTCCTCTCTTGTATGTGGTAGACTAAGGTGGGGAGACAGGAGGTAAGCTACTCACCAGAGAATTCTTAGCCTCTGAAATGTTCTTATAGCCGCTTCAGGTTCCAATCACTGGTAACCCCCAGTATATTGATAATGGGGGAGCACAGGGATTATAGAGAAGCAGTGGCCTAGTGATTTACTGCTAAACTTTTAATTCAGAGATCCAGGTAACATTTTGAGGGCTTAGTTTCAAATCTCATCACGGCAGATGGTGGAATTTAAATGCAACAAAAATCTTGAATTAAGAGTCTAATAGATGACCATGACCCATTGCTGTATGTTGGAAAAACCAAACTGTTCACTAATGTCCTTTAGGGAAGGAAACTGCCATCCTTACCTGGTCTGGCTTACATGTGACTCCAGACCCACAGTGATTTGGTTGACTCTTAAGTGCCCTCTGGGCAATTAGGGATGGGCATTAAACACTGATCTAGCCAGTGATGCCTTCATCTCGTGACTGAATTAAAAAAACAGCAATGATAATGCCCTTGAATGTCAAGGGGGAACGTTCAGATTTTCTCTCATTGAAAATTGTTATTGCCTGGCAATTATATGGAACAAATGCTGCTTACCACTCATCAGCTCAAATCTTGGATACAGTCCAGATCTTCCTGCATTTGGCAATGGTCTCCTTTAGAATGTGAGGAATAACGAATGGCACTGAACACTGTGCATTCGGCAGGGAACGTGCCCACTTCTGACCTTCTGATGGACTGAAGGTCATTGGTGAAGCAGCTGAAGATGGTTGCAGTAAAATCTGAACAATTGGTACCAAGCAAGGTAAATGATTCAGGGCTTTGACAGCAAAATTATTTCCTCTGGTGGGGAGAGTTCAGACAAGTGGGCATCATTTTAAAATTAGAACAAGACCACTAGACCATTTAGGGCTGATGTCAGGAAATGCTTCATGCAAAGAAACAAGGAATTCTGAAACTCTCTCTCTCACTCTCTTAAAAAGCTGTGTTTGCCTTGGTGGGGGGCACTGACAGCAGTAACAGTTTTTTGGTTGAGGACAGTGAAGGATTTGGAGCAAAGGAGGTAAATTGAGGTGAGGTAACCTCCCTCACTCTCCCTCCTCCCAACTACTGACTGGAGAATGGAACAGGTTTGAGGGGCTGAGTAGCTTCTGGCCATTAAGTTAGTAAAGTATGAGAGATCCTCTGAAGAAGATGAGGCAAGACAAGGTAGAGGTCTGGGATAAGAGTCAGGGATCACTGCTAGATGTGGCAGTTTTAGGGAAAGATTCAGTGTTTCTGATGGCCACAAAAAGGCTTCAACATCCTGAGGGTTAGCAGTGAGCAGAAACTGAACTGGACTACGGTGGCTACAACACCAGGTCAGAGGCCAAGGAATCTTCACTTGCTGACTCCCCAAAGCCTATCCACAAGGAACAAGTCAGGAGTGTGATGGAATACTCCCCACTTGCCTGGATAGGTGCAACTCCAACAACAGTCAAAAAGCTTGACACCATCCAGGACAAAGCAGCTTGCTTGACTGGCACTACATCTGCCACCTTAATGCTCACCCCTCCTGCACCGCCAATCCAACAGGTGCCAGTCTGTGCCATCTACGAGATGCGCTGCACTAACACACCTTCAACAGTACATTCCAACCTCTATCCATCTGAACAAGAATGGCAGATACTTGGGAACACCACCATCTGTAAGTTCTCTCCAAGCCACTCACCATTCTGACTTGGAAATATATTGCAACTCCTTCACTCACATAGGGAAAAGTTCCAGGATTTTGACCCAAATAATATTGTAGGTGTACCTACAGCGCATGGACTGCAGCAGTTCAGGAAAGCAGCTCAGTACCACCTTCCCCAGTTTGGGCTGGGCAGTAGAAGCCAACATCCTGTGATCGAATTAAAAGAGTGAAGAGAACAAAACTGCGGTCGGATAATGGTGGTTAGAATTGAAACGGAGTCTTTACAATTATTCAGAATAAAATCAGGTGGGTATTTGTGATGGAAGACAATCAGAGAATGTAGGGAGTGAGTTGAGATAATGAAATTGCACAGGGCAGCTGACACAGAGAAATGCACCAGTACAGAATGAACTGAGTGCGTTGTTCTTGTGTTGTTTGAATGACATAGACAGAGATCAGCAGTTAGCAAAGAAATAACCAAAGAAGAGGAAATTCAACAGTGACATGGGCAATCAGTATGGAAGAGTCAGAGTGTGGTTAGGAGAAAGATGTTGACATAGCAGTAATCCCCAGGCCCAGGATAATGCTCAAGGGACAGGAGTTCAAATCCCGCCACGACAGCTGGTGGAATTTAAATCCAATTAATAGCATCTGGTTTTGAAAGCTAGTCTTGGCAATTGTAACCATGAAACTAACATCAGTTGTTGGAACCCTTTTGGCTCACTAATGTCGTTTAGGAAAGGAAATCTGCCATCTTTACACAGTCGGGCCGATGTACAAGTCCAGAGCCACAGCAATGTGGTTCACTTTGTACCGCCCTCTGAAGCCACTCAGGACAGGGACAATTCAGGATAGGCACACAATGCTGGCCCTGCCACTGACACCTATATCCCGGGAAAGAGGGAAAACAATCTGGAGCTTGCCTCCTGATGAGATTGCACTGGTTTAATGACAAAGGTAAATGTGCGCCCTATTGTGAGTCCGATTTGCAATAAATTGCGCACAGGCTTATTATAACCAACTTGTCCTTCAGAGAAATGACCACTTTAAAAGAAAGCATCTGTACGGAAGTGGAATTCAGAGAACGCCAGTTGACATTTCCCTGAGCTGAACCTTCAGCTTAAGCCAGTAAGTGGTGAGATAATTAACAGCCATATGGAGGGGATAACTTAAAGACTCTGTGTGAAGCTCACTGTCCGTAACTTTTTCAGGATTTGCAAACAGGTTCAGAATCATCACAGGGTCAGAGTGCACCACAACGGTGGACGTGTCTACGTGTATTATAGGCTGGATTGTGTTTCGGTTGATTCAAGCACTGTCAGTTGGAATTACTGGAGCTACTATATCAAGAACTAACTTGTATTTGAAGAAGCACAACCTCAGGATCTCGCCAACTTCACTAGCAATGTAGTGCTTTTGGATGGTTAATTGCTATTGTTTAGCTAAAATCTTCGGCGATCTTGGATGGAGGGTAAGGATGCCAGGGAATACCCAAATCTTCATTAAATAACATCAGGGGATCTTTAGCATCTACCCAACTGAGGAGACGGCTTCCTCCAAAGGCATATCTCTCAATGCAGCACTCCATCAGTATTGTCCCTCCAACAGTTCTGTGCTCCCTCAGCACTGCGCCCCTCCCTCACTGTAGAGCACCCTCAGTGCAGCCCCTCTCTCAGTGCAGAGTTCCCTCAAGTACTGCCTCTCCAATAATTCTGCACCGCCTCAGCACTGCCCCCTCCCTCAGTGCTGGATCGCCTCACCCTCAATGTTGACTCTCCCTCAACTTCCTTCAGTGCAGAAATGCCCCTCCCTTACTACAGGACTGCCCCTCCCTCACTACAGGACTGCCCCTCCCTCAGTGTTGACCGTCCTTCAGTAAAGAGCTCTCTCAGTACAGTACTGCCCATCCCTCAGGTTAGCTCCTCCCTCTGGGCAGCACTAGCGTGTCAGCCTGTGGAGTTTTCACACAGATCTCTGAAGTTCGGCTCGAAACCGCTCACCCACAACCATCACCACACCCACCCATGACAGGAGAGCTGCTGCGTGAGGAAAGTCCATGAGCTGTTGGATTGTCAGCTCCACCTCAGTGAGGGAAGGCCCGGTGAATTGAGCAGTACATAGATGTGGACGGGGGCTGCCCTTTCCTGAGGTCAAGGAGCCAGACAGGGGAAACCCCAGCTACCAGCCAATCTGAAGCCAGAAGCTCTACTGAGTGGCAGAGCCAATGGAGGAGGAGGCTGTTGCTATGGGTAACGTGCCCATTGAGATCCAGGATCATTGCTGAGCCTCCGGGCAGAACTGAGTGACGACAGGCAGGAGTTACAGGATAGGGGTCGTGGGTGTTGGGGGGGAGCAGTGAAGGGTAGCAGGAGGGCCTCGGCTGACCCCCAGCCCCAGTTCCCATGGCCCAGACGCTGAGTGACTCCAAGTCACGTTCTGCCTTTTGGGAACTCACAAGCAAACCCTATACAGGCCTATTTTCCACTCCCTGGATGATATATCCATCCTGGGCCTCCTCCAGTGTCACAACGATACCACCTGGAAACTGGGGGAGCAGCACCTCATATTCCACCTTGGAAGCCTACAACCCAAAGATCTCAATGTGGAGTTTACTAGCTTCAAAATCTCCCCACCCCTGACCTCATCCCAAGACCAGCACCCCCCTCTCATCCCCGCCTCCTCGACCTGTCCATCTTCTCTCCCACCTACCTGCCCCTCCCTCCTCACTGACCAACCCCCACCCCCACTTCCTACCTACACTCACCTTTACTAGCTTCATCCCCGCCTCCTTGACCTGTCCGTCTTCTCTCCCACCTATCTGCTCCACTATCCACCTTCTACCACTGCTCCCTCCTCTCTATTTATTTCAGAGCCCCCCTTCCCCTCTCCTATTTCTGAAGAAGGGTCCAGACCCGAAACGTCAGCTTTCCTGCTCCTCTGATGCTGCCTGGCCTGCTGTGTTCATCCAGCTCCACACCTTGTTATATCAGACTCCAGCATCAGCAGTTCCTACTATCCCTGTTTTCCATCTATTGTCCTCTTCTCCCCCATCCCACCCATCCTCACCCATACCCGACTGGCAAATTGAGAACACAGTGAGCACAATCTGAGGAGAAAGAACCCATCATTTCAGACTAAAATGAGGAGAAATTTCCGCACTCAAAGAATTCTGAATCTTTGGGGTTATCTATACTAGAGGATTTTGCAGTCTTCATTGTTGAACACAATTAAATTTGGGACAGACAGATTTTTGGTGTTTCAGGGAATCAGGTGATATGGAGAGCAGATAGGAGAGTGGAGTTGAAGCCTAATTATCCAGCATGATAGAACTGAATGGTGGACCAGACTCAATGGGCTGAATGGTCTCCTCCTGGTCCAGTTTCTTGTGCTCTTCTTATATCTTGCTGCGTCACTCATTGAACAATATTGACAAGGTGGAGCTGATTGTAAAACTTGCTGGCACCAATCAATACACCAGATACGCAAACAGCAAAATTAAGGCTACACAGACATGATTACAGGAAATGCACACAGTACCAGCCTCAAAGATGCCCCTGAAAGCACTATTTTAATCTAGAACTCCTCTCGCTGTGAAAGACCTGTTTCATTCAGCAACATGCATATTATAAATGGTAGCTGCACATAGATTTTGACAGGAATATCAAAGCTGCTTCACACAGCTGCGATACACAGTGTCTCCTGAAGTTCCAGACAAGTGGGCTCTCACCCATCAGTTCAGGTTCTGACCTACCATTTACTGAACCCTCAACAGCTCCATCCAGAGAAGTCCCACACTATTTCAAGTTCCATTCAGGCACATGAGTGGCCACCATTGAGACATCCCTGCGATTGAGGATCCAGTGCAGAAGGCCCGCCCACTGACTGAGGGCCTCATAGTGCCTCTTGGATATCCAGCCTTGTGACGTTAGATCTGTTTGAAGTCTGTCCCATTTGGGATGGTGATAATGTCACACAACATGATGGGAGTTATTCTCAATGTGAAGACAGGAATTTGTCTCCACAAGGACGGTACGGTGGTCACTGTTACTGATACTATCATGGGCAGGTGCATCAGCAACTGTCAGATTGATATGTCTGAGGTCAAGTGCATTTTTTGCTTTTGTTGGTTCCCAGTGATACATTGAAATCCCCCACCCAGAGTGCATTTTGCACCCATGCCAACTTCAGTGCTGCCTCCAAGCCTTGTTAAACATGGCGGAGTACTGATTCATCAGCTGAGGGAGGATGGTATGTGGTAATCAGCAGGAGATTTCCTTGCCCATAGAATCATAGAATCCCTACCGTCTGGAAGCAGGCTATTCAGCCCATCAAGTCCACACCAACCCTTTGAAGAGCATCCCACTCCCTTACCCCATCCCTATCGTCCTGCATTTCCCACGGCTAACCCACCTAGCTTGCATATCCCTGGACACTACGGGCAATTTAGTATGGCCTAGCCTGCACATCTTTAGCCTACAGGAGGAAACCAGAGCACCCAGAGGAAACCCGATCAGACACAGGGAGAATGTGCAAACTCCGCACAGACAGTCAACTGAGGGTAGAATTGACCTGGGTCCCTGGTGCTGTGAGGCAGCAGTGCTAACCACTGAGCCATCGTGCCGCCCCAAGTTTGATCTGATACCATGAGACTGCACGGAGTCTGGAATCAATGTTGAGGGCTGCCAGGGCAACTCTCTCCCAACTAAATACCACATACTACCACCTCTGCTGGGTCTGTCCTGCTGTGGGGACTGATGGGGATGGGGTCTCTCCCATTATGGTTTTCCTCCCCTTGGGTCCTGTCACCGTTTTTCACATCATGACGAACTACATTAAGCCTAGCCCTATACGTCTGTACCACATTTGAAGATGCTCCAACCACATTTATATGTGATAGTAACAGCATTATAAATAGCCATGCTCTATCGTACTGTTTAAGTTGCTGCAGTGCACTCATGCGCAGTGCTCAGGGTATACATTCTGAGCATTCAAGATCAAATATAGCCACAGCTTGCTGAGAATGCAGCAATGAACTGCTCTCCTCTCCAAAAGACAGAAGTCACTTGACTGCCGGGCTCTTCCAGTTTGTGGTAACCCTTTACCAAACTTACTGAGAGCTGAGAGAATGCAGCAAAGTGCCCACTGTCATTACCACCAAGCCCCACCCCACCCCCCAACCGCAGCCTGCTCAGATTCCTGGCATCTCTCATAAACCTACGCATCCGATTTCAGGACAAAGTAAGAAATTCTGTCCTGTCGTGAGGTGCGATGGCAAATCATTAACAGACTGCAGCTGTAGTTGGGGGATCTCTGCAGCAGGCAGCCGGAATATCAGCCGCGTGTACAGCCACTGAAACAGTCAGCCTTGATCACTTTATGACTGAGTAAATCGGCATGCAACTGGCAAGCATTACGTGCTGAAAATCATGACCCCGCAAGGATGCACTGCAGTTTCTGAAAGTGTGTGAACTCCATCCCCAAAACACAACAGGCTTTTACCTAAGGCTTGTCTAACTGGACGCTGCTACACGGAGAGTACGTTTATAAAATACAAAGAAGGTGCCAAACATCATAAATGCTGTAGACAAAGGAGTGGTCACAGCATGGATGGAGGCCACTCAGCCTGTCCTGTCTGTACTGGCCCTTTGCAAGAACAATTCAGACACAATTTCAACTCCAACACCTTCTCCTATTGCAATCTTAATTACCCCAATTAATTAACCGGATATTTAACCAAGTTCCTTTTGATAGGCACAGTTGAACCAGCCTCTGCCTCACACTCTGTGAGTGCATTTCAGATCCCTGCCACTCACCGCATGCAGGAGTTGTTCCTCACATCACCATAAATCACTGGCCAGTCCTTTCTGCCAAAATAGTCACCCTTTGTCTGCTCTGTCCAGACCCTTCATGGTTTTGACTACCTCTATAAATCTCTTCATGACTGTCTCTATCTGAGCTATGCAGGGATCTAAACCATTCTTGCATACCTCTTCTGCAGCCTCCCTAATGAGTTCATATCGAGCTGAACTGTGACCCAGAATCAGACACAATACTCCAGGTTCATCATTACCTCGCTGCTGTTGTACGGTAGTAAACCATATCACAGTAAGCCACATATTGGTGTACAACATACACAGGCGCAGTATAGTGTTTAACAATGAATAAAGTACCTGTCGATCTGAGGAAACCGAATAATTACTGACACTGCTTACACTACAACCCTCAGACTTGGAGTCAATAGCTAATATAACAAGTTATTCCAGCTCAGTTTAAATACTGTTGGTGTTGGATTGTTAAGGTACACAGCTGGACATGAATTGAGAGTGGAATGATCTTTTAAATTCCCCCAAGTAGGGCCCCAGTTTAACATCTCAGTCTATGAACTCCACCTTGAAGCATGTAGCACCACCTCAGTGCTAGAACAGCAGTGTGAGCAGGTTATGGAGTACTCTGGCTGTTCCAATGGTGGTAAAAGGTGTTGTTATGTGAATGTAGGTCTTGCCTGACCTTCTGCTGTCAATATACTGCAATGAAAACACAAAATGATGGAATCACTCAGCAGGTCAGGCAGCAGTTGTGGAGATAGGTCAAAGGCCTTCCGTCAGAATTTGTTGCGACGTGATTTTAAAAATATTAAACACCGAACCGAGAAGCTTCCAAGAACATACAGGATAGAACCGTTGAATCCACGTGTTAGCCTTTTCCCAGAGCCCTTTGGGAAAAATAAATGGCCAAGTGCCAGTCTCTCTCTGTGTAATAGATTCTCCGCAGTCAGACTAAACACAAGGAATACAACAAGAGATGGAGGAACAGATTCCAGATTTCCATATCAGAAAACATTAGGAAGACAGGAACAGCGGCAAGCCAAGTGTCCCCTCAAATCTGTTCCAACATTCAGCTAGATCATAGCTGATCAGTACATTAACTCCATCTTCACACCTTTGGTCCATAACCATTAATTCAAAGTCTAGGGCTTGCTGTGTAAACAGTGTCAGTAATTATTCGTTTTCCTCAGATCAGTCCTGAACTAAGACTTCCAAGTTAGATTCCTGAGCCTTTCCTTGCTCTGGAAACTTGGGGTGAGTGGATAGCAGTCAATGATTCCAAAGGAAACAGATGGGATCCCGAGGGAAAGAAATTTGCAGAGCTGTGGGAATTAAGCTGAGGAGTTGGACTTATTGAACTGCTCTGCAGCAGCCAGCACAGAATTGATGGGCTGAATAGCTTCCTTCTGTGTCAAAATGACTATATGGCTCTAGTATTTGACCAGCAACTCTCAACATATGCATTCAAAATGGCACATTTTGGGCTAACACAACTCACTGAAATCTCAGCTTCGAAATTTTCAATCGAGCCCCTATATCAACAGCCTTCCTCCACAAGACAGACTGCTCCAGATTCCCATTACCCTTTGCGTGAATAGATAGTTTCACATCACAACAGCTTTATTGATCAGTTCAGCATCCTCTCTGCATGGTTTATTACTGAAGATTCAATGCCAGTAATAACTCAGCCAGCATCAGCGCAGACTGACCTTACCAGCCTTTTCATCACAATACTCGCTCACTGCCGAAAATTTCTCTTACAGTACCATCCTGTGATCAAAAATAGGCTTAAGAACATCTTCATTTGGATCATCACAGTGTTCAGTGCCCGTGTGATGGTTGTAAATTCTTTTGGATAATGAGAACAAATGGAATTTTAACTGGTACCAGACAGTCAACAACCATTTTACCAATTACAGAGCTTTAACTCTCAGGAGCAGGTAAACACTTTCTACCCCAAAGGACACATTAACGTGTGTAACAGGCTCATTGAATCATTTGGAACAAAAACTGCTTCATAACTCAAGATATTTGTGATTGTTGCTTTCAAATTCTCAATGGCATTAAAGTCAGGGCGATTATATCAAATGGAGAAGGTACCAAAGGAAACGGCATTTATAGCCCTTCGTCTGGCTTAGTAGCTTTTAAAGTCCACATGGGTTCCTTTCAAAGGAACAGCCCAAGCAGCTGCTCCAAGTGCAGAGGCAGAGTCCTCCCTCCCTCCTCATACAACAAGCCCTTCATTCTCGGGATCATTCTTGTGAATTTCCTTAAGACACCACAACCCCTCCCAAGGCCAGCTCATCCTTCCTTAGATATGGGGCTCAAAAGTACTGACTTATTTTCCAAAAGTGGACTGGTCAGAACCTTATTCAGCCTCAGCAGTACATCTCTGCTCTTGTATTCTAGCCCTTTTCAAATGAATGCTGACATTGCATTTGCCTTCCTAACTGCCAAATGAACTTGCATGTTAAGCCTTAAGAGGATCCTGAACTAGGACTCCAAAATAAGATTCCTGAGTCTTTCCTTGTTCTGGAAACTTGGGGTGAGTGGATAGCAGTCAATGATTCCAAAAGGAAACTGATGAGATCCTGAGGGAAAGAAATTTGCAGAGCTATGGGAATTGAGCTGAGAAGTTCAACTTACTGGACTACTCTGCAGACGCCAGCACAGAATTGATGGGCTGAATGGCTTCCTCCTGTGCCAAAATGACTTTATGGCTCTAGTACTGGACCAGCAACCCTCAAGATATGCATTCAAAATGTCACATTTCGGGCTAAAACAACACAGCCAAGAACAGTGGTGGAACACCATTTTTAAAAAAAGAGACTTCCTTCCCTCACCTATAAGGTTGGACCTACGTGTGAATCCAGTCCCACAGTGTGGTGTGTAACCCCTTAATATCTTCAGAGACATCACTGATGGGTAACCGATGCGGCCTTGACAGTCACCCACATTATAATAAGAAAGAACACACTCTGTGGTAAAATGATCCCAAAACACCCACCCAGCGTTTCCATTTTCTCTTAAAAAGCCCAGGCATTTGCCTCATTGGCTCCCCAAATATTCACCATGGCAACGTAAAGGGAACGTTTCTCTGGAAGACTCCCTTTGCTTTGTTTTGTCTCAATTGAGATGGGAGGAGTGCATCAATTTCTTTTGAGTCCCAGTCCACTACCAGTAATAACAAATTTTAAACATAGCCAGAATGATGACATGACCAACTATACAGGACTTCAGCAAAAACAAAAGTTGCTGGAAAAGCTCAGCAGGTCTGGCAGCATCTGTGGAGAGAAATCGGAGTTAATGAATTGGGTCCGAAACATTAACTCTGATTTCTCTCCACCAATGCTGCCAGACCTGCTGATCTTTTCCAGCAACTTTTGCTTTTGTTTTTGATTTACAGCATCCACAGTTCTTTCAGTTTTTATACAGGACTGCCTCTGGTTCAGTGTTAGAAATATTTCAGCCAGGTTTCTTTCATTAACAAATAACTCATTTGTCACAAATAAAACTCACTCAAAGAAATAGATAAAGACTATTTGCAAAAGAGTGGTTTAGGCTGTATAAAGAAAGATGTTACTTGTATTCAAAGGTTTGAAACTTAAGATGAGTAACAGGGAAATGATGGGGCAACTCCCGACAGAACACATCAAATTGCAAATAAGACCAAATGGATCCTATGGATTTCTCAAGCAAATTCGCTTCAGATATTAGTGCCACTGTGGTCCCCCTCATGAGGGAACACAAATCTTCATCTTTGATAAACTGCCCTTGAATCTCTCTTAAAATCGCTCCATCATGGATTGCCTCAACAACAGCTCATGTTCTGGAGGTCTACTTTCCTTTCTTGGGACTATACTCCCCTGGATTCTTGGAAACTGCACTCGTAGATATACTCAAGCTTCTCACAGAGCCGCTACTACCTCTAGATCTTTTCCTGAGCCCCAATCATTCAAATGCTCTCGGACTTCCCTTTGTTGCCCCAACAACAAAGAATCTGTGTAGATGAGTTGCTTTTAGCAGCATCATGCCAATGATTCTGGCATGGTGCCCACTTTTCTTCACCCACATACACAGTCTTGTAATCTCACTGCCTATCACCTTTAAGCTCCTCTTCAGTGATCTTGGAACTGTCTTGAGTCACCTTTTGAAATCCTTGCAAAAATCCTTATTGCGAGGCAGAATTTAACATAACTAATGTTTTGGAACAGTTAAAGATAGTGAACCATTAGACATCTGTTACTTAAATATTACCATTTTCACAGAATGCTGGCTTACAGAACAAGTTGCACACAGCGAAGGAAAAGGAATACGTCAGGTTCATTGCAAACTTATGTCCAAATTTCAATCAGATGAAATAATCCCATTATTTATCCCAAAAAAAAGCTGAATATTGAAAAATAAGCTGTTAAGCCTTCTCTTAACTTCTTCTGTTCTGTGGAAACAGTCCCAAGTATCTTAAGTGTGTCCATTCCAGTCCTTGTCCTGGTGAATCTACACTATCCAGCCTCAATGGCCTTATGGCCTTTCTGTAATTAGGCATCAAGTACTGTGTCCATAGTCTCTAACTCTGAACTAAGACAGTGTTCTGTATTAGTTAATTATTACTGCGTTACTCCAGTACTCTGCAACCAGATTAAAATGGGAATAGCTTCTGCTGGTTTTAGCTTTCCACCCCTGCACCTTCAATGAATGTTGTGAATGAACCCCTAGGTGTAGGTCATCTTGTGGTGCTATGGTAAATTCCTCTACCTTTACCTCTGATTGTCAGTCTATAAATTCTTTTAATATGCCTGATGGCTGGTGCGAAGAGTGGGAGTTTCCTGGTCAGCTATCCTACAGAAGGCAATGTCAAACACTGTAGTAAACTGCCCATAAGCATGGACCAATCCAATGGAAATCCGTGGTCACCGTGACTTCAAAGAGCATGGTACCTAGAGATAGTTAGATAGAAAGCATGCGAGAGTGAGAGAGAAAGAGAGGGCGAGCGGGAGAGCGAGGGAGAATGCACTAGGATGAAACAGCGTGGGAGGGTGAGAGAGAGAAAGCACGCGAGAAAGAGAGAACACAAGAAAGACAGAAAAAGAGCAAACCACCAGGGTCCTTCTGTTCCTCAACCACTTCCCATCATGGACAGCAGTGTTTGAGAACATTACAGATACACCCTGGAACAAAAACGTCAGAACAACAGCAAAGCTCCAGGGCTGAGCTCCTCACAACAAGAGTGGCTGGGAAAGTCAGTCATGATGGACTGAATAGCCATCAGTGCAGTAAATCTTTCTACGTTTCTAAAGTGAGTCATGAGTCAGGCACCATCTGCTTCCAAATACAGCTGCAGGCCCCATCATTCAAAGTGCCTTTGCTCTGTTGCATTTTAATATCAGTTTCCAATTCTTTCATGTGCAGAGACCAAATCCAGTGTTAATGAGGAAACAATCAATTGCTTGATCAACCCTCGCTAAAGTAGCAGAAAATTCAAACCCAATTCACATACCACGGAGGGTCTCAGTGAACTGACATTCAATGTCTTTTAATAACACAGAAAGACCCCCTCAATAGCTTTATTTTTGTGTAAACAGTAAATACCAACAGCTCTGCCCCCAGCACACCAGAATGGTTCAGATTGTTTGCATGTTGTAAGACGCTTTTCCCACTGGCATTTTGAATGTGTTGGCTTTGGGTCTCACTCTGAGTCTCTGCCACTCTCAACATCTCCTCCGATTTCTCCTTCTCTATTAATGTATCCATCTCTCACAGAGCTCTCCCTCTAATATACCCTCTAAGACCATGACATAGGACAGAAGTAGGCCATTCAGCCCATTAAATCTTCACCACTAATGAGATCATTGCCGATCTGATAATCCTCAATTTCACTTTCCTGCCTTTTCCCCATAGCCTGGGATTCCCTTACTGATTAATAATCTGTTTAGGTCAGCCTTGAATATACTTAATAACCCAGCCTTTACAACCCTCTGTGCTAACCCTAAAACAGGGAAGCAGATGTAGGCCATTCAGCCCATCGAGTTGTTTCTATCTTCATTGAGATCATTGCTATCTGATAATCTTGAACTCCAGTTTTCTGCCTTTTCCCCATAATCCTTGATTCCCTTACTGATTAAAAATCTGTCTATCTCAGCCTTGGACATACTTAATAATCCAGCCCTCTGCAGTAAAGAATTCCACAGATTCACTGCCCTCAGTGAAGAAATTTCTCCTCATCTCTGTCTTAAATGGATGTTCTTCTGACATGGTGGCCTTTGATCCTAAGCCCTTACAAAGGGGAAACAACCTTTCCAACCTACCCTGTCAATGCCCCCAAGAATCTTATATTTTTCAAAAAGGTTGCCTCTCATTTTTCTAAACTCCAATGTGTACAAGCCCAACTTCCTCAACCTCTCCCATGCCAGTACAACTTTCTTTCGATAAGGGGACCAAACTGTTCACAGTATTCCAGCTGTAGGCTGATGAGTGCCTTCTGTACTCTAAAACCTCCCTACTTTTATACTCCATTCTCTTTGAAATAAAGGCCAACATTCCATTTTCAGCATGGTTGCTCAGTGGTTAGCACCGCTGCCTCTCACAGCACGAGGCACCTGGGTTCAATTCCAGCCTTGGGTAGACTGTCTGTGTGGAGTTTGCATGTTCTCTCTGTGTCTGCGTGCGTTTCTTCTCAAAGTCCAAAGATATGCAGGTTAGATGGATTGGCCATGCTAAATTTCTCTGTAGTGCCCAAGGTTGTGCAGGGGAATTGGCCATGGGAAATACAGGGTTACAGAGATCGGTTAGGGTGGTGAGTGGGATGCTCTACGGAGGAGCGGCATAGACTTGACGGGCCAAATGTCCTGCTTCCACACTGTAGGGATTCTGCGATTCTGTTGCCTTTCAAACCCAATTTATTCAGACATTCTGGAAACTGCAGATTTGAATGTATTTTCTTTGTTAGCCACAGTCAGTTGTCCAGCTGGATGGAACTCTACTGACTGGGTTCCATTTTTATCTATCCGGTTTCACTTCCCACTCCTGCACTGTTATTGATGTCCCTCCAAGATTGATCCCTGGCCCCATCCCACATCCCATCTATACAATCGTGAGAAGCACAGACAAGTAGATAGCCAACAGCTTTTCCCCAGGGTAGGGGAGTCTAAAACTAGTGGGGCATAGGTTTCAGGTGAGAGGGAAGAGATACAAAGAGTGGAGAGGAGCAATTGTTTTAACACAGCGCTGAGGGTGGTGAGTGTCTTGAACGAGCCGTCGGAGTCAGTCTTGGAGGTGAATACAATTTTGACATTTAAAAAACATTTGGACAAGTACATGGATGGAATATGTATGGGGCGATATGGACCAAATGCAGGCATGTGGGACTAGTTTAATTGTGAAAAGTGGGCGGCAAGGACAAGTTGCACTGAAAGGCCTGTTTCCATGCTGTAAATCTCTATGACTATGACTATGTACATTGATGACATCCAGGTCTACCTGAACACCACCACCATCACCACCACCTTTCGATTCCCCCACAACCCCCAAACTGTCAGACAGGTCTTATTTACTATCCAATGTTGGATAAGCAGAAATTTTCTCCAACTAAACACAGGAAAGACTGATGCTATTATGGTCATTCTGTGCCACAGACTCTCTCCCCTAGTGACCGTCTCCGTCTCTCTCTCTCTCTCTCCGCCCCTGGCTGAGGATAAATTTGACTGTTTGCTTGTTTGCTGCAGAAGTGCCCTGTCTGACCTGGAAATGGCCACTCCAGCACATTCCTGCAGCTATCGTTGTATTATCGCGGATCTGAACAAGTGACCATCCCGATATTTGTAGGAAGTTTCGGCACATATCACATCTGACTTTCGCTGAGGTTGGAAGTTCTGAGTATTTGACAAAGTGAAAAATGAGTCAGATGGTATTGGGGGGGGGGGGGGTTTGACTTGGGCTGCGAGTAATTTCATTTACAAACTTTCAGTGCGAAACCTCCAGCCTTATGTATGGAGCACATTTATTAATGGGTTGCGATCAATGTACGTTTTTCTTCACACCAGCTGCGCTGTGGAAGGAGATCTGAAGTCTGCACAAGTGCCACTGAAACTCGGTGAAAGAATTCTGGGCCCCCCATTGCTCGAGTGCTTAGCATTGCAGGAAATACACCATGTCATCTGAATAATTCTTCTCAATCCTCAGTAATTAAATAACAGGTGCTCCCAGTGATGCCCTTCGCTCTCCGCTAACTCTTAATCTTCACCGACCCCTCCAGGGAAGGGTAAAACAATACCCTATACATTAATACGTCCCATGCCCCACATCTGGCTCGGAGCATCTGCCAGCCCTATTGAACACTGTTCCCATGAACATGTCGTTACCTCCCAGTCTAATTTTCCAAATGTTAGTATTTTTGCAAACTAACTGAATTGAAATACTAAGTGAGAATGTTTAAATTGCCAGTTCACACGTCCATCATCAATCTGCAAAAGCATCCATGTTACTTTACTGTTGTAGAAACGCCAATGTCAGGGATCTTGCGGTCTCTCATACACATGGTCACAACTCTCCCACCATGGGAGATGGGAGAATTTAAATTTGATTAATAAAGTCAAGAATAAAACATTAATCTCAGTAATGGTGACCTTGAAACTGTCACTGATGGCTGAAAAAGTTGATCTAATTCATGAATGCCATTTAGGGATGGAAATTGCTGCCCTTACTGGGTCTGACACATCTGTGATTCCAGACCCACAGCAACGTGCTCGACTCTGACTGGCCCTCTGAAATGGCCCTAGCAAACCACTCAGTTCAAGGGCAATTAATAAATCCTGACCTTATTTGAGATTCTCTTTCATGGAGGAATAAATTGAATAAAATACACCCACAAACACATACAGAGTCATGCGTACACAAACACACACACGGGGTCTCAGTTGCCAGTTGGTGAGCTGAGAAAGCCACGCATCTTGTCCTTTTGGGAAGGCCCACTGCAGCACATAATGGGCCAGAAGCCTTCCCCAAGATCAAGGAGCCAGAACATGGAAAACCCACCTCCCCAGAGTCACTGGCTAACCGGAGCTGGCAGAACATTGTGGGTCCCTGAGAGAGTCAAGTCACAGGTGAGTGTTTGGCAGGAGGGGTCCCAGTTGGGCAGGAGAAGGACTTCATGCTCTGTTAAAGAGCTATCACAGGTATACTGGGCCAAATGATCTCCTCCTGTGTTGTATGATTCTATACTGCATTATCATACCATGCGTTCTAACTTTGTTAACCATGTGGAACCTTGTTGAATGTTTTGCTGAAGTCCATATAGATGTTCTGCCTTCATCAATCTTCTTGGTCTCTTCTCCAAAATGCTCAATCAAGTTAATGAGACACAATTTCCCATGCATAAAGCCATGTTGACTATCATTAATCAGTCCTCGTCTTTCCAAATACATGTAAATCCTGCCCCTCAGGATTCCCTCCAACAACTTGCCCACCACTGACATCAGGCTCATCTATCTATAGTTCCCTGGCTTTTCCTTACCACCTTTCTTAAGTAATGGCACCACGTTAGCTAACCTCCAGTCTTCCACGACCTCAACCACGGCTATCGATGATACAAGTATTTCAGCAAGCAGCCAACAATCACTTCCCTAGCTTCCCACAAAATTCTGGGATACACCTGTGATCAGGTCCCTGGTGATGGTGGAGGGTTGTTTTTCAGACTGGAGGCCAGTGACCCAGCGGTGTGCCATAAGGATTGGTGCTTGGTCCACTGCATTTTGTCATTTATATAATTGATTTGGATTTGAATAAAGGAGGTATGGTTCGTAAGTTGGCAGATAAAACCAAAATTGGAGGTGTAGTGGACAGTGAAGAATGTTCCCTCAGAGTACAATGAGACCTTTATCAGATGGTCCGATGGGCTGAGGAGTGGCACATGGAGTTTAATTTAAATAAATGTGAGGTGTTGCATTTTGGGAAAGCAAATCAGAACAGCACTTATATACTTAATGGTAGGGTCCTGTGTAGTGCTGCCAAACAAAGAGACCTTGGCATGCAAGTTCACATCTCCTTGAACATGGAGACACCAGCAGACAGGGTAGTGAAGAAGGCATTTGGTACACATGCCTTTATTAGTCAGTGCACTGAGCATGGGAGTTGGAAGGTCATGTTGCAGCTGAACAGGACATTGGTTAGGCCACTTTTAGAATACCGTGTGCAATTCTGGTCTCCCTGCTATAAGAAGGATGTTGTTCAACTTGAAAGGGTGAGGAAATGATTTGCAAGGATGTTGCTGGGTTTGGACAGAGACTGAATAGACTGGGTTTTTTACCCCCGGAGCATCAGGGGCTGAGGGGTGACCTAATAGAGATTTATTACATCATGGGGAACATGGATAGGGTGAAGAGCCACAGTCTTTTTCCCTGGGTAGGGGAGTCCAAAACTAGAGGGCATAGGTTTAAGATGAGAAGGGAAAGATTTAAAAGGGACCTAAGGGGCAACTTTTTCACACAGAGGGTGATGCATGTATGGAGTGAGCTGCCACAGGAAGTGGTGGAGGTTGGTACAATTACAACATTTAAAAGGCATCTGGTGGGCATATGAATAGGAAGGGTTTGAAGGGATATGGACCAAATGCTGGGCAATGGGACTAGATTAATTCAGGATATCTGGTCAGCATGGACGAGTTAGACTGAAGGGTCTGTTTCTGTGCCGTATAACACAATGACTATGAATGCAGAAAGCAAAGAGGGGGATGGGGCACATAATACAGGGAGCTCCCATTTCTACTTTGATAACTTGGGCTATTTTCTCACCACTTAAGAACTATCTAAAATCCTCTAAAGTTGCCTGTACTTGTTCCCGAGTCCAGACAAATGGTTTAATTATATTGTATCATGTTTCCATTCCCACAGGGGGAATAACTGAAATTTCCTCTACTCCTGCTACCTTCCTTACAATCCCATTAAAGAGAATTCATATTTCAATAACAGGCAGAAATGGTATTTAAGAATTTTCTGGAATCTCACAGATGTTTTGCATCAATATGGGACAGTTGTATTGCAATTACTGCACTGCCTGTGGTCCCGGTATGAAAGTTAAAATAATTGACAGCATCACTGTTAAAAAGAACTGAGAGGAAACTGGGAGTTACAGGCCAGTTAATCTGACATCGGTAGTCAAGAGAATATTGGAATTTATTGCTCTTAACAGGGCATACAGAAAATAAAACTTGATTAAGTAGAGATGAATTGGGTTTATGGAAAGGGAAATTACGGTTGATAAATCTATTGGAGCCTTGTGGGTACAGCTAAATGGGAAAATCAGTAGGTGTAACATACTTGGGTTTTTGTGAGACATTTGAAAAGGTCCTTTGCAAGATTAGCAACCGTGATAGTCATAGAATCACACAGCACAAAAGCAGACTCTTCGGTCCAACCATTACATGCCGATCAATGATCCCGAACTAAACTAGTCCCACTTTCCTGCGCTTGACCCATGTCCCTCCAAACATTTCGAATTCACGTACTTATCCAAATGCCGTTTAATCATTGTAACTGTACCCACATCCACCACTTCCTCTGGAAGTTCACTTTACACACAAACCACTCTATGTAAAAAACTGTCCCCCTGCCATGTCTTTTTTAAATATTTCTCCTCTCACCTTAAAAATATGCCCCCAGTCTTGAAAGCCCCCAGTCTTGAAATCCCCCAATCTAGGGAAACGATACCTGCCATTCACCCTATCTATACCTCCCATGATTTTATAAAGGTCTATCAGGTTACCTCTTAATCTGCTACGCTCCAATGAAGAAAGTTCCAGCCTATCCAGCCTCTCCTTAAAGCTCAAACCCTCCATTCCCAGCAACATCCTGGTAACTCTCTTCTGGACCATCTCCAGCTTAATAATATCCTTCCTATAACAGGCTGACCAGAACTGGACACAGTACTCAAAAGGAGGCCTCACCAACGTCCTGTACCACCTCAACACAATGTTCCAACTCTTATACTCAAAGGTCTAAGCAACAAAGGCAAGTCTGCTAAATGCCTTCTTGACCACCCTATCTATATGTGATGCAAACTTCAAAGAATTATGTACCTGACCTTCTAAGTCTCTCCGTTCTACAATACTACCCAAGGCCCCACAGTTGGGACATAAAACAGGCCATTTTCTGGGAAGATAAGATGAGCCAGTAAGTGCCAGAAAGAGAAGGTTTGAGCCTTGATTATATCCAGTTCATGACTTTGATTGAGGGAATCAGACGTAACATTTAGAACTACTTGCTGAGTGGTCATAATGCTGAAAAAAACCCTGCAGGAAATGTTTGATTTCCCCTTATACTGGTGTTCTTGCAAATTGTCCTGGCGAGGGCAAGATGAGAAGCTTTGACAAAATTTGTCTTTGTCTTCCCGCCCACAGTACTCCAGTATTCCAAGTTTTTTGACAATGCAAAGGTAGGTGGTAATGTAATCTGTGAGGAGGTCCCAGTCCCAGCTGGACAGCATTCAGCTAACATAGAACAGTTGAACCACCAATATTTAGCAAGGTTGCAAACAGTTACAAATTGTCAAGGTGTGAGAGCAATGACTGGAAGGAGACTGTTCAGCTCCGTTATCCATTATTGCAAAGGGCAGGAAAAACCATTAGTGCTTCCACGAAAACACATGTAACAGAGAGAAAACCACTTCCACAGACAAGAGCAATTAAACTTCTGAAGAAGGGTCCTGACCCAAAACCTCAGCTTTCCTGCTCCTCTGATGTTGCCTGGCCTGCTGTGTTCCTCCAGCTCCACACTGTGTTATCTCTGACTCCTGCACCTGCAGTTCTTCCTGTCTCAGCAATTAAACTTGTTACTTTTTAAACAACCCTCTTGGGTATTCTTGCTCAGGGTTTTTGCTTGACTACAGATCATCCCTCAAAACGCATCAGCATCGTCTGTTTTGATAAACGTTCGAAGATACAGAGACACGTGAGACCACAGGGCAGAATAATGAATCATTGATTTACCTACAAAAGAACAGGTAAAACATTTGATGGGCTGAATGGTCTACATCTGCGCAGGATTATTTTCCCATGGGAGCAAAGTGATTACTGTTACTGAAGCCTCAAAAACGCGTTGATCCCTCCCAACAACCAAAAGCCCATAAGAGACAGGAGCAGGGGGTAGGCCATTCAGTCCATGGAGTCTGCTCTGCCACTCAATGAGATCATGGCTGATCTGATAATCCCCAACTCCTCTTTTCTGCCTTATCCCATAACTCTCAATTCCCTTCCTTTTTAATAACCTGTCTTGCTCAGCCTTCAACACACTTAACCACCCAGTCCCAACAGCCATATGTGGTGAGGAATTCCACAGATTCACTACCATCTGACAAAGGAGGAGGGTGGGCAGTTTGGCTCGAGATCAAACGTGTTCAATGACACTGAAGTATTTCTACAGAAAAAGACTTCAAAAGATTATGGTGTGTAATTTCTGAGCAGATTGCAGCTAATCCATTGTAGATGTGCAGGAAATCTCCAGTGACTGCTGAGATAAGCACTCAGACCTGTTCTGCCTGGGTTAGACTAACAACACTATTCTGTCAGCATTTACATGGGTAACACTGGCTAAAGCACACGTGATCCACTGAGAACGTACCCCCTGACAATGAAAATTGTTACATGGTAATAATTGAGAGGTAAATCCTGAAGATTTCACAGGTGATGGGATGAGCTGGTTCCACTCAGCGGGCCACATTGAGCCTTGGGAAGACATCCTTGGCATGGTGGCTCAGTGGTTAGCACTGCTTCTCTCACAGCACCAGGGACCCAAGATCGATTCCAGCCTCGGGCATTTGTTCGTGTGGAGTCTGCACATTCTCCCCGTGTCTGTCCGGGTTTTCTCCCACAGTCCAAAGGCATGCAGGTTAGGTGGATTGCCGTGCTAAGTTGCCCACAGTGTCCCAGGGTGGTGCAGACTAGGTGGGTTAGCCATGGGAAATGCAGGGTTGCAGGGATTGGGTTTGTGTGTGTGGGGTGTGGATTTGAGTGGAGGCTCCTCGGAGGGTCGGCAATGACACGATGGGCCAACTGGCCTCCATCTACCCTGTAGGGATTCTATGGACACTCTAAGAAAGATTCATGTTAGATTGTCTTTGAATCAAGTTCCATGTGAATGGTGACCCTGTGTATCATCACTGTTGGAAAGCACCAGAGACCTGCTTCCATTAATTACCCACAGTATGTTCTGTGTTAAAAAGAACTTGCTTAGTCTATTCTTCCATCTCTTTTATTGCAGTGATTGTCATTTCAAATCTCTGATTGAGGGTGTGACACTGGTACATTGTCCAGGTACAGAGAGGTTTATAAAATCATGAGGGGCATGGATAGGGTGAATAGCCAAGGTCTTTACCCCAGGGTAGGGGAGTCCAAAACTAGACGGCATGGGAGAAGGAAAAGATTTGAAGGGGCAAGATTTAAAAGGAACGTAAGGTGAACTTTTTCATGCAGAGGGTGGTGCATGTATAGAATGAGTTGCCACAGGAAGTGGTGGAGGCTAGTATAATTACAGCATTTCAAAGGCATCTGGATGGAAATATGAATAGGAAGGGTTTAGAGGGATATGGGCCAAATGCTGGCAAATGGGACTAGATTAATTTGGGATATCTGGTCGGCATGGACGAGTTAGACCGAAGGGTCTGTGCAACTCTCTGACTATGTCTTTGAGTCTATTCTATACTGTTCTATTGATACCCCTCACCACCCTCTCCCCAGCCTGAGCCTCCTCCACTCCTCCTGTACCGATGTTACTTCTGAGTAGCGGGGGGAGGGCAGGACCAGGCAGGCTGCACCCAGGTTAGCAGAGATAGCATGCTGAGGTCTGCTGTTCAATGGTTAAACACAGCAATGGGAGAGGTCACCTTTATTCTGTACCAGGCCCTCTGATAGATGACGTGTGAGCAACTGACACTGGAAGTGTGGGATTTATAATACCACTGTTTCCTCTCAACCTCAATGAGCCAGAAATCCCACAGACTCAAGCATCTAAAGTCAACATGTTCAAAAGGATCTATGTGCCAGTTAACCTCCACAGACAGACGTTCCTTAAATCAAATTTTACATGCAAACTCCTTTCTCCTCATGGGACTTTACAACAGATTTCAAAATAGTAAAGGGGTGAAGGGACTTCATAAGAATCAATAACTCAAACTCTGTGCAGCAGAGCCAAACCAGAACAGAATAAATACCAGAAGGTCGCACAGGAGTCCAAACACATCACAGAGACTCCAGTCCAGGAACCAATTAAGAAACTATTGGATTTTTGGATGGAGCTGTGGTTGTGGTCAGTCCCGCATGAGGCAAGTCGAAAGACTTTCCTCATTAATTACTCAGTACTCCTGCGAAGACCACATGTGAGAAGTAGTTGAAAGAAATAAGCAGTTCTTGAGTAGTTATAGTAGTTGCCTGGAGAGGCAACCCATGGGCTGTCTGGTCCACAGAGTCTTCACTTCCACGCTCTCCAACTGACACACAAAACGGCAATCTTTGCTTTAGTTGCTATTTTTACATCCAGAATTGTTTTCGCGTACAAGTGAATGATTTTTTTTTCCCCTTCACCGAATCGCTCGCGTTACTTTTCACCAGAATCTGCAATCATTAAATCTAAGCTCCTTATTTTAAAAATATTCTTAAAACAGACACAGTCTGCAAAACTAGCAAATCATTCGTAGGAATATTAAGGCTGGTGAAATGATGGATTTCATCAAAAGTAGTTGCAATTGCATATGAAAACACAATTTATGTCCAGCAGTAGGCCATTCAGCCCCTCCACTCTTCCCTACCATTTAATAACATAATGGCTGATCTGATTCTAATCTCAAATTGACATTTCCACCTATCTCTGACATTCTTTCACACACTTGCTTATCAAGCATCTAACCACCTCTGCCTTAAAAAGTATTCAAGGGCTTTGCTTCCACGTTCTTTTGAGGAAGACAATTCCAAAGGCTCACAACCCTCTGTTAGAACATTTATTCTTCCATATCTCGGTGACACAGTGGCTCAGTGGTTAGCACTGCTGCCTCACAGCGCCAGGAACCCAGGTTTGATTCCACCCTTGGGTGACTGTCTGTGTGGAGTTTGCACATTCTCCCCATGTCTGCGTGGGTTTCCTCCCGCAGTCCAAAGATGGTGGATTGGCCATGCTAAATTACCCATAGTGTTCAGGGGTGTGTAGATTAGTGGTTATAGGGGGATGGGTCTGGGTGGGATGTCCAAGGGTTGGTGTGGACTTGTTGGGCCAAAGGCCCTGTTTCCACACTGTAGGGATTCTATGATCTTAAATGGGTGACCACTAATTTTTAAACAGCGAAGCCTAGTTCTAGATTCTCCTCTATGAGGAAGAATACTCTCCACATTCACTCTGTCAAGACCTCCCATGATCTTGTGTGTTTCAGTCAAGTCTCCTCTTATTCTTTGAAGCTCCAGCAGATACAAGCCCAGACTGTCCAACACTTTCTCATAAGACAACGTATCCATTCCAAGTATTAGCCTGGTAAACCTTTTCTGAATTGCTTCTAATTCATTTACATCCTTCCTTAAATAAGGAGATCAATACGGTAAAAAGGACTCTGGGTGTGACCTCATCAACGTTCTTTGTAACTGGAGCATAACAGCCCATATTTTTGTACTTAATTCAGCATCCCCCCCACCCCCGCCTTTATTCATTCATTGGGTGAGAGTGTCACTGGCTAGGCAGCATTTATTGCCCATCCCTAATTGCCCAGAAGGCAGTTAAGAGTCAACCACATTGCTGTGGGTCTGGAGTCACATGTAGGTAAGGATGACAGTTTCCTTCCCTAAAGGACATTAGTGAACCAGATGGGTTTTTTCTTTATTCCAGATATTTATTGAATTCAAATTCCACCAACTGCTGCGGCAGGATTTGAACCTGGGTCCCCAGAATATTATCTGGGTCTCTGGATTAACAGTCCAGCAACAATACCTCCACCCTCAACTCCTATCCCACCACCCCCCCCCCCCCAGCCCCCCTCCCCCCCCCCCCTTTCATATTCAGCTTGAAACAAATGATAACATTCCTGGCTTTCATTACTTTCCTAATAACTTGTTGCTCTAGCATTCTAACTTTTTGCAATTCATGCACAATGATACCCAGATTCCTCGGTATCTCATAGTGCTTCAATCTCTCTCTCATTGTATAATATGCTGCTTTTTTATTCTTCCCAGCTAAAAGGACAATTTCACATTTTCCCACATTATATTTCAAGTGTCAGATCTTTGCCCACTCACAAAACCTGTCAATATCCCTTCACAACTCCCCCTAATGTCCTCCTCACACCTCACTTTCCTACCTAGCTTTGTGCCATCCACAAATATTCAGGCCCTGCGTGCAAATCATTTATACAAGTTGTAAAAAGTTGAGGCCTCCACATTCAAGTAAAAGCAAAATTCTGCAGATGCTGAAGATTTAAAACAAAATTGCAAAGTGCTGGTTTGAAAGCACCTATAGAAACACTACAGTGTGGAAGCAGGCCATTCGGCTTACGGAGTCCATGCCAACCCTTCAAACAGCATCCCACCCAGACCCACTCCCTTACCCAATCCCTGTTGCCCTGGATTTCCCATGGCTAATCCATCCAGCCTGCACATCCCTGGGTAGTAGGATCTGTAGTAAATTGACACTACAGGACAATTTTCCACGGCTAATCCACCTAAACACATCTTTGGACTGTGGGAAGAAACTGGAGCACCTGGAGGAAAGCCATGCAGACACGGGCAGATGTGCAAACACAGGGTCACTTGAGGCTGGAATCGAACCCAGGTCCCTAGCACTGTGAAGCAGCAGTGATAACCAATGAGTCTCTGTGTCACCCCTGTGTGACAGATGCTAAGCTAACTGGCCTGGGGTTCTGTGCTGTGTCTTCCTCCCTTTTTGAATAAAAGGCTTACATCACTGTTTTCCAAACTACTTCCCAAATCCAGGGAATTTTGGAAAATTAAAACCAACTACCTCATTAGCTATTTCTTTGACACCTCTGGATGAAGAAGAACAATACAATTTGCCAGTGTCCGGGTCTAACTATCTGTTCTGTACCAGTTCGCTGGTGATTAGTCTCACCTTGAGGAGATCTCCCATAATAGAGAATCAGCATCATTTAAGAAAAATGAAGGATGTGAGGATTCTAGGATAAACAGTCAGCATCCACAGAGGCCGGTAGGATTTAAATTCAATTAGTAAAAGCTGGAATTGAAAGTTCGTCTCAGTGCTTGTGACTAGGACAACTATCATTAGTGTTTGCAAAATAAACCAACCCGGTTCACCAATGTTCTCCAGGGAAGGGAACTGCCACCTTTACCCAGTCTGTCCTACGTGCGAATCCAGACCCACTCAACTCTGGGAATGGCCCAGCAAACCACTCCATTTAAGACTGACAGACTCTGCCACACCCAGCAACACCCACATCCCTTGATAGAGTAAAAACAGAAAGTTAAATCAAATTCAGGAAGCTCTGTTTTTACAGCCACTTTCCGCTCACTGTGTTTCTTACAATTTAAAGTTATAATTACGTTCAGGTGTTTTTCTTAACCAGCATTGGACCCTACAATATAAAGTAGTTTATGTGAATTAATTAATATTTCACAAATTAACAAAGCCTTGCCCAATTTCAGCAACTTTGAGCCCTTCAGCCCATATTATTAGACGCCACAATATTAATTAGTTAATATTAATTAATATTTCACAAATTCCCTTAGCCAGTCAGCCCATATTAATTTTGTTCCGTTACGTTAGTTACTGCTCCTTGACAGGATATCTTTTCCCCGTGACTCCTGCAATGTGCATCTGAACCAGGCTGAGACAGTCAGCACTTGAAAAAACCTCCGAGCAATCAAAATGAGGAAAGGTTCAAGATCGCTGAATCCTTGCAGTGCAGAAGGTCAATGCTCAGTCCATGGTGCCTCCATCAACTTGCCAAACAAGGATCTCTTGTAACTCTGCATGTTACTCTTTTTCAAGGGTTGAGCCCATTGGACAGGAGAGATCGGCAATGTCTTCGCTCAGATCAGGTCATGTTCAACACTGCCTTCCTGTAGGTCAAGGATGGTCAATGAGCTCAGCCAATACAGCTCTACCCTAACACAGAGAAAGACACACCTAGCAAAAAAGACCAGGACAGTGCAAGGGAGGTAATGACCTAGTGGTATTATCGCTGTTAATCCAGAGACCAGACAACATTCTGGGGACCCAGGTTCAAATCCTGCCACGGCAGACGGTGGAATTTGAATCTAATAAATAGCTGGAATTAAGAATCTCATGATGACCGTGAGTCCATTGTTGGAAAAACCCATCTGGTTCACTAATGTCCTTTGGGGAAGGAAACTGCCATCCTTACCTTGCCTGGCCTACAGGCGACTCCAGATCCACTGCAATGTGGTTGACTCTGAAATGGCCCTAGCATGCAACTCAGATTAAGGAGCAATTAGGGATGGGCAATAAATGCTGCCTAGCCAGCAACACCCTCATCCCCAAATGAATAAAGAGGGGGAAAAAAAGCAGCATTGCAAAACACCAAAGGTTTCCACACAGGAGGAGGAGCAAGAGGAGGTCATTCAACCCTTTGATCCTTGTCCACCAGTAGATCATGGAGGTTTTGTGACCTATTTCTGTACATTCCCCATTGTCTACACGCCTTGATAATTTTGGTAAAAATATTTTTTTTTCCCCTTTATTCATTAACAAGATGAGGACATCACTGGCTTGGCAGTATTTATTGTCCATTCCTAATTTGCCCAGAGGACAGTTCAGAGTCAACCACATTGCTGTGTGTCTGGAGTCACATATAGGCCAGACCAGGTAAGGATGGCAGTTTCCCCTCTCTAAAGGACATTAGTGAGCTAGATGGGTTTTTCCCCAACAATCAACAATGGATTCATAGTCATCATTAGATCCTTAATTGCACATATTTTTATTGAATTCAAATTCCACCATCTGCCGTAGCAGGATTCAAACCCAGGTCCCCAGAACGTTATCTGGATTAACAGTCCAGCGATAATACCACTAGGCTATCGCCTCCCCTGTTTTGATCTTATTTTGCAACTTAAGCGAACCAGCACTATTTGCCATTTGTGGAAAGGCGTTCCAAATTGTGATGATAAAGTGTCTCAGAATTTCAGTCCTGAAACTCTTTAAGTCATTACACCCTGCCCTTAGTCCTGAATCCAGTCCCCACCCTCCACGACATGAGAAAGCTTCCTTCCACCTCCTCTTTGTTCCCCTGAATATCTTCACAAAAATAAAAATTAATCAAATCGTCCCTTAAACTTTTAAATTGCAGGGAAGTAAATCTGCTGTGCTTATCCGGTGTGGCTCTGAATGCTAAACCCACAGCAATGTGGTTGATTCTTAACCACCCTCAAAGGGCCTAGAAAGCCACTTGGTTAGGAACAAGCAACAAGTGATGCCCACATCCTTTGGGAGAACAACAGGGCTTGCAGCACAGCTTGTTATGATGCATTGTTGCCAATGCCTCCTATCAACACATACGCATCCGACTGTCTGTCAGTAGCGTGCTCAGGTAATATTATTCTAAAAATTTGTTTGATCAGCCGAGTAGAATACCAAGAAATTCAGGCATTTCCATTGACTCTGCAAAGCAAGGAAGCAGAAGCTTCAGAGCTCTGAAGCCTCACCAACATCTTAAACATAGTTAGACAGAAGGAATTCTGACCTTGAGCGCGTTGAGACTCTTAGAACTCTGGAAGGAATGGAGGAAGACAACAGGCCTGGGTGTGTATAAAGGCACAATTCATCGTCTGGGAAAGATTCTGTCATTACACAAGACCCAAGTGAGAGGATGCTGAATGCTGCCTGCCATCTGCTGGCTGCTGGCTGCTATTTCGGGCCGAAACTGATCAAACCCTTCCCCGGAATTGCATCACTTCAGTAAGCAATTGATCATAAATTTTCTTCAAACCCAGTGATGTCACATCAGGACAGTACAACTCCACTTAGCGGGGCATGAGAAAGTCTGCAGAGCACAGGAATCTTGTTTGGAAGTGACAATCTTTGTTTTAAATTCTCTTTAATTTTTTTTCCTTGTTACGTTGTGTGGAAGCACTGTTATTCTGAAATTTTTCCTTTTTTATTTTTCTGAGTACTATGATTTCTGTAATGCTGGTCTTTTTTATTTACTTTTCTACTAATGTGTACCTAAGAGTTTGTACTGAAGAATCTGTACCTAGGTACCTAAGATAGTGCTGTAACTGGCGACTTTGAAAATTTTCACTGTACTGGTGTGAGTACATGTGACAATAAACCTGATTGAATTCAATTCATCTACTTCCCAGAGTCAAACTTATAACTTCAGAGGAGCGCCGACAAGAATAGAGATCTAAAGATTGAAGACACCAACCTTCTCAGGCCACTAAAGTTGCCGGCAAAGCCAGAATTAATTGCCTTCGAGAAGGTAATTCTCCTATACTGCTACAATCCATACCACCTAGTTATCCTGCACAAGACTCAATTCAACTCAGTGTCTTCAGTTAAGCCTCAACCATATTGTTATGGTGTCTGGAGTCACATGTAGGCCAGACCGGGTGAAGGATGGAAGATCTACTTCTGTAAATGACGAGTGAACCAGTTGTATTTTTATATACATCTAACATGTTGGCTCCCACTGAGACCAGCTTTTCAATTACATTTTCTCCTGCTGTCATGAGGGCAATGTTGGTTTTCTCCTTGAATTGGCATTCTTGCAAATTGTCCTGATGAGTGTAAGATGAAAAGCTGCGATATAAAGGGATGTTTACTAAAAGGCTCCGTACTCCCATTTAATTGCAGTTCCACTTGAACTCAACAGGGAGTTTAAACACTACTTCCCCATCCCATAACACAACCATGAGAAAAAGGCAATAAATGCAATGGCCCCCATCCTGAAAAAGCAAGCCAACTGCAAGGACAGTGTAAAAGTGGCCAGCGTTTTTCTCTCTCTCTACTGAGTTTCCTCAGCACTTTCAGCTTTGCTTTCTGCTCTCCAGCATTTGCAATGTTTTGTTTAATGCTCTTCTCAACCTTCAGCACAAAGCCAAAAGAAAACAAATTTGTTCTGAGTTCAGATCCGTCAATACAATAGTTCACATTGCTTCCTGGTGCTGTCAACTGAGAACAGCAGCAAAGTCAGTTGTTAGTAAAATACGAAACAGATCCAAATCCATTCCAAAAACCAAAGTTCCAGCCAATTTAGTCCCACTGTACACAGTTCTCAATCCAAACAACATCTTAACATAAAATCCAAATTCTATAAATTCCATATAGGACCCAGAAATAGCACAGAATCCCAGGCAGGGGAGTAGATTTTGAATTATTTTTGTTGAGAATAATTTGCTGCATGAATGGGAGGGGAAAAGAGGTCTGCTTATTGATGATTTTTAAATGTGTTCTGTTGACAACCCCTACTCCAAACATAACATTCTCTCTTGGTGCTGTGATCTTTCCGAAAGGTTTGACTGTGAGGCTACAGAACTCCTCAGTCTAGGTGATTTTTGTACTATTTCCTGCTTCAAAAGGATTTTTTTCAAGCAAAGACTGGCTTCATTGAGTCAGACTTCCTGAATGTACTTTAAGGCAGCATCCACATGGGAATGGTGCATAATCTGTAATGTAGCCAAAGACCTACCAAACCATTGGCTGCTCTCTCATTACAGAGAGAGAGATGACTGGGAGTAGTTTAACCTGAGAGTCACCATGCCTCAGGTAAGGGTTTACTGTCACAGTAACAGGAACCTCAGCTGGTGTGGAAATTGAACCCATGCTGTTGGCATCACTCTGCATTGTAAACCACCATCCAGCCAACTGAGCTAACCGGCCTACTGTACACAATGGAATGTCACCTCAGACTGTACAAAACAGAAGCCCCATCACCTCTCAATACAAAGTGGACCACCCCAGCCACCTGTTTATATTCAAACTGCAAAGGATCTTGTCTTGAGTCTTGACTATAGTGGAGGGATTGGGGAGGGAGGTGTGCTATCAGAAGATGGCTTGACTTGGAGGTAGCTGTTCCCAATAAGCTTCCAGTCAAGGGTAACTTCCAGGATATTGAAGGAGGAACCGGGAACATTGAGAGAGAGAGCTGTATCCTTTTCATGTTGGAGATGGTCAGTCCAGCCTAGCACTGCAGTTGGCTGTCTGGCCAAGTGTGACCACTATTTGAGTCTTGTTTCTAGTACATGAGTCACTGAAAGCTCGTATGCAGGTACATCAAGTAATCTAGAAGGCTAAAGGAATACTATCCTCTATTATGAGAGGAACTGAACATAAAAGATAAGCATGTTTCAGTTCTACAGGGCAATGGTGAGTCTACATGTGTACACATCATGCAGTTTTGGTCTACTTATTTAAGGAAGGATATGAATGCTTTGTAAAAGGCTCAGAGGTGGGTAACTAGATTGATACATAGAGTGAGCGGCACAGTGGCACATTTGGGTTAGCACTGCTGCCTCACAGCGCCAGGGACCTGGGTTTGATTCCACCCTCGGGCGACTGTCTGTGTGGAGTTTGGACATTCTCCCTATGTCAGCGTGGTTTCCTCTGGGTGCTCCGGTTTCCTCCCAGAGTCCAAAGATTTGCAGGCTAGGTAGATTGGTCATGCTAAATTACCCATAGTGTTCAGGGATTTGTACATTAGATGGGTTATAGGGGGACGGGTTTGAGTGGGTGCTCTGATGGTGGGTGTGGACTTGTTGGGCTGAAGGGCCTGTTTCCACATTGTAGGGATTCTATTCTGATCTATGAGCAGGCTCATAATGAGGGAAAGTTGAGAGCTCTCTAAATGAGGGAAAGTTGGACAGACTGGGCCTGTTTCCACTGGAGTTCAGAAAAGTGAAGGGTGAATTGATTGAAGTGTAGAAGAATCTGAATGGTCTTGACAAGGCTGATGTGGAAAGGACGTTTTCTCTTGTGAGTCAGTCCAGGACTAGAGGCCAGTGTTTTCAAATCAGAGGCTGTCCTTTTATAACAAAAATGAGTTCTTTTTCACTTGGGAGTTTGTGTGACTTTGCAATTTTCTGCCTCAGAATGATGTGGGATCATTAAACATTTTTAAGACAAAGGTGGTTAGATTCTTATCAGGGAGGGGAATTGCAGGTTGCTGGGTTTTGTTTTATTCGTCCATGGGATGAAGGCGTTGCTGGCTCAACCAATGTTTATTGCCCATCCCTAATTGCCCAGAGGGGCATTTAAGAATCAACTACATTGCTGTGGACCTAGAGTCACATGTAGGCCATACCAGGTAAGGAGGGCAGATTTCCTTCCCTCAAGGACGCTAGTGATCCAGATTTCTTTCTCCTGACAACTGACATTGGTTCATGATCATCAGTAGATTCTCAATTCCATTTTTTTTAAACTTAATTTAAATTCTACCATCTGCCAATGGCGGGGATTTGAACATGGGTCCCCAGAATATTAGCTGAGGTTTTGGATTAATAACCTAATGATATCACTAGGCCATTACCTCCCCTATGTAGATGGGTGTAGATTGGAATGCAGAATTTGAAATACAAACAGACCAGCCATGATCACATTGAATGGCAGCGCAGACTCAAGGGACTACAAGGTGTGGAGCTGGATGAACACAGCAGGCCAGGCAGCATCAGAGGAGCAGGAAAGCTGACATTT
>JAHRHZ010000021.1:12555415-12575223 GCA_024137785.1 Ginglymostoma cirratum
GCTCCACACCTTGTTATCTCAGATTCTCCAGCATCTGCAGTTTCTACTATCTCAAAGGACTGAATGATGCACTTCTGCTCCTGTTACATATACTTGTGCATTTAAACATTGTGGTAAATCCTATTGGCAAAGGAATTGTGATCTACTGTCATATTACTGGCATTCGAGGTGGAGGGAAGGTCATTGATGAAGCAATTGAAGACAGTTGGGCCCAAGACATTACCCTGAGGAACTCCAACAGAGATGTCCTGGAGCTGAAATGACTGACCTCCAACAAACACGACCATCGTCCTGTGTGCTGTGGAGGAGTTTCACTCCGGTGTGGACTTTAAAAAAAATACAGTTCTGCTGCTACACATTCTCCCACTCCTACAGAAAAATGGTCCTCAGGGAAGACCTGATGGTGGCTAGTTTAATGCCTGAGGAGCACTTTAACATGTCTTCCCCAAAAGGTGAGGCGAATGAGGGCACTCGCCACCCCTGGCTGTGGCAGGCAAGATACCGCCCATAACTCACAGTTTAGTTCCAGCGTGCGGATCAGATTTCAATTTATTCTCATTTTTATGGAGCTGCCCAGCCCCTCAATACTCCGCAAAACAATAAATCTCATCATAAAACAAAGAGCTCTCAGAATCTTTGGCACACCTAGTTGAACCGGGTAAAGGAAGGAAATGAAAAGGTGTGCCTCTGCAGCAGCTGTCCCGGCAAGACTGAGGCCATTTATTTTTGGGTGGTTTTTTTTAATATATCTCATGATTCCTCATCAGGCTGCCTCCAAGCCCAGCATTAACCACAACAATTGCCATCAGTTGACAAAAAAAAAATGCATTGACACATTCTCTTCCAATCCTGTGCAGTCCCTTGCGTTAGAGAGGTGAGAGAGACACTGGGGAGAAACAGCAGCTTTGTTAAACACGTCAACTGGTGAGACTCTTGACACCCACTCATCCTTAATGCCTTAGGGAGGAGGATGGCAGGTTTTCCAAAAATGAATAGCAGATTTGCCAGGGAATGAAGTTCTGGAAAAAAGTCACTGGGCCCAAAGTGTTAACGTGATTTCTCTCCATAGATGCGGCCATGCCAGCTGAGATTTTCCAGCAATTCCTGTTCTTGTTTGCAAGGGACAAACTGGCAACTGGTGAGAGTGGCATGAAACTTCATCCCCCTGTGCCATTGTGAAAATGGTCAAACACGGTCGAGGAGATTAGAGAGGGCAAGTGTGAGGGTAAAACATTGGTTACAGATACAAGTTCTGGGAGGACATAAGATTGCTGTTGAGGGATGGGACAGTTGTTATGGGATCAATGAGGGGTTGCCCTGGCTGTAAGGCTGGCTGAAGGCTTGCTGGACAGTCAGAGGGCAGGACTTGGACACTCTTACACTGCAATATCCCTCCACATCCAGGATATAGACAGAGATGGGTGTACTTCAGATTGCTTAGGTCCTGAGCATCGGAGAAATCGACCCTAATGGACTGTACATTATAGGGATAGAATTTGTACCATTTAGCCAGCCTCACAGGCCCACAATACCACACTGTCTGCACACAAACAGTCTCCAGAAAACATGACATACACTGAAAGAATCTATATTCCATTCAGACAAATCTAAACCCTATATGATTAAAAACATAACAAGGGGGCCGCAGCATGTTCCACACATATTAAACATCATTTCACAAATGTTCAGAGCCTCACTTTCTATTCTGTCTCTGACAACACTTTGGTGTCTGTCTCAGTTTTGTTAACCTGTAGAGAGGAACAAGTGTCAGTCAGTAAGCTGCAGCTCCAGTTGTAAATGAGGATCCACACTAAAGACAGACCTTTGCATTTTTCCTCTCAGTAGCCTGCGCCCTGCCTTGAAGATGAGGCATCAGGTGTTCTTAAATAGAATGGGGAATCTGTCCTTACTTAAACTTTTGAAGCACAATTCAATCATCCTTAGGGAAGCTGACAACAAGTTCATTTGCTACTACAGGACCGCGAAGCCCCCCCATTTCTGAAGAAGGGTCCCGACCCGAAACGTCAACTTTCCTGCTCCCTTGATGCTGCCTGGCCTGCTGTGTTCTTCCAGCTCCACACTGTGTTATCTCTGACTTCAGCATCTGCAGTTCTAACTATCTGACTGGAATAACATGGTAGGTATAAGAGTCACATCCCGGGGGTCTAACCAAAGTAGTAAATAATCCAAAACTGTACAAACTAATCAAGGTACAGACATCATAACAACTTAATCATGATGACGGTGTCAAAACAGGACAGTAAGGGAGATATTACAGACACAGAACAGTGTGGTGGGCTCGCATGTAGCACGACAGAAGCCCAAGATCAGCATTAACTTTCTGAATGGTCACTGAACATTAGGAATGGTTAAATCTGCCGTCAGTGATCTATCTGGGCTTTGGCAGGAGATGAGGGAGGCAGAACAGTGCAGGCAGATGATTCAAAAAAGAGACACACACCCTTTGAAGCAGCAGGAAGGGGAACACCAGAAACAGGATTTTCCCCATTTCATCCCACATCAATAAAATGAGAACCAGACAGAAGGAAGTGGCAGCAGGAGGTAGTGATTAGGTCTTAAATGCTGCACAGTAATAGCAATGGTTAGTTTGAGAAGAGGAGAAAATGTAGGAGTCAGGAACAGACAAATTGGAACAGTATCTCTGGTCAGTGATTTCCGTGTCGCTGGCTCACTCAGGGAGACCGAGTGGATTTTCTGGGCAGGTTGCTGCTTGGACCTACAGATAGTGAGGGGCGGCACATCGGCTCACTGGTTAGCACTGCTGCCTCACAGTGCCAGGGACCCAGGTTCAATTCTGACCTTGGGTGACTGTCTGTGTGGAGTTTGCACATTCTCCCTCTGCGTGGGTTTCCTCTGGGTGGTCCGGTTTTCTCCCACAGTCCAAAGATGTGCAGGCTAGGTGGATTGGCTACACTAAATTGCCCCTTGTGTTCAGAGATGTGTAGACTAGGTGGGTTATAGGGGGATGGGTCTCGGTGGGCTGTTCTGAGGGTGGGTGTGGACTTGTTGGGCTGAAGGGCCTGTTTCCACATTGTAAGAATTCTATGAATCTATGAATTTCCATCCATTAGATGTTTGACCCAGAGTCTCTACAGCTGCTGCCACCTGGCAGGTGTTGGAAGGATTTAAGTGTTGATACTCAAGCCTTTAACTTGCGTAATGAATGCCACCTTCCTCGAACACCAAGCTCTGGAGTGAGACTCAAACCCAGAGCTTCAGGCTGAGAGGCAGATAATGTGAACTCACTGTGCCACAAGACATGGCTTCCTACATTGCTGGCATTTTCCTAGAAAGAACCTCTCAGAGAGGTTTAAAAACAGAAATTGCTGAAAATACGGGTCGGGCACCATCTGCAGAGAGGGAAACAGAGTTAACTTTTCACGTCAGTGACACTTCCTGAGTTCTTGGGAAAAGTTAAGAGGTGACTGGTTTCAAACATGTCCAGGAACATCAGTGTGGGGGGCGAGAGGAAACAGACAAAATGGAGGAAGTTTAAGGACCTGTTAGGTGGAGCCCATAAGAGATCAGGTGACACATGACAGAAAGCAAAAAGAGATGGTAATGGGAGAATTCAAGAAGCAAAACATGGATTGGGGATAACACAGTGTGGAGGAACGCAGCAGGCCAGGCAGCATCAGAGAAGCAGGAAAATTGATGTTCCGGGTTGGGACCCAGCATCTGTAGTTCTTGCTGTCTCCAGACATGGATTGGGAGCTGGTTAAATGGGACAAACATGAGAAAAGTTGCTATTCAAATAATGGGGAGTGGTTAAAGTCTTAAAATGTTAAATTCAGTGTTGAGCTCAGAAGGCTGAGAAGCAAGAAAGAGAAAGGTGAGATGTTGTTCTTTTACCTTGGAACCACGTATGGAGCTGAGATTAGGGACTGGAAATGGGACAAGGCATTAATAATACGAGCGACTGGATGCTGGAGGTGGGGTAGGGGGTGGCCACACCTGAAAACTAAACCCAAGCCACATTTGATTTCCACAAAGCAATGGGGAACTGCACTGTGAGCAGTTAACAGGCTACATTTAAACTGAGCCAAGTACACAAAATCACTGCTTCACCTGGAACAGGGTATCATATGGCAACCACACACAGCTCCATTGCCCAAATCACACACATCCGACACATACGTACCATAATGCCCATCCCATTCCTCTCTTCCCATGGAACTTCTCCTCGTTAACACAGAGCTGGCAAAACCTGCCCATTTACCTCCTTCTTTCTCACTGTCCAGGGCTCCAAACACTCCTTTCATTTGAAACAGCCATTTATTTGCACTTTTCTCTAATTAGTATCAGGCGTTTACTGCTCACAATGTAGTCAGGCTACAATGGGGAGACCGCCAAATGAGGACTGGAGTAGGAGAAGACCTCTGCTCAGTCCACACCCACGGTCCCAAACTTCCAGAAGCGTGCTGTTAAATTCTCCACCTTGCCTTCACTCTGACCTTGCTGCCTTCAAACTCTTGCATTGCCCGAAAGAAGCTCCAGGAGCAACCCTTTGTCTTTCATTCAGAAAGACTGCATCCCTCCAGACTCCATACAATTTGATCTCCACAGTGAGAGTTTCTGTTTTGGATGGCGACTGATGATCCAAAATCGTTAAATTTCTCCACTTGCACCTGCTCTTAGATCAAATCCCCATTCTCTGTGGATCCCTTTAGCCCCAAGAACTATATCTAACTCCTTTATAAAGAGGCCATTTAGGTCCTCAAACCTGCTCCACCATTCGATAAGATCACGGCTGATCTGACTGTAACCTCAACTCATTTACACCTCACAACCTTCAATGTCCTTGTTAGTCAAGAACCAATGCAGCCACAAAAGCAGAAATTGCTGGTAGAGCTCAGCAGGTCTGGCAGTATTTATGGAGAGAGTTAACATTTCGGGTCAAGTGACCCTTCCTCAGTACTGAGGACCTATAGAGCGACATGATATTAAATATTCAATGACCTTGCATCCACCACTCTCTGGGGAAAGAGAGTTCCACAGACTCTCAACTTTCAGAAAACATTTCTCTTCACCTCCGCCTTAAATGGAAGAGTCTCATTTTTACATTGCGTCTCTTCATTCCTGTTTCTCCTGCAAGGGGGAATATCCTTCCAACCTCCACTTTGTCAATTCCTGTCAGGGTTTTGTATGTTACACTTCTCATCACAATGGGAGATATATGATATATATCATATCTCATATCATATCACATCTTAATATCTCATGATGGGATAGGAGATACAAACACTCCATATCTCTCAGTGCAATACAAGCAGGAGTTCATCTAAAATCTCCCTTTACTGCAAAATCATGTAGTTCAACTGAATACCTGGAGAGAACAGCCCATGTAGCCGTGCTCAATATTTGCATGCTCGTGTTATGGTGTAGTGTCGTGCGTCACCTCTTCCAGACGGCTATTGCTAACATTAAGTTAAAATCACACAGTACAGAAAGGCCCTTCAGCCCATCATGTCTGCACTGCCTAAAGTATACTATTTCACATGCCAGTCCCATTCTCCTGCAAAAGGATCAAAGTTGAAGCTCTCCTCTGTCTCACACCAAATGTGCTGGAGAAGGGAGTATTTATGCAGAAGCAGGTTATTAACACGACAACCAGAAAAATAAAGCAGATCTTCAATCGCATGAACATGAATCATAGAATCCCTACAGTGTGGAAACAGGCCCTGCAGCCCAACAAGTCCACACCACCCATCCAAAGAGCATCCCATCCAGACCCATTCCCCATGTCTAACCCACCTAACCTAAACATCCCTGGACATTATATGCAATTTAGCATGGCCAATCCATCCCTAACCTGCACATCTTTGGACTGTGGGTGGAAACCAGAGCACCCAGAGGAAACCCACACAGACAGAGGGAGAATGTGCAAACTCCACGCAGACAGCTGCCCAAGGCTGGAATCAAACCTGGGTCCCTAGTGCTGTGAGGCAGCAGTGCTAACCACTGAGCCACCGTGCAGTTTGGCTTGAGCCAGAAGTAACAGATCTGTGACACTGGGAGAACTGAAACCTCCTGGAGTTACATAAAAGTGGTTATCACAGCAATTTAAGTCCAGCACATTGAAACTGAAATACAATCGTGCAAATCCTTACCAGGTCAAAGTCGAGTTTTAAACATGCACACAGACTTGTTACGACCAGCTTGGTTTCTGAAATAAATGAAGGACTGCTCAGTAAGTTTGATTTAAGCATTTTAATATTAATAGAACATCAGATGTTTACAATTAAACTACTAATATAGATGGCACAGTATATGTGGGCTGCTTTCATCTAAAATTGAAGCTTTACAATCTGCAAACTTCTTTGCCGCTACTTCGTCTCTCCTCTAATTTTCTATTCCGAGACTCTGCAATAGAATGTCAAACAACCTCAACCTCAGACATCATGCACCACTTGCTTTTAGCAATTCTTGTACAGTGATCTGCAGGAGCAGGGGTTAAACTTCAGAAACATTAGATATGCTGTACGTTTGAGACACCGAGAAGATTGGTTCGAAAGATGAAGGGCAAAAGGGTAAATGGACGCACAATTGTGAAAAGCACTGTTCAGTGACGCAACCATCAATCTGTATGTCTGGTCTAATAAAAGCCAGCAGGTACAGTTCCAGTCACTATTCAGACAGTACAAGAATAAGCTAGCAGATTGCAAATTCACCAAATCCCCGCCTCAAACAAGGGACACACACAGTGGGCAACAGCGGTCATCATTTCTTAAAAACTGAAATTCAACACAACTCCATTCTCAGTGACTATATGATGGTGCATTGATACTCTATGGCCAGCAATGTCCACCTGTGCTCTGTTCAGGTTGCAATCTACAGCAGCTCAGCTGCTGAATGTCATCTCCTAATCCTCTTAAGGTCAGCTCGTTTACCATGCTGTGTTCTGCTTCTTCACGTGGATGCATTGCCTGACTCCATTCCTGGTGGATGCGAAAAGGAGTTGTGTAATGCACGACAGAGGGTCATAACAGATTAGTTTGCAGTAAATCTGCAACCACTGACTACTGTACTGAAGCAGCACAATGCACAATGTTTACACCCATCTTTTTAAAATATGTTGAAATAGTTGCTGCGTCGTTTGCCAATAACAGTTGATCAGTGGGGAGCATTATAGAACAGATACACCTAGAGGTTCAGGTACATAATTCTTTCAAATTTGCATCACATATACATAGAGTGGTTAAGAAGGTGTTTAGCAAGCTTGCCTTCATTGCTCAGATCTTTGAGTAAAGAAGGAATTGGGGCATCAAGTTGAGGTTGTACAGGACACTGGTGAGGCCTCTTCTGGAGTACACTGCTCAGTTCTGGTTGCCCAGTTATAGGAAGGACATTATTAAGCTGGAGAGGATTCAGAAAAGATTTACCAGGATGTTGCCAGGAATGAAGGATTTGAGTTGTACAAATAGGCTGAATAGGCTGGGACTTTTTTTCCCACTGGAGCGTAGGAGGTTGAGGGGTGACTTTATGAAAGTTTATAAAATCATGAGAGGCAAAGATAAGGTGAATGGTAAAAGGTCTTTTCCCTAAGCTGGGGAGTTCAAAAATGTGCCCTCTGGTTTGAAGGCAAGTGGAAAAAGATTTGAAAAAGGACATGAGTGGCAATTTTTCATAGTTTACACAGAGAGTGGTTTGTGTGTGGAATGAACTGCCAGAGGAAGTGGTGGATACAAAGTACATGAATAGGAAAGGTTTGGAAGGATACAGGCCAAACGCTGGAAGGTGGGACCAGTTTAGTCTGTGAACATGGTTAGCATGGACTGGTTGGACTGAAGGATCTGTTTCCATGCTGCATGACTGTAGCGGGAACATAGGAAAACACATTAGTACAACCTGTAAAACAAGCTTAAGTAAAGGAAGTACTTAAAGTTAGCAATCAGTGTCAAAGAAATGAATGGGGGTACTCTAGGCCAAAAATATGATGCCCAGAAACTTATACAAGAGCCATGGAATTCACCTACTCTTTTCAAAGTTGGTAATATTACCTGTTCAGCAGATTTTAACATTCCTAAACTCAAGGAGTGAAGCAGTCATTCACTGCAACATGGACAACAAGCTGAACTGATTCTGCACAGTCACTTAAGGGAGAAGGTGGTGTAAGGTAATGTCAGTCGTCTGGCGAATCCCAGAGGCTGGGGTTCAAATCTCCCAGTGACCGCTGATGGACTTTTAAGTTCTGTTACTAACAAACTAGGAAGTCGATGCTAGTCTTAGTGATGGTGACCGTGGCAACATGGCTCATTTATGTTTAATTTCAGCAGCCAGCATAAGGAATTTTTAGGTCCTTATGCGACAATGGCTAGAGAAACCCAAGATGAATATGTAGTATCCACTCAGCTCAGAGGAAACATTGCTCTGTTATACCCTTGGGGAAATCTGCTGTCCCTACTTAGTCTGGCCAATATGTGACTCCAGACTGAAGTAGCTTGAGTTTAAGGGTAATTCAGAAGCCTTACCGGCAGCACCTACATCCTACATGAAAGGTTAAAAAAAAACTAATTCCAAAGAGTTCTGCTTGCAGCTGCTTCCACTCACTTGGCCTTGTAAAACTGAAAATTGGTATGCTGTTCAGATTTTTGTTTCCTTAGCCAGCATTAGACAACCACAATATCAATTAATGTTCACAAACACCCACAACCTTGCCCAATTTCAGTTGCTCTGATCCATGGATCCTGCAACGACATTGTTCCAACACGCTGGGCAATATTTACGGTCAGGATTACGTTCTACCCTGCATTACAGTTGTGATAAGCAGAATGTGCCAGCAATCACATCCTAACACTCCACCAGTCCCACGATTCATATACATGTGTTCATTCAATGATCACAGTGCCCATTCAATCTCCTTTATGTCATCCTTTCCAAAATAAGAGAGGCTTTCACCAGGCTTCTTTAAGGAACTCAATTTATTTGTTATAACACAAAACTTATTTTTAAAACAAGATCTGTGAAATCAGAGGGTTAGGTCCAGAAATGGTAACCCTAGACGGAGGCCACAATAGCCCTTTCAAAGCTAGGTATTCCAATGAGTAAAGATCATAAACCCCCATCTCTTATCTCCCTGCAAGCTTTTCAACTTAGAATCCCTACAGTGCAAATAGTGGCCATTCAGCCCATTGAGCTTGTACTGACCCTCCATAGACAACCCCACCACCACCACCATATCCCCATGAGCACACATTCAGCAATGGCTAACCCACCTAGCCTGCACATCTTGGCCACTACGGGCAATTTAGCAAGGCCAATCCACCTAGCCTGCACATCTTTGCATTGTGGGAGGAAACTGGAGCACGCGGAGGAAACCCACGCAGACATGGGGAGAACGTGCAAACTCCACACAGACAGTCACTCGAGTGTGGAATTGAACTCGGGTTGCTGACCTTGTGAGCCAGCATGCCACGCATAATCACTTGCCTTTCTGTAAACAGCAGGTTTAAAGTGTTGGCCTCAATTTCCGAGAAACTGCGTGGTAAAAATCCTTTTCAACACAGGAAGTGCCTAAACAGTTCCCTGTTTCCTGTTTCTCACAAAGTCCTTGAATATAATTATGCATTCCCAACACCTGCAAATCCAGCAAAGTGCATCTGAACCAGGCTGAGATAGTCGCTATTTGTAAAAGAACTGAGCAGTCAAATGGGGAAAGCATAGATGACAAAATTGTTACAATAACCTTATCATTAAATGATGTAACATCAAGCACCATTTTAGAGTTCCAATCTCTAACCCCGCCCCTTTGCCTGAATAAGTGTTTCCTAACGTCACTCCTGAAAGATCTAACTCTAACTTTCAGAAATTGCCCCTAATCCTACAACACTTGCCCCTACCAACAAGTGAAATTGTTTCTATCTACCTTGTCTATTGCCATGAAGAAAACCTTAATCAAATCCACAATTCAGCTTCTAAATTCCAGGGATTACAACCCAATTTGCTCAATGTCCCATTCATATTTAACTCTTGCAACCCAATATCATTCCAACAAACCTACAGTGCACCCCTACAAGGGCAATATTTCCTTCTTAAGGTTTGGTGCCAGACAACAGGGAAATGGGATAACAGAAGGACTCTCTCTCATCCTTGATGCTGGAAATCAATCATCATTGAAAAGTATCAAAATTTCACAATCTGCAAAATGAGGAACTGTGAAACCACCAAGGTTTGAGCTCCCAGTTGCAATGTTTGCAAGGTCCAACCATCTGCTTTTCGCAAGCCATTCAGAGACTCATCTGTACATCTGTTTACTTTAACTATCACCTGTTTATACTCACGACCCAATTCTAATCTATGTATGCATGTCATAGAGTCATAAAGCATACAGTATGGAAACAGACCCTTCGGTCCAACGAGTCTATGCTGAACATAGCCTGAAACTAAACTAGTCCCAACTGCACCTGGTTCATATCCGTCCAAACCTTTCCTATTCATGTATCTATCTAAATGTCTTTGAAACATTGTAATTCTACCCGCATCCAGCACGAGCTCAGGAAGTTCATTCCACACACAAACCACCCTCTGTGTAAAAAATTTGCCTCATGTCTTTTTTAAATCTCTCTCCTCTCACCTTAAAAATGTGCCCTCCAGTCTTGAAATCCCCCACGCTAGGGAAAAGACAACTACCATTTAACTCTATCTATGCCTCTTATTATTTAATAATATTTAACTTCTTTCTTGTCACCTCTCAAACTCCTATGCTCCAGTGAAAAAAGTCCCAGCCCATCCAGCCTATCTTTATAATGCGAACCTACCATACCTGGCACCATCCTGTTAAATAAAACCAAAAGAACTGTGGATGCTGTAAATCAGGAACAAAAACCGTAGTTGCTGGAAAAGCTCAGCAGGTCACCCAGGAAGGGTCACCGAACCCAAAACATCAACTCTGATATTTTCTTCACAGATGCTGCCAGGCCTGCTGAGATTTTCAAGCAACTTTGTTTTTGTAATATCCTGGTAAATCTCTTCTGAACCCTCTCCAGGTTGATAATATCCTTCCTATAACTGGACGACCAAAACTGGAGACAGTATTCCAGAAGAGACCTTACCAATTTCCTGTACAACCTCATTATGACTTCCTATCTCCTATACTCAAAGGTCTGAGCAATGAAGGCAAGTGAGCCAAACGCCTTTTTAACCACCCTGTCTATATATGACACAAACTTCAAAGAATTATGTACTTACACCCCTGGGTCCCATTGCATTTATTCAGATTGAACTCCATCTGCCATTTTTCAGCCCATTTACCCATTTGACCAAGATCCCTTTGTAATCTTAGAAAACCTTTATCACTGCTCTACTACGTAACCAATTTTGGTGTCATCTGCAAACTTACCAGCCATGCCTGCTATAGTCTCATCCAAATTTTTTATATAAATGACAAACAAAAGAGAACCCAGAACTGATCCTTGTGGAACACTGATGGTCACAGGCCTCCAGTCTAAAAAACAACCCTCCACCATTACTCTCTGTCTCCTGCCGTTGAGCCAATTATATATCTAATTAGCAAGCTCACCCTGAATCCTACGTGACTTAACTTTACTAATTAGTCTACCACATGGAACATTGTCAAAGTCTTTACTAAAATCCAAATAAACAATGGTTATTGCACTGCTATCATCAATCTTTTTGGTAACTTCCTCAAAAAACTCAATCAAGTTTGTGAAATACGATTTTCCTCGAACAAAACCATGCTGACTATCCCTAATCAATTTCTGCCTCTGTAAATGTACATAAATCCTATCTTTTATAATCACCTCCAACAATTTACCCACAACCAAAGTCACACCCACAGGTCTATAGTTCCCCGGTTTCTCCTCACAACATTTCTTAAACAAAGGTACAACATTAGCCACTCTCAGGCACCTCACCCGTAGTTATAGATGATGTAAATATTTCTGCAAGGGGTCTTGCAATTTCCTCCCTTACTTCCCACAATGTTCTGGGATACATTAGATCAGGTCCTGCAGATTTATCCACCTTTATATTCTCTAAGGCCACCTGAACTTCCTCTTCTGTAATGTGAACTGTCTTTAAAACATCAATGTTTATTTCTCTGCATTCTCTGGAATCCATTTCTTTCTCTACAGTAAAAACTGACACAAAATATTCATTTAGAATCTCTCCCATCTCCTAGGGTTCAACACAATGACAACCTCCTTGATCTTTAAGAGGTCCTACCCTCTTGCTCTTTATGTATTTGTAGAATCTCTTTGGATTATCCTTAACCTTCTCTGCCAATGCTATCCCATATCCCCTCTTTGCCTTCCTGATTTCTCTCTTAAGAATGCCCCTATACTTTTTATATTGATTAAGAGATTCAATTGAACCAAGTCATCTATATCTAAAATAAGGTTTTTTTTATTCTTGAATAGAACCTCAGTATCTTTATTTATCCATTGTTCCTTAATGTTACCAGCCTTACCCTTCACTCTAACAGGAACATACTGCTCTGAACTCTTGTCATCACACTCTTGAACGTTTCCCACTTGTCAGACATCCTTTTACCTGCAAACTTATTTCTCAATTTCCCTCTTACTATTGGGGAGCCTATAGTATGATCCCATCAAAGTGAACTTTCCTTTCTCATTTGTAATTTCTACCCATATATTTTCACTGGATGATTTATCAGAAATATCCACCTTGGTTACAGCAGTAATGCATTCCTTAATCAAAAATACCACACCCTCCCTCCTTTTGTATCCTTCCTATAGCATCTAAAACCCAGAACACTGAGCTGCCAGAGATAGTAGGAACTGCAGATGCTGGAGAATCTGAGATAACAAGGTGTAGAATCTGAGATAACAAGGTGTGATGCTGCTTGGCCTGCTGTGTTCATCCAGCTCTACACCTTGTTATCTAATATTGAACTGCCAGTTTTGTCCATCTCTTAGCCAAGTTTCCATAATAGCTATGACATCCCAATCCTATGTTCTTAAACACGCCCTGAGTTCATCAGCCTTACCTGTAAGACCCCTTGCATTAAAATAAATGCAATTTAGTTCTTCAGAGTTACTACATACTTTGACTCTTGACTTTCTTTTCTAATTGACATGCTCTCCTCACATTCAGAACCTTCTCCATCAATCCTTCGGTTTACACTGCTACTTAGAATTCCTCCACTGCCCCTCTCCATCAGTACAAAGACTCCCTTAATGAAATAAGCAAATCTCCCTGCTAAGATATTGGTCCCTTTCCTGTTCAGGTTAGGCCCATCCTTTTAGAACAGGTCTTTTCTATCCCAAAAGACACTCCAATTATCCAAAAACCTGAATCACTGAACAACACACCAGCTCTTCAGCTATTGATTTATCTCCTTTAACCTTTAGTTCCTTCCCCCATTTGAGTTCGGCATTGGGAGTAAACCAGAAATTACTACTTTTAAGGTTTTTGTCTAATCTTCAATTCAACCTCTTAAATTCACTCTGTACTGCTTTAATTTTTTCTCTAAAAGTGTTATTCCCACCAATGTATACAATAATTTCTGGCTTCTCAATCTCACCTTTAACAATACGCTCGAAACTTTTAGAGATGTCCTTAATCGTAGCACCAAGAAAGCACAAGCCATCCTAAATTTACACTACTGCCACAATCTCCTGTCTATGCCCCGACAGAAAAGTCCCCTATAACAATAATTCTATTAAATCCTGTCAAATGCTGCCTAACATAAGAATCATTCCAAGTGTCAAATAACTGACTGGCCCTTCCATTTTCCTCGGACAGACTATCCCCTTCTGTAGTTCCAAAAACTGAATATCTATTTGATAGAGGAATGGCCACCAGAGACTTTTGAACTACCTTCTTATGTTTCCCGATAGTCACCCATCTATCTGACTGATCCTGCTGGGTAAGAACTTTTCTAAATCTACTAGCCATCTTATACTGTACCTCATATATGCCCTTAATAACATTAAGCCTGCTACTCCTCCGTTCACTGCTTATCTTTGGCCGGGGTCTCTGTAATGTTCTCATCTCTGCCGTTGCCACCACTCCCACAAATGCCACATCCACTGGGACTATCTGCCTCCTAACGCCAGGAGGAGCTGCCTCTGTTGCTAGTGACATTCTGCTAACTAATATAACTTACCCACTATTCCTACACTCCATTACATTCTACTCAACAGTTGACCATAATATGGTTAGGGTTAGCATCATTATGGAAGGAGAGAATGATAGAACAGGAGTAAAAGTTCTAAGTTGGGGGAAGGCAAACATCACAAAGCTGATTTGGCAGAAGTAGACTGTTTACAGCTAAATGAAGGAAAGTCATCGGCAAATCAGTGTGAATCGTTCAAAACAGAAATTCTATGGGCATGCTCCAGACAAGTACTCACAAAGAAAAAGGATGGCGCTGCCCAATCTAGGGACCCCTGGTTATGTGGAATCACAAAAGCTAAGAAAAAGCAGAAAAAATTAGTATGTTTGACAGTCTCAGAAACAGTAATACTTTCAGAAGCTTGGAGGAGTACAGATTGTATGGAAGTGAAATAAGAGAGGAAATTGGGCAAACAGAGAGGTTATGAAAAGAATGTTGGCAGTAAAGTTAGGGAAAATCCAAGTATGTGTTATTGCTACATTAAGAGCAAGAGGATGACGAAAGGAAGGGTTGGGCCTATCACAGATGTACAAGGTAACTTGCATGTCGATGATGAAGCGGTGGGTCAGGTTCTAAATGAGTGCTTTGTCTCTGATTCTCAAAGGAAAGGGAAACACAAACAGCGAAAGAGTGTGAAATTTTAATGATTGTAAACATAATAAGGAGGGGAATTCTGGAGAGACTCACCTCCTTGAAGGTGGATAAATTAACAGGACTGGATGATCTTAATTCAGACCTGAATGTCACTACACTATCTTACTTCATATTATATCCTCTCATCGTTGAAGTAATTCCATCCATAATCACTGTAGCGATTGTAACAAGGTCAGCCAGGTGGACCTCATAGAATACGAGTTCCTTGCTTGGACCAGGTTAACAGCCCCACTCAGGGAGCCTTGGCTGAGAGATAAAAACAGGAGTGTCAGAGGTTCTGTTCACTCTGAGAGCTGGCTCTGAGGGAGCTGGACCAGTGTCAAGAGCTTTACACACGTAAGTAAAGGGTGACTTAGTAACTGGATACCAGCCTCTGTGGAGTTATTTGACGAAAGTGGGATTAATAATGTAACCACGCAAAAGCACCTACTGGCTGAAGCCCAACAGGACTTAAAGCCAGTTATGATTGCCGGACCTTCCTTCCCAATCTAAGCATATTTAAGCTCTACAATGGTCAAAGTCCCAGATGCATACACTATTGGGCATTCCTCTCCATTGGGCCACCTAAGAATTACCCTTATGCCAATACGGGGAGGCAGCGCATGTCAATACCAGATCTCATTTAGGATAATAGTACGCCAGCACCTTAAAAGATGATAGCTGTCTCTTCACTTCCCTGAAAGCTATGCCTTGGATATGTGACCATTTCCAAGGTCGACCCTGTTTAAGCAGTTGATGCAAAGGTGCCAAGTTGGAGACCAGGTTATGTATGAGCTTTCCATACTAATTCATCAGCTCAGAGAAAGACCTAAACTCCAGTACTGATGTGGGAGAGTACCAACAAGGACAAAAATTACCACCAGCAGTTCCCCCACATTCGTGGGAATGGCCGGGTAAACCCTGGACTCAGTTACACATTGACCATGCAGGTCCTTTGATGGGCTCAATGTTCTTTGTCATTGTAGACACCCACTCAAAGTGGTTGGACGTGTATACAGTTCATTTGCCAAACATGGGACTACGATTGAAAAGCTGCACATGTCTTTTGCAAAACACGAACTCCTGGAAGTGCTGGTCACATAACAGACTGTCATTTACCAGCAGGGAATTAGAGTATTTCCTAAAGTCGAATCCCATTATAAGTACAGCTCCATATTGCCCATCATTCAATGGCCTGGCAGAAAGAGCAATCCAAAAACTTTGAAGGCAGGCTTAAAGAAACAGCTTTTACAGCCTCACTAGGTGCCTAACTGTCCTGGTTTCTAATTGATTATAGGATCACCCATCATGCTACCACAGGGATAGTAGGAACTGCAGATGCTGGAGAATCTGAGATAACAAGGTGTAGAGCTGGATGAACACAGCAGGCCAAGCAGCATCAGAGAAGCCAGAAAGCTGACGTTTCGGGCCATCAGCTTTCCTGCTCCTCTGATCCTGCTTGGCCTGCTGTGTTCATCCAGCTCTACACCTTGTTATCTTATGCAACTACAGGGATAGCTCCAGCAGAGTTGCTAATAGTGAGAAGACTCCTCACCAGGTGAAATTTGATCTTCCTGGACCTTGGAGGGAGGGTGGGGAGGCATCAGGAATGCCAATGTCAGACACAAGACTCCACCAAACCAGAGATAGTTTACTTCAGGGGGTGAAGTTTTGTGTAGGAACCAAGGAAATGGCTCTGCATGTGTAAGAGTCATGGTCAACGCGAGGTCAGAACCAGGGACGTATAAAGGTCAGATAGGTGTGACAGTCCTGAAGAAGCACATGGACCATGTGAAAGCTGCAAACTCATAAACAGTGCAGGAGCAAAATGTTCCTTGCTCCTTGGAACAGCCTGAAAGGCTGTCAGAACACATGGGTTCTTGCTCTCCATCAAATGTTGAAGAGACCTTTGAATCTGAGATGGACATGGCGAATCTCACCGCATCAACGCCTTTGCCATCTGAAGAAGACAGTAAATTTCTCCCAAGATGCTCTGAGTGCAAGAGGCAAGCTGTTGTGTGTCATACACCACCTGTATCAGAGGCAGAGTCAGAGGAACTTGACCCAGTGCTAAAACACCTCAGGAGGTGCTACAAGTAAAAGGACCAGCCTATGTCTTCAGACTCAGAAGGGGAGAGACCTAGGGATTGTAATGGCATTAGCCAGGTAGATCTCATAGAATATGAGTTCCCTGATTGGGGCTGTTAACCTGGTCCAATCAGGGATCCCCGGCTGACAGATAAGAACAGGAGTGTCAGAGGTTCTGTTCACTCAGACAGCTGGCTCTGAGGGAGCTGGATCAGCGTCAAGGACTCTCCACGTGTAAGTAAAGGATAACTTGGTGACGGGATACCAGCCTCTTCGGAGTCATTTCAATCACAAAAGCTATTGATCCTTTGGTACCATTTGCCCTTCCTTCCCCACAGAATGGGATAACCTGGGATATTTAGTTCCTAGTCCTGACCAACTTGTAGCAATATCACGGCAATGGTTACTCATGTTGTAGCTTACAAGTTGAATTTGATCCAGTAAGTCATTCAATTCATTCTCTGTCGTCCATACGTTCATGTAAAGAACACTTAAACTGTCCTCCTGCTGCTTTAAAACTGCTGTTTCTATTTCCTTCTCCTGGTTTAATTACATCACACAGCTTAGTGTTCTCCTTTGATAAGGATGTAGCATCAATTCACTGAATTTAGGAATTTGATTCATTTATAGAAAATGTGTCTTGGAGATAGGCTTTAATCAAACTAGTCCAACTTCCTGCAAATTTCTTCAACTTTCTGAAAGGGACAAGACTAAGATACGAGACAGACTTCAAAACTCAACAAAATGTGTGAAATAAATTAGTTACACAAGATTTCTCTGAAGCAAATTCTCAGGGATGTGGAAACCCAGCCACATGGGGGGAGGAGGAGCGTGTGATCTATCTTCACAGAGGCTGTGCTTAGAATAAAGGCAATGTCAGGAATATTCCACTGGACAATTAGGCTGCTCTCGTATTAGATAGAGAGGAAAAAATCTGGTGATGGTTTAACCAGAGGGTCACCAGATGTCGGGTGAGGAGAGAGGTTGAGAAGGAGAGTTGTTCATGGTAACTTCAGCCAGCAGGGGAATTGAGCCCACACCATTGGTGTTACTCAGCATTGCAAACCAGCCGTCCATCAAACTGAGTTAACTAACCCCTGTAGAATGTGACACCCCCCACCCAAAAAAAACAATCTTGTCCTAATCTGGAAGTTAACTGAGAAAATCCAACTCCTAAACATCTGAACTTCCAAACAGTTATACTGAACTCAGAATGTTAACTCTGTTTCTCTCTCTGCAGATGCTGCCAGACCTGCTGAGCTTCTCCAGCATTTTGTGTCTGTGTCCTAAAGACCTTACATATTTCAATGGGATCCTGGGTTCCAAACCCAGGTCCCCACAACATTACCTGGTACTCTGGATTAACAGTCCAGCAATAATACCACTAGGCCATGGCCTCCCCTAGATGTGGTCTCACCCCTGGACAACTGCAGTAAAATTTCTCTATTTTTATGTTTCATCCCCTTGCAACAAACGGCAACATTCCACTTACCTTCTGAATCGCTTACTGACTTGTTTATTAACACCTAGATCACTCAACCTCAATTCTGCAATCTCTATTTAAATTGTATACTATTTTCCTATTCCTCCTATTAAGGCAGCCAAGTACACAATTTTCTGCATTGCTGTCCTCCTGGCTAACTTTTGCCCACTCATTGAACCTATATGTCTATCTTCCATTACAGACCTCTCCTCCTCTTGACAACTTGGTTTCCCATCTATAATAAAACCACAGAACTATAGATGCAGGAAATCTGAAACAAAATTGCTGGAGAAAGTCAGGTCTGGCCGCATCTGTGGAGAGAAAGCAGAATTAACGTTTCAGGTCCAGTGACCCTTCCTCAGGACCTCCTTCACTGGACCCGAAACATTAATTCTGCTTTCTCTCCACAGATGATGCCAGACCTGCTGAGTTTCTCCAACAATCTCTGTTTTTGGTTTCCCATCTATCTTGGTGTCACTAGGACACTTGCATAACACACATGTATGCATGATAGAGTTCACAGTTCAAAGGTTATTCTTCCCTTGGGAATAATAATCCACATCACAGGATGAAAAACACAGCAGCAAAAACTAATCTCAGTTTACGTATGGCAAAGAACATAATTCAGTCCAGCAGAAGGTTATATTTTATATTAGAGGGAAGCAACTTCAGCTGAAATATACCATTCCTCCTTACTGACTTGCAGTAAAGTACAGTTCTATTTAGCAGTGCCTGGGAAAACAAAATAAGAAAAAAAGCTACACTGTTTCAGGAAACGACCGTTGAAGTATGACAGAGAGAAGAAATCAGAAAGATAAAATGTCACTTAAAGACCCAAACCAGGCCTGCTTAAACGTGCAGTTTCCACAACTAACAAAGCCCAGAATCTCCTCCTATTATGAATTGGGCTGTTTGCCTATGGAAGTTTATCCATGTTAACCGTGGTTTATGTATTTGCTGTCAGGAAATGCCAGGAGCCACCAGCACCTCAAAGAAAACCAGCAACTCCACCGAAATGTTCAAACTCGAATGGCTCGTGGTTATGAAAGATTCTAACCAGTCACCTTGATTTTACGCTGATTAAAGCTTTGCATTTATGTAACATATTTCATGACTGCAAGGCAATGCAACTGCGTCACAACTTAAGTACCTTTAATATGTAGTTGCTGCTGAAATGCAAAACTGGGGCTACAAAATTCCCATAAAAAGCATTGTGAAAAGTGACTGGACAGTTTTATTTATAAAATGTTGATGGAGGGGAAGATATTTATTAAGGCATCAGCAAACGCCACCCTGCTCTTCGAAACATTGCCATCAAAATCTTGACATCCATCCAATGAAGAAGGGGCTTCAAATGACTCTTTCAATTGTAATGCACCGCTTCCTCAGCACTGAGCCTCCAACAGTATGGCGCTGTCAGTGTAGACCCTGAGCCTCCAACAGTATGGCGCTCTCAGTGTAGACCCTGACCCTCCAACAGCACGG
>JAHRHZ010000021.1:12575475-12602867 GCA_024137785.1 Ginglymostoma cirratum
TAGACCCTGACCCTCCAACAGCACGGCGCTCTCAGTGTAGACCCTGAGCCTCCAACAGTATGGCACTCTCAGTGTAGACCCTGAGTCTCCAACAGCTCTGTATACCTGCAGTAATAACACCACTCGCAGTGTGGTGATCTCTCAGAAATACAGTGTAGTGGTCCTTCAATACTGACCCTCAAACAGTACAGTTCTCTCTTCGTACCACACTGGGAATGTCATTGTAGATTTTTTTGCTCCATTCTCTTGTGTTTAGGTGATAGTCGTAGAGTCACAGAAATATACACCATGGAAACAGACTCTTTGGTCCTACTCACCCATGCTGACCAGATATCTTAAATTAATCTAGTCCCATTTGCCAGCATTTGGCCCATATCCCTCTAAACCCTTCCTATTCATGTAGCCATCCAGATGCCTGTTAAATGTTGTAATTGTACCAACCTCCACCACTTCCTCTTGCAGCTCAATCCATACACGCACCACCCTCTGCGAGAATGTTGTCCGTTAGATCCCTTTTAAATCTTTCCCCTCTCACCTTAAACCTATGCTGTCTAGTTTTGGACTTCCACACCCTGAGGCAAACATCACGTCTATTCACCCAATCCATGCCCCTGATGATTTGGTAAACCTCTATAAGTTCATCCCTCATCCTGCGATGCTCCAGGGAAAATAGCCCCAGCCTATTCAGCCTCCCCCTATAGCTCAAACCCTCCAACACTGGCAACATCCTTGTAAATCTTTTCTGAACCCTTTCAAGTTTCATAATATCCTTCCTATAGCAGAGCAACCAGAATTATACGCAGTATTCCAAAAGTGGCCTAACCAATGTCCTGTACAGCCGCAACATGACCTCCCAACTCCTACACTCAATGCACTGACCAATAAAGTCAAGCATACCAAACACCTTTTTCACTGTCCCATCTACCTGCAACTCCACTTTCAAGGAATTATGAACTTGCACTTCAAGGTCTCTTTGTTCAGCAACACTCCCCAGAACTTTACCATTAAGTGTATAAGTCCTGCCCTGATCTGCCTTTCAAAAATGTGGCACCTCGCATTTATCTAAATTAAACTCCAAATGTCATTCCTTGGTCCATTGGCCCGTCTGATCAAGGTCCCGTTGTACTCTGTGGTGGCCTTTTTTGCTGTCCACTACACCTCCAATTTTTCCAATTTTGGTGTCGTTGGCAAACTTACTAACCATATCTCCTGTGTTCACATCCAAATCATTCATGTAAATGACAAAAAGCAGTGGACCCAGCACTGATCCTAGTGGCACACCGTTGGTCACAGGTCTCCAGTCTGAAAACAACACTCCATCAACACCCTATGTCTTCTACCTTTGAGCCAGTTCTGTATGCAAATGGCTAGTTCTCCCTGTATTCCACGTGATCTAACCGTGCTAACCAGTCTAACATGAGGAACCTTGTCGAATGACTTATTGAAGTCCATATGGATCATGTCCACTGCTCTGCCCTCATCAAGTTATGAGACATGATTTCCCATGCACAAAACCAAATCAGTCCTTGCCTTTCCAAACATATGTAAATCCTGTCCCTCAGGATTCCCTCCAACAACTTGCCCACCACCGATATCAGGCTCACCAGTCTACAGTTCCCTGGCTTTTCCTTACCACCTTCCTTAAATATTGGCACAACGTTAGCCAACCTTCAATCTTCTGGCACCTCACCTGTGGCTATCAATTGCCCAGCAATCTTCTCCCTAGCTTCCCATAGAGTTCTAGGGTACACTTGATCAGGTCCCAGGAATTTATCCATCTTTACCTGTTTTAAGACGTTCAGCACCTCTGTAATGTCAACATTTTTCAACATGTTGCTAATTATTTCCCCATGTTCTCTATCTTCCATATCCTTCTCCACAGTAAACAATTGAGGTAAAATACTCATTTAACATCTCCCCCATCTCCTGTGGTTACAGATATAGGTGGCCTTGTTGATCTTTAAGGGACCACATTCTCTCCCTGGTTACCCTTTTGTCCTTAATGTGTTTGTAAAATCCTCTGGATTCTCCTTAACCCTATTTGCCAAAGCTATCTCATGTCCCCTTTTTGCCCTCCTGATTTCCCTCTTAAGTATACCCCTACTGCCTTTATATTCTTCTAGGGATTGACTCGATCTCTACCGTCATACCTGACATATGCTTCCTTCTTATTCTTGACCAAAGCCTTAATTTCTCCAGTCATCCAGCATTCTCTACACCTACCAGCCTTGCCCTCACCCTCACAGGAACATACTGTCTGTGGACTCTCGTTATCTCAGTTTTGAAGGCTTCCCATTTTACAGCCGTCCTTTACCTGCAAACATCCGGGTCCAATCAACTTTTGAAAGTTCTTGCCTCATACTGTCAAAACTGGCCTTCCTCCAATTAAGAACTTCAACTTTCAGATTTGGTCTATCCTTTTCCATTATTATGGTCACTGTGCTCAAAGTGCTCCCCCACTGGCACCTCGGTCACCTGCCCCGCCTTATTTCCCAAGAATAGGTCAAGTTTTGCACCTTCTGTAGTCAGTACATCCACATGGTGCATAAAAAACTTTTCTAGTACACACTTAATAAATTCCTCTCCATTCAAGCCCTTAATACTATTGCAGTCCCAGTCTATGTTTGGAAAGTTAAAATCCCCTACCATAACCACCCTATTATTCTTACAGATGACTGAGACCTCCTTACAAATTTGTTTCACAATTTCCCACTGACTGTTGGGAGGGTCTACAGTACAATCCCAATGACGTGATCACCCTTTCTTATTTCTCAGTTCCACCCAAGTAACTTCCCTGGATGTATTCCCAGGAATATCCTCCCTAAGTACAACCATAATGTTATCCCAAATCAAAAACATCACTCCGCCTCCTCTCTTGCCCTCCCTTTCTATCCTCCCCATAGCCTGGAACATTAAGTTGCCAGTCCTATCCATCCCTGAGTCACATCTCTGTAACTGCTATGACATCCCAGTCTCATGTTCCTACCATGCCCTGAGTTCATCTGCCTTACCTGTTAGGCCTCTTGCATTGAAATAAATTCACTTTAATTTATCAGTCCTACCTTGTTCTCTGCTTTGCTCCTGCCTGCCCTGACTATTTGACTTACTCCTTTTCCCCACTTTATCAATGTCAGACTGATCTCTTTCCTCACTACCTCTCTGGCTCCCAACCCCTCCCCTTTACTAGTTTAAATCCTCCCAAGCAGCTCTAGCAAAATCTCCCTGGCAGTATATTAGGCCCTTCAAATCAGGTGAAATCCGTCCTTCTTATACAGGTCACTTCTATCCCAGAAGAGATTCCAATGATCCAAAAATGTGGATCCTTCTCCCCTGCACCAGCTCCTCAGCCAAGCATTCATCTGCTCCATCCTATTCCTACCCTCACTAGCTTGTGACACCAGGTGTAATCCAGATATTACTACCCTCGAGGACCTATATTTTGAATTCCTGCCTAACCTCCCACATTCTTTCCTCAGAATCTTGTCCTTTTCTTTACCTGTCATTAGTTCCAATGTACCTGACGACCTCCTGCTGATCTGTCTCCGGGACATCTTTAATCCTGGCACCAGGGAGGCAGCACACCATTCTGATGTCTCACTGTTGGCCACAGAAAGGTCTGTCTGTGTCTGTGACGAGAGAGTTCCCTCTCACAACTGATCACTTGGAACTTGGCGCACCCCTCATGACATTAGTGCCAATCTCAGTACCAGAAATCTGGCTGTCAGTGCTACATTCCCCTGAGAGTCCCTCACTCCCTACATTTTCCAGAACAGCAAACTCATTTTATTCATAGAAGTTCACAGAATCCCCGCAGTGTGGAAACAGGCCCTTCGACCCACACGACATCCCACCCAGACCCATCCGCCTATAACCCACCTAATCTACACATCCCTGACCACTACGGGCAATTTAGCATGGCCAATCCACCTAGCCTGCACATCTTTGGACTGTGGGACGAAACCGGAGCACCCGGAGGAAACCTACCCAGACACGGGGAGAATGTACAAACTCCACACAGACAGTCGCCTGAGGGTGGAATTGAACCCGGGTCCCTGGCACTGTGAGGCAGCAGTGCTAACCACTGAGTCACCATGCCACTTGTTTTAGATGGGGATAGCCACAGGAGACTCCTGTGTTCCCGCTTATCACATTCACATGATTTACCTCACCCAATAATATCCAGAAATACACATCCAGGTAAGCAACTAATGGCACCAATGCAAACTGATAGTTAAACCATTAAAGATTCAGACATACTCATAGACACCAAACATGTTTCTACAACTCAAAATATTGCAATGAAATACAAATCAAAATACACCCAAATAGACTAAGTGGTAACACATTAAAGACAGAAAAGGAAGAATTTCATCTCTCAAAAGGTCGTGAATTTGTGGAATTCTTTACCTCAGATGTCTTTTGTGTCTGAATCATTAAGTACGTTCAAGGCTGAGAACGGTAGATTTTTAATCACTAAGGGAATGCTATGGTGAAAAGACAGGAAAGTGGGGTCGAGAATTAACAAATCAGCCATGATCTCGTTGGATAGCAGAGCAGCCCCAAAGGGCGGAATGGATTGCTTCTGCTCTTATGTCTTATACTCTGAGGGAGCGCTGCACTGTCAGAGGGTCAGTGCTGAAGGAGCACCGCACTGTCAGAGGGTCAGTACTGAGGGAGCACCGCACTGTCAGAGGGTCAGTACTGAGGGAGCGCCGCACTGTCAGAGGGTCAGTGCCAAGGAAAGGGTGCACTGTCGGAAGTTCAGTGTTGAGGGAGTGCATTATGTTATTCCAACCATTTGGTTTGTCTCTCGCACCATCCTTTTTTTGATTTCTTTTACATAATCATCTCTCTGCCTGAATTATTCGAATCATAGTCATCCTTTCTCCTGCTATTCAGCTGTTGACACTTTACTCACACCATTTGACACTTTTGGTCACCTGCAAAGACTCTGGTTGTTCAGCCTGTTGACACTCTTCTCATACCACTTGTATTTATCTTTTGACACTCTTAATTACCTGGAATTATCTGAACATTATCTCTCTGCCTTTAAGTTCTGTGCCTGTGTGCCTCCCTCCACTTCACCAGGCAAGGAGCAGCACTCCGAAAACTTGCGAATTCAAACAGACCTGTTGGTTACGTGACTTCTGACTTTGTCCACCCCAGTCCAACACCATCATCTCTACATCATACCTAAGGGAGGGGTTAGCTCAGGTAACTTGGTTGACTGCTGTGACAGAAGCTATACCATGTTACATGACACTAATGACTGAGCTGGGCTGAATGGCCTCCCCCCACACTCACTGTACTGCCCACTAACTGGGTGTGGAACTTGCTGATGGTGGAATGATGAGACATGTTAGGACACAGTGAAGGGAATCAGACAGGCAGATGGAGCATCAGAAGATCAGGAGAATTGGGAGTTCACCTCAGGAAGAACAATGATGAGAGTTTTTACTGATTTGTTGGGTGCATTTTGAGTTTATTTTTAATTTCAGTGTAATACACAGTTGTTGAAACATGTTGGCTGTCTGTGAATGCAACTGAGTCCGCAATGGTTTAATTAACTGGTTACATCAATGCCACAAGCTGCATTTCTGGCGGGGAATTTCTTGTTGCTATTGTGTAAGGTTGATCAGTATAATACTGCTGAAGGTGTACTTTACAGCTTAACTGGCAACATTCTCACTTGAGTCAGAGATCAGACAAAGTTCCATGATGACACTCCCAGTATGGTGCTGAGGGAGTACTGCACCAAGAGAGGGGGAGGGTCGGTGCCAAGGGAGCGCCGCACGATCGGGGGCGGGGGGGGGGGGCTCGGTGCCAAGGGAGTGCCACACCATCAGGGGTGGTGGGTTCAGTGCCGAGGGAGCGCCGCGCTGTCAGAGGTGCTGTCGGTCAAAAACATTGTTAAAGGGCAGCCAGGACTTGGTTTAAGGTGAGCGCAAGAGATCCTGCAGCTAATATTCTAAGAAAAGCACAGGACTTATCCCTTGGTTTCTTGGCAGCTATTGTTCCTTTAATTGACAACACGTTAATAGTTTATCTGGTCGTGCCCACATTGAGGTAAAGAGATTTGGGATATCCTGATGGGGAGGGTATGAAAGGTGCCACGTAAATGCAAGTTTCTCTTTCAGAAGGATGTGATTCCGCCCGTCATGTTTGTGCTGGCTTTTTCAAAGAGCTGTCCAATTAATCAGACTCTGCGCTCCCTCTCTGCTCAGCCCTGCACTCTCCCTCTTCATCCGTGTATCAAATTTCCCTCATCAAACCTACTACTGAATCTCCTTCCATTCAGGCAACAGTTCCTCATGTGACACCTCTACCTCTTTGGCAATCGCTTTATATCCGTGTCCTCTGGTTATCAGCCCATTTGCATCTGGAAACATTTGCTTTCTCTTTACTCTAAACTATGCATGATTTTGAACAACTCAGTTAAATCCCCTCTTTAACTTGCTCTGTGCTAAGGAGAGCAACTCCAGCTTCTCCAGTCTCTCCACATGATAGAAACATAGAGAACAGGAGCAGGACTTGGCCATTCAACCCCTCGAGCCTGCTCCACCATTCGATATGATCATGGCCAATTATCAAGTTCAATATGCTCATCCCATCTTCCCCACATTGCCCTTGATCCTTTAGCCACAACAGCTATATCTACTTCCTTCTAGAAAACACAATGTTTTCGCCTCAACCACTTTCTACGGGAATGAATTCCACAGGCTCACCACTCTCTGGATGAAGAAATTTATCGTCATCTCAGTCCAATAAAGGTCTTATCCTTCTCCTTAAAGTATAACCCTTGATCTGGATTCACCCTCCATCAGGAATATCCTTCCTGCATCTAACCTGTCTGAGTCTTGTTAGAATTTTATAGGTTTCTATGAGATCACCCGCAGCCCCCATTCTTCCAAACTCCAGTTAATGCAATCCTAACTGACTCAATCACTCCTCCTGCCATCCCAGAAGACAATTTGGTGAACCTTCACTGCAGTCCTCTATAACAAGAACATCCTTCCTCAGGTAAGGAAGCAACCCTTTCCTGGTCCCTTCTTCACAGGTTTTCTCAATGGCCTTGAACACCTTCTTGATGTACAGTTCCCAGCATTGAACGTAATATTGCAGCTGTGATTAAATCAGAGAATTATACAGGATTTCCTCTACTAACAACACCAAAGAACTCCTATAGAATTTTAATTGGCTCCTCAATGTGTCCTCACATTAAAAGCTTTCAGTAGATATACCCTCAGGTCTCTCTGCTCCTTCACTCTCTCTAACATTGCATTTTTTTAAATTCTGTTCACAAAACATGTATTTCTCACTCAGAGATAGTAAGAATTGCCGATGCTGGAGTCAGGGATAACACAGCGTGGAGCTGGCGGAACACAGCAGGATAGGCAGCATCAGAGGAGCAGGAAAGTTGACGTTTTGGGTCAGGATTCTTCTTCAGAAATTTCGAAACATCAACTTTCCCACTCCTCCGATGCTGCATGGCCTGCTGTGTTCCTCCAGCTCCACACTGTTATCCCTATTAGTATTTCTGTTGTGCTGAAATTCCCCTGTACTGTGCCATGATGGTTTTACCAGCACATCAGTTATTACTGAGGAAGAGGGAGACATGTTGTGGAGGTTTTCCTCCTTGCATTCATCAGGACAAATGCAAGAATGCCAAATTTCAAACAATCGTAACAATTTATACTACAAATGAAATGGGCGTGATTGGTTGGGAAGTCAACTCTAAGGTGTTGCTGTGGGGAAGCAAAGGGATCTATTCAAGCTTCTCTCTCAATCAAAAGTAAAATGTTCGAGCCTTGCACTTTTTCAATTAGTTGGGAGCTTGGGGAGTCTATAATTGCCCATTGACATCTCCACAGAACCTATCCAATCAGGATTGAGTCATAGAGTGGTATAGCACGGAAACAGACCCTTTGGTCCAACACATCCATGCCGACCAGATATCCTAAATTAATCTAGTCCCATTTGCCACCATTTGGCCCATATTCCTCTAAACCCTTCCTATTCATATACCCATCCAGATGCCTTTTAAATGTTGTAATTGTACCAGGCTCCACCACTTCCTCTGGCAGTTCATTCCAGACATGCATGAAAAAGTTGCCCATTAGGTCCCTTTCAAATCTTTCTCCTCTCACCTCAAACCTATGCCCTCTACTTTTGGGCTCCCCCACCCCAGGGAAATAACCTTGACTATTTACCTATCGATGCCTGTCAATATATCATAAAACCTCAATGAGGTCACCCCTCAGTCTTCGACGCTCCAGGGAAAACAGCCCCGGCCTATTCAGCCTCCCCCTATAGCTCAAACCCTCCAACCCTGGCAACATCCTGGTAAATCTTTTCTGAACCCTTTCAAGTTTCACAACATCCTTCTTATAGCAGGGAGACCAGAACTGCACACAATATTACAAAAGTGGCTTAACCAATGTCCTGTACAGGCACAACGTGACCTCCTAACTCCTACACTCAATGCACTGACCAATAAAGGCAAGCAGACCAAACACCTTCTTCACTATCCTGTCGACCTGCGACTCCACTTTCAAAGAACTATGAACCTGCACTCCAAAGTCTTTTTGTTTAGCAACACTCCCCAGGACCTTATTAGGTCCTGCCCTGATTTACCTTTCCAAAATGCAGCACCTCACATTCATCTAAATTAAACTCTAATTGCCACTTCTTCACCCACTGTCCCTTCTGATCAAGATCCTGTTGTACTCCGGAGGTAACCTTCTTCGATGTTCACTTCACCTCCAATTTTGATGTCATCTGCAAAGTTACTAACCATATCTCCTATGTTCACATCCAAATCATTTGTATAAATGACGAAAAGCAGTGGATCCAGCACTGATCTTTGTGGCACATCGCTGGTCACAGGCCTCCAGTCTGAAAAACAACCCTCCACCACTACCCTCTGTCTTCTACTGTTAAGCCAGTTCTGTATCCAAATGGCAAGTTCTCCCTGTATTCCATGTGATCTAACCTTGCTAACCAGACTACCATGAGGAACCATGTTGAACTCACGACTGTAGTCCATATAGATTGCATCCACCGCTCTGCCCTCAACAATCCTCTTCAATACTTCTTCAAAAAAACTCAAGTTAGTGAGACACAATTTCCCATACACAAAGCCATGTTGACTATCCTTAATCAGTCCTTGCCTTTCCAAATATACATAAATCCTGTCCTTCAGGATTGCTTCCAACAACTTGCCACCACCAATTTCAGGCTCACTGGTCTATAGTTCACTAACTTTCCTTTACCACTATTCTTAAAATGTGGCACAACATTAGCCAACCTCCAATCTTCTGGCACCTCACCTGTGGCTATCAATGAGACAAATATCTCAGCAACAGATCACTTCCCTAGCCTCCCACAGAGTTATAGGGTATACCTGATCAGGATCCAGGGATTTATCCACCATTATCCATTTTAAGGTGCCTAGCACCTCCTCCTCTGTAATATTGACATTTTTCAAAATGTCGTTATTTATTTCCCCGTGTTCTGTATCTTTCATATGCTTCTCCAAAATAAACACTGATGCAAAATACTCACTTAGCATCTTCCCCCATCTCCTGCAGTTCCACACATAGGTGGCCTTGTTGATCTTTAAGGGGCCCTATTCTCTCCCTAGTTACCCTTTTGTCCTTAATGTGTTTGTAGAATCCCTTTGGATTCTCCTTAACCCAATTTGCCAGAGCTATCTCATGTCCCCTTTATGCCCTCCTGATTTCCCTCTCAGGTATACTCCTACTGCCTTTATACTTTTCCAGGGATTCACTCGATCTGTGCTGTCTACACCTGGCATTTGCTTCTTTTTTATTCTTAACCAAAACTTCAATTTCTCAAGTCATCCAGCATTCTCTACATGTACCCACCTTGCTCTTCACCCTAACAAAAACATAATGTCCCTGGACTCATTATCCTTGTCAATTCTGCTGTCGGGCAACTGTCTGTGTGGTTATTCCCACGGCCAAAGGTGTGCAGGCTCAGTGAATTGGCTGTGCTAAATTGCCCATCATGTTCAGGGATGTGTAGGTTAGGGTAGTCAGCCATGGGAAGTGCAGGGTTACAGGGAAAGGGTAGGGGGATGGGTCTGGGCAGGATACTGTTCAGAGGATCAGTGTGGACTTGTTAAGCTGAATAGCCTGTAGGGATTCTATGGTCTCATTTTTGAAGGTATCCCACTTTCTAGCCATCTATTTCCTGGCGAATATCCGTGCCCAATCAACTTCTGAAAGCTCTTCCCTAATACTGCCATAATTGGCCTTCCTCCAATTGAGAACTTTAACTTTTAGATCCACCTGTGGCGAGAGAAACAAAGTAAAGTTTCTCTTCAATCTTCTGGCTCAAGAGGCTGCCTAACCTGTTGTGTATTTGCAGCACTTTCTGCTTCAAACTTCCAACACCCACAGGGTTTTGTTACATTTTGGCAGCTTTATTTGCATTTTTAAAGCTGCAGATCAAATTTCCCAAATGTCAAATAAAACCCAAAAGAACTGCAGACGCTGTTCAATTGGCACCTTTTTTCTCCTGTTCTATAAAAGGTGGTGATTGTTGAAATGTGACACTCTTGCAGATCTCCTGACAAGTGCAAGACAAAACGTTTCAACAACGTGACTCTGCTGTCACAGGGGTCACTATTTCAAAGCCAGAAGTCACACGACACCAGGTTATAGACCAACAGGATTATTTGAAATCACAAGCTTTCAAAGCACTGCTCGTTTGTCAGTGAAGTGGAGGAAAACACCACTTCACCTGACGAAGGAGCAACGCTCCGAAAGCTTGGGATTTCAAATAAACCTGTTGGATTATAACCTGGTGTCGTGTGACTTCTGACTTTGTCCTCCTCAGTCCAACCACCATATCACATTTAAAAATAAAGGGTTACCCATTTTGAACAGAGAAAAGGAGATCGTGACTCTTTCATAAAAGCATAGAACCCCTATAGTGTGGAAGCAAGCCATTTGACACATCCACTGCATAGCGACTCTCCAAACAGCATCCCACCCAGACTCACCCCTCTACCCTATCCCTGTAACCATGCATTTCCCACAGCTAATCCACGTAGCCTACACATCCCTGGACACAACGGCCAACTTAGCATGGCCAATCCACCTAGCCTGCACATCATTAGACTGTGGGAAGAAACCAGAGCACCCGGAGGAAACCCACGCAGACACAGGGAGAATGTGCAAACTCCATACACACAGTTGACTGAGGCTGGAATCAAACCCAGGTTCCTGGCCCTGTGAGGCAGCACTGTTAACCACTGAGCCACCATGTTGCCCTGGTAGGAATTCTCTTCCTCAAAAGATGGTTGAAACAGACTCCTTGTGTGTCTTTAAGGTAGAAGTGGATAGATTCTCAATAAGCAAGGGGGCAGGGGTTTGGGTAAATGGGATTGTGGAGTGATCACATCAGCCATAATCTTCTTGAATGGTGGAGCAGGCTTGAGGTGCCAAATGTAGACGTGCATATCTCCCTTTCCAGCAATATGCTATCCTAATACTAAAATTAAAGTGTAAGATTGTGGAGAACATTGACATTAACATTGCTAACTGAGTAAACCTGGTAGAACTGATTTTAACAAGATCAGTGCAATATAATGCCTGCCTGTAATACAGTGACAAAACCTGAATTTTGAATTATAGGACATCCTTCACCCAGACCACACAAAATGAAATAATTATTACTTGGTGGGACACTCTGAATGGAACTAGTTTTCTTACAAGAGCTTGCATAGAAGATAAACATTTATTTTGTTCTAATCCGACAATACAGCGCAGCACAAATACGCCATCAGATCAGGTTGGCACGACTTAACTCGGCCACATTTTCTGGCTCCATTTCGGAGCAGAAACATGGATGAAAACAGCTATTGTTCAGATATCTGAGTATTTTTCTGTGCTTCCCAGAAAAAATAGTCACAAAGAGCCGAGGAAACTGTCCACTCGGGCTCTTCACTTAAAAGATTGGCTTCTGAGGTGTTTGATGGACCACTGACATCAGGATCTATTTACCTGATTCCCATCTGAACAAGGAAAAGAAAAAAAAAAAAATCGACAAATGTTGCTTGAAAACTGAATATGGGCCAGCTGCTTTCATGTTGCTAGCAAGAGGCTGGATGATGATGTTTACCATCTTCTACAATTGCCAGTTCAATTAAGGGAGATCTAGAGCCCGACTGCCAGCTCAAGACACATCATCAGTTCAAACTTCAGGGGAAGTGCTGGCACCAACAGTGATATTGCTGGGCTAGTAATCCAGAACCACAGGCTAATGTGCGGACACCATGGGTACGAATCTGCCGCTATGGCAGATAGTGAAATATGAATTCGAAAACAGTCTAGAATGACAAAAAGTAGCATAATAGTGACCACTGCCAGTTGTGTAAAAGCCCATCAGGTTCACTAATGTCCTTTAGCGAAGGACATCTGCCGTCCATATCTGGTCGGGCTGACATGATTTGCCCTCCAGGCAGTTTGGGACGGACAATAAAATGCTGCCATAGCCAGCAACATTCAATCGTGTGATCAAACTTTTAACTAAAAACTCAAGCTACAAGTCAGGCCAAACATCTCAAATGGTGGTTTTTAAACCATGTATTCGAGAGTCGGGTAAAAATAGCTAGCCATTTTGAGAATTTTTATAGCATTGACAAGGACAGTTCTGAAAATAAGGCAAAAGGAAAGCTGAAGTTATTGTGCACTGTGTCCTTAATTTACTGGATTCAATGGATTTTATTACCAATATAGTATAATTTGCTCGGACCTCATATCTCTCATTTTTCTCAACTAAGCTGAGATGGACCATTTGATATTTTCATGACTGCTGTTGCCCAAGTGATATAACCAAAGGCCACAGGTACAGTTTGACATATGGAGAGTTACTGTTGCACTGTGCTATGTTTCCGAACATGCACAACATGGTTTTCCTAGCATAACATCACACACAAGCCGAGGAAAGGTTTTTTTCGCTTGCTGCTACTGATTCCAAACCCTTGCTTCTAGTTGTGCCACACCTTTCTCCTTTTACTGCTGCCGTGTTGAACTCAACACACCATTTCTTATTCAAACTTATTCTGTGACAACAAGAAAGGCTTGCAATTACATAGCACCTTACATGACTACCGAACATCTCAAAGTGTTTTACAACCAACGAAATACATTTGAAGTGTGTTTACGGTGTAAATTAGTCGTATGGCAGCCAATTTGCATACAGCAAGCTTCCACAGCAGGGCAATAATGACAAGATCATCTGTTTTCCTGGCAGCGATTGTGGGATAAATATGGACCAGGGTGCCAGGGAGAAGTCCCCTATTCTTCTCTGAAATGCATCCCTTGGGATCTACTGCACCGACTCGAGCCAGCAGCCAGGGTCTCAAGTTTAACAAGTCATCCAAAAGGCAGCATCTCTAACTGTGCAGCACTCTGTCCACACCGTACCGCACCAGGGACTCAGTCTGGGTTGTTGTGCTCAAGCCCTGGAGTAGGACTTGAACTCAGAACCTCACCACCGTTGAGATTTAAATCTGGGCACTTCTTTAGCTTTCCCTTCCTTTCAATGCAGAGAGTCAGCAAATAACTCATTCTTTATTCAAACAACTTCCTCCCCTGCTCTTTATCACCTTGGCAATAACTGACCTGGTAACTGTAAACGTCACCTCCTGTTCAGATGCCCTTTCCTTCCTTTCATTATGGCTATTTTTAAACATTTGAGACTTATCTTGGATGCCTCATGCTTTCCTTCTCAGTTCAGTTGCTCACATTTTACAACAAAAAAGCATATAATGGGCTCTGGTAGTGTTGTGGCGTTGCCAATGATGCATCATTATTGAAAATATTTGTATAAAGCTTTTATTGTGTAAAATAAACAATGATGTCTACAGCAACAGGCGAGGCAATTTTTCTTCCCCTGTAGTCATTAAACAGGAATTGGAAATAAGCGGGACTATTAGTCAGAACAGATCCTATCTGACTCTTCTTATACACAGTAATCTGCAAGAAAGTTCAAATTCACTCTGTGGTAAACACTAGCTCTATTTAACAGAAGCGCTGCTCCCTGTTCCCAGCTCAGGGCAAACATCACATCAGATTTTGCAACAGAACACCATGTTCAGTGGAGCTAGGAGCTTCCTGGCAATTGTTTAACCGGCTCAGTTAGACACGGATGAGTGGATCACCTCTGCTCTTGGCATAAGTCGGACATGGTCTGCTGATGGTGTTCGCTTCACCTGGAACCGGAGTGCGCTTACAGAATCAGACAGCAATCCTGCTCCCCACAGAGTCAGACCAGTCAGGTACCTCAGAAACCGAGGGTCAATTAACAAGAAGCAAACAGATGTCATTTGGCTGAATGCCCCACAGAATTTTCAGTGCTCTTTCACGATTGCTCTGGTTCTAGCTGTCTCAGCTCGTACTCTTTAATCACGGCAAAATGTTTATCTTCCCTTTGTCAGCTGCAGCTGCATGTATTATACAACAGAGTCTTGCCCTTGCCAATACAGCAGAGTAGACAGACAGCAAGCAACCACTGCTGTGTGTGTTGGGGGAAGGGACAATCTCAGCGTTACCACCATTACACTGGCTGAAATCAACTCACAAAAGGTCCAGCATGCGGTCGTCAGAACTCAGTTGGCTTGGTTTTAAACCAGTGTCAAAGTGCTGGTTAACTAACATGTTTAGTACAGAAATTATCACTGGGAGGGAGGTGGGAAGTTCTCTCACAGTGAGTAATTAGAATAGGGTGGTGGAGTTGGTAATGTCCCTGCCTCTGAGCTATATCACAGAATCATACAGCATGGGTGGCCACCATCTGGCCCACAGTAACTGCATCAGCACAAACAGCATTAATGTCATTCTTCTGCCTTTTCCCCGTGCCCTTGCACATTGGATGATTATTTGGATAGCTTTCTTGAAAGGCTCAGTTGATCCTGCCTCCGCCACACTACGAAACTGCTTTCCATACCCTAACAAGTCGCTGCGAAAAGGCTTTCCTCACAAACCTGGGAGACCCCCGAGAATGTGTACTCAGCCCCCTACTGTACTCCCTGTACACCCAGGACTGTGTAGCCAAATTCCGAACGAAAGCCATCTACAAGTTCACTGATGACACCACTGCAGTAGGATGGATATCTAACAACAATGAGTCAAAATACAGACAGGAGACAGAGGACCTGGTGACGTGATGCAATCAGGACAATGTCTCTCTGAACATTGGCAAAACTAAAGAACTGATCACTGACGTCAGAAAGGAAGGAGGAGAACAAGCCCCCATCTACCATAACGGAGCAGAGGCTGAGAGGGTGGACAGCGTCAAATTGCTCAGAGTGACGATGACCAACAACCTGTCTTGGACTTCCCATGTAGATGCAACGGTCAAAACAGCACAACAACACCTCTGCTCCCTCAGACAGCTCAGGAAATTTGGTCTGTCCATAAGGACCCTCACCAACCTTTACAGATGCACCATAGAAAGCATACCGTCCAGGTGCATAACGGCCTGGTATGGCAACTGCTCTGGCCAGGACCGTAAGAAACTACAGAAAATGATGTGCACAGCCCAGGCCATTGCGGAAGCCAACCTTCCCTCCATGGACTCCATTTACATGGCTCGCTGCCACAGAAAGGCTGCCAACATCAGAGACCCATCCCACCCTGGTAATGATCTCCTATAACACATTCTGTCAGGCAGAAGATACAGAATTCTGAACACACGCACAAGCAGGTTCAGGAACAGCTTCTTCCCAGCCGTTATCAGATGGATTTATGAACTCTCTAGCCTCAATTAACGCTGATCTTGCTAACGTTGATCTTGTCTCGTGCACGCCCTGTGCAATGTAACCTGTATGCCTCTAAGTTGTTTTAATCTGTACATGCTTGCTCACTATGATCTGCCTTTACTGCTCGTAAACAGTTTTTCACTGTACTTCAGTACACTTGACAATAAATTAATCAGATTTACTATATTTACAAATCACTTTTAATCCATGCCTTCTCAGTCTCAATCCTTTGATGAGCACGATACACAGAAAAATTAGTGGGAGGCCACTCAGCCCCTCAAGCCTGCTCTGCCTTTCAATATGACCAAGGCTGATGAAGATTACTTCCCATTTCAACACCACCATTCCACCGCCATAATTTTTCACTTTCTTGGTTAACATGAAACTATCCACACAAACAGAAATTGCTGGAAAAGCTCAGCAGGTCTGCCAGCGAAATGTTAATTCTAATTTCTCTCCACAGGTGCTGCCAGATCTGCTGAGCTTTTCCTGAAATTTCTGTTTTTGTTTCTGATTTACAGCATCCGCAATTCTTTTGGATTCTTTGAAACTATCTACCTCTGCCGTAAAAATACGCAAAGACACTAATTCCACCAACTTGGCAGGAAGACATTCCCAAAGACTCAACCCCCCATGACAAAAACAATCACCTCATCACTGTCTCAGATGAGCAATCCCTTATTTTTAAACAGGGACCCACTCATTCTAGATTCTTCCATAACAGAAAACATTCTTACTACATCCAGCCTGTCAAGATCCCTCAGGAGCATATACATTTCAATCTAGTTGCCTCTTAACCTTATAAACTCCAGTGGATATACACCTAGCCTGTCCAACCTTTCGTCATAAGGCAAGCAGAAGCACCAGGTTTGGAGTCCCTGTCTGAAGAGGGTATATTTGTAACAAAGCTAAACAGGTCGAGGATCAACTCGTAAAGCCTTCTGCAACACACCAATGGCAGGTGGGACAGTCTCCTGGTCAGCATTGATTGGTGCAGAATGGAGCCTGTTCCCATGATTCCAAGCTGCAGCCTCTGCCTTGTGTCTCTTGAAGAGGAAATCACCAAACTGATGGCAGCAAGGAGATTCGCCACTGGAAATTAATGGGGCAGCAACAGGGACATCATTTAAAAAGGGAAAATGACATAGGACTTAAAAAGCAACACCATAGAAAGACGACAAGTAGGTCATGGGCTTCATAGAGTCATAGAGATGTGAAACTGACCCTTCGGTCCAACTCATCCATGCTGACCAGATATCCTAAATAAATCTAGTACCACTTGCCAACATTTGGCCCATATTCCTCTCAACCCTTCCTATTCATATACCCATCCAGATGCCTTTTAAATGTTGTAATTGTACCAGCTGCGATAGGCAGCTCATTCCAAACACACATCACCCTCTGCATGAAAAAATTGCCCTTTAGGTTCCTTTTAAATCTTTTTCCTCTCACCTTAAACCTATGCCCTCTAGTTTTGGACTCCCCCACCCTGGGGTAAAGACCTTGTCTATTTACCCTATCCATGCCCCTCATGATTTTTGTTATTTTCTCTATAATGTCACCCCTCAGCCTCCAAGGACAATAGCCCCAGCCTATTCGGCTTCTCCCTATAGCTCAAACCCTCGGGCAACATCCTTGTAAATCTTTTCTGAACCCTTTCAGGTTTCACAACATCCTTCCTGTAGCAGGGAGACCAGAATTGCACACAGTATTCCAAAAGTGGCCTCACCAATGTCCTGCAACATGACCTCCCAACTGCTCCAGTCAGAGAGTTAACAGCAGTACACGTTCAATGGGTTGTAGTTCCAATGATTTGAAAGGAACCGACTGAATACAATGAATGCGCAGTGCGATCAGCAAACATGCATTTTTATGTTCAGAGTGACTGGGAGATGCTAGATTAGTTTCAGTCTCATCGTCACACTCAATTTATTGGAGGGAGGCAATGGGCTAGTGGTATTATCACTGGACTGTTAATCCAGAGACCCAGATAATGTTCTGGGGACCCGGGTTTGAATCCCGCCACGGCAGATGGTGGAATTTGGATTCAATAAATATATGGAATTAGGAGTCTAACGATGACTCTGAATCCATTGTCGATTATCAGGGGTAAAAAAACCCATCTGGTTCACTGATAACAAGGCGTGGGGCTGGATGAACACAGCAGGCCAAGCAGCATCATAGGAGCAGGAAAACTTTGACGTTTCGGGCCTAGACCCTTCATCAGAAATGGGGGAGGGGAAGAGGGTTCTGAAATAAATAGGGAAAGAGGGGGAGGCGGATAGAGGATGGATAGAGGATAGGTGGAGAGGAGGCAGACAAGTCGAAGAGGCAGGGATGGAGCCATCTGGTTCACTAATGTCCTTTAGGAAACTGCCATCCTTACCTGGTCTGGCCTACATGTGACTCCAGACCCACAGCAATGTGGTTGACTCTGAACTGCCCTCTGGGCGATTAGGGATGGGCAATAAATGCTGCCTGGTCAGCGATGCCCCTCATCCCATTAATGAATAAAGGAAAAAAAAAGTTCCATCTTTGCAAAGAGTAATATGTGAACCCAGATTGTATACACTCTGCAGTTTGAATGTTGTCAGTTCATAATTGCTGCAGGTGGAATTGAGCGCTCTGGTAACAATGGTTTCAGGCAGAACAGATACAGGTAATTACAGCTTTCCTATCGTCCAGCTACCAGCATCTCCAACCCATGGTACAAACCAGGGCTTCCCTTTTATTTAGTAGTTCCCCATTTCACCTAGCTTGTCAGCAGTGGAAAGGAAAGGGACTTGCATCGACTTCATCCCTTTCAAATTCCCAGAACATCCCAAAGCTCTTTGTAGCTGGTGACTTATTTTCAAGGGATGGTCACTGTGTAATGTAGGAAACACAGCAACTAGCTTGGGCATAGCACAAGTTCACAACTGATAACAACAAATACCAGATAATCTAATTTATTTAGTAACAGTTATAGACCACAGCATCAGGGAGATCTTTCCTGCGCTACTTTGAATAACTCCATGAGATTGTTTGTATCCATTAGACAAGGCAGATGGATTTGAAGAAGAGTCACATTGGACTCAAAATGTTACCTGTTTCTCTGTCCAGATCTGCTGAGTTTCACCACCACTTTCTATTTTTATTTCAGATTGCCAGCATTCATTGTATTTTGCTTTTATTAGGGCAAATCAGTCTTCAGTTTAATGCCTCGTTCAAAAAACAACAGCTGTAAGAGCACAGCCCTCCCTCGGCACTGGCCCTCAACAGCATAGTTCTTAGTGCTGCCCTTCCAGCCCTGCAAAGGTGTGACAATATCCTGGGACTATCAAGCTAACAGCACCTTTACCACAAGGACTGCAGCGGTTCAAAAACCAAGACTCTGCATCAGCATCTTCACCAGGGGCAATTTGAGGGCAATAATTAGGGCCTGGTCATTATGCAGAAGAACACTGTAATCACAGAATTGCAATCATCTCCTGGGCAGTGAACTCAGATTGACCGTATGAGTTGCTGCACAGTGATATTCCCAAAATAGACGCAACTTACCATTGACTATCACTGGCTGCACAGTTTATCTTTCTGCAACTACGCCGGCTCCATTAAATAAACAGAGGAAAGCAAACACTAAATATGGGCAAACAAAATTCCAATGTGTGTTGTGAAAGGACACGCATGTTTGTGTACACAAGTCAATCCATCCTCGTTACACAGTAACTGCAGTTTCCCTAGACCCTTCAGTGAATACAGTCAGTTACATCAGTCCTCACAGTAAACTCCTCTCTCAGCACCAATCAGAATTCTCAATTGAAATGTAGCAAAGGAGGTAGCCATTTAGACCAACAGCCTGTTCCATCTTTCAAGTGGGAGCCCAGACCAGTCAGTGACCCAAATCCATTTACCAGCCTATGCCCCACATCTCACAACACCCCAGCCTAGAAAAATCAAAGGACCCGAACATTTTAAGACTGACAATTTATCCAGTATCAATCGCCAATTCTGTTTTTCATTCACTCATGGGACGTGGGAAGTGCTGGCTGGGCCAACATTTATTGCACATCCTTAGTTGCCCTTGAGAAGGTGGTGGCGAGCTGACTTTTAAACCACGTGCTGTAGGCTGACAGACAATGCTGTTAAGGATGGAATTCCAGCATTCTGACCCAGCGACAGTGAAAGAACATTGATAGGTTTCCAGGTCAAGATCTCTGTTCCCCCTAAATTTGTTTCCTTCTGCTTGGACCTCTGAGGCTGGAAGTCAAGTTGGGAATGGCGTTGGCACATCGATCGCAATGTGTGGACTCTTGACGTGTCTGCACAGAGAGAACGTTGGTCAGGATTTTGAATGGTTCAGAGGGGAACTTGCAGGTGGTGGTGTTCCCATGTATCTGCTGTCTCAGGAGCCTTGGCAAATTACTACAATGCATTTTGTAGTACAGTGCTGCTACTGAGCATTGATAGAGGGACTTGATGAATGTTTGAAAGTCTTCTGTTGTGTCTTTTTTCGATCTAGAGAGACTGGCCTCACAGTTGCCTACACTGGGAACCACATGTCATAGTTTAGTCCATTTGCTTAACATATCGATGTCATTTGCAATTCTGTTTTCATCTATGCAGACTACAATGTCACTTAGCGACGGCTCTTTGACAAATCTGGATATATGGCTGTCTGCCCCCTCATCCAGGACATTAATAAATGCTGTGAATAATTGACACACATCAATGCAGAGCATCACGCATCACTTCCTATCGATGGGAGGACCCGCCGATTATCCCCACTCCCTCCTTCCTGTCACAAAGTACATGTTCTAGCCAGGGTGTGAATATTACACACATGAAATCAGCAGCCCACCCACCACAATTAAATAAATAATGAAGGGTTAATTGACCTTGTTAAAAGCTGAATTGACCCCAACATTTGTCATAGCCTGCCCAGACAAATCTCTCATTACACAGTGACAACTAGTGACGATTTAAGGGTCACCACACCGGACCGCAGCCAGTGTGAGAAATTGAACTCGGGCTGTTAGCATCTCTCTGCATTACAAGCTAGCCATCCAGCCAACTGAGCTAACTGGCCCCCTTAATATTATGCCGTCCACACAACAATACAGTTTGTCGGCAGGATGTTATTGTGTGGTGTGATGTGACACTATAGGCTTGGGTTCATGACAGATTCATCAAGGAGATCTGTGCAATTTCTAAGAAGTAAAAGCCTCTATAGCAGCTCAAGGTGAAACCAATTTGTTCTTTTGAAACCGTGATTGAAAGAACATCTCAAGATGTTATTTTCTGAGAAGGTTGTCTCTATCACATCAGTGCACAATTAGTGATTTGATCGTATCATAAGATGTGGAAGCAGAAGTAGGCCATTCAGCCATCAATTCTGCTGCTCAATTCAATGAGATCGTGGATGATCTGATAATCCTCAACCCTGTTTTCCTACCCTTTCCCAAAACTCTAGATTCCCTTTCTGGTTAAAAATCTGTTTCAGGCATAGATTCAGTACTCTCAGAGAAGAAATTCCTCCTAATCTCATCCTGACTGGGTGATCTCTTACTCTGAAATTATGATCTCTGGTCCTAGGCTCTCCTATAAGGAAAAATAACACATCAACCCTAACAATCTTATATGTTTCAATAAGGTCAGCTCCCATTTGTCTAAACTCCAATGAGTCCAGGCCCAACCTACTCAATCACTCCTTTTAAGAAAATTCCCCCACCTGGAATCAATCTAGTGAACTCTGGACTGCTGTCAATTTCAGTTTAACTTACCTTTAGATAAGGGAACCAAAACTATTCATTGTATTCCAGCTGTGGCCTGCCTTGTGTAGTTATAACTAAACCTCCCCACTTTTATACTTCATTCCCTTTGAAATAAGACTCAACATTCTGTTTGCCTTCCCTATTTCCTACTGAACTTGGATGCTAGTTTTTTGTGATTTATGCATAAGGATTTCCCAATTCCTCTGTACTTTAACTTTCTGCAATCTTTCTCCTTTGACATAATATTCAGGTCCTCTAGGTAGAAGTAAAGTCGACATAGATCAAAGCCCTATGGTCTTCTGGAACTCATTTAGAGACAGACAAGAGGTGAATTTGAGAAGGCAGGACCTCCACAGTAATCTCAACTGGTGTGGGAATTGAATCCATGTTGTTGGCGTTACTCTGCATTGCAAACTAGCCATCCAACCAACTTGGCTAACCAACCCCAAGTTCTCTATTCTTCTTGTCAAAGTACATAACCTCATTTTCCCACCACATTATATTCTACTGCCAAGTTTTCAGTCATGTGCCTAATCTGTTTATATCCCTCTGCAGACTGTAGCATCTTCACTAATTGCCTTCTCACCTATTTTTGTCATCTGCAAACCTGGCTATAGTCCATTGATTTTCACCATCCAAGTCATTAATATATATTTCAAACAATTGTGGCTCCAGCTCTGATCCCCACAGACACAGCACTAGGTATAGGCTGCAATCCTGAAAAGGTTTCCCCTTATCTCAACTCTGTCGTCTATTAGTTCACCAATCTTCTATGGGTGCTGACATACTACCTAGAACACCATGGGCTCTTACCTTATTGAGGAGCTTGATGTGCAATGCCTTATCAAATGCTTTCAGAAACCCAAATAAATTGCATCGATTGCTTACCCGTTATCTATCCTGCTTGTTACCTCCACAAAGAATTCTTATAACTTTGTCAGGCTTGAGTTTCCCTTCATGAAGCCATGCTGGCTCTCTTTTATTGTATTATGAATTCAAAATGCTCCGCCAGTACTTCTTCTATAATACTCTCTAGCATTTTCCCAATAACAGATGTTAAGTAACTTATGGATAGTTTTTGTCTCCTTCCCTTTTTAAATAACAATGTTCCTTGGCAGTTTTCCAATCCTCTGGGACTTCTGCAGAATGTAAAGATTCTTTCATGATTAGTACCAGTACATACACTATCTCTGCAGCCACTTCCTAGGATGGTACCCCATCAAGTATATTTAACCAATTGTGGCAACATTGTTGAATAAGTTTTGTTTGATAATGAACTAATTATACTGTATACGAAGTAACCTGGTTGATGGATCTTTTTGTGTTAAACAATCTAATATAGATAAGCTTTTTAATTGGCATCTTGGAAACTGGAAGAAGTATTTTTATTGTATCTTGTGACCATGTAGTGGAGCACTGGTGTACTCCTTCAGCCATGGCTGTATCAAGATTCAAGTGTCTGTTAAAGGCAGTGATGCAACGCCCTCTCCCAGCACTGCCTCTGCATGGAAGACGGTTTAAAACGGGTGCTAGTGGACAGATCCATTGTCTACAGGAAGAATGAGAAGATGCTTTTATTGAACATCATCACTGCTTTCTCTCTCCCAAGCAGCAGCAAATATTCCTTGTTAAGTTCCAATCTCACTCAGTTTGTTGTTAGGTCTTCTGTACTGGGTGCACATCAATGACGTCAGCACCACCATCTTTCTGCACCATCGTAGTGGCAATGATACTTCAATAAACAATTGCTCACTCTGCGTACTGCTCCGAATCATTATCACTTACAGCTTATAACTGATGAACAGACAACTCCCACTGAGAGGTCTTTTTGAAATGTTTCCATGGGATGTGGGTGTCACTTTAACACCACCATGTGTTGCCCGTCCCTAATGGCTCTTGAAATGAGTGACTATTTCAGACGGCAGTTAAGAGTCAACCATATTACTGTGGATCTGGAGTCACATGTAGGTCAAGTTAAGGATGACAGATTTTGTTGTGAAAGGCCTTTAAGACTCTGGGATGATCTGTTAATGTCGTCACAGAACTGTTCCCCAAAGGGCACAAATAGCACCGTGTAGGCGGAGTTGAACATGAGAAGAAGGATGTGTGTGAAGAAGCACAGTAGAGAACAGTCTGAAGAATTAACAGTAGGATTAGAGGCCGGTAAGTCTCAGATTACCGGCTACACTAATACTTAGTATTAATATTCGAAAATCACAGCTCAAAAGAAACCCAAGGTCGAAGACAGTTTTTGATCTTGCTTCCTTCTTGAACAGTCCTCTTCAATGCAAACTCTCAGATGTGGAACAAAACCACATGCTAAATTAGATTTCTTTCCTGAATAGTGTGGGATGTACAACCATCAATACTTGTGATTGACATTATGGAGACGAGCTTTCAATTACAGATTCATTAACTGAATTTAAATTCCACAGCTATCCTGATGGAAATCCATTGTCTTAAAACATTAGACTGGGTCTCTGGATTTTGTGACATGCCCATTAATGTCCTCTGTTAACCAGATAACTAGCTTCCATTATAAACAAAAGAAAATACCTGAAATACTCAATAGGTAAGCAGTCAAGTCATAGAGTTGTATAGCACAGAAACAAACCCTTCAGTCTAACACATCCATGTGGACCAGATATCCTAAATTAATCTAGTCCCATTTGCCACCATTTGGCCCATATTCCTCTAAACCCTCCCTATTCATATCTTCATCCAGGTGCCTTTTAAATGTTGTAATTGTACCAGGCTCCACCACTTCCTTTGGCAGCTCATTCCAGACATGCGTGAAAAAGTTGCCCATTAGGTTCCTTTTAAATCTTTTTCCTCTCACCTTAAACCTATGCCCTCCACTTTTGGACTCTCCCACCTCAGGGAAATAACCTTGACTATTTACCCTATCCATGCCCATCATGATATTATAAAACCTCTACAAGGTCAACCCTCAGTCTCTGATGCTCCAGGGAAAACAGCCCCAGCCTATTCAGCCTCTCCCTATAGCTCAAACCCTCCAACCCTGGCAACATCCTGGTAAATCTTTTCTGAGCCCTTTCAAGTTTCACAACATCCTTCCTATAGCAAGGAGACCAGAACGGCACACAGTATTCCAAAAGTGGCTTGACCAATGTCCTGTTCAGCCACGACATGACCTCCCAACTCCTATACTCAATGCACTGACCGAAGAAGGCAAGCATACCAAAAGCCTTTTTCACTGCCATGTCTACCTTTAACTCCACCTTCAAAGAACTATGAACTTGCACTTCAAGGTCTCTTTGTTCAGCAACACTCCCCAGGACTTTACCATTAAGTGTATAAGTCTTGCCCTAATTTGCCTTTCCAAAATGAGGCAAATCGCATTTATCTAAATCAAACTCCATCTGACACTCCTTGGCTTATTGGCACATCTGATCAAAGTCTCGTTGTACTCTGAGGTAACTTTCTTCACTGTCCACTACACCTCCAATTTTGGTGTCATCTGCAAACTTACTAACCATACCTCCTATGTTCACATCCAAATCATTTATATAATTGATAAAAAGCAGTTGATCCAGCACTGATCCTTGTGGCACACTGCTGGTCACAGGCCTCCAGTCTGAAAAACAACCCTCCACCACCACCCTCTGTCTTCTACTTTCGAGCCAGTTCTGTATCCAAATGGTGAGTTCTCCCTGAAATCCATGTGATCTAACCTTGCTAACCAGTCTACCATGAGGAACCTTGTCCATATAGATCACATCCACCACTCTGCCTTCACCAATCCTCTTCATCACTTCTTCAAAAACACTCAAGTTAGTGAGACACGATTTCTGACACACAAAGCCATGTTGACTATCCTTAATCAGTCCTTGCCTTTCCAAATACATGCAAATCCTGTCCCTGATGATTCCCTCCAACAACTTGCCCACCATCAATTTCAGGCTCACTGGTCTATAGTTCCCTGGCTTTTCCTTAAACAGTGGCACCGCATTAGCCAACCTCCAGTCTTCCGGCAGCTCACCTGTGGCTATCAACAAGACAAGTATCTCAGCAAGGGACCCAGCAATCACTTCCCTAGCTTCCCACAGAGTTATAGGGTACGCCTGATCAGGTTCCGGGGACTTATCCACCTTTATCCATTTTAAGGTGCCCAGCTCTGTAATACTGACATTTTTCAAAATGTCGCTATTTATTTCCCCATGTTCTGTATCTTTCATATCCTTCTCCAAAATAAACACTGATGCAAAATACTCACATAACATCTCCCTTATCTCCCGCAGTTCCACACATAGGTGGCCTTGTTGATCTTTAAGGAGCCCTATTCTCTCCCTAGTTACCCTTTTGTCCGTAATGTATTTGTAGACTCTCTTTGGATTCTCCTTAACCCAATTTGCCAAAGCTATCTCATGTCCCGTTTTTGTCCTCCTGATTTTCCTCTTAAGTATATTCCTACTGCCTTCATACTCTTCCAGGGATTCACTCAATCTGTACTGTCCGTACCTGACATATGCTTCTTTTTTATCCTTAACCAAAACTTCAATTTCTCACTTGCCCTAGTCATCCAGCATTCTCTACATCTACCAGCCTTGCTCTTCACCCTAACAGGGACATAACGTCTCTGGACTCTTATTATCTTTGTTGGGACGGCCCAGTGGTTAGCACTACTGCCTCACAGTGCTAGGGACCTGGATTCAATTCCACCCTCAGGTGACTGTGTGGAGTTTGCACATTCTCCCTGTGCCTGTGCGGGTTTCTGCCGGGTGCTCCGGTTATTCCCACAGTCCAAAGGTGTGCAGGCTCAGTGAATTGGCTGTGCTAAATTGCCCATCATGTTCAGTGATGTGTAGGTTAGGGTAGTCAGCCATGGGAAGTGCAGGGTTACAGGGAAAGGGTAGGGGGATGGGTCTGGGCAGGATACTGTTCAGAGGGTCGGTGTGGACTTGTTGGGCCGAATGGCTTGTAGAGATGCTATGGTCTCATTTTTGAAGGCATCCCACTTTCTAGCCATCTATTTCCTGGCGAATATCCGTGCCCAATCAACTTCTGAAAGCTCTTCCCTAATACTGTCATAATTGGCCTTCCTCCAATTGAGAACTTTAACTTTTAGATCCACCTGTGGCGAGAGAAACAAAGTAAAGTTTCTCTTCAATCTTCTGGCTCAAGAGGCTGCCTAACCTGTTGTGTATTTGCAGCACTTTCTGCTTCAAACTTCCAACACCCACAGGGTTTTGTTACATTTTGGCAGCTTTTATTTGCATTTTTAAAGCTGCAGATCAAATTTCCCAAATGTCAAATAAAACCCAAATGAACTGCGGACGCTGTAAATTAGAAACAACAATTGAAGTTGCTGGAAAAACTCTGAGGAAGGGTCACCGGAACTGAAACGTTAACTCTGATTTTTCCTTCACAGATGCTGCCAGACCTGCTGAGCCTTTCCAGCAACTTCTGTTTCTGTTCCCAAGTGTCAAACTGAATTTCAGCCTCAGATATACTTACCGGAATCCCACTTGCATCAAACTTTTTGTGGATCCTGCAGTCTTTTATCAAACACTGGCGTGGGATCTTTTAAAATGGAACAAATAAAATATAAATACAAATTAAAACTGCCGGAAATCCCTGAAAGTTTATAAGAATCTGCAGCAGGAACGTTATGGAGTAATTTCATTTTCATCATTAAAAAAAATCTCCATTTTGCAATATTCTCTCTCCGGATAAATTTATAACTTAAAACTGGACAAGAATGGAACATGTAATCATGAGTTTCCAAAGCTATCATTCGCTCGTCGCCCTTTCACACGCACACTTCCTTCTCATTCTCTCCCTCTCCTCCTCCTCATTCTGTTTCTCATACCCTCCCTCTCCTC
>JAHRHZ010000021.1:12602877-12625872 GCA_024137785.1 Ginglymostoma cirratum
CCTCCTCATTCTGTTTCTCATTCTCTCCCTCTCCTCCTCCTCATTCTTTCTCTCATTCTTCCTCTCTCTCAGACTGTCTGCTCTCCCTCTCCTTCCCGTTCTCTTTCTCATTCTCTCCCTCTCTGCCCTCACTCTCAGCCTCTTTGCCTCACCCTATCGCTGTCTCTCCCCCCCAAACCCCCTCCTCTGTCCCCCCGCCCCCCATTCTGGGTCCAGTCAGTCGGAGTTTACTCGGAGCACCAAGGGTCTTCCCCGGGACATGAAGGGGGTGAAGCTGCTTCTGTTCCCCGGGGCTCGGTGCTGGGACCGACCCACACACCCCTCCCCGGATCCCGGTGCTGGGATCTCCCCCCACCCCCGGCGCTGGGATCTCCCCGCTCCCCCCCCCCCCCGGTTCCCGGCGCTGGGATCTTCCCCCTCCCGGTTCCCGGCGCTGGGATCTCCCCCCTCCCGGTTCCCGGCGCTGGGATCTCCCCCCTCCCGGTTCCCGGGAGAAGTTACGGCTCTGACCTGCTCCGGGCTCCGGCCGCTACTTTATTCCTTTCACTTCTCCCCGGCGGAAATGGGAAGGAAAAGGGGGCGGAGCCGGAGCAAGATCCGCTCCTGGAACAGGGACTCGATCCCATCAAAATCTGGTGAATAGGGCTCGATCCCATCAAACAACATTGACTGGGGTCGGTCTCATTAAGCACCAGCGCGCCTGCACCCGATCCTAACAGATCCCACTGACTGACCACTACCCCATCAAATCTCACCAGACACAGGAGTCAATCCCATCAAATCCCAGTGACTGGACCCGATCCCAGTAAAAAAACACTGTAACAGGACCCGATCCCAGTTAAATTCCCAGTACCAGGACCCGATTTCAGTAAAAATCCCAGTAAAAGGACCCGATTCCAGTTAAAGTTCCAGTAACAAGACCTGATCCCAGTTAAAAAAACAGTGACAGGACCTGATCCCAATAAAAATCCTAGCAACTGGAACGGATCCCAGTAAAAACAAATGTAACAGGACCTGATCCCAGTTAAAAAAAACTAGTAACAGAACCAGATCCCAGAAAAAATCTCAGTAATAGGACCTAATCCCAGTAAAAATCCCACCTATTGGATCTAACTCCAGTTCAAATCCCAGCACAAAGACACAATTGAAAAGAACTATCTCCACTGATTCTGCACACAGACCAACTGAGTTTCTCCAGCATTCCCTGTGCTTGTTTCGGTTAGCTGGCATCGCTTGTTTGGAAAATGCTGGAATCTATTTGTAAGGAAATCCTAACAAGCTACTTTGAAAGTCATTGCCTGGACAGACAGAGCCAACATGGTTTTACAAGAGAGGATCAGTTTAAAAATGATATTAAATTTTCCAAAGATATAATGAATAAGGTTGCTAAAGAGGAACCAGATTTCACATATTTGAATTTCCAAAAAGCAGAATAAGGGAGCATGGATTTTGGGGGTGGTGATGGTAGTATTACAGATTATTCAGGGATCTGAATTACTCTAGCAACATACAGGTCAGGAGTAGCACCAGGCACATTCCTGCCTACTGCATGACTGTCATTGAGGTGTGTTTGAAGGATTTACTAATCGATCGTCAGCCTGTTTGCCAAATTATGAACACATCTGCCTTGGACATCTAGTCCTGGAGTAGGATTTGAACCCCGAGCTTCTTATGAGGAAAGGTTGGACAGGCTGGGCTTGTAACCCAATCAGAAAGGATATGTGCAACAACCAAAGCTAGTTCACACCACACAAATGCCAGGCAATGACCATCTCCATCACCACTCACCATCCTGACTCGGAAATACGACTTGCAAGTGGTGGTGGTCCCTTGTATCTGCTACCCTTGCTCAAGGTGCAGTATGTTATCACAGAATCATAGAATCCCTACAGTGTGAAAACAGGCCATTCAGCCCAACAAGTTCACACCACCCCTCCGACGAGCACCCTGTCCTGACCCATTCCCCTTGTCTAACCCAAACATCCCTGGACACTACAGCCAATTTAGCACGGCCAATCCACCTAGCCTGCACATCTTTGGACTGTGGCAGGAAACCAGTGCACACGGTGGAAACCCACGCAGACATGGGGAGAATGTGCAAACTCCACACAGACAGTCACCCGAGGGTAGAATCGAACCCAAGTCTGGTGCTGTGAGGCAGCAGTGCCAGCCACTGAGCCACCGTGCCACCCAAAGCTGTCAGCTGCGCTCGAGCCAGATAGGACTTCTGGACAACATGTCTTCAGGATTACAGCTGGGACTTTTCCAGTCCCACAACCTTGGCAGTGTCCAGTGCCTGCAGTCCTTTCTTGATATCACGTGGAATGAAACAAATTGGCTACAAATTAGTATCTGTGATGCTGGGAACCTCTCAGGGAGGCCAGGGTGGATCACCCATTCAGGACTGCTGGCTGAAGATTGCTGTGAATGCTACTGGGGAATCTGTAATTCAAGATAAAATGATCAGGTTAATGCATGAACAAAATGAAGCACAGCCTGAATAGATTTACAAATATAGGAGCAGGAGTAGGCCACTTGGCTCCTTGAGCCTTCTCCACCATTCATTAATCTGAGTGCTTCACATTCTTGCCTACACCCTGATGCCTTTCACCTCCTGTTTATACATCCATTTTGTCTCACAAGGTATTCAAAGACTCTGCTTCCTTTGCCTTTTGAGGAAGAGGGTTTCCGAGACTCAGCACCCTCTCAGAGAAATAATGCTCCTCATTTCTGTCTTAGATAACCTTTTATGTTTTGTACTGACCTGTGGGGCTCCCCCTCCATCATTGAGGACAGAGCTGTTCACAAAGCTTTCTTCTCCCAGCAGTTGTGTAAATGTTTACCACAAGTCACAACTGGATGTGATTTGATCATTTGCTTTTGGGATCACAGCAGTCTCCAATGTGTTACACCTCCTATTTAGAATGCATACAACTGTGAGCTACCTCCTCATCAAGTCGATACCTCATTTTCAGGTACACCTGGTGCTGTTCCTGGCATGCTCTAGGGTTGGTCCTCTGCCATGATGGTAATGGTAGAGTGGGAATATGCCAAGCCTTGAGGTTAGAGACAGTGGTGCAATTCAATTCTGCAGCTTCCAATGGTCCACAATGCATCATGGATGCCCAGTTTTGAGCTTTTCTGTGTGATCTTAACCTATAGCACTCAGTAATGTGGTATCATCACAGAACAAAAGTGGGGTGGGGGGGTTGTCCTCAGTGTGAAGATGGGACTTGGTTTCTAAAAAACTGTGTAGTGGTCCTTCAATGTAAGAAAGTCACAAACAGATTCATGTACAGCAGGTGGGTGGGTGGAGACAAAATCAATGTGAAGCTATCACAAAAATGATTTACAGGAAAACAACGTCATATTGTCTCTGTCACCAATTTGGTTTTCAGATATTAATATTCAGTTAGGTACAGAAGGTCAGAGTACATTTTTCAGTCTGTCTGGCGGCCATCACCACCAAGCCTATTGCCCTACTTTCAGATAATAATTGGGGTGTGTCGGAAATCATTTATTGTTTTGGACTGGGTAAAGGATGTCAGGCTTCTTCCCCGAAAGAACACGCATGAATGGCATGGGTTTTGATAACAATCTGACAGCTTTGTGGTCAATTTAAATAATAGCAGATTTTTATTTCAAGTCATTTTATACTGAATTCAACATCTCAGACTGCCCTGGTGGGATTTCAACTTGCATTTTTGGTCATTATTCCAATTATATAACCTATACATACAGTACATTACCACATATAACCCATATATAAAGTACATTACCACACAACATACATATACAGTGCATTACCACATATAACCCATATATACAGTACATTATGATATGTCTCACATACATTTATACATTAATGTATATAACCCATACTCTACTGTACATTATTTAAGTTATCTGTTCACCAGACTTGGTCTGCAATTTTGGTGCTTCGGATGCAAATTGATGGCAAATTTCATCCACCATGAGAGGCGCTGATCTACAAGTCACAAAATAACTGCAGCATCAGTGTAAAGTGATGCCCCACTTCCTACAGCTGTCGTGCCAAATGCAGTCACACGGTTAATTAAATGTACAGCCACCATTTCTCCTTCATAAATACTGACCGAAAGTAGATCAATTCAAAGTTACATAATCAGTGTGAATTTCATACTCCAATGGTGAAGGAACAGGATTAAAATGCGAATGGAAAATGCTACAAATTCTCTGCAGAACAGACAGTACCTATGGAGAGAAAAACAGAGTTAATGTTTCAAGTTATGATCTTTCCAATGAACAGCAAAAGAAGAACAACTAGTACATGCATGTACCAAAGTTTTCAAATCTCACAAAACACTGTGCATTGATGAGCTGGAACATTAGATGTATAATGTCGTCACTGTACATTTACTGGTCCGAACATAAATTTAAATCCAAGTGTTTAAACAGCTAGTTCGTCACAGCAGCTATATTCACCGCAGTGATACACAGTAGAATGATCAAATATTAAATTTCAGAGAGATGTTTTTGCACAGAATATCTGGATAAATGTTTTTGTTCAACCTGTAGAGACCAAGAACTATGAGCCAGTCAATGTGACACCACTTTTGAGTAAACTTTTAGAATCTGTAATTCAAGATAAAATGATCAGGTTAATGCATGAACAAAATGAAGCACGGCCTGAATAGATTTACAAATATAGGAGCAGGAGTAGGCCACTTGGCTCCTTGAGCCTCCGCCACCATTCATTAATCTGAGTGCTTCACATTCTTGCCTACACCCTGATGCCTTTCACCTCCTGTTTACATATCCATTCTGTTTTACAAGATATTCGAAGACTCTGCTTCCTTTGCCTTTTGAGGAAGAGGGTTTCCGAGACTCATCACCCTCTCAGGAAATAATTCTCCTCATCTGTCTGAGATAATCTTTTATTTTTAACCTGTGATCCCTAGTTCTAGATTCTCTCACAAGAAGAAACATTCTTTCCACAGCCACCTGTCAAAACCCTTTTATGGATCTTATTCTTATTACTTTTCTGAACTCCAGCAGATACAAACCTAGTCTGTCAAACATTTCCTCTTAAGACAACTTTCCCATTCCATTTACTGTAGATGCTGGAATCTGAACTGAAAACAAAAAATGCTGGTGACCACAGCAGATCAGGCAGCATCCATGGAAAAAAAGCAAGCTAATGTTTTGAGTCTAGATGACTCTTTATCAGATCTCAGAACTCTGCAATCCTGCTGTTTAAATAATATGCATATTTGTCAAAAGCAAGACACTCCCAGAAAATGCAACGTAAATTTTGAAAGAGCTGGTGCAATGGGTAAAGGACATTTAGTAGACATAATGTATGTGTACTGTTAGAAAGCGGCTCACAAGAAATCTCAGGTAAATGATATAAAAGAGAAGAGGCCAAGTATGCCTGCTTAACAACTTTGTGTGTTGTAAACTACAGTTCAAAGAGTTGCAGTGAAAACAAATTTTAAAGAGCTGACTTCTGAGTTGGTAAACACAAGATATTACAACCTTTGAGCTTCCTGCCCAGATTGTTTGTGACAGAGGGGTGAGGGTCTATGAAAATGCTCCAATTCACTGAAACATGCAACAACAAACAAGGCTGTATGATGCTGGCAGGAAGTGTATTCCTGCTTGAAAGAAGCTAGTTACAAAGATAAATAGAACACAAAATGTAACCAGCAGGCCCATGCTGGCCTTAATGTTTTGAATAGGTTAGCAAATCATAAAGATTCGCACAGTCAGTGATTCGTTTTGGTTTTACATTCAGCGGTGAAAATTAGATGAAAATGGATCTGAGAGGCCTTTGTCAATATTAGTTGACAAAAAGTGTCATGAGGTTTCTCTCCTCAGTCCTGTTTCCATACTCCAGCCTGTTTTTGCCATGCTAGACCACTTCTCTGGTGTTGTCACATGGAAAGTTTGGCCATGTTGCAAGGTTTGTCATCAGAGACCAATGACTTTTCAAAATAACTCTTTTCTAATATCATACTAGCTGTGTATATTTAGATTCAGCTCCATGTCTAGGCTAAAATAAAATAAAGAACTGCAGATGCTGGAAATCTGAAACAAAAACAGAAATTGGTGGGGAAACTCAGTAGATTAGAGAGTGTCTATGGGGAGATCGCTAATGAAAGGTCACTGGACTTGAAATGTTAACTCTGCTCTTCCCCAACAGATGCTGCCAGACCTGCTGAGCTACACCAGCAATTTCTGTTTTTGTTTCATGTCTAGACTGCTGGTTGTCTCTCCATAGTCTCTTAAGCATCATGTGATCATTGACACAGCTTTCTATGCACATGCTCAAGAGGTAAACGTTTAACCTACATCGCTTTGCTCTCAGTGCGGTCTTACAAACAAGGGCAGTCAGTATATGGCCCCAGCCCACAGACTGGGATTCTCAAGTGCAGGAGTTTGCACAGACAATGAGGCAACAATCTCAGCCATAACCAGCAGTGAAATAAAAGGGAGCTCTGGACTGATAACACTTGAAGTAGGGACAGTGAGATGCAGGCAGGCGAAGCTGGGTTGACGACAATAGCCGGGGAGTAACAGAGCAGAGGTAGGAAGTATCAAGAGTTACAGTTGGCTTACAGGGTCAAGTAGTTGCAAAAAGACTTTGGAGTTACATATTGTGTGTTTTAATGCAATGAAACTTTCCAAGGTGCTTCACTGGACTGTAAAATAAAACAGAATACGACACAATGCTGCATGAGGAGATACTGGATCCAATAACCAATGAGTGCTTTGTCCAGAGTGGTCTCCCTATTACAGGAAGGATATTATTAAGCTGGAGAGGGTTCAGAAGAGATATACAAAGATGTTTCTGGGAATAGAGGGCTTGAGCTATAAGGAGAGGCTGGTTTATCTGGAATTTTTTTCACTGAGCATAGGAGGTTGAGAAGTGACTCTTAGAGGGGTTTATAAAATCATGAGGGATATAGATAAGGTGAACGGCAGGTGCCTTTTCCCCAGGGTAGGCTATTTAGAGGGGGATTTTTTTAAGGGGAGAGGAGAAAGATTTAAAAAAGATGAGGGACAATTGTTTTTACACAGCATGGTTCGTGTGTGGAATGAACTTCCAGAAGGAGTGGCAGATGCAGGTACAGCTACAAGATTTGAAAGCCATTTGGTTAAGTAAATGAACGAGAAATGTTTGGAGGGATATGGGCCAACTGCAGACAAGTGGAACGTCTTTAGTTTGGGATTATGGTTGGCATGGACGAGTTGGACCAAAGGGTCTGTTTCCGTGCTGTGTGATTCTATGACTCTATGACCAAGCACTTATCAAAGAGGTAAGTTTTAAGAAGTATGGTAAAGGACTGAAGAAAGTTGGAGAGGCAGAGAGTGGTAGAGAGGCCAGGATTAGAGGAGATTACAGAATTTGGGAGAGGGGTGACCACATCAGGAGGGTAGTTACCACTGAGGTAACTGTGAACAGGCCTGGTTCCTCTGTTGAAAATTCAAATGTTTTGGTTTAGGATCCGAAAAGCCTCCAGATGCCAGAATCCTGAAATGAAAAAGAGAATTCCAGAGAAACATCACAGTTTATTCTCACGAACTTCAACCCCTGAAACGTGAACTTTAATCTCTCCCTTACTCTGACTGATCTATCGAGCTCTTCCATCTTTTGAGAGAGCTTTACTTTTCCTTGGGTTTCATTGCAAAATATGGAAGTGGTAAAATAATGAGCTTGACATTAATTCAAGAATTCACAATTTCTCATTGGAGGGAATTGCTGCAACTTTCAGATGTTTCAATGTGGGGCCTTTAGTTATGTACAGTCTGGTATTTACTGCAATGACCAACTGCAATGTTCAACCATCATATACAGAAAGTGTACTTGGCTATACGTTCAAACTGCCTTGTTCAAATCACATACGGTACAGTACATATTATGGATAACACCATATCCCTGAGTTTTGGGCACTGGAAGTTGAGAGTTGGACATTGCTGGGCACTGAGTGGTGGGCACTAACTGACTGTCCTATTATAATGCCAATGATATCACCACATTTCATTTAAAAAAGGATTAAGAAGTGGAGAAGGCTATTTGGCCCTTCAAATGTGCTCCAACGTTGAGTAAGATTGTGACTCCTTGAAAGACCAATACGGTTAGTTTCTTTTTCTTCTTATTTCTCCACTGACTTGCTGTACATGTGGCTATTATCAAACAGCTACCCAGGAACTCTCAACTATGTCATCCTAAACATCCTATCAGTGGGAACATCCATTGTGGTCAGGAATCAGTCATTAGGGCAGACTGATTGAGCTTTTGAACAAAGATCAGTTACTAAGATGGCTTTGCTCTGTCGAGGGTAAAACATGGGATGAGCAACATGATCTATAGAACAGGGAATATAGGAACTCGACATAGGAGCAGGAGGAGACCTTTTGAGCCTGCTGCACCATTCAGTTAAGGTCAAGGCTAATCTGGTTGTGGCCCCAACTCCTCTTTCCCATCTGACCCCTTTCACAGTAATTCTCCCCTCTCTTGCCTATGAGAAATCTGCCTTGAATGAATTCAATGGCCTAACCTCCAACAGTCTCTGGGGAACAGAATTTCCTACCTCTACATTCCATTCCCGTTGTAGTAAATATCAATCATTTATTTGTATGCCTAATCACTTGCTGCAGTTGCATATTAACATGTACAGCTTCATGTAGCAGGACACCCACATCCTTCTATATCACCAAGTCTTGCAATCTTTGTATCCATTTATATACTATACTGCTTTTCTATTCTTCCTGCTAAGGTGGACAACTTCACATTTTCCCAGGTAATACTCCATCTGCCAAATTTCTGCCTACTCACAAAGCCTGTTCATTAACCCTCCCATATTTCACCCCCGACACCCCATGTTTAAATTCCCCCCAGAGCCTTCTCACAATGCAGGGCTGGCAACTGTAGTGATGAATCATTTCAAATCATTTGCAATTCCTCAGAGGATCCTTCCACTCTGCAGTGTCCAAGCTGTCTCTCACCTACCTCAGCGGCACCCACCTCTGCCAGTAGGGTTGCCAGTGCAGTGTACAGCCGCCCTGCCATCTTTCATCAGGCGATCTGTCTCCTAATCAGTATCCTAATTGCTCACCTTCACTAATATCGCCTCAGACGATACCAAAGTTGGCACTGGTTTTGGCCAACCTCTGAAAGTTGTTACCGATGGGAGGAACTCTCTCTGAATTTCTTTAAAGCAGTCTGTGATTCAAAATATCCCTAGCCAGCAATGCAACCTACATCTTCCAAGTACTGTTCGACCCTAAAAGTCGCCCACAAACCTGCCTGAACCATAGATGATCAACATCACTATCCTCGCCTCAAAGAGCAAAAAGATAATGTAGCAATCCAAAGCACAGTACTGAAGTATCCAACACTGATTACAATTAAGAGATAACAAGGTGTAGGGCTGGATGAACACAACAGGCCAAGCAGCATCAGAGGAGCAGGAAAGCTGACGTTTTGGGCCTGGACCCTTCTTCAGAAATGGGGGAGGGGAAGGGGATTCTAAAATAAATAGGGAGAAAGGGGGAGGTGGACAGAAGATGGATAGAGGAGAAGATAGGTGGAGAGGAGACAGACAGGTCAAAGAGGCAGGGATGGAGCCAGTAAAGGTGAGTGTAGGTGGGGAGGTAGGGAGGAGATAGGTCAGTCCAGGGAGGACGGACAGGTCAAGGGGGCAGGATGAGCTGCAGGAACAGCACCTCATATTCTGCTTAGGAACCCTGCAGCCCAATGGTATCAATGTGGACTTCACAAGCTACAAAATCTCCCCTCTCCCTACCGCATCCCAAAACCAGCCCAGCTTGTCGCCACCTCTCTACCCTGCCCTTCCTCCCACCTATCCCCTCCTCCCACCTCAAGCCCCACCCCCATCTCCTACCTACTAACCTCATCCCGCCCCCTTGACCTGTCCGTCCTCCCTGGACTGACCTATCTCCTCCCTACCTCCCCACCTACACTCACCTTTACTGGCTCCATCCCCACCTCTTTGACCTGTCTGTCTCCTCTCCACCTATCCTCTCCTCTATCCATCATCTATCCGCCTCCCCCTCTCTCCCTATTTATTTCAGAACCCCCTTCCCCTCCCCAATTTCTGAAGAAGGGTCTAGGCCCGAAACGCCAGCCTTCTTGCTCCTCTGAGGCTGCTTGGCCTGCTGTGTTCACCCAGCTCTACACCTTGTTATCTCAGATTCTCCAGCATCTGCAGTTCCTACTATCTCTGATTACAATTAATTTCATTCTATTCAGCAGTAAAGCACAAAGGAGTTTTATTTCAGTAAAGCAAACAATCCTTTGCCCATTTTCACAACCAAGCTGACATTTGCAAGGTTGCATTTTATCTGATCGAAACATTGAAGATTACTAGAGGGCTTCACAGGACAAATTAGTTTCCCCTTGTGACAGAGTACAGGGCCAAAGGGAATGATTTCAGAGTAAGAGATCACCCATTTAAGACAGAAATGAGGAAGAATTTCTTCTCTCAAAGGGTGGTAAATCTGTGGAATTCTTTACCCCTGAGGGCTGTTGAATCTGTGTCATTACACATATGCAAGTCTGGGATAGATAAATTTTTAATCAGTGAGGGAATCAAGGATTACAGGGATAAAGCAGGAAAATGGAGTTAAGGATAATCAAATCAGTCATGGTCTTATTGAGTGGTGGAGTAGGATTAATGGGCTGAATGGCCCTCTTCTGCTTATGGACGTACAGTGTTTTCCAGAAGAACACAAAATTGAGAAGATAATACATTATATTGTGATGTGGGTTTATGATTTATTATCATTTGTGAATTTAGCTTTTATAGCAAAGGTAAATAGTTTTGGAAACAAAAACAGAAATTGCTGGAAAAACTCAGCAGGTCTGACAGCACCTGTGGAGGGAAAGCAGAGTTAACATTTTGGGTCCAGTCACTCTGTTTTAGCAAACATCTTGTCAAACGCCAGGAACAACGGTGAAATTAATGACGGTGGACAAGAAAAAGGATTGGAACAGAAATTCTGTCAGAGAGAAGACCAGAACTTCTTCAAAGTGGGCATGCCTGGAAGAGATGTGGCAGTGAGGTAAACACTAAATAAAAAGTGAAAGAACTGGAAATCAGGTGCTGGAAATTGGAAACAAAAACAGAAATTGCTGGTAAAGCTCAGCAGGTCTGGCAGCATCGGTGGAGAGCAATCAGAGTTAACGTTTCAGGTCCAGTGACCTTGTGCGTGTGCGCGTGTGTGTAAATAGTTTTGGTTTCAGTTCTGTGAATGTGACTTTTTTTAAAAGGAGGTCAGAAAGTCATTTTTAAACAGGAAATTAAAATGTAACTTTCAAGAAGTATTGGGCTTAAGTTGAGTAACCAGCAAGTTATCGGCAGAGCAAATAGATGAAACTTTTATGACTACAGAAAGGCAGGTGGTTATAGGCTAGATAACAAGGTGTGGGGCTGGACGAACACAGCAGGCCAAGCAGCATCATAGGAGCAGGAAAGCTTGACGTTTCGGGCCTAGAGATGAAGGGTCTAGATGAAGGTTTTCTGATGAAGGGTCTAGGCCCGAAAAGTCAAGTTTTCCTGCTCCTATGATGCTGCTTGGCCTGCTGTGTTCATCCAGCCCCACACCTTGTTATCTCGGATTCTCCAGCATCTGCAGTACCTTTTATCTCTGGTTATAGGCTAGAATCAGATTTCAGTTCAGAAGATTAGCTTCATATCGGCAGAAGAGAATGTTCATTTGTGAAGTCTCCAAGCTGTGGGAGTTTATACAAATGTTTCAAGCTGTCCGAGTTGTAAAGAGTTCAGGCCATCAGAAAGAGTCAATTGAGTAAGAAATCTTAAAGTGATGGCAGATGTGCAACTTCATTGGAACTGTGTGACTGTAAAGGGGAAGAGGGATGTTTAGGTAATGGTCTTTCTAAATTGTCATATATATTTATAGTTTAATTTTGCTTTCATGTAATAAACATTTTGCGTTAAAAGTATATTGACAGCCTCAAGTGAACATGTTCAGCGATTAACCAAAATTGTAACCACAAACTTCAACGCACATAGTTTGTGAAAGCAGCGTCACAGGTAGACAGGGTGGTGAAGAATGCGTTTAGCATGCTGGCCTTCATCAGTCAAGGCACTGAGTAAAGGAGTTGGGACGTTATGTTACAGTTGTGTAAGTCATTGGTGAGGCTGCACTTGGAGTATTGTGTACAGTTTTGGTCACCTGAGACAGAAAAGACATAGTTAAACTGAAAAGTGTGCAAGGAAGATTTACGAGAATGTTGCCAGGACTAGTAGGCCTGAATTATATGGAGAGGTTGGCCAGGATAGGATTTTATTCCTTGGAACGTAGGAGAATGAGAGGTGACCATATTGAGGTGTATAACATCAAGAGGGGCATAGACAGGATGAATGCATATAGCCTTTTTCCCAGGGATGGGGAATTGAAAACTAGAGGGTATAGGTTTAAGGTGAGAGGGGAAAGATTTAGGAAGGACCTGAGGGGCAACTTCTTCACGTAGAGAATGGTGCGTATATGGAATAGGCTGCCGGAGAAAGTGGTTGAGGCAGGTACAAGAGTAGCATTTAAAAAACATCTGGACAGTACATGGATGAGAAGGGTTTAGAGGGATATGGACTAAATGTGGCAATTGGAACCAGCTGAGTGGGCACATGGTCAGCATGGACCAGTTTGGGCTGAAGGGCCTGTTTCTGTGCTGTATTACTCTATGACTCTATTCAAGAATAAAATTTATGATCCATCAAGCCAGGTTTCACTGAGCTCTGACTTGAACAATATGACCAACAGCTGGGATCAGTACATGATAACTAACTAAAAAATTTAAATATTTGAAATGGAACTTAATGTGAAGACGCATTCCTTTTTAAAATCATTTATAGTACAGTTCAGCATTTCACATTACTATTCCTCACAAGCAAATCTTTGCTTAATTTAGTTATAGTTTAACACATGTTCTCAGGAATAGGCATCTCTTGAAAGGTGTGACATTGTTGCATGTTTAATTAGATCAGTGGGTGCAACAGATTGAGGGATAAATATATATGTAGCAGTTCTGTAATTATTGAGCATAAATCAGTTCTTATAGTGCAGTGGTAGTGTCTCTACCTCTGAGCCAGGAGATCTCAGTTTAAGCCCCCCTGTACCAGCAGCGCGTCACAACATCTCTGAACAGTTTGATTAATAATATCTAAATCAGTAGTTGTTAACGTATACCTTGATTCAGGAAGAGGTAACTGACTCCACCTCCTGGTTAAATGTCCTTACTGCAATTATACAGAACTTTTAGGAAGGTCATATTTCGGTGTACAGTGTGACGAGGAAGAATTTCTTCACCCAGGAGGGGCTGATTCGATGAAATTCTGTGCCCCAGAGACCTGTGGAAGCTCCGAAGAAATTCCTCCTCATCTCAATCCTAAAAGGCCTGTCCATTATCCTGAGACTGTGACCTTGCATTATTGACTTCCCAGGCAAGGAAAACATTTTCTCAACATCTATTCTCAAGAAGACCCTTAATATTTCAATGAGATCACCTCTCATTCTTCTAAACTCTAGCAAATGTATGCCTTCTCTATTCATAGGACAATCAGCCTGGTGAATCTTCATTGCAATCCCTTGAGGTTAAGGTATGTCGAAGTCAGAGGTTGACAGATTTTTGGACTCTAATCAAGGGGATAGCGTGGGAAGGCTGAGTTGAGTCAGCAGATCAGCAATTACCCCTTTGAATGATGCAGCAGGCTCAAAGAACCAAACAGACTAGACTAGCAACAATTTCTTAAATTCTGAATAACTGACATTTAAAACATCAGTGAGACAATCGTGTGAGTGAGTGAGTTCACATAGTGATTGAGGCAGTTAGTACAGAAGAATTAATCAGCAATTGCTCGAACCAGTGTTACAGGAATTGACCTGAATCCCCTATTGTCAACATCCTGGGAATTATCTTTGACCAAAAAATCAACTGGACTTGCCACATAAACACCGTGGCTACAACAGAAGACCAGAAGACTGCAACACGAGCTGTGAGGAGCAGGCCCGAGACTTAATCCCCTGGTCCAGGCTAGCAGGCTGAGCTGAGGCTCCAGGTCAGCGGCTAGGCCCCAGCGCTTGATGGGGGTAGCTGCAACAAGTTTGGTCCCAGCACAGGATCCAGCGGCACTGGCTGGAGCTGCATCAGCGATGTTGGCCCAGTGTGAGCACACGGTGGTGATGGGTTAGTGGAGGCGAGTTGGCGAGGAGAGTGACAACTCTTTGTCCCAGCGGAGGCAGTGGCGAAACACACAGTTTCTGCAGCGTAGTCGGTTTAGCAGCATAGAGTCGAGGCATCAGGGTGGAGGAGCCTGGATCCAGGCCCATGGCTGAGCTGGAAGCAGGAGATGAAAAGACCACCTCACCTTATTGAGATGAGACTATAAGATGAACTTTATTGTTTTATTTTTCCAGCTTTATATTCTGTTCTTTGGTTTATTTTCTGTGTTTTAAGATGGTGCTGGAGAGTGGCAACGCTGAACAACACTTTTCACTGTATTTGCAATAAATACACATGACAATAAATTAAAATCAAACAAATAAGTAACTCACCTCCTGATTCCCCAAAGCCTGTCCACCATCTACAAGGCACAAGTCAGCAGCGTGATGGAATACTCCCCACTTGCCTGGATGAGTACAGCTCCAACAACACTCAGGAAGCTTGACACCATCCAGGACAAAGCAGCCCATTTAATTGGCACTGCATTCACAAGCATCCACTCCCTCCACCTCTGATGCTTAGTAGTTGCAGTAAGTACCATTGGCAAAATGCACAACAGATGATCACCATGGATCCTTAGACAGCAAACCCTCTTCCAAACCCTCAACCACCTCCAACTAGAAAGACGAGGGCAACAGATACATGGGAACACCACCAGCTGCAAGTTTCCTCCAAGTCACTTGCCATCTTGAACTGGAAATATATCTCTGTTCATTCATTGTGTCAAAATTCTGGAATTCCGTTCCTAAGGGCATTATGGGCCTACTATGGACTGCAGCGGTTCAGAGAAGGCAGCACACCACCATCTTCTCAAGGGAAATTAGGGATGGGCAATTAATGTTGACCCAGTGAGTGACACCTACATCCTATGAGTGAATTTAGAAAACATCAGTCCAGAGATCAGAATAAAAGCAATTTCAATATGTGAAATTAACTCTTTATACACATTCTCTTTCACGTTTGTACCAAAATCAGTAAGTGGGCATACAGGTTCCATCTGATACAGTTTAAGATGGTACTACAGATCCTTTGCAAGACTGGATCTCAGGTTAAATCTTAACCAAAACCATCAGGCAATGTCTTCATTAAAGCGAAGGTTTAGTCATGGGTACAGCAGCATGCAAGGCCAGAAAAGCAGGTTGGTTTACAAATGATTTATAAATTATATTGTCTCAGCATTCTTGAACATAGATATAATGCTTCAATAATTTTTAACTCAGTCTAAAGGAACTCTGCAGCAATTAATATACTGTCAAAGTGAAGGAGCTCAGTTGTCAGCACTGGTCCATTATTGTTCTTCTGTACAAACAGCAAATGAAGCATAATTCCCCAAATCTGTAAAATCAGAGCAGAAGCACAAATCTTATATATCAATGCAATGTGTACTTGCAAAATAGAAATCCTTTACTATAGAAAGCTAAACACGGTCCTGATAAATAGAGCGCGGAGGGAGTTGGAACCCAGAATGTGGAATTCGCTACTGCAGCATAAGTTTGAGGTGAGTAGCATCGATGCAGATAAAGGGATACCACAGAACCACACAGAGTGGAAAGAAATGGGGGGATAGATGAATGTAGTGAGGTTAGAGTAGGGTGAGAGGCTGCAGTGATGGTGCAGCACAAACAGCACCTACACCAGAATAGGGTATGTTTGTGACAAGGCGGTGATTGTCACTGGACTGTAAGACACATGCCAGGTTAATACACTGGGGATGCTGGCTCATATAAACTGTGGCAGCTGGTGGAATTTGAATTCAATGAATTAATCTGGAATTGAAAGCTCATCTCAGCAATGGCGACCACAAAGCTATCATCGATTTTTGTAAAAACCCATCTGGTTCATTAATGGCCAATAGAGAAGAAGTGAACATGGTCTAGCCTCCATGCAGCTCCTGGCCCACAAGAACATGGTCTTAATTATCCTTAGTTCAATGGCAGTTATGGAAGGCTAACAAACTCAAGCAATGCCCATGTAAAGATCAAAGATTGATGTGGAGGCACTGGTGTTGGACTGGGATAGACAAGGTCAGGAGTCACACAATACCAGGTTATAGTCCAACAGGTTTATTCGAAATCACAAGCTTTCATAGCACTGCTCCTTTGTCACGAGATGAGGGAGCAGAGCTCTGAAAGCTTGTGATTTCAAATAAACCTGTTGGACTATAACCTGGTGTTGTTTGACTTCAGATCAAAGAGTGGCCTAGTTCTGTAATGGTAACTCAATGAAATTCTGGATCAACAGTAAAGCAATCCCGCTCTCTGCAAGGGGTCTGCTGGGTCAACAATGTGACTGAAAGAAGTTCAATTCTCAGTCTCAAAATCAGTACAAATACGCATGTTCCATCTTTGAGCACTTGGGCCTCCTGAAACACTGACAACCAATTACATACTCCAGCCTGCTCAATGATGTAAATTAAAAATTAAAGTGGCACAAAGCAATTCACATAAATTTCACTTATTTTTGTTGTTTTATTTTATTCATTCACGGGATGAGGGTGTCACTAACTCGGCAGCATTTATTGCCCATCACTAATCGCCCAGAGGGCAGTTAAGAGTCAGCCACATTGCTGTGGGTCTGGAGTCAATTGTAGGCCAGACCGGGTAAGGATGGCAGTTTCCTTCCCTAAAGGACATCAGTGAATCAGATGGGTTTTTCCCGACAATCGACAATGGATTCATGGTCACCAACAGACTCTTAATTCCAGATATTTATTGAATTCAAATTCCACCATCTGCTGTGGCAGGATTCAAACCTGGGTCCCCAGAATATTAACTGGGTCTCTGAATTAACTGTCCAGCGATAAAACCACTAGGCCATTGCTTCCCCTAACTTATTTTTGTTGAATGACAGTGCAGTGCTCCCTCAGTACCAATCCTCTGACAATGCAGCACTCCCTCAGCACTGATCCAGTAACAGAGCACACTTGCTCAGTATTGACCCTCTGACTGTGTGGCACTCCCTCAGTACTGACCCTCCAATGGTGGGCCACTCCCTCAGTTCTGACCCTCCAACAATGTGGTGCTCCCTCAATACTGACCCTCTGACAGTACAGCACTCCCTCAGTACTGACCCTCTGATAGTGCAGCGCTCCCTCAGTACTGATCCTCCGACAGTGCGGCGCTCCCTCAGTACTGACCCTCCAGCAGTGTGGTGCTCCCTCAGTGTTGACCCTCTGACATCACCCTGAGACTGTGTTTTAGGCAATAATCATAAATTATAAAGCACAGAAGGTGACCACTTGGTCCATCCTGGCTGTGTTGGCTTTTTGGGAAAACTTCCTGCTTCTTCCCAGTGCTTCATTATCACTTCATGCTGCAAGAGCCATGATTTGTCACTTTCCAGAGAGAATGGAGTGCCAGTTACTAGTTACTGTGGAGAGGATTATAGTGAACTCACCGGTATGATGAGGATCCTCTTCAGAAACCTCTCCAAGACTTGAAGCATGTGATGGAAAAGTAGAATTATACAGTGAGTAATGACACAACTTTTCTGTTAAAACAGAAAACAGGAAATGTTTGTTAGGCACTGGTGGGCTTCCTTGATGGTTGGCTGTATTTTTGGGCCATCACTGAATAACATGCATAGTCCAAGCTGCCATACGGACTTTGCATACTGTTAAATAAGCAGGTCATGCATTGACATATATCCAGCATTAATCAGTGGTAGAGCCATCTCTCCCTGTCTCCATATCTCCCCCTCACTTCATCTCTCCCCCTCCACATCTTCCCTCTCCTACATAATTTCCATTCATCATGTCCCCTCCCCACTTTCCCTCTTCAGATCACCCATCCCCTTATCTCTTCCTGTATCTTCTCCTGCCCGAAGGCTCACCATCTCCTCCCCTCAGCCTGTGTTCATTTCCCATCCCCCACACCTTTTCCCTGACCTCATGCCCCTCATTCATGTTACACTTCCTCTCATCTTCCCACCCGTCATCTTCCCCTTGCCCTCAGTGAGCCCCTCGTCTCTCCTCCCTCCCCCATCTTTCCCCCTCCCTCCCCATCCTGGTCTCCTGCTTGTACTGTTCCCTCCCCACCTTTCACATTGCTTGTGAAGCCTTCCCTTGGTCTCCCCTCGCCTCACATAGTCATTTCCCCTGGAAGACAACTCCAGCCCGGGCAGCACCCTGGCAAATCACTTGTGCACCCTCTCTCATGCAATCACATCCCTCCTGTAATGCAGTGATCAAAACATTTACACAGAAAGTGGTTCATGTGGGGAATGAATTGCCAGAGGAAGTGGAGGATGCGGGTACGTTACTATGTTTAAAAGACATTTGGATATGCTCATGAATAGGAATGGTTTGGAGGGATACAGGCCAAGTGCAGGCAGGTGGGACTAGTTTAGTTTGGGATTATAGTGGGCGTGGACTGGTTGGACCGAAAACTCTATTTCCATGACTCTATAACTGTACTCCAGTTGTGGCCATTTTTAAACATTGCCACCATAACTTCCTTGCTCTAAAGGAGGTCAAAACGAGAGAAATACCGGGGGTTGGGGGGGGTATCATTTAACATTTGTTTATCTCTATATCGTGGGAGGGATTCACTTAGTTCTCGTGGTGACCTGTTCAAAGAATAGAAAACATCAACTTCAAGTTGGCCGCCAAAATCAAACATTCGCAACTCAATAGCAACAATGTGGAATAACAAGGTGTAGAGCTGGATGAACACATCAGGGCAAGCAGCAGCACAGGAGCAGGAAAGCTGATGTTCCAGGCCTAGAACCCTCCTTTCTGAAGAAGGGTCTAGGCCCGAAACGTCAGCTTTCCTGCTTCTCTGACGCTGCTTGGCCTGCTGTGTTCATCCAGCTCTACACCTTGTTACCTCAGATTCTCCAGCATCTGCAGATCCTACAATCTCTCAGCAACAATGTGGGGACAGGAGGTTCAGGGTCAGAGAAGCTGTGAAGAGGGGATTGAGAGCAACTTTGGTTCATAGCAAGCAAACAACCACAGGCTAGTGACTGGCCAATCAGGTCTGAGAATACGCTTCCTCTTCCTGTTCTCTGATGAGCGCACAGATGAAACAAGCTGTCATGACCGCCCCAATCAGCTGCAAGGCAAAGGACCACAGCTTTAGAAATCAACCACTTAGCAACCTCGGTATTTATAGTTTGTAGTTGAAAAACGCAACCCAACACATTAAATAACACACCAGGTAAATGTCCTACGCTGAAACCTGCCTGAAGGGCACCAGCTCAGGTGTATCTGCAATCTAAAATTACCATACTGGGCCAATTATCCGTGCCATCGCCCGAGTGATGAACATACGTGATTGATCGATGCACTTTGGTAGTTCAGTTGGTGCATTGTTGGGTTAGCTACTCTGTATCCGTTTCAGTGCAGCCCTCGAAATGCAGCGAGGCTCAAACACTGAATGTCATAGATTGATTCTGGCACCAAAACAGGCCGTCACAGGGATATCAGGCTGGGTTTGCAATGTGGACACGCACCCATCGTGGGGGTAAAAAAAGATTAGCCTGATATTCCTGCACATGCCCAAACAGACCAGGCGTTGGCGATAATACTCGAATATAGTGGAATGGAAAGCCCAGTACCTCCTCCCACCACCACCACTAACCCCACCTCAATGCACTAATGCAGAAAGAAAGGAAAATATTGCCAGTACCATTCCAAGAAAGGCGATGGGACTCACCTGAAGACAAGCTACACCAATACCAACTGCTCCAATCAGCAGAGTGTTTTCTGCCAGGGTCTGTTCCAACATGGTGAAGCATCCACCCTGCAAACAATACATTCAACATCAAATATACTCACTTGCTTCGGTTCACACGAGCTTTTGCTGGTAAGAAGAGGTTTGGTTTTACTCCCAGAATTTGTTCAAGGCTCTCACATGGAAATGTCAAAGACAAAAGGAGTAGGTTACCTTGAGAACATGGTGGCACCTCGCTGTAGGACACAGACAGTAAGTTCAGGGAAAGTGCAACCCAGAAGATATCAGCAACGGGGGATTAGAGTTCTGTGCAGCTTGGGTTTCTTTCATTGAGTACAGAAGTTTAAGGCCAGATATAAAGGACAGACAGTTAATGGTTGAGTAGGAGGTCACGATCTCAGGAAAACCACATTAAGGGAGAGATTAGACGGAAATTTATATCAAATCAGTGATTTCCCATGAAGTGGTGCTTGATGTGATTTGAACATTCACAAATGAAATGAATAGTTGCTGATTGAAGAATTCAGAATGAAAGGAACATGAGGCTGGGTAAAACCAGCCTTTAGGAGGGGCATATGTCCAGAGGTGGGAAGGAAAAACTTTCATGACATTATAATTAGAAGTTTCATAAAATGACCATTAATTGTCAGTTTAAAATTAAAGTAATCCAAATTAGCAAAGACAAAGCATTCATTTACACTGAGCTATTTCCTGTCTCATGTATTATCAAGTGGTTAAGAGTGTGGACCTGCATTTCAAATCACTCTTTTCCACTGCATTCAGGGAAGGTTACTTTTTATTTAACTCATTTTTCTAAACAACCTGCCCAGTGATGTTATTACACACCTGTGGAGCAGGTGGGACGTGAACTCAGGCCTCCTGGTCCAGGGGTACGGATGCTACCACTGCACCACAAGAGGGCCCCTCAGGGATGGTTATTGTTGGTCAGTACCAATTGGTTGAGCATGCGATAGTCTAGTAAATATGAACATACAAATCAAGAGCAGGAGTGGGCCATTCAGCCCCTCAAGATTTGCTCTGCCATTCAATAAAGATCATGACTGATCCAATTGAGGCCCCATCAAGAATCTATCTACTTACATCAGAATTATCTCTGGCTTAAAAACATTCAATGATTCGGCCTCTACTATTGTTTGCGGAAGTCCATTGCAAAGACTCAAGAGAAAAAGCAAATTCTCTTCATCTCCATCTTAAGGTCAGAAATCACATGACACCAGGTTATAGTCCAACATGTTTATTTGAAAACACAAGCTTTCGGAGCCTTGCTCCTTCTTCAGGTGTCAGTGGGAGAGGTGGGATCAGACACAGAATTTATAAGTAAAAGATCAAAGGGTCACACAGCTGATGAGGATGTATTAAACAAATTTAAGATGTTGTTAAATCTTTAATCAGTTAGAAGGTTTTAATTGATTATGTATATGTAAACCCCCAAATTCCTTTCAAAGTCACTGTCCCGAGAGAACTAAAGGTTTTATCAGTGTAAGGAAGAGGTGACATTTTAGGTCAGACTAAATGCATGTTTGGTGTGAGGCCTTGTTTAGAATCTGTTTGTGTTTTGGTTCGGAGTCAGACTGGTTTTGCTTCTAAAGTCGGAATTTATAAAACACCACATTGACCAACCGTCTATAAATTGTGTGCTTTTTGAACAAAATAGAATGTATTTGCAAATACAAATTCACCCCATAGATTTACATGTGTGTGTGTTTGTGTATGTGTGTGACAGAGAGGAGGGGAGAGTGTGTGTGTGTGTATGTAAGGGCGGGGGGAGAGAGGGAGGGAGTGTGTGTGTGGGGAGAGAGAGAGAGTGAGCTTGCATGTGTGCGTGTGAGAGAGAGAAAGAAACAGAGTGTGCATGTGAGGGAAAGAGAGTGTGTGTGTGAGGGAGAGAGAGATTATGTGTGTGTGAGGAAATGAGAAAGAATGTATGTGCGCGCGTGTGTGTGTGTGTGAGAGAGACAGAGTATAGTGTGGTGGGGTCACCTGTAGTGCAACATGAACCCAAGAGCCCGGATCAGGCCGTGCTCATGGGTACCAGACTTGGCTACCAGCCTCTGCTTGGTGATTCTGCGTTGTTGTCTATCCTGAAGGCTGCCTTGGAGAATGTTTACCCAAAGATCTGAGGCAGAATGTCCTTGATCACTGAAGTGTTCCCCCACTGGGAGGGAACATCCCTGCCTGGCGATTGTAACGTAGTGTCCATTCATCTGTTGTTGTAGTGTCTGTATGGTTTCACCAATATACCATGTCTTGGAGCAATGTGCCTGCAGTGTATGAGGTAGACAATGTTGGCTGAGTCACATGAGTAAATGCTGTGCACGTTATGGGTGGTATTCCCATGAGTGATGTTAGTATCCATGTTGACAATCTGACATGTCTTGCAGAGGTTGCCATGACAGGGTTATATAGTGTTGTGGTCGATGTTGTCCGGAAGGCTGGGTAACTTGCTGCGAACAATGGTCTGTTTAAGGTTTGGCGGTTGTTTGAAGGTGAGATGTGGAGATACAGTGAAGATCATGGCCGGGTGCTCATTGTCATTGATAATGTGTTGAAAGCTGCAGAGAACATGGCGCAGCTTCTCCACTCCTGGGAGGTACTCTCCCACCACCACCGTTCCCTGCCCGCCCTCCCTAACCCCCCGCCAACACACACACACTCTCCGTCTCTCTCCCACCCACACACACACTCACTCGCTCTCTCCCTCCCTCTCACACACACACACACACTCACTCTCTCTCCATCCCTCCCCTCCAACAGACTCTCCCATCTCTCTCTCTCACATACAAACACACACACAATCTCTCTCTCTTCCCACTCACACACACACTCACTTACTCTCTCTCCATCCCTCCCCTCACACACACACAGACTCTCTCTCTCCCCCCTCACACACACGGACACTCACTCACTCTCCATCTCTCCCCTCACAGACACAGAATCTACTCCCCCGACACACACATACACACAAACACACACACACACACACTCTCTCCTCCCCTCACACACACACAGACTCTCTCTCTCCACTCCTCACACACACACAGACTCTCTCTC
>JAHRHZ010000021.1:12625882-12649769 GCA_024137785.1 Ginglymostoma cirratum
CTCTCTCTCTCTCTCTGCCTCCCTCACACACCCACAGACTCTCTCTCTCCCCCTCTGTCTCTCACACCCACCCACACACACTCACATACACACACTCTCTCTCTTCCTCACACACACACATACACTCTCACTCTCCCACACACAAACACACACACACTCTCTCCCTGTCTTTCTCTCACACACAAACATACTCTCTCCCTCTCTCACACACACACACACACACACACACACACACACACAAGTCTATGGGGTGAATTTGTATTTGCGGATACATTCTATTTTGTTCAAAAAGCACACGATTTATAGACGGTCAGTCAAAGTGGCATTTTATAAATTCCTACTTTAGAAATAAAACCAATCTGACTCCAAACTGAAAAAAACAGATTCTAAACAAGGCCTCACATCTAACATGCATTGTCTGATCTAAAATGTCACCTCTTCTTTACACTGAAACCTCTAGTTCTCTCAGGACCGTGACTTGAAAGAAATTCAGGGATTTACATATACATATTAATCAATTAAAACCTTCTAACTGATTAAAGATTAAACAGCATCTTAGGTTTGTTTAATACATCCTCATCAGCCGTGTGAGCCTTTTATCTTTTACTTAGAAATTTTGAGTCTGATGCTAGCTCTCTCACAAACACCTGAAGAAGGAGCGAGGCTCCAAAATCTTGTGTTTTCAAATAGACCTGTTGGACAATAACCTGGTGTCGTGTGATTTCTGACCTTGTCCACCCCAGTCCAACACCGGCACCTCCACGTCATGGTCTCCATCTTAAAGGGATGTTCCTTCATTCTTTAACAGTGTCCCCTTGTTCTAGCCTCAAGTGGTTATGGTTCTGGCCTGATAATGAGACATTAAATGTAATTACTAGTCTGTTTACTTCTTACTTCAGTAACACCCCATGTGGATAATGATTATCCTTTCAGATTGTGCCGAGTGACCTTCCAACCAATCACTACAAAGAAACTACAACAGAAAGACTTAATCTATCATATCTCTCAAGCAGTCAAACCAAACAGATCATTTCTATCTTTCGCGCCACATCATTGTGGACCATCACTGGAGAAAAACTGAAGGACATATCAAGTAGATCAGTGGTACAATTACCATCCCAATGCCCAGATGCCAGGTGGGGTCTTTGCCAGGTAACGTAACTAACATCAGGAAGTACCTTGCTTGACCTCGTCCTCCATAAAACTGACGTGACTGGCAAAAACACCCTCTGGTCAATCTAGAAGGTTGTGGATGTCATTAGAAGCCTCAGGATATTAACGTGCATTCACTGAAATTACATAAACTTGTATATTGCTGAAAAAAGAAGCAAGTTGCATTCGCAGGCTCCTGTTCTCTACAAAAGAAATTGCTTACTGTATAACTGAGATATCAGAAGATAGCAATCAAGCCACAATGTGCTCTTCCTCTACCAGTTCATGGAATTTTGTTGGAATGTGAGGCAGAGTTGCATTGAGTTGCTGGTTATCGAGCAGCTGAAGGGAACTGATTACCTTTCTCCATCCTCTGGGCTCCTGATTAATACATGGTCCCTTTAATTGCCCAGGAAATCCAAGTTGAAACCTTGTGCCCCCACCAAATAAAATCTTCTCCCACTTTGTGTGAAGCCCTTTCAAAATTAAGTGCGAATGCCACCATTATTTTGGGACATTGAGATTCACCTTTCAAATTTTGGCCTGTCACCAACAACGTGCTTCCCTCTCTGTTCCTGCCTCCCCAGTTTATGACCCCATCCACCCTCCCAATTCTGCTGAGCTCCTCAGTGACCACTGACTCCAACATTCTGTCCCTGGGGCCCCTCACCATCCAGGTCCCAGTGCTATTGCTGAACAATATGCCTCTTTTTTCCTAGGATGATGACGTCGGCTTGTACGAGGGGGCATAGCTGCAAATTGAGGGGTGATAGATTTAAGACAGATGTCAGAGGCAGGTTCTTTACTCAGAGAGTGGTAAGGGTGTGGAATGCCCTGCCTGCCAATGTACTTAACTCAGCCACATTAGGGGCATTTAAACAGTCCTTGGATAAGCATATGGATGATCATGGGATAGTGTAGGGGGATGGGCTTAGATTAGTTCACAGGTCGGCGCAACTTCAAGGGCCGAAGGGCCTGTTCTGCGCTGTATTGTTCTATGTTCTATGTTCTCTCCTGATGGAGGCCATCAGCACTCTGATATTCCTTGACCCTCGATTCCACCCCTCACCATAAGACTGTATGCTCAGCTTCCACTTACCACCCTACCACTCTGTGCCCCTTGTCACTGTGACATTCCCTCTGCTGCACAATAGTCCCAGGCATGTTGCCTGCAGCAAGTACATTGCCGTGGACAAATCCTTCCACTCAAGTGAACTGGTTCAGTGTACCCTTTGACAAAGTTACTCTCCGTTCCGTCAGCCACTCTCACGATTCCATGCTCTTGAACCCCAGGCTGACTCCACGTGCCATCTGCCAATTGGGTTTAGAGCTAACCCAGAGGGAACAGGCTGCCTTCCTCCCATTGGACAGGTACTGTGCGTGGAAGCATTGTTTAAAACCGCCTCACAATTAAGGCAAAGCAGCAACAAATCTCCAGAGAGAAGTACCTGTCGCACACCTTGCCGTAGGTGTTGAATACATGAAATAGTGAGTTTATCACTGGGCAGAAGTTAATTGGGAAGACAGGCTTAAATCCCAGAGAGTTGACTGTCTTAATAAGATGCAAATGCATGCAGAGAAGCTGCTCACCATTTGCTGGTGAGATTACTGGCCTGCCCGACTGGAGAGAATTTAAACACTGATGTTATTTTTGAAAGTGAAAAGCTGATTTTTTTTTCCTCTTTGCCTGGTAAGGTTCACCTGACCAGAGATTCAGCTTGTTTTTCTTCAAATGTGCTGAAGAGAATTGTTTTCTGAATCAACCTGTTCAGAAATGGTATTACACACCTCTGGAGCAGGTGGGACCTACAGTCATGGAGTCATACAGATGAACAGCATGGAAACAGACCCTTCAGTCCAATGTGCCCATGCTGACCAGATGTCCTAAACTAAATTAGTCCCATTTTCAGCATTTGGCTCTTATCCCTCCAAACCCTTCCTATTCATATACCTATCCAGATGTCTTTCAAATATTCTAATTGTACCAGCCTCCACCATGTCCTCTGCCAGTTCATTCTATACATGCACCAGCCTCTGCATGAAAATGTTGCCCCTCAGGTCCTTTGTAAACTTTTTCCTTCTCACCTTAAACCTATGCCCTCTAGTTTAGGGCTCCACTACTCTGGGAAAAAGACCTTGGCTATTCACCCTATCCATACCCCTCATGATTTTATAAACTTCTATAAGGTCCCCTCAGCCTCTGATACTCAAGAGAAAATAGCCCCAGTCTATTCAGCCTCTCCCTATAGCTCAAACCCTCCAAACCTGGCAATATCTTTGTAAATCCTTTGAACACAGGCCTCCCAGACAGTATCGCCACACTTAAAAAGCCCCTACATGTGCTTACGAGTCTTTTTTATTTAACCTATTTTTCTGAACAACCTGTTCAGAGATGTTGTTATACATCTCTGGAGCAGGTAGGACTTGGACCCAGGCCTCCCAGTCCAGAGGTAGGGACACAACCACTGTGCCACAAGAGGGCCCCATACATGTGCTTAAGTAAAACACCAATTAAAGCCCTCCACCTGTGTTGAATTAAACATAATTAATATCCAATTTAAAGGTGGAAGTGAAAATGGAAAAGACCCAAACTGTATCCTGGAATATTCAGAAAGGGAACAGGAGAAATTCTGGCTGTAAACCTAGGACATAGAAGCTCGTTGACAGCACCTTCTAAACTCTTGACGCCCCCTCCCATCCAGATGGACAAGGGTAGGAGGCACATGGGGACACCATCACCGCCTGGAAGTTCCTCTCTAAGTCACTCATCATCCTGATTTGGTAATTTATGGCCATTTCTTCACTGTCATTGGGACTCTGAACTTCCTCTGTAACAGCACTGTAGGCGTACCTACACCCCATGGACTGCAGTGGTTCAAGAAGACAGCTCACCACTGTCTTCTGCAGCCTCTATACATTCCGAGAATGTATTTTAAAAACAAACAGCAATTGGTAGCAGAGTCCTGGAGCATCATCAATGCAGCTTCACAAACAGATAAGTGGAGATCAAACTAACCCATCATCAACAAGGGGACTGGATGTTATCAAGTTAACACTAACTCATGAAGGCATGGTTAATTGAGGACAGCAAGGTGGGAATTGTGAACAGCCAAATTGTGGCTGACAAAGTTAACTGGGGTTTTCTGGGGGAGGTAACAAAGCTTGTAACAGAAATGTCAAGCCTGCCAGGGTTTATGTTGTTGTCACTAAAAGGAAAAATTCAGTCGCCGAGGTGGGATATTCAGCTATTGATTAAGTTCGGGATAAAATGAGCCGCTGATGAATAAGTCATGCAGCAGCTGGACTGTGTCAGATCTCACAACTTCTCGGCAAATATTCAGCTGTTAGCAGCTTGTGAGCCTGAGAGACAGAGAGAGACAGAGAGAGAAAATGCAATTTGATGGTCAACAGAGACCTCTTTTCACAAGTACTAAGGAAATCTGACAGCTGACGTGAGCTTGGCTCAGCTCACGGTCCCTGTGGATTGTGGATCAGTTTGGGTGGATTCAACAGAATTATCAAGGGATTCCAAGGCATCAAAGTGACAATCTAACTGAGCGATTCACTGCTGGAGTCTTCACATTCCTTCCCTTGCAGTAACATCTCAGCAATCTGCAGTATTCTGCTGCAGGTCACAATATAATCTGGGGATTGGGAAAGAATTCCTGCTGTGGGGAAAGAGGTTTATTTCCCACTCTCACCCCTCCACAAAACCAAGATTCCAGGGAAGTGTTTATTCAAAGAGATACAAACACATTTCCGAGAAAATCAACATGAAATGATTGAAAGACGGCAAATCCTGAGGGGTCTTGACAGGGTTGATGTGGAAAGGATACGTCCTTTTTTGGAAGATTCTAGAATGAGAGTTCACTGTTTCTAAATAAGGGGTCACCATCTGAGACAGAGATGAGGGGACTTTTTATTTCTCTCTCAGTGGGCTTTGAGTCTTCAGAACTCTTCCTGAAAAGGCAGTGAAAGCAGAGTCATTGAATACTTTTAAGGCAGACATAGATAGATGTTTGAGAAGCAAATGCAGGTGGCATGTTATTGTGGATAGTGCAAAGAAAAAATGATCTTTTTGAATGGCGGAGCAGGCTCAAGGGGCTAAGAGGCTTACTTCTGCTCCTAACTCAGGTTTTGGTATTTGACTGCTGGAGTGTGGGATTGATCACAAGCATAGAACTTTCACAACCTTTAGGAGAGCTGCAGATTTCATAAGAACTTTGGAAACATCAGCAGAAGACTGTTTGGGCCCTACAGCTACTTAATAACTACATGACTTCACAAAGCCATTGTCCCACTTAACCAAGTCCCATATCCCTTGATTCCCTCATTATCCAAAGTCTAGTGACTTTAGTCTTGAATGGTCAAGGGCTGACCTTCCACAGCTTTCTGAGGTAGAGAATTCCCTGATATGCTGGTAGCTCAAGGCAACAGGATCTCCTGCTCTGGGGACTCCATCAGCAGTCGATCAGCTGCCCTACTGCCTGAAGAACCAACAGACTCTTTCATTGTAGGTCACAGGTTTCTCTCTGGAAACTTTCCAACTTTTCTGGCTTTGTCAGAAAACAGGAAAATTTATGTCTCCATCCCCCCACCCCCGCTCTAGTTGCAGCTTCTCTTGGCGGGGAGAATGGTCTCTCAACATCTACTTTGCTTACAAAAGGAGAGAGATTGGTGTAATGGTAATGCCATTGGATTAGAAACACAGAGATACTGGCTAACGCTTTAGAGACACAGATTCAAATCCCTGTAGCTGGTGGCATTTAAAAACCCAATGAACAAAATCATTGGCATGGACTGTGGTGATCCTAAAAATACCACATTTATTAGAGATAAAAGGTACTGCAGATGCTGGAGATTCCGAGATAACAAGCATGGGGCTGGATGAACACAGCAGGTCAAGCAGCATCATAGGAGCCGGAAAACTTGACGTTTCGGGCCTAAACCCTTCATCAGAAAAAAATTATTGTCCTCTTTGTACCCAATCCTCACTCCACATTAATATATTATCCCATCCCCATGAGCCATTTTCTTGTAAACCAACATTCTATATGACATCTATTTGAATGCTTTAAAAATAAAATCCCAATATGCCACATCCACTGGTTCCAGATTATCGATCTTGCTAGTTGTAGCCTCAGATATTTTCTCATGGATTTTGTCACAAGCCTGATGGGAAGGGTGCATTAATAATTACTCCATGATCCATCACAAATCATAGACTCATAGAATCCCTACAGTGTGGAAACAGGCCCTTTGGCCCAACAAGTCCACACCGACCCTCAGGGACCACCCAGACCCATCTCCGTATAACCAACCTGGATCAACAGTCCAAACCACAAGGTGAATTTCTCAGTTATTTTGGCTTTTGGCAATGAAATAATTTATTTGTGACTCAAGAGTAATAAAAAGATCAATTTGGTACTCAGTCAATTGGAGCCAGGTCTTTGTTTGAGTTAGAATTTCTTCTTTTCAGGGTCTTTGAGTATTTTGTCTGTCCCCAAAAAGTGGGAGTAATTGAGAAAAGCTGTTATTGCTTGTAGGCTTTTGGGAAGGTTGCCTTCAACTGCCCCTTCTCAGGTCTGTGACAAACTGCTACTTAAAAATCCCAATGTGGTAACCGATAACCTTTTAGCCCAAAATGATCAAAACCTGGTTCTTCAAAAGTTCCATGACCTTGTTTAACCAATAAATAAATACCACACAGTTTTAATCTTTGAGTTACAAAAACAAAAGACAAAGCACACCTGGTATATTCTCTGCAACACAGCAGTATGTAAACTTCCATTATTCCACTTTTTTTATGTTCTAAGACACATATGTAAATACCTCAACCCTTTAAGAAATGCCATTTCTGAACACTTCTTTACAAGGTAAACACAACATAAATATACAACAAAATACAAGAAAATTTCATTCATTGAACCACACATTCTTTATGCAGGATTCATGCAATTTCTTATCATCTTTCCTTCTCAATTTTTCAAACCATTCCAGCATTATTTCATTCTAGATGATGTGTTTGCAATTATATTACCTTTCCCAGTGATATTAACAGTGACATACTGTAACGATGAATTAATAAATTCCATCAAAATAATCTCATATTTCAAATTTTAAATTTCCCTCAAAATGCCAAGCAGTTACAGACAGTGTACAAGTAGTCCCTGAGTTGAGAACGAGTTGTGGTCTTGAGTCCATTCCTAAGCTGATTCATCCGCAAGTTGGGTCATAATGCAGGACAATGTAAAACAGCTATTTGTAAGTACAGGAAACACTTGCATGTTGGATTTTTAAAATTACACCCCTGCATCGGGATCATAAGTACGAATGCTCGTAGGTTGGACATTCGTAAATCAGGTCCTCTTTTATATTAGTGTTTCTTTGTCCTTTTGATAGATGTAAACTTCAAAATGCTTACAAGCCAGTAATAAACCCAGAGTCTCCCTTCCCACTGTACAGTATATCTTCTGCAGGGTGGCACAATGGCTCAGTGGTTAGCACTGCTGCCTCACAGCACCAGGGACCTGGGTTTGATTCTGCCCTCAGGTGACTGTCTGTGTCTGTGTGGGTTTCCTCTGGGCGTTCTGGTTTCCTCCTACAGTCCAAAGATGTGCAGGTTAGGTGGATTCATCTGTAGACTCTGTGTGTCAATATTTCCTGTCTATTTTTGTGCCTCTGCAGACTTGGCAATAGTACATTTACTTCTGTCATCCAGATCATTAAGACGTACTGTAAATAATTGTGGTCCTTGCATTAATCCCTTTGGCACTCCGCTAGTTACAGGTACCCATCTTGAAAATGCCCCTCTGCCTTCTAATAGTTAGCCAATCCTCTATCCATAATAATATACTACGCCTGATCACATGGGATCTTATTAGATGGCCTAATGTGTAGTACCTTAGTGAATGGAAGTCTGAATATATTACATCAACTGGTTACATTTTATCTAATGTATATGTTACTTCCATAAAGAAATCTAATAAATGTGTCAGGCTTGATTTTCTGGAATTTCCTAAGTAGTCTTACTAGGTCTTCCTGTGGTTCTTCATCTAAGTATGAGAATAGCATGTCTAACCATCCCAGTATTTCAGTACTGGCTGATGAGATTGTAAGTGGTTCGCTTTCTGATCTGTCTATCTTACGCTTACTGTCTCTATCATCCTCCACTAATTCTACCACCTTCTTATATCCTTCTTATATACATTCAAGTTTGAGTTAGATTTTTGTCTGACAAAGGAATCAAGGATTAGGGGGGTATAGGCAGGGAAGTGAAGATCAGCCATGATTTTATTCAGTGGTAGAGCAGACTTAAAAGGCCAAATGGCCTACTCCTGCTCCTAATTTGTTATGATCTTATGAACTTATGAGTGGCTCATGTAACCATTTTAAGAATCACCTATATTGCTTTGACCTGAGGCCACACACAGGCTGGAAGGGCTAAGGACAACACTTTTCCCTCCGTCGAGGAAGGTTAGTGAATTAAGATAGCGGCGATTGGTAACTTTGTGGTCATCATGACTGAGATAAGTTTTTTTTATTCCAGAATTTTAAGAACCATTGAATTTAGATTCCCCAGCTGTTGTGTGGGCTTTTGAATTCAGGGCCACGATTTCAGAAGTACAATGTAGGTCCCATGCTGGAGGGCAGTGGGTATGCTGGGGGGCAGTGGGCATGCTGGAGGGCAGTGGGCAAACTGCCACAGCCAAGGAACAGGCTGTGCTGGGCCTACTGTTCAACAAAGGATGGCAGCCCCACGTATGGCAATTGGGAAAATGGCAGTGATGAGGGGAAAATGGTGGCTAATTGGCATAGATATTTTTAATCAACCTGTTCAGATGTGGGTCTTGAATTCAGGCCTCCTGGATCAGAGGTAGAAACACTACCACTGTGTCACAATAGTTCCTATTGGCAATTGGTGTACCGATAATATTGTTGACAGCCTGCCTTCAGTCACTGCTGTTGCTGGCACTGGGGATAGCCCCCAGGGCACATAACTATGTTGGGCTTTTTTTGTGTCGCTACTTTCCTGATGTCCTGCCTCTGAGCCCTTCTCCGACAGCCTGGCAAAATCCCAGTCTGCATCTCTCGATTGGTCGCCTGCCTCTTGTGTTATTAATCCACTAATATCCACTAATAATCCACTAAAAGCCACCAAAACACGACCCGTCAAATTTTAAAATTCAACAACTGTTTGTAATCATGATACAATTTGTGATTTACAAGCATCAACATCTTGACTGATTTAATCTCATGTGTCACAAATCTGCTCAAACCTTTTCACACTCCAGATCGTGACCTGCTGAGTTTATTGCCTTTAGAATGTTTCCCAGCCCTTTAGAGAGACAACAGTTATGTTCAATATGGTCCAGTGGATTAAAACACTCACTTCAGTAAATTCTCTTGTCTCCAATTACCACTTGAAAATTTCTTTAAAATCGCCAACATGTTTCCAGCTCATTACATAAATGTAAAGAAAAATAGCTCAGTGCATATTGCACAGTGCAGCTCTAGTTTTGTGTATAATCCTGTGCATTCCATGACCACTGGTACCTTCAAACAAATACATAGAGGAGATACGAGATTTGGAGATCAGTTAGCTCAACTGGCTGGATGGCTAGATGTGGGGGTTCAACCCCCTGTACTAGCTGGTCCCAGAGTATTAATGTGAAATGATACACAATTAGCATCACTTGGAATGCGCAGATAGATGGCAGATGAGGTTTAATACAGAGAATTTTAAGGCAATGCATTTTGGTAGGAGCAACACCGAAAACTGTATAAAATAGGGGATGAAGGAGCAGGTGAACGTGGGTGTATATGCACACAGATCATTGAAGGTGGCAGGATGGGTGGAGAGAAAAGCATACAGTATCCGTGGTTTAACAAACAGGGGCATGGAGTGTAAAACCAAGGAGGTGAAGTTGAACTTGTTTGAGACACTAATTTGATCTCAGCTTGAGTACTGCGCACATTGTAGGTGGTATACAAATACATTCCAAGAATGGTTCCAGGCATGATAAACTTCAGTTATGAGAATAGATTGAAGAAGTTAGGTCAGTATTAGACAAATACATGAATAAGAAGTGTTTGGAGGCATACGGGCCAAGCGCAGACAGGTGGGACTAGTTTAGCGTGGGATTATGGTCGGCATGAACTGGTTGGACCAAAGGGTCTGTTTCCATGATGTATGACTCTGTAAGTTGGAACTGTGCACCTTAGAGAGAAGAAGGCCAAGAAGTGTTCTGATAAAGGTTTCCAAATTTTGGGATCGGGCTGGATACTGTAGACAGGGAGAAACTGTTTCCGGATCGTAAAAGAAATAAGAACAAGAAGGCATAGATTTCAAATGATTTGCACAAGATGCAAGGATGGTATGAGGAGAAGAAACTCTCTCACTCACTGACTAGGTAGAGTATGGAATGCACTGCTAGGAAGCAGGTTTAACCGTGTCATTCAAGAGGGCATTGGGCGATTATTAGGTTAAAAATAAAGTGCAAGGATATAGAGGAAAATGCAGGAGATTGGTACTGGGTAATGATGCTTATTGGAAGAGCCAGTGCAGGCATGACAAGCTGAATGGCCTGTTTCTGTACCATAAGATGTCTGTGATTCTGTGATCATTCCTCTACTTGAGAACCCAAGCTCTCAGCAGTAATAACATATTAGGAAACTTCATCACAGTGTTTACTAACGCAAACTTATTAATCCCACAGCAGGACTGGTAAACTAATGTTGGTTCTGTTTATGTAAAGATCTGTTACAGCTTAGCTCAGCAGACAGGTTTACCACTGAGGTTCAGCCAGTATCATTACAGGAAAGCAAAGCTCCCCTCCCGCACGCTACATGCTGCAAACAATCACTGCTTGTTGCATGCTCTACATCCCAGTCACTTGCCCATTAGCATGTTTCCTCTCAAGATTATAACACAACACTCATCTTCCCTCGAATTCTTCGATTAATTAGTTCAATTCCACATCCATGGGTAATATACCCCTCTGCTAAGGTGAATAGGTCATCCATGTGTACACTATGTAGAAAGTCATAATTTTACACATCTCAATAAAGGCACCCCTCAGCCTCCTCTGATTGAAGGCGATCAACTCCTGACTATCCAATCTTTCCTCATCACTAAAACCTATCAAAACCCTTGTATATCTCCCACCCTGTAACCTCCTTAGTGAAGGTGCTCTGAACGGTTGATGATTGCCAGTGGCTGTGCAATTTGAAAGAGCGCAGCACAGTGGCTCAGTGGTTAGCACTGCTGCCTCACAGCGCCAGGGACCCAGGTCCGATTCCGCCCTCGGGCGACTGTCTGTGTGGAGTTTGCACATTCTCCTTGTGTCTGTGTGGGTTTCCTCCTGGTGCTCTGGTTTCCTCCCACAGTCCAAAGATGTGCAGGCTAGGTGGATTGGCTGTGCTAAATTGGCTGTAGTGTCCAGGGATGTGTAGCTGAGATGGGTTATACAGGGATGGGTCTGGGTGGGATGCTCCAGGGGTCAGTGTGGACTTGTTGGGCCTATGGGCCTGTTTCCACACCGTAGGGATTCTATGATAATAATTCTGTGACGGTCTGTATGGAGTTTGCACGTTCTCCCCATGTCTGTGTGGGTATTGTCCAGGTGCTCCAGTTTCCTCCCACAGTCCAAAGATGTGCAGGCTAGGTGGATTGGCCATGCTAAATTGCCTATATTGTTCATGGCTGTGTAGATTAGGTGGGTTATAGGGAGATGGGTCTGGGTGGGATGTCTGAGCGATGGTGTGGACTTGTTGGGCCGAAGGCCCTGTTTCCACACTGTAGGGATTGTATGAAATGACCAGACTGTAGCTACAGGCAAGGTTGGACAGATGAGGTGCTGCCATGCTCTGATGTCTTAGCTTTGCTTATAGAGTTGGGAACCATGACAACAATATTCACCAAGGCTTTTCAAATCAGATTGAATTCCCAAAGGCAGGTCAAAATAGAAGGTATTCAAGAATAGAATAGTCAGTTACAACCATGAAACATTGAAAGAACAGAAACCAAATGGATGAGAAAAAAAGATATATATGTCAATCAAACACCAAATACTAGAGATAAAAGATTAAAAACTGGTGAAATAATGAACATTGCCCAGAACATTACACTCATGGCATTCTGTTTCTGAGTGCTGAGATTAGTAGATCATTTCCAGTAGATCATTAATAGATCATAAGTAGATCATTTCTCATCATACACATTCCTACACTTCTACACGTATAAAGTTATTGTAATAGTTTATCAACAATGTTCCACAGGAGGTCAGATTTGGAGGAATGTGGAGAAGTTGGAGGGTTGTGGAGCTGAAGGAAGTTGGAGAGATAAGAATGGGTGAGGATTTGAAAACAATGTTGTAGCATTCTCACTGAATAATGCCGTAACTGAGGCAACATCTATTCCCTGGGGTGCACAGTCTGGATCCCTCTTGGTGAGGAAGGGTAAGGGGTGAAAGTGAAATAAATTATCACTGCAAACTCACAATCACAACAATCACCTTTGTAACATGGCCATCGTTGCAATTTCCAAAGTTGAAAGTTGTCCGTTGCAATATTTTGCTTACCTCTACCTTGTAGATATTAGATGGATGGTCTCTCCGTCCACAGGCCTCAGTTACTGTCTTACAGCAGCTGTCTGGTACCAGTCTGTTACCTGACGCAGGGGAGAGGATGTAAGCACTGTGCTGCCAGTCAGCGGAACTATTGCTGCCACAGCACTTGAACTGTAAGAACACAAGAATACAAAAAAATAAGAACCAGGAGCACAACAGGCCATTCGACCCATTGAGCTTGCTTCATTATTTTATATGATCAAGGCTGATCTCATCTCAGCCTCAACTCCACTTTCCTGCCTGGGCTCCATAAACCTTTGACCCCTTTACTAATTAGAAATCCGTCTATCTCCTATGGCTGAGCAAGTCACTGAGTTCAAGGACAATCGGCGAAGGGCAAGAAATACTGGCTTTTGGGCTTAGTTCAATAACAGGAAAATCCGAATGTTTGTTCTTGTCTCTCCAGGCAGGGAAAAAGCCTCTCAACAGTAACCTGGTGCCATTATTTAAGATAGGTGGTAAAGAAAAGCCAAAGAATTGTAGACTCGTGACCTTGACATCAGTGGTGGGTAAATTGTTGGGGGGGATTCTAAGGGCCAGGATTTACATGTATTTGGAAAAGCAAGGTCTGATTAGGGATAGTCAACATGGCTATGTGCATGGGAAATCATGCTTCACTAACCTGATTGAGTTTTTTGAAGAAGGGACAAAGAAAATTGATGAAGGCAGCGCTGTGGATATTGTCTAAATGGACTTCGGTAAGGTATTTGACAAGGTTGCACATGGTAGTCTGGTTAGCATGGTTAGATCACATGGAATACAGGGAGAACCAGCCATTTGGATACAGAACTGGCTTGAAGGTAGAAGACAGAGGTTGGTGGTGGAGGGTTGCTTTTAGACTGGAGGCCTGTGACCAGTGGTGTGCCACAAGGATTAGTGCTGGGTCCACTGTTTTTTCTCGTTTATGTAAGTGGTTTGGATGTGAATGTAGGAGGTATGGTAAGTTTGCAGATGGACATCAAAATTGGAGGTGTAGTGGACAGTGAAGAAGGTGACCCCAGAGTACAACGGGATCAGATAGGCAAATGGGCTGATGAGTGGCAGATGGAGTTTAATTTAGACAAATGTGAGGTGCTGCATTTTGGAAAGGCAAATCAGGGCAGGACATATACACACAATGGTATGGTCCTGGGGAGTGTTGTCGAACAAAGAGACCTTGGGACGCAGGTTCATAGTTCATTGAAAGCGGAGTTGCATGTAGACATGATAATGAAGAAGGTGTTCGGTATACTTGCCTTTATTGGTCATTGCATTGGGTATAGGAATTGAGAGGTCATGTTGTGGCTGTACAGGACATTAGTTAGGCCACTTTTGCAATACTGCGTACAATCCTGGTTTCTCTTCAAAGCTTTCGAGAAGATTTGGAGCTCAGGTTGTGGAAGCGGTTTCAGACTTGCTCACCAAGCTGGTGTGTTTGTTTGCAGAGGTTTCATCACCCTACTAGGTAACACAGTCAGTGCCCCTCCAGTGAAGCATTGTTGTTCTGTCCCGCTTGTTATTTATATGCCTCAGTTGCTGGGGTGGTTGGTATCACTTCCGGTTCTGTTTCTCAGTGGCTTATATATCGGGTCTAGTTCAATGTGTTTGTTAATGGAGTTCCAGTTGGAATGCCAGGCCTCCAGGAATTCCCTGGCATGTCTCTGTTTGGCTTCTGCTATTATGGATGTGTTGTCCCAGTCAAATTTGTGTCCTTCTTTGTCTGTGTGTATTGAGACCAGTCAGAATTGGTTGTGTCTCTTGGTGGCTAGTTGGTGTTCACATATCCTTATTGTCCGTTTTCTTCCAGTTTGGCCTATGTAATGTTTATCACAGTCCTTGCATAGTATTTTGTATATTACGTTAGTTTTATTGGTTGTGGGTATGCGGTCCTTTAAGTTCATCAGTAGAATGGACCCCCTGCTATAGAAAGGATATTGTGAAACATTAAAGGGTTCAAAAAAGATTTACAAGGATGTTGCCAGGGTTGGAGGGTTTGACTTATTGTGAGAGGCTGAATACACAGGGGCTAATTTTCCTGAAGCGTCAGAGGCTGAGGGATGACCTTATAGATGTTTATAAAAATCATGTGAGGCATGGATAGGGTGAATAGCCAAGGTCTTTTCCCCAGGGTGAGGGAATCCAAAACTAGAGGGCATAGGTTTGGGGTGAGAGGGGAAAGATTTAAACGGAACCTAAGGGGCACCTTTTTCATTCAGAGAGTGGTGTGTGTATGGAATTAGCTGCCAGAGAAAGTGGAGGAGGCTGGTACAATTACAACATTTAAAAGGCATCTGGAAGGGTACATGAATAGGAAGGGTTGAGAGGGATATGGGCCAAATGCTAGTAAATGGGACTAGGTTAATTTAGGATATCTGGTCGGCATGAACAAGTTGGACTGAAGGGTCTGTTTCTGTGCTGTACATCTCTATGACTTTATCAGTAAGCATAGGGGTAGCATAGTGGGAATAATGCCAGAGCAGCTATTCAGACACCCAGACTAATGTTCTAAGGAAAAAGAAGTCAAAAAAACTGCAGATGCTGGAAATCAGAAACATAAACAGAAATTGCTGGAAAATCTGAAAGAGGGTCACTGGACTCTAAAGCGTTAATTCTCTAAGATTATGGGTTCAAATCAAACTGTAGAAGGTAGAATTTTTAAAAATTAAAATGTGGAAATGAAAGCTTGGCTCAGCACACGGAGACTATAAAACTATCATCAATTTTTGTAAAGATGCAGCTGGTTCACTAATGTCCTCTGGGGAAAGAAATCCTCTGACCTCATCTTCTCTGGCCTACACGTAACTCCAAACCCACCGCAACGTGGTTGACTGTTAACTGCCAAAATGGCTGTACAACCCGTCAGCCCCACATACTCCACACAAATGCCAGGCAAAAACCAGCTCCTATAAGAGACATTTTCCTGAATGAGGGTCTAGGCCCGAAATGTCAGCTTTCCTGCTCCTCTGATGCTAATTGGCCTGCTGTGTTCCTCCAGCTCTACACCTTGTTATTCTATTAGAGACAATCTAACCATCGCCCCTTCACATTCAGTGGTGTTACCGTCACTGAATCCCCCATCATCAAACATCCTGGGGGTTACCATTGACCCGAAAGTCAACTGGAATTGTCACATAAACAGAGTGGCTACAAGAGCAAGTCAGGGGCTAGGAATACTGCAGTGAATAACTCACCTCCTGACACCCCAAAGCCTGTACACCACCTACAAGGCACAGATTGGAAGTGTGACAGAATACTCCTCACAATGCTCAAGAAGCTTGACACTATCCAGGACAAAGCAGCCCACTTGACTGGTACCACATCTGCAGACATCCACTCCATCCATCACCAATGCTCAGTAGCAGCAGTGTATACTATCTATAAGGCGCAATGCAGAAATTCCCCAAATATCCTTAGGCATTATCTTCCAAACTCTCAATCATTTCCATCTAGAAGGGCAAGGGCAGCAGATATATACGTACACCACGACCTGCAGGTTCCCCTCCAAGCCTCTCTACATCCTGATTTGGATCCTGACACTGTCCCTTTACTGTCACTGGTTCAAATCCTGGAATTCCCTCGCTAATGGCATTGTGGATCAATCTACAACAGGTGGGCTGCAGCGGTTCAAGAAGGCAGCTCACTGCCACCTTCTCAAGGGCAACAAGGGACAGACATTACATATTGGCCAGGCAACGATGCCAATATCCCATGAGTGAATTTAAAAAGGTAGAGGTAAGCAGTAGATGTTGGCCTTGCCAGTGATGCCCACATCCAATGAATATTAAAGGTACCATATAAATGTGAGTTGTTGTTGTTAACCTTCTCAGAACCCCATATTGTGCTGCAGTTGAAACAAAATGCAAAACTCTTCTCATCAAAATAGAAAATAGGCCTTTTGTTCAAAATAAATAATGTTATATTTTCTGAAACTGAGAAGAAAAGCCTGCATTTAGACAGTGCTTTTAAATGTCTCAAGGCATTTTATAGGTCAATGAAATACTTTGTGACTGGGCTAGTGAACTGCATGAGATGCAGCAGCCAATTTGCGCACAGGAAGCTCCCACAAACAAAAATGTAGAACACCATTGCCTGCAGGTTCCTCACCAAGCCATTCACCATCCTGACTTGGAAATATACCGCTATTCCTTCAGTGTCATAGAGTTATATAACACAGAAACAGACCGTTCAGCCCAACTCAGGGAGTCATGGTGGCTCAGTGGTTAGCACTGCTGCCTCACAGCGCCAGGAAACCCAGGTTCGACCCCACCCTCGAGTGACTGTCTGTGTGGAGTTTGCACATTCTCCCCATGTCCGTGTGGGTTTCCTCCGGGTGCTCCAGTTTCCTACCACAGTCCAAAGATGTGCAGGTTAGGTGGATTGGCCTTGCTAAATTGCCCATATTGTCCAGGGATGTGTAGGTTCGGTGGATTAACCATGGTTATAGGGACAGGGTACAGGGGTGAGTTTGGGTGGGATGCTCTTCAGAGAGTCGGTGTACACTTGTTGGCCTGAATAGAACATAGAACGGTACAGGCCCTTCGGCCCATGATGTTGTGCCGAACTTTTACCCTAATCCTAAGGTCTATCTAACCTCCATTCCTACCTTATACTATCATCCATATACCTATCTAATAGCCACTTAAATGCCCCTAATGAGGCCGACTCCACTATCTCTCCGGCAATGCATTCCATGCCTCTACCACTCTCTGAGTAAAGAACCACGTCCGATGTCTCCCCATATCTACCTCCACTCACTTTAAAACTATGCCCCCTTATAATAGCTACCTCCACCCTAGGAAAAAAATCTCTGGCTATCCACTCTACCTATACCTCTGATCATTTCGTACACCTCTATCAAGGTTCCTCTCATCCTTCATCGTTCTAAAGAGAAAAGCCCTAGCTCCCTCAACCTTTCCTCGTAAGACCTTCCCTCCATTTCAGGCAACAGACTCCCCCATCCTGGGGAAAACACCTCGGTTATTCACTCTATCCATGCCCCTCATGATTTTATAAACATCTATAAGGTCACCCCTCAGCCTCTGATGCTCCAGGGAAAATAGCCCCAGCCTATTCAGCCTCTCCCCATAGCTCGACTCTGCATCTTTCCTGTAATGAGGCGACCAGAACTGGACACAATACTCCAGGTGTGGCCGAACCAGGCTTTTGTATGGCTGGAGCATAACTTCATGGCTCTTGAACTCAATCCCCCTATTAATGAAAGCTAACACACCATACGCCTTCTTAACAACTCTATCCACCTGGGTGGCAGCTTTCAAAATAGTCTGCATCCACACTTGTAGGGATTCTGTGAACTTGTCTGCACTGACCAGATATCCTAAACTGATCTAGTCCCATTTGCCGGCATTTGGCCTATATCCCTCTAAACCATTCCTACTCATATACCCATCCAGGTGTCTTTTAAATGTTGTAATTGTACCAGCATCCACCACTTCCTCTGGCAGCCCATTCCATACATGCACCACCCTCTGCATGAAAACGTTGCCCCATTGGTCCCTTTTAAATCTTTCCCCTCTCACCTTAAATCTATGCCCTCTAGTTTCGGACTCCCCCATCCTGGGGAAAACACCTTGGCTATTCACTCTATCCATGCCCCTCATGATTTTATAAACATCTATAAGGTCACCCCTCAGCCTCTGATGCTCCAGGGAAAATAGCCCCAGCCTATTCAGCCTCTCACAATAAGTCAAACCCTCCAACCGTGGCAACATTCTTGTAAATCCTTTCTGAATCCTTGCAGGTTTGTCAACATCTTTCCTATATGAGGGAGACTAGAACTGAATGCAGTATCCTAAAAGTGGCCTCACCAATGTCCTGTACAGCCGCAACATGATGGCATAACTCCTCTATTCAATGCACTGACCAATGAAGGCACACATGCCAAATGCCTTCTTCATCACCCTGTCTACCTGTGACTCCACTTTCAAAGAACTATGCACCTGCACCACTAAGTCCCTTGGTTCAGCAACACTCCCCATGGGCTTACCATTTCCTGTACAAGTCCTGCCCTGATTTGCCTTTCCAAAATGCAACACCTCACGTTCATCTAAATTAAACTCCATCTGCCACTACTCGGCCCATTGGCCCATCTGATCAAGATCCCGTTGTACTCTGAGGTAACCTTCTTTGCTATCCACTACATCTCCAATTTTGGTGTCATCTGCAAACGTACTACAGTAATTGTGAAACTCCCTTTCTGACAGCATTATGGGACTAACTGTAGCACATGGACTGCAGCAGTTCAAGAAGGCAGCTCACCACCACCTTCTCAAGAACAACTAGTGATGGGGAACAAATACTGGCTGAGCCAGTGACATTCACATCCATGAATATGAAAAATTGACTAGATAGTATGTTTTTTTTGTGTAGTGATTGATTGATTGTGAAATGCATTCTTAACTAACATCTCTGCTAACAGCAATAATCTTCTTAGTAATCAATTACAGATCAAATATGAGCCATTTAAACACCACAGGCCCCCTCCCAGAAGGAAAGCCCTCAAACGTTAATTCCGTACGTCTTGCTGGAGTTGGTCGATGGAATAGGTAACCCCTTCCTCCCCAGGCTGTGCGTAATTCTCCATCATCATCTTGTTCAGACTTTGCTTCAGTTCGTCACTTAGCTGTACGCAAACAACAACAAAAAAAATGTGATGGCAGTTAGAATGCGTGAATGATGTAGGAGGCCATTCAGCCTATTGTGCCCCCTACTGGTCCTTTGAAAGAACTCTCAGAATATTGCCACCTCCTCCTCGTTCCCCATCAAACTACACACTGAACTTGCCCCACAGTAATCTCTTCCCTTCAAGCACTTTTTCGATTACCTTTTCAAACTTACTATTGACTCTGCTTCTACCAGCCTGTCATGTATCGCACTCTGTGTAAAAGAAACTATACTCATCTCACCTTCAATTTTCTTCAACATTCACCTGAAGCCTGTGTCCTCTCATTATAAACCCTACTGTGACTGGAAACATTTTCTCCCTCTTCACTCAATATAAACCCTTCATAATTTTGAACCCCACTGCTAAATGTCCCCCTAGCCTCCCTTCTATAAGGAGAACAACCAGGGCCTCTCCAGTCTCTCCATCTTACAGACATCTACCTTTCCAGATACCATCCCAGTAACACTGCATTGGGATGAACCTTTCTTTGACTATATGCAATTTGTGCTGTAAGCCAGCAATCTGACAGAATGTAATATTCAGGGCACGCACAGTTCCAAAGGGATGTCAAATTTGGTGGTTCCGAAAGCCTGCCTAAAAATAAGACTGGGGCTAGTTGCAAGTTTACATTAGGACAGTGTAAAGACTGCTGATGAGGAATTTATTAATAACAGGCAGTGGAGAAATCACTGAGTACATAGAACATAGAACAGTACAGCACAGTACAGGCCCTTCGGCCCATGATGTTGTGCCGATCTAACCTCCACCCCTACCTAATACTATCATCCATATGCCTATCTAAAAGCCGCTTAAATGCCCCTAATGAGGCCGACTCCACTACCCTCTCCGGCAATGCATTCCACGCCCTGACCACTCTCTGAGTAAAGAACCTACCTCTGACATCTACCCTATACCTACCTCCACTCACTTCAAAACTATGCCCCCTTGTAAAAGCTACTTCCACCCTAGGAAAAAGTCTCTGGCTGTCCACTTTATCTATACCTCTGATCATTTTGTACACCTCTCTCAAGTCACGTCTCATCATTCATTGTTCTAAAGAGAAAAATCTTAGCTCGCTCAACCTTTCCTTGTAAGACCTTCCCTCCATTCCAGGCAACATCCTGGTAAATCTCCTCTGCACCTTTTCCAACGCTTCCACATCTTTCCTGTAATGAGGTGACCAGAACCAGACACAATACTCCGGATGTGGCCGAACCAGGCTTTTGTATAGCTGGAGCATAACTTCACGGCTCTTGAACTCAATCCCTCTATTAATGAAAGCTAACACACCATATGCCTTCTTAACATGAACATAAAAGACAACTGAGTACATGACAGGGAGAGAGACATAGACTCCCTGTTGACCTGTGCTTTTAGCGATACTGCTCATGGCACTGTATCACTAACATCTGGGGAAATTGTTGCCAAATCTGTTGCAACTGCCTGGTTCATATTTGCTATTTGACGTGCCCTGCTGGTGATGGATCACAGCCTATCATCCATACTTACCATATGCTAATTCTGGGTGTTAGAAATAACTTGTACATTAATTGTAGATTGCGTCAGTGTTCTGACTCGTATAGTAAAAAAATTTTGGGAAAGTTCAGCAGGTCTGGCAGGATCTGTGAAGAGAAATCAGGGTTTACTTTTCGGGTCCGGTGACCCTTCCTCAGAACAAGACCTGAAACATTAACTCTGATCTGTCTTCACAGATCCTGCCAGATCTGCTGAGCTTTTCTAGCAACTTCTGATTTTGTTTCTGATTTACAGCATCCGCAGTTCTTTTGGTTTTTATTTAATAAAAAATGTTGTTGCTTGTTGAAAACCATGGAATCTTGTGGCTTTATTCTCTAAGTCCCTGGATCTCACACATTTTCTACTTTGAAAACAAAAGTTACTGATTCATAACAACCAGATTGTTTTGATTTACCTATTAAGGAATTAGAATAATTAGATTTTTATTGTCATGTGTAACTGCAGTGTAGGAATACACGAGTACAGTGAAAAGTGTACAAAATCACCAGTCTCCAGTGCTATCCTGGTTACAAAACCAGAACCTCAAAAAAGTAGCAGAAATAAAAGAAAACCCAAAAGGTAAGAAAAACATCCAGATCTCAAAGTCTATGTCAGAGAAGGAAAGACACACTTGTCAATGTGGGAATGTAGCAGAGATTCACTTGGCTGATACTGGGGAAGGCTGAGATAACAAGATGTAGAGCTGGATGGACACACCAGAAATGGTGAATTTCTGATGAAGGGTCGAGGCCTGAAACGTCAAGCTTTCCCGCTCCTACGATGCTGCTTGGCCTGCTGTGTTCATCCAGCTCCACACCTTGTTATCTCGGATTCTCCAGCATCTGCAGTTCCTATTATCACTGGGGAAGGCTGCACAGTCCCTTGAGGACAGATTGGTTCAACTGGGCCTGTTTTTACTAGAGTTTAGAAGAATGTGAGGGGATGTGATTGAAACGTAAAGAATTCTAACAGAGTTGGATAGACTAGATGCAGGGAGGATGTTTTCCCCCAGTGCCAGGATTCAGTGTAGACCATCCAGAACTGAGATGAGGAAACATTTCTTCACCCAGAGGGTGGTCACCCTATAGAAGCCTCTGCAGATCAGAACACTGAGTATATTCAAGAAAGATATTAATAACTTTTTAAACATTGATCATATCAAGGTGTCTGGAGAGAAAGCAGGACAATGGCATCGGGATAGATGATCAGCCATGGTAATATTGAAAGGCAGAGCAGACTCAATGCGTTAAATAGCCGACTCCTGCTGCTAGCTTCTATGTTTCTCTGTAACACAATTTGGTGTTATGGTCTGCAATTGCAACATGCATCCATTCTGAGGCCGTGACATCTCTCCTGATATGTGGTGCCCAAAATCAAATGCAATACCACAACTGTGGCCTTACATATGTTTTATAAAGATTTAGCATGACCTCCTTGCTTTTGTACGCTATGGCTCAATTGATAAAGGCAACACCTACAATATCCTTTTAAACAAACTTCTCAAATTGGCCTACCACCTTCAAAGATTTATGTGTCTAAGCTACCAGGGCTCTCTGTTTCTGTGCAACTTATTTCCAATCTGAAAAAAATTCTTCTTTCTCTCCCTGAGCTAACATTGTATTCCACTATCCTTTGAAACTCGGGGCTTTAATTTTCTGCAAGATGTAAGGTTCTGGAGTAATGGTAATGTCACTGGAGTAGTAGTCTGGCAATAAATGCAGAAAGTGCTGGAGAAACACAGCAGCCATGACTGAATCTGTGGTAAAATCCCATCTGCTAATGCCACTACTTCATTACTGACATTGGAAATATCCCATTTTTACCCACTCTGACCAATATGCATTGTGATCAATTCTTCGCTGCCCTCTGCAATAGCCTGGCAAACCATTCAGTTCCAGAGCAATTAGGAATGGGCAACAATCGCTGGCCTTGCCAGTGCCACACCCACATGCCATGCCAAATGCCATTGAAAGTCCATACTCACATCACAAGTCACAAGGCACTCATCAAACCTCTCCATTATTTCGCTGACAAATCCAACCGAGATATTTGTACAAGATATCCCTTCAAAATGTTAATTTACTAACCCATTACCTTTACAATTACCAATTAATATTGTTCTGGAATACCATCTCTGAAATTCTGCTAAAAGGTTGTGGTCAGGTGACCAGCAGGAAAAATGGCTATGGCACCAGTTAAGAGCTACGATCAAGCATGCTGGGAAGTTTGGTCGAGCAAGTTTAAACTCTGACCTCGGTTAAAACTGCAACCAGGACATGTTGGGACTTGTCCCATAAGCTGTGACCTGCAGCTTCCTGTGTTGACCAAATAAGGGAGGTGTCATAGTTAGACGCAAAAACAGAAGTTGCTGGAAAAGCTCAGCAAGTCTGGCAGCATCTGTGAAGGAAAAAACAGAGTCAACATTTTGGGAAACATTCCATTTTTTCCATCACAGATGCTGCCAGACCTGCTGAGCTTTTCCAGCAACTTCTGTTTTTGTTCCTGATTTACAGCATCCACAGTTCTTTCGGTTTTTATTTATCATAGTTAGACATACTGGCACTAAATTACCTTATATGGAGAATGGTATGTGGCTGTTTACCACTTAGTATAAACATTTGGGCGTTGTTTACCAGTAAACTCGATTGGTTGAGATTGAAGTCCAGGAACTTCCTACCTACGTCCGTGACACCACCCACGCCCTCCACCTCCTCCAGAACTTCCAATTCCCAGGTCCCCAACACCTCACTTTTACTATGGATGTCCAGTCCCTATATACCTGTATTCCCGATGCAGATGGCCTAAAGGCCCTCCGCTTCTTCCTGTCCCGCAGAACGGACCAATCCCCCTCCACCGACACCCTCATCCGCCTAGCCAAACTCGTCCTCACCCTCAACAACTTTTCTTTCAATTCCTCCCACTTCCTACA
>JAHRHZ010000021.1:12659769-12716439 GCA_024137785.1 Ginglymostoma cirratum
CCTTTCTGATGAAGGGTTTAGGCCCGAAACGTCAAGCTTTCCTGCTCCTATGATGCTGCTTGACCTGCTGTGTTCATCCAGCCCCATGCTTGTTATCTCTGAAAGTTACATGGTGTTTAACAATCTGTGTCATTTCACTTTACAGCAAAAGAACTTCGAGATGTGTTGACCTGATAGAGCATCACATACAGGTTCAAGCATCCTCTTCAATTAACATTTCCCTAAAGCTCAGAACTGGAATTCTATTCATTTGAGATTTGAATGAACCCAGGAAGGAAGGAGTCTCGGGATCAAATGTTGTGGCTTTGGAGGGGCATTAGCATGAAAGAAAGTGAGGGGAAAGTGAGCAAACCAATGTCATACAGTTGAATTGGCTGAAAAGGCAGCCATTTTGCCCGCTGAATCCATGCCAGCTCTCTGTCAAGCAATCCCATCAGTCCCACTGCTGATGATCTATGATTTCATTTTATGGCATGTAGGCATCACTATCAAGGCCAGGATTTATTGCCATCCTAATTGCCCTTGAATTGATTGGCTTTTTCAGAGGGCAGTTAAGAGTCAACCATTTTGCTATGGGTTTGGGCCAGACCACATAACAGTCATGGAATCACACAGCATGGAAACAGATGCTTCAGTTCAACTAGTCCTTGCTGATCATGTTCCCAAACTAGTCCCACCTGCATGCGCTTGGCCCATATCCCTCCAAACCTTTCCCATTCTTGAACTTATCAAAATGTGTTTTAAACGTTGTAACTGTACCTGCATGCAACACTTTCTCTGGCAGTTCATTTCACACAAACCACTCCCTGTGTAAAAAGGTTGCCCCTCATGTCCTTTCTAAATCTTCTCTCACCTTAAAAATATGATCCCTAGTTTTGAATTTCCCCACCTTAGGGAAAAGACCCTTATCATTCAGCTTATCCATGCCCCTCTAGATTTTATAAATCTCAATAAGGTCGCCCCTCAGTCTCCTACACTCCAGTGAAAAAAATTCCTGCTCCTATGATGCTGCTTGGCCTGTTGTGTTCATCCAGCTCTACACCTTGTTATCTCAGATTCTCCAGCATCTGCAGTTCCTATTATCTCTCCCAGCCTTTCCAGTCTATTTTTATTTCTCAAACCCTTCATTCCCGGCAACATCCTGGTAAATCTTTTCTGAACCTTCTCCAGTTTAATAATATCCTTCCTATAACAGGGTGACCAGAACCGCACGCTTTACTCCAGAAGAGGTCTTACCAATGTCCAGTACAACCTCAACATGATGCCCCAAATTAAGGATGGCAGATTTCTTTCCCTAAAGAACCTTAGTGAACCAGATAGACTTTTACAACAATCAGCCATAATTTCATAGTCATCAGTATCGAGACGAGCTTTCATATCAATAGTTTTTCTTCTTATTAGTAACATTTGAATTTAAATTCAACCAGCTGTCTTGGTGGAATTTGAACCCATGTCCGTGCAGCATTAATCCTGATCCTGGGATTATTAATACACTTCGCACACTCGTATTAGTGTCATGTCACCCTCCCCTCTGAATTGTACAACAACAACTTTCTTTATATAGTTCCTTCTCCATAGGGAGATATCCCAAAATATTGCAGATGCACTGTCAAACAAAGGTTGACACCATGTCAAGCAGGTGATATTAAGTCAGATGTCCAAAAGTAGTTTCTAAGGATTATCTTAAAGGAGGAGAGAGAGAAACAGACAGAATTCCAGAGCTTGGGTCTGGGTATCTGAATGGAATCCAAATAGGAATTCCTAGTGGGCAAAATAAAGCTGATTTTCAGATCTGAGCAAGAATCAGCTGTATTGCACTCTGGCAATCTCAAGATATGTTATACAGACAGAGAGACAGAAATAGCACATTGACTTCGACAATATAATGTTGATCTCCAGTGTCTCTGACAGGGCGGTTTCTGAAGGATTAACTTGACTAAACAGAGCTCACACCTCGCTGAGAAAAGGCTTAAGCAGCACTGTACCAAAGAGTTCACGCCTGTAAACACAGCACCGAACTCAGATCCACTTCCCCAGCTAAGAAAAGAGAATGGGCAAATGCAGAAAATCAGGAACTAAAAGAAACAAAAGAATTGCTGAAAACATAACTGAATAAATTAACGTTTCAGATGCAGAACATTTTGCCAGAGCTGGAAAGTGAGCTCACTGCTTGCTAGGAATGAATAACAATGAGGGAACATTGCAGACTGGGGACAGGGAACAGTTGGTGGAAAACAATCTTCACAATTTCTGTCTCCTTTCAGAGTTAGTCAGTTGAGTAGCCAAAAGAATAAGAATTTTGTTAAAAGCCTAGCAAGAAGTGAAAACTGGTAAGTGATTTACAAAGGTCACCCAAGTGAGATGATGGTACAGTCTACAATATGCACAGGGACAAGGCTTATCCCACATTGAAGTGGATGCAGAACTTCAACTTTGCTGGAAAGAGAGGTATGTTGTTGAAGCTTTTCATCAGGACAAATGCAAGAATGGCAAATTTCAAATGATCACAACTATTTACACTGCAGGACAAAAGAGGAGTGATGGTTTGGCAAGCAACTTTGATTGGCAAATATATTACTGTTGAGAAAGCAATAGGGAACTGTAGGCTCCCAAGTCACCAGGTAATTCAAAAAAAGGCACATGCTTAAACATGTTCCTTTTGTTTAGAGAAAACATCTTCCTATGTATGAAAGTACGTCACTTCCAGTAAGTGTAATCTAGTTACATCATGAGCTTGACTGATTCCCTTAAATTGATTGTTAGACCATAAAAAATAGGAACAGGAGTAGGCCGTTTGGCCCCTCGAGCCTGCTCTACCATTCAATAGGATCATGGTTGATCCGACATTCCTCACATCCACTTTCTGGACGTTTCCCCGTAACCCTTGCTTCCCCGACTGATCAGAATCTTCCTATCTCAGCCTTAAATAGGGCTCTGCCCTCACAGCTCTCTTGGCAAGGAATTCCAACACTCACAATCCTCTGAAAGAAGAAATTCCTTCTCATCTCAGTCTTAAATTGGTGCTCCTTTATTCTGAGATGATGCCCTCTGAATCTCCCATGAGAGGAAACATCCACTCAGCAGCTACCCCGTCAAGCCCCTTAAGAATCCTACATCTCAATGAGATCAACTCTCATTCTTCTAAACTTCAGTGAGTAGAGTCCCAACCTGTTTAGCCTTTGCTCATAAGATAATCCCTCCATAGCAGGAATGACCCTAGTGAGCCTTCTCTGAATTGCCTCCAATGAAATGATATCTTTCTTTAAATAAGGGAATCATAGTACTCCAGGTGTGGTCTCACCAGCACTTTGTACAGTTGCAGTGTAGCTAGTAGCACACTCAGGGTTGTTTAACACATGCTGCCCAATCATATAATCACATCCAATATGCTCAGAACACAAATACAGCAATACACATTGTTCATAACAGATGGAGTAAAGATTATACTCAATCAGTCCATGTTTGATAAATCCAAAACAAAAGATCTTACTGTTAGATTTCCCAGTGTTAGTGTCTGATTAGTTTTAAAAAAAGCTGTGATCACTCAAGTTAAGCTAAGACAGATGGTGGCTATTTATTGTCTGAGTGCAGATACATATGGAGCACTTATAATACTAGGGGCTGGAAGGAGCTGTAAAATTGAGCAGACAGTAAGCTCCTGCCACAAAAGAAGATGTTTTGGTTTTCTCTCTCACTCACTGCTTTGGATCCAAATTAACACCCAGGAGATCTCGTCACTGGAACATGCTTGAGTAAAAGATGTGGTCATTTATTCTATATGGGGAGGGGGCAGCTCTCCCCAGTAAGAATCCCACTCATTCTGACCGAGAAAGCATCTCCTCCATCCAGCTAAGGAGGTCCAAGAGAAACAAAGTTTGGAAGCGTCGATGAAATTCAGCACAAAACAGCCCAATCAGATTCCTGTCATGGGAAAAAGGAAGTGTACCGAGACTGTTCTTTGGCTGTTGGTGCACTCTGTTGGGAAGATTAGAGAAAGCTTTATCATACTGTTGAATTTGCAGTTGCTATAAGGAACCATTTGTTACCAACAGTTGGCGCTTTAAATCTTCCAATCTTCCAGTCCTTAAAAGCAACATTCAATCAGAGATACTGGTCAGAGATACCGGATAAAGTAAAAGAGACAATCTCAAAAGAACTGAAAACTAAATGAAAACACTGATTAGAAACCAGAGTAACAACCCAGAATTTGTCAATTCTGATCCCAACCCAGTAAGTCTGATTGAGTTTAAAAAAACATTTGCGGACTAACACTAGAACCAGAAGAAAGCTGTGTTCTCAGATTTTGGAATCATGGATCAGTTGATATCTAGGCACATTTATGTATAGCCAAAATTCATCATATACAGACCGTGGTGCAGTGGTGATATCACTGCAGCAGTAATCCAGAAACCCCAGGTTAATGTTCTGGGTATTTGTGTTCAAATCTCACTGATTTAAATTCAATTAATAAATAAACATAAGAACTAGGAGCAGGAGTAGGCCGTCTGGCCCTTCGAGCCTGCTCCGCCATTCAATAAGATCATGGCGGATCTTTTCGTGGACTCAGATCCACCTACCCGCGCTCTCACCATATCCTTTAATTCCTTTATTGTTCAAAAAAAATCTACCTTAGCTTTAAGTAGCGTCAACTACTTCACTGGGCAAGGAATTCCATAGATTAACAACCCTCTGGGTGAAGAAGTTCCTCCTCAATTCAGTCCCTCTAATCTTGAGGCTATGCCCTCTTGTCCTAGCTTCACCTGCCAGTAGGAGCATCCTCTCTACTTCTATCTTATCTATTCCCTTCATAATTTTATATGTTTCTATAAGATCCCCCCTCAATGTTCTGAATTCAAATATGGAAGTAAAAACTTGATTCAGCATTGGCGACCACAAAGTATCATTAACAGTTGTTAAAAAAAATCTGGTTCACTAATGCCCTTTGGGGAAGGGAATTTACTGTTTTTACCTCATCAAGTGACTTTAGACCCACAGTAATGTGGTAGACTCTAACTACGCTTTAAAAGGCCTTGCAAGACACTCAGCTCAAGGACAATTCCAGTGATAACCGCATCCCACGACAGAGTTTAAAAAATAAATTTTTAATAATAGCACAGGTCCGTTTTGGGGAATTAAAATGTGAAGTGAAAGTTGTTAGAGGTGAACACAGTTTCATGAGGAGCCACATCACTCTTATTGCCCTTCCAGATTTACAACCTTCTCAAATGTTAAAAATACCCTGCATGTGACATAATAAAATCCCTTATGTTAAACAGGAGGGAAAAATAAAGAAAGGAACAATTGGCTTAGGCAGTTTGTCAGCTCATCTTCCAAATTATCTGGGACAGCTCAGAAAGATTTTGGAGGCATTGCAGGAAATTCTAGCACAATCACACCTGGGAGTTTACACAATTGGACTGTCAAATTATACCGTATGTACTTAGAAGCAAGCCATTTGGCCCATCAGGTCCACACTGCCCCACCGAAGAGCATCCCACCCAAACCCACTCCCATCACCTTCTATTTCCCATGGCAAATCCATCTAGCTTGCATATCCCTGGACACTATGGGCAATTTAGCATGGCTGATCCACCTAATCTGCACATCTTCGGACTGTGGGAGGAAACCGGAGCACCCGGAGGAAACCCACGCAGACACGGAGAGAATGTGCAAACTCCACACAGACCTGATTCTACCTGATGGTCGAATCAAATGAGGATGTGTGCTCTGAGACAGCAGTGCTAACGACTGAGGCAGGATGGTGGCTCAGTGTTAGCACTGGACCCTCATAGTACTACAGATCAAATTCCACTCTTGGGTGAACTGTGTGGGATAGGGTTGGAGGTGGAGTTTGGGTGGGATACTCTTTGGAGGTTTGGTGCAGACACGATAGGCCGAATGGCGTCTTCCTGCAAAGAAGGGAAAATGTACTTGTATTAGATTTGGGCTTTTGAGACCAAATGTTGAGGCAGGAAAATGCAGGTGGTGGTGGGGCAGGGGGCAACATTGGGTTAAGGAGGGTTGAGCTTTACACAAGTTATAGTTTTGAAGGGGGAAGTCTATTCTGGATCTTTTGAACTGCTAAATTGCCCATAGTGTTCGAGGATGTATACATCAGGTGTCTTAGCCATGGGAAATGCAGGGTTACAGGGAAAGGATAGGGGGATGGGACTGGGTGGGACGCTCGTCGAAGGGTTGATGTGGACTTGTTGGGCCTGTTGGCCTGTTTCCACAATGTAGGGATTTTATGATTCTATGCTGAAATGTTGATATTGACACTGCCTCTTGTTGCTGTCCGTGGTTCTGACTTGAGCAGGTAGCGACTGTTCCAGACAATAAACTAGTATTTCCAATGTTTAAATGGGAAACAAACAATTGTGAAAAATGACTCATTGAATTATCCCCAGCAACAACACCCACAAGCTTAGCATGCGGGATTTGAAAAATAAGGGCTTCTGTGGGTTTTCGACAGAACCTTCCAAACACAGGACCACTACCGTCCAGAAGGACACGGGCAGCATCACATGTAAATTCCCTTCCAAGCCACTCACCATCCTGACTCGGAAATATGTCACTATTCCTCCTCAGAGTCATTGGGTCAAAATCCTACAACTCCCTCCCTAACTGCATTGTGGGTATACCGACATGAAATGGGCTGTACCAGTTCAAGAAGACAGCTCACCACCAACTTCTCAAGTGACTCTTACATGCCACAAACGAATTGAAAACAAAAAAGGTCTGGGGTCAATTTATATGTGAGATCGACTATTACTTGAAGACACACACTACTTCAGATCCAACATCGCTTCACGGTTTTATGCTTTTAAATCTTTACTCATTGGACAAGTTTGTATTTTAGACCAAGAAAAAAAAATCATCTTTCGGTCCCCACTAAGTGTTGTACTGGTGGCTGAATTACTCGAATTTTTCACCCCAGTTGTGAAATGGATTTCTTACTTTCAGCCAGGTCGGTGTGGAGAGTGGGCACAATTTAAAGACTGGTCCAAGTGGCCATCAGAGGATAGTCTGAAACTTTGAAATTGAGGGTGGGGTGGGAATGGAGGAGGGTGGAGACTTATTCATCATCAACTACTGGTGTACTGAGCTCCTTTAGAAAATAGCTCCTTTTATAAATGGACGGGTAGATCAACATATTCCATAAGAACATAAGAAATAGAAACAGGAGTAGGCTATTCAGCATCTGGAGCCTGCTCCGCCATTCAATAGGATCATGGCTGATCCGAGATTCCTCACATCCACGTTCCTGCATTTTTCCCATAACTCTTGATCAATAAGGGAATCAAGAATCTATCTGTCTCAGCTGAACATCTTCAGTCAAGATTTTGGTGAACGGAAACATGAGAAATCAAAGCAGGAGTAAACCACACTACATACAGGGAAGGAAATCTGCTGTCCCTGCCTGTTTTGGATTAATTTGTAACTCCAGTGCCAGATTAATGGGGTGTTGATAATAAATGCCAATTCCCAAGAACTAACTGAAGAATAATGGAACATGTGAGGAAAATATAGATATTTCCTATTCCTTATTTACCAACAATGGCCAATTCCTATTATATGTGTACATTTTGCAGATCAAAATAAGTTCACTGACATTTATTACAAATGGTACAAGACAGTCACGCATGGTGCTTGTCAAACACTACTGAGTATGGGAGAGATTGTGCTTTCAGAAATTCTTCACATTTCCTTGTGGATTTCTGATTAACCCAGACCGAATGTTTTGTGGCAGATTATCAAATTGTGAATGGAACTGTTTGTTTTAAATTGTAATGAAGCTGAGGACCGTTGGTAATCATTTGAAACTTCAATAAACTGTGAATCAATTGGATGTTATGCCATACAGTTGGAACAGGAGAACTACAAATCTCATTAATTTAAAATCTCGTGAACAATAACCAAATGAATATGAGGTGGAAATTAGGGGATATTTTGGAAATGGAAATCCTCCAGGTTCTCCACCTGAAACTTCAACAAGAACTGCAGGGAAACAGAACACTCTACCATTCTATCACCTTTCATGGTTTACCTGAAGGGATTTATCACTGCCCAGCTCTGAAGAATTTCGGGGTTTCTTTTATGCATTCAGGGGATGTGGCATCACTGACTCAGCCAGCATTTATTACCCATCCTTAGTCGCCTTTGAGAAGATGGTGAATTGAACCTTCTTGAACTGCAACAGTCCATTTGGTGTAGGCAGCACCACAATGTCATTAACGAGGGATTTCCAGGATTCTGACCCAGCAACACTGGAGTAACAACAATATATGGATGGTGAGTGGCTTGGAGGGAAATTGGCAGGTAGCAGTATTTCTATGAATCTGCTGCCCTTGTGCCTCTCGGTGAAAGTGCATGAGTTGGAAGGTGTTGTCTAAGGAGCCTTGGTGAATTTCTGCAGTGCATCTTGTATATAGCACATACTGCTGCACTGAGCATCAGTGATGGAGGGAGTTGATGCTTGTGGGTATGGTGCCAATCAAGCAGGCTGCTTTGTCCTGGATGGTGTCAAGTTTCTTGTGTGTTAATGAAGCTACACTCGTCCAGGTAAGTGGGGGAATATTCCATCACACTCCCAACTTGTGCCTCGTGGATGGCGGACAGGCTTTGGGGAGTGAAGAAGTGAGTTACTCACAGCAAGATGCCTAACTTCTGACTGCTCTTATAGCCACATTATTTACATGGCTAGTCCAGTTCAGTTTCTGGTCAATAGTCACTCCCAGGATGTTATAGTGGGGATTCAGTGGTAGGAATGCCACTGAATGTCAAAAGACAACGGTTAGATTTTTGTTGGAGATGGTCATTGTTTCGGTATGTGTGGCATGAAAGTTACTTCCCACTTGTCATGGGTACAACTCCTAAGAGTTTTATCCTCTCTGAGTGAAAATATCCCTCCCCATTCTGGGTCAAATTGTTCATAGATAAAACATTTTGTAAAATTACACCAGTGTCTTCATTTCATTGATTCTCAGAGGCACCCTGTGTTTTGTTACAATGCCAGAGGTTGAGCACTTACTGCTGCCAGGCTGGCCTGCTGTTCTCGAACAACTGCACAACAACCAAAGAATCCAGTGACCAGCACAAGGCTACCAGCAAAGATGAGAATACCAGCAGAGACAGCAAACGTACTGGATGGAAGGAGGCTCAAGTAGTTTCTTTTCTCAGCCAACGTCCAAGTTCCAATGGTCATCACTCCGGCACCCGCCATCTAGAGACACATCAAGAAAGATCCATTACATAAAATTGTGCATCCTGGCACAGCAAACATAGGAATACCGCGCGACCACCATTCCCTGGTCAGTGAACCTAGAATCAAGGGTGACAGTCTCAGGATGTTTAGAATTGAGCTGAAGAAATATTTCTTCACTTGGAGGTTGGTCAGACTGTAGAACTTGCTACTACAGAGGCTGGGTTATTGAATATTAAATAGTAAAGGCATCAAGGCAATGAGAGAAAGTGGGAATCTGGTGTTGAGGTAAAGGATCAGCCACGATAACTTTGAATAATGGAGCAGGCCCAAGGACTGAAGGGCCTACTCCTGCACCTAATTTCGATGACCATCATCCACCATAGTATCCCACGCCACATCTTCTGAAATCCCAGCCTCACTGACCCCTGGCAAGACCCTTATGCACTTATCAAGTGCCAGTCCGTTGCTGTTTGTCTCCTCAAGCTTCACAGGCCATCCCTGTGTGCCCCTTGTGGGGGTTGCTGGTACTAGGGAGATGTTGGTTTCTGATTGGCTCGCAACTCCCTGAGACTGGACGGCACCTCCAGTCTATTTGTGGCCGACTTTCTTTCAATGGCTGCAGGCAGCTCTCCTTTACCCAGGCTGCACTCCCCAAAACCCCCAGCCTTTTATAGCCAGTTCTAGTCAGCACTGCTTTATAAACTCCTACCCAATCTGTTCCAGTCCAAGGAACTTTCTTGTTTATCTGCCCATGGTTTATCGCCTCTGCTATCCCCCTAATTAACTTTCACTCAGTGTCACAAATAGCTAACCACATGAACCGTACAGACCTCATCCCCTTTAACAGTTATCTTATTTCTTCTGTGCTTCTGCCAATATTTTGGGATGTGATCCATGAAGATCCCAGTCATTTACAGTCATAGAATAACGCAGAGCAGGCCTATTGTGGCTTTATTAGCTCATGGGGCCATCCAGCTAATTTTGATCCACTGTCCTTACCCCGAAGCTCTTTAAAATATTTCCCTTCAAGGATTTGTTATGGAAATCATAGAAAATCACAGCACCGAAAGAGGCCATTCGGCCCACCTTGTCAGTGCCTGTCTAAACTCACTTTCCAGCTGTAGCCTTGTAAATTACCACATGTCCAAGTTTTCTTGAAATGTATTTGAGGGTTTCTGCCTCTACTACCCATTCCGATCATGTGATCTTAACAAACAACCTCTCCATTAAGGAAAGCGGCAGAAAATCCTATCTCAGCCTCTTGTAACTGCAAATAAATCTTCTCTCATGCTTTGCTATCCCTAACAAATGAACCAGCTCAACCCAGCGTCCTGAACAGACAAAGACTTCAGCCATGACCCAGGCCTGAAAGAGGAGGCAATGGTGGCATGGTGACAACGTCCTAAGGCCAGGTAGGCTGACGGCTCGGGGGTCACAGGTTCAAGTCTTGTCACTGCAGCTGATTGAATTGAAATTCAAGTAACAAAGACTGGAATTGAAAGCCAACAATGATGACTCTGAAGCACAAAAACCCATCAATTTCCCTAAGTGCCTTTATTGGGAAGGAAATCTGTCACTGTTACCTGGTCTGGCCTATATGTGACTCCAGACCACATACCAATGTGGTTGATTGTTAATTGCCCTTTGAAATTATTGAACAAGCATCTCAGTGCAAGGGGTAATTAGAGATGGGCAGGAAATGCTAACCTTGCCAGAAACTCCCACAAAATAATAAATTTCCTTTAAAAGGGTGCTGCACATGATTAAAGTTTCCACTCTCATTCTGATTCTGATTAATTTATCAACAATACATTTCTATAAATCTCCATTCCTGGCAACATTCTCATAAATCACCTCCGTACCCTCTGGCATGATGAAGGAAGAAGCTCAGGCATTGCGATTAATTTTGGAATGCCACCCAATGTCACAAACTCAAAACAAAAATGCATACAACAATCTCACTCACACAGTCTTATTTTAAAAATTGGCTTCTCCAACCTGTAACTTATTTTTATCAAACTATCTTTTTGGAAGTTATTATTGAATCTGCTTGCACATGCTTCAGGCTGTGCATTCCAGATCAAAGAATGCGCTGTGCAAAAAATATTTTCTCTTCTTGCCTTTGGTTCTTTTACCAATTATCTTAAATCTGTGCCCTTGGGTTACCAACCCTTCTGTCGCTCGAATCAGTTTCACTTTACAAAATCAAAACCTTTCTTGACTTTGAACGTCTCTATCAAATATCCTCTCGACCTTCATTGATCAGGAGAAAGTGGATCTGCTTCACTAGCTTCCTCATATAAAAAAAGCCCCTTAAAAGGAAGAGGCCATTCTGCCCCTCAAGCATACCCTAATGGGATCATGGCTGATCTGTGAACTAATGCTGTGTACCTATCTTTGCTTAATATGCCACAATATCTTTGGAGATCTGAACTCTTTCATCCTTAGTTTTAACATTAACAATCAATCCATTATCACTTGTCATTTGCAGATGAGAGTTCCACACATTTATCACTCTTGAATGTAGCTGTGCGTTACTTAACCTCACTGCTGAAAGTTCTGGTTCCAATTTTTTAGACTGTGCCCTAGTCTCCACAGCTAGCAGTAACAATTTCTCTGTATCTACCATGTCTGTTCCTCTTAATATCTTGGAAACTTCTTTCAAGGACACCCCTTAACATTCTAAATTCTATGAAATACAATCCTGCTCTGTGTAATTTCTGATCATCATGTAACCCTAGATAAACCCAATGAAGTACAAGTGTAGATTATGCAATGTGCCCTCAAAATGTACTCTTTTACTCCTTGGTGCCATTCTGGTAAATCTGTGCTTCATCCCCTTTCAAAGCCAATATATCCTTCATAAAATGTAGTGCCCTGAACTTTACACGCATACTAAGTTTGTCCTAACCGGGGCAGGGTACAACTGAAACGTATAACCTCTACCCACTTCTATTCTAGGTATATAGGCAGGCATTCCATTAGCCTTCTTGGCTATTTTCTGGATGTATTTATGGTGTTTCAATGATCTAAATACCTGATACCTTTCAAGTAAATTTCTTCTGCACCCTCATAATCATTCCTGAAGAGGGAAGAACCAAAATCAGACACAATGCTCCAACTGAGACCCTGCCAATGTTATGCGCAGATTGGACGTAACCTCTTTGCTTTTGTACTGATGCTTCTATTAATAAACCTAATGATCCCATATGCTTTTTAAACTGCCTTCTCAAATTGCCCTACCATTTTCAAGGATTCAAGACCATATTCCACCCCTCATCCGTCAGTTTGTGAAACCCTGTTTCAAAATGTGCCATTTATTTTATATTGCGTCTTTCAACAAGGCTGTCAATAATGATGTAAATATAGTTCTTATGATTAAAACTATCAAAGGATAAAGCAAGAAAGTTGGCTGATCAGCCATAATGATATTGAATGGTGGCCTAGGTTGATCTATAATCATTAATCTGTATCCAAATAAATATCCAATTCTGTCTCCCGAGGAACACTGTTGTGGGCTTCGCTCTAGTCGAACATTCATTACAGCCTCAAAAAATGCTGGAAATTCAAAACAAAACAGCAATGCAGGGAATACTCAGCTTATCCTGATAAAAAGTCATCAGCCTGAAATGTTAACTCTGTTCCTTACTACACACAAGCTGCCAAAACTGCTGTGTATTCCCAGCATTTTCTATTTTTCGTTTGTTTATCGCTATTATCAGCATTTTGTCGTTTAGCCAATTTCATACAGTCATAGACTCATACAGCACAGAAACAAAGCTGTCCGTCCATCCAGTCCATGTTAACCATAATCCCAAACTAAACTAGTCCCACTTGCCTGCACTTGGCCCATGCCCCTCCAAATATTTCTTATTTGCATACTTATCTAAAGATCTTTTAAACATTGTAAGTGTAACTGCATCCACCACTTCCTCTGGAAGTTCTTTCCACATCTGTGTAAAAAGTTGCCCCCGTGTCTTTCTTCTCTCACCTTAAAAATATGCCCCCTAGTCTTGAAATCCTTACCCTAGGGCAAAGACACCTGTTATTCACCTTATCTGTACCCCTCATGATTTTAAAAACCTCTAAAAGGTCACCTGTCCGCCTCCTACGCTCTGGTGAAAAAAGTCCCAGCGTATCCAGCGCTCCTTATAACTCAAACCTTCGATTCCCGGCAACATCCTGGTAAATCTGTTCTGAACCTTCTCCAGCTTAAAAAATCCTTCCTACAACAGGGTGACCAGAATTGGACACAGTACTCCAGAAGAGGCCCCACCAACCTCCTGTACAAGCTGAACATAATGTCCCAACTCCTATACTCAAAGGTCTGAGCCATGAAGCCAAGCATGCTAAATGCCTTCTTTACCACCCTGTCTCCAGCATTGTCTCCATTGCTAGCACATCAATTGTATAATGTTTTATCCAACACCTTCTGACACATCAATTCTAATATTTTCATCCAGTCTCATATTTCACCAAGAAGTGAATTCAGTCAACTTAGTCAAACCCGCTTTCGATTTTCTGACTTCTGCTTAGTAGCCCATATTTTCCAACTTACTACCAGATTTTTCTCAGATTACTGTCAAAACCTTTCTCCATCACCAATATTAGCCTGATTGGCATGTAGCTCTCAGTTTTATCTTACCCCCTTTCTTTAAACAAGGCTATAAAACATGCAATCATCAAGCTCCTTGTATCATTCACATATCTGAAAAGGGTGGGTACAATATAATGACGGTCTCCACTTTCTACCTTTTCTTCCTGACATTCCACCCAGATCAGGTAAATTTCTGGCTTTGAACACTGGAAACTTTTCAAGTAGCTTCCCTTCAGCCACAGAGATAAAAGGTACTGCAGATGCTGGAGAATCCGAGATAACAAGCATGGGGCTGGATGAACACAGCAGGTCAAGCAGCATCATAGGAGCAGGAAAACTTGACGTTTCGGGCCTGAACCCTTCATCAGAAATGGGGGAGGGGAAGAGGGTTCTGAAATAAATAGGGAGAGAGGGGGAGGTGGATAGAGGATGGATAGAGGAGAGGATAGGTGGAGAGGAGGCAGACAAGTCGAAGAGGTGGGGATGGAGCCAGTAAAGGTGAGTGTAGGTAGGGGGGTGGGGAGGAGATAGGTCAGTCCAGGGAGGACGGACAGGTCAAGAGGGCGGGATGATGTTAGTAGATAGGAGATGGGGGTGTGGCTTGAGGTGAGAGGAAAAACAGGTTAGGGAGGTGGAGATGAGCTGGGCTGGTTTTGGGATGCGGTTGGGGGAGGGGAGATTTTGAAGCTTGTGAAATCCACATTGATGCCATTGGGCTGCAGGGATCCCAGGCTGAATATGATTTGCTGTTCCTGCAGCCTTCGGGTGGCATCACTGTGGCATTGCAGGAGGCCCAGGATGGACATGTCATCTGAGGAATGGGAGGGGGAGTTGAAATGGTTTGCGACTAGGAGGTGCAGTTGTTTGTTGCGAACTGAGCGCAGGTGTTCTGCAAAGCAGTCCCCAAGCCTCTGCTTGGTTTCCCCGATGTAGAGGAAGCCACAACGGGTACAGCGGATGCAGTATACCACATTGGCAGATGTGCAGGTGAACCTCTGCCTGATGTGGAAAGTCTTCTTGGGGCCTGGGATTGGGGTGAGGGAGGAGGTGTGGGGGCAGGTGTAGCACTTCCTGCGGTTACAAGGAAAAGTACCGGGTGTGGTGGGGCTGGAGGGCTCCATCCCCGTCCCCGCCTCTTCGGCTTGTCTGCCTCCTCTCCACCTATCCTCTCCTCTATCCATCCTCTATCCGCCTCCCCCTCTCTCCCTATTTATTTCAGAACCCTCTTCCCCTCCCCCATTTCTGATGAAGGGTTTAGGCCCGAAACGTCAAGTTTTCCTGCTCCTATGATGCTGCTTGACCTGCTGTGTTCATCCAGCCCCACGCCTTGTTATCCCTTCAGCCACAGTTGTACCTGAATAACATCCAGTAGTCAAAATTATCCGGGAAAATTAACGTGTCTCAAATACTTGAGCAATAGGTTAAGAAAGCTTTTTCATATTTCTGCCCTGCAGTGGCTACATGGGTTGTATTTTCTGCCAGCCAAAAATCCAAAAACACAAATTCTGCCTCCAACACATTTGAGCATATTTGAATTTCAGAAGCAGTGCAATGCTAGGCACATCGGCTGTACTTCCCAATGACTTCCTTCAGCTGTCTATTACAAGCAGAGTACTGAATGTACCCAACCAGCCCCTACTTGAAAAACTCAAGACAAGACAAGATGTCTACGGTTAGGTGTGATTCTATGATTGGGAAGCACTTGCTGAACAATCCTGAGTGCATTAGTTGTGACATGCACAGCGACCCATTCAATCAAAGCAAAATGAACATGTTGCTTCATTTGTGAATTACCCAGGAGCTTAGGGAATCTATAGTTTCCCATTGTTGAAACTATCTGCTAATCAGAGTTGACTCGCTAACCAGCGAGCATCCTTTCTCCTGTAGTATAAATTATTGGGATTATTTGAAATTTGACACTGTTGAATTTGGCCTGATGAGGGCAAGATGAAAAGCTTCAGTAACATGTCACTCTCTCTCTTCAGTAATATTTTAGCTTTCCTTTTTCTATTCTTATTCAATCCAATATCATTACTGCCTTCTCTTTTACTGTGATATTGACAGCAGCATTTTCTGTAGTGCAGACAGATGCAACATACACAGTTAATACCTCAAGCATTCCCTCTCTCCATCTGTCTGCCTTCTATATGAATCATTTCTTCAGCACCATATGTCTTTGAATAACAAACCCTATTAATTATCTCACACCCAAATCTGGTGCTTTTACACCTCAAATCTACCTGCTGAAAGGGAGCTAAAGAAATGTTCTTCCTCAGCACCATTCCAGGCCCCTGGTCCCTCTGCCTTTACAGCATCTTAGCAGCACCTGAGAAGTATCTCATGGTGGTCGTTAGTTTACCCTACAGATAGACCAAACAATATTTTCACGTTTATGTTTTGAAGGTTATGGATGTCCCTGGTGAGATCAGTAGTTATTGCCCATCTCTAATTGGCCTGGAACTGAGTGACTCGCTTGGTCATTTCAGACAGCAGTTAACAGTCTATTGCATTACTGTGGGTATGGGCTCACCTCTAGGCCAGACCAGGTAAAGACAGCAGATTTCCTTCCCTAAAGGAAATTAGTGAACCAGATAGATTGGCAGATGATAGTTGCCACAGCTACATTACTTAGACTAATGTTCAATTCCAGATTTATTAACTGAATCTGAAATGAAACCTGCACCAGCTATCATGATGGAATTTTAAGCCTTGCCCCCAAAACATTAGCCTGGGCCACTGAATTACAAACCATGACATCATCACCATGCCACCATCTCTCCTTCCCTCCCAGTGACTATTGTCTGACTTTCAGGAGTTCCAATATTCTCTTTATTTACACTTGAATGCACCAAACACTAGTTATAGTTCTCAGGTGGTCTTCTGCTCCTTGAGTCTTGAACTCTCGACAGCATATCAATGTCAGAATTACAGCTTCACGTATATCATCATCATCACCAACTTCTTCATTCTCACTGTATCACAAGTGTTTCCCAGAATGTGTCCAGCTACCTTTCTTAGTGCGATTCAGCAGCTATCAGCACACTTACCCAGAAGAAGAAATTATAAAAGAACAGCAGGTACTTTAAGCAGATTGTCAGGCAGTCCTCTGAATCCTCTTTACATTTTTCTGTCATCATCTTTCACTGAAACGCAGACAAAGGAGCATCACAAATCAACACATTATTCAAATGGAACCAATAAGAAATGTTCCCACTTTAATGCAACGGATGTACCCTAATATTGATCCATATCTCAGTTATCAACAGATTTATTAAAATCTTTATCAGTTTTTATAACTTTTGAAATTAGTCAACTATTCAACTTTAATTTGCCTTTTTCTCTGCAGTGGAGCTCCACAGTAATTGTTTCAGACAAGAGATCTTTGGCCCATCTAACCTTCCTGTTACAAAGTTGGGTAGACCACTTGTGAATTAGAAGGCAGGATGTTAGAATTTGTTTGTAGAAATGACAGGGGGAAAGTGTGCATGGTCCCTTTAAGAGGTGATGTGTTTTTTTAAGCTTGGAGATAAACGAAAATGTCTGCAAGCAGCTGCAGATACACAGACAGTTCTGAAATTGAAACGTATGTATCAATTGGCTGCGTCATTGGCAACCTAGGTTTGTTTTGATGTTAAGACAACCAGCTTGAATATCAGCCAATCAATTTAAACCAGGCCCAAGATAGCAAAACCCAATTAATTTTAAGACTGATGGTGTTGACAACCTAGGACCAATCCTTATTTTTAAGAAAATTGACAGGTTATCAGGGGTATATAAGAAGGTTTTTGAAAATCAGGGTGAGAGCGAACTGCCATCAGAAGAGTAAAACTCTAGCTTTCAGACATCTTTAAGCTCTCTGATTAAGCACCATTTAAAAGGCACCGTGGCACTCTTAGCTAATATTCCTGACAGAAGGATTTGACAAAGAAAGAATTCCTGACTGAAGAATAGTGGAAAAGGCACGGAACATTCCGGAAGACACATCCTGACTGCAGTTTTGAGAGTCTAAGTTTTAATTTATTTTTCTTATTACTTTGGTTTAAATAAGTGAGACTTATAGTTATTGGAACAGCATGCTATTAGAATTTTGTTCTGTTTGGGAATATTTAGTAGTTAAGGGGGAATTGTTTGGCTTGTTAGTAGGTCTGTTAAATTTCTCACTGTCAGAGTTAGGTAAATAAATTGTAACTTGTTGCTTATAAAGTGAGTATCAGAGAGTTCATTTAACCATCTCCTCCATAACATTCCTATCTAAGTATTCCCTTTACCTCTTCTAAGACTCCTACCCATAGTTCTCCTTTCAGCCCACTTTACCATACTATCCATAGTTTTCTCTTCAGCCCACCTAACCCTCCTGGATCCTGAATTAACCTGAATCCACTGTTAATGTTAATCATTGCATTCCACCGCCTCCATGTTCCTGATCTCTGTTCTACATACACCACAATTTTAGTAATGAGGGATCCTTTTACATTTTCTCTTTGCTTTTGTTAACTTTCATTTTAACACACTAATATAGGAAACAGGAGCAGGAGTAGGCAATCAGGCCCGTAAAGCCCACTCTGCCATTCAATAAGGTCTTGGCTGATCTTTTCATGGACTCAGCTCCACTTACCCGCCCGCTCACCGTAACCCTTAATTCCTTTACTGTTCAAAAGTCTATCTATCTTTGCCTTAAAAACATTCACCAAGGTAGTCTCAACTGCTTCATTGGGCAGGGAATTCCACAAATTCGCAACCCTTTGGGTGAAGAAGTTCCTCCTCAATTCAGTCCTAAATCTGCCCACCATAATTTTGACGCTATGCCACCTAGTTCTAGTTTTACCTGCCAGTGGAAGCCACCTCCCTGCTTCTATCTTATCTATTCCCCTCATAATTTTATACGTTTCTATAAGACACTCCCTTATTCTTCTAAATTCCAATGAGTATAGACCCAGTCTAATCAATCTCCTTTCATAAGCCAACTCTCTCAGCTCTGGAATCAACCTCATGAATCTCCTCTGCAGCCTCTCCAGTAAAGTACATCCTCTCTCAAGTAAAGAGACCAAAACTGTACACAGTGCTCCAGGTGTGGCCTCACCAGCACCCTATATAGCTGTAACATAACCTCCCTGCTTCTAATCTCCATCCCTCCAGCAATGAGGGACAATATTCCATTTGCCTTCTTAATTACCTGCTGCACCTGCAAACCAACATTTTGTGATTCATGCACAAGGACACCCAGGTCCCTTTGCACAGCAGCATGCTATCTTTCACCATTTAAATAATAGTCCATTTTGCTGTTATTCCTAACAAAATGGATGACCTCACATTGTAAGTGTGATTCCTTGTGTTTAAATTTTGAATGGGATAGAAAATCATACTTGGGTCCAGCCTGCCCATATCATTCCAAATTTAAAACCTTTCCATAAGACCATAAGACATAGGAGTGGAAGTAAGGCCATTCAGCCCATCGAGTCCACTCCGCCATTTAATCATGGCTGATGGGCATTTCAACTCCACTTACCCGTACTCTCCCCATAGTCCTTGATTCCTTGTGAGATCAAGAATTTATCAATCTCTGCCTTGAAGACGTTCAATGTCCTGGCCTCCACTGCGCTCCGTGGCAATGAATTCTACAGGCCCACCACTCTCTGGCTGAAGAAATGTCTCCTCATTTCCGTTCTAAATTGACCCCCTCTAATTCTAAGGCTGTGCCCATGGGTCCTAGTATCCCCACCTAACAGAAACAACTTCCCAGCGTCCACCCTTTCTAAGCCATGCTTTCCAACCGTATCCCCACTTACTTTCCTCTTTTCAACTGAGAAAAGTACAAGGTAAATCATGTTTTCTTACGCGTCATTCCAGTAAAATGTAGAGATAATGGCTCAATACTTCTCAGTATCCCAACAATTGAATTTTCAGCCCCATTATCCCAATAACTGAACATTCTCTCCCATACTCCCAAAAACTGAGTATTGTGTCCTATATTCCCACTAACCGAATATTCTATCACATTCCCGATGATTGAGCATTCTGCCCTGTATATTCCCAATAGTTGAACATTCTGTCCTGCATATTCCCAATAATTGAACATTCTGTCCTGTATTCCCAATAACTATGCCTGCACCCAATAACTGAGAACCTTTTTCTCCAACTTTGTTTAATAATACTCCTCTGAAGTGCTTCGGGCTGTTTCATTGGGTTCAATGAGCTATATAAATATAAGTTGCTGCTGTATCCCGGTAAATAAAGATCCTCTCTATCTGAATCTGCTCCAACAATGAAACATTCTTTCTGAAACAGGGTATCCAAATCTGCAGGCAGTGGTAGTCTTCCCCAAACCAACTCTAATTTAAAACGTCCTCCCTGAAATGATATGTTACAATACCCAATATGTTGTTTGTTTAAACACTGCAGTACAGCAGCGACAGAATGCTGGACTGTCTGATATGTTGTTCCCTGAGGTGAGATTTCTAACTGAGATCTACCTTACCCCTCTCGGTCAGTGTAAAAGATTCTCTGGTACTGTTTCAAAGCGCAAGATAGTTATCCCAAGTGTCCTGATGAACATTTATCTGTGAATCAATACCAATAAAACAGATGACATGGTTATTGTCACACTGCTGTGTTGTGGGAGCTACCAGTGCACAAATTGATTGCCATATTTCCCTTGTTACAGCAGTAAAACTAACTCACTCACTGTGAAGTGCTTTGGGAAGTCTTATGGTAATGAAAGTTTCGGTGTAAATGCAGTGGCTTTAATTGTGCACTTAACTTAATCTGGTCATACAATACATGCAGGACAGCTACTATGGAAATAATACTCGGTCCTTATAAAATATAATAGCTACTGTATTAAAAGCCTTATCTGTGCATTGATAAATTGTAGTCTCAGACTTATAGATACTTTGGTTTCCATACAATGGGTACAACCAAAGAAACTTTACGACACAGAGGCCATTCAGCCTATTCTGTCTTTGCTGGTCAAGAAAGCAGCTATTCCAGTTAACCCTGTTATAACAGCAATGAGATGCCTGGCTACCGATCACTAATGGCTTGTGGTTGAGGTAGGCTTATTATATCTTATAAATGAAAATAGATTACATGAACTCTTCAGCATATTAATTATTTCTAACAAGTAGTAGGGAAGACTCAAATGTGTCCATCAGTGGACCATGCCAATGTCCAGTTAACCCCCAGCTCTGTTCAGTGGTTGCATTCAATATTAGACTGGGTGGAGCTTCAGCATGGCCCATTCACTAACTTTTCCAAGACTATTATCTTCAACAAAAAAATTCCACCTCCACCTTTGATTCATAGTGCTTCAAGTGCATATTCAGGTATTTTTCAAGTGGGATGATGGTTTCTGTATCTCTCACCCTTACAGGCCGATGAAAATATTTCTCATCGGCTCCCTTACAACCTTCTACCAATTACGTTAAAGCTATATACACTTGTTATTGACATCTTTGATAAGGGAAAATTAGAGCTTCCTATCCAGGCTCCTCAAAATTTTACACACCTCAATTAAATCTCCGCTCCACATAAGCAATCTTTCCTCGTTGCTAAAATTCTTCAATCCTGACAACATCCACTAGGGGGTGGTGGTGGCATTGTACTCCAGTAACTCCAGAGGCCTACGCTAATGCTCAGGAGACATGGGTTTAAGTATCTTCACGTCAGCTGGTGGAAGTTAAATTTATTTAACAATATTTGGAATATAAAGCTAATCTCAGTGATGGTAACCATAACAACTACCATCCATTGCTGTTGGAAACCCAAGTGATTCGCTAATGAGTGAAATCAGCTCTGCTGGCCTATGTGACTCCAGGCCTACAGCAATGTAGTTGACTGGCCCTTCTTGGAGGTGGAAGCAACTCAGTCAATGGACAGTGAGAGATGAGCAACAAAGTCTACCCTTGCCAATGCACCCATATTCCCATTCTGAATAACTAGTCTGTAAACTCTCTAGTACAATCAGGTACTTTCTGTCATACCCAGAACTGACTCCATCATGTTTTCTACAGTTCAAACATAAGCTCCCTGCACAGCCAATAAAGAAAAATATCCTCAATTTTTTCTTTACCATTTCTTCATATCCACCCATCCTGTTACCTTCAGGGATTTGTGCACACACATTCAAAGTTAAACTGTGGCAATTTCCACCAGGGATTTACCAAGCTGACAGCTAAAATTGGCAGATTCCTATTGAAGCAATTAGACCAGGTATCTCCCTCCCAACACCGTAATGCCAGGAAGAGGAGCACATGAGGTGAGGACATTACTGGGTTTGGCCAAATAGAGCTGAATTTTGCAGGGCAATGCGTATATTTCCCCCAAACTAGCTGGTGTGCTGGTATGCCACCACAGGCCCATCTCTGGGTTAATTTGAGGGAGGTCGCATTCGGCAGTGGCAAATATCCGGTTAGGACAGTCTCAGATGGCAAGTGGGCTATCACTGAGAGTGAAACCCAATGGCAGACCAGGGGGAATGGTGAGTTGAGAATTTAACCCCCTGGAATTGAAAGCTAATCTCAATACTGCTGCTCTGGCAACTATCCTCGACAAACCCATCTGGTTCGCTCATGTCCTTCAGGGAAGAAAATCTGCTATCCTTACCCAGTTTGGCCAACATGTGACTCCAGATCCAAACCAACAAGGTTGATTAACTACTTCTGAAATGGCTGGGAAAGATCCTCAGTCAACAGCAATTAGGGATGTGCAGCAAATGTTAGTACGGTCACTCATTGGACCAATGGAGAGGAAATTCAAAATTTAATAAAGAGATGTAATCTTTGAGACTGTCTAGCACCTTCTAAATAAAGGGTTAAATACACTAAAACCAGAGCCATCATTTGAAGTGTTTGATTCAGTGCATTTTGGCAGTAAAATTCTCCATTTAAATACAAGGATTCTTTCAGAAAAAGCTCTCATCAACAATAAACTGAATACAGAAAATTGGAATATTGGTGGATGCATCATTTGAGCTTCGCGTTTGATGGTGTGTGTGAAATATAATTACTACATGTGTGTCACAGCCACCCACTGAAACACTCAGAATCCAAACTCATAGCAGTATGTGAAGACCTCTCATCTTTATAATTATTGAATACAAAACAGACCATATATAGTAAAGGAAATATTTATAAAAATTGTCATGGAATCGAAGAATTGTAAAGCACATAAGCTACTTGGTGTCCATTGGTATTGGTATATGTGTTGGTATTTTGAAAGAGCGTTACCAATTACTCCCACTCCCTCTGCCCAAATGAGTCAGTTAGCTCAGTTGAATGGATGGCCACTTTGCAATGCAGAATGATACCAACAGCATGCGTTCAATTTCTACAGCAGCTGAGGTTACTGGAAAGGACTCTCCTTCTCAGCCTTTTTCCTCACCTGAGGTGTGATGACCCTGAGGTTAAACTCACCACGAGGCCGATCTCTCTAATGAGAGAGTGCTACAATGGCGGCTTTACTTTTACCACATGGTCCATGATCCCACAATTCAGCTCTCCACAAATCCATGCACAATTGCCTTCTCAAGGTTCTTCTGGAATCTGTTTCCAATATCCTTTTATGTTGGGTGTTCTATAATCTTAACAACTGTCTAGGTGAAGAAATTGCTTCTCATCTCACACTTATTTGTTTTACGATTTAATTAAATCTCTGACCTTAGTTTACTGACCCATTTGCTAAAGAAAACAATTTCTCCCTATTTTCTCTAACATTAAAACATCCCTCATAATTTAGACTATATCTATACTATTATTACCTCAGACAGACGGATTTTTGGGCTCTCAGGGAATCATGAGATATGGGGAGTGAACAGGAAAATGGAGTTGCAGCCATTCAATGGCACAGAGAGGTTTCAAAGGGCTGTTTGGCTTACTCCTGTTCCTATTTCCTATATTCATATATTTGATCTCCTCCTAACTTCCTCCACTTCAAAGAGAACAATTCAGCTTTTACTTTAATTTACTCATTCGCAGGTTCTGGATGTCACTAGGTGGTACAACACGTATCACCTATCCCTAATTGCCCTTGGTATGCTGCCTTCTTGAATTACTTTTATCTATGTGGTATAGGGATACCTTGCAGTGTCTCAAAGGAGGAATTTTGACCCAGCAGAAGTGAAGGAACAGCGATATATTTCTGAGCCTAGACGGTGAGTGTCTTGGAGAGGAACTAAAGTCACACATCCATGGTACTATTTTCCTCATCACTCTCTCCAAGGCCTTGGTACACTCCCTATGTCCAGCTGAAGCCCGACCAGGGCTTTGTAAAGGATCAATGTGATTTTCTCCTGTAGTACTCGCATTCCTCTTTACAACCAATTCAGCTCTGAAGAGAGACTAGATGGGCTGGGATTGTTTTCCTTAGAGCAAAGAAAGCTGAAGGGGGAATCTGATTGAGGTGTACAAAATTCTGAGGGATGTGGATAGGGTAGATAGGGAAGAAAATTTCTGCTTGGCAGAGGATTCAAATATCAGAAGGCACATTTTTAAGTTAGGGAGCAGGTGGTTTAAAGGGGATTTGAGAGAAAATGTTTTCATCCAGAGGGCACAGACTATTTGGAACTCACTGCCTAAAAGCGTGGTGGAGACAGGAACCACTTGGACATTTAATAATTATTTAGGTGAGCACTTGAAATACCATAGCATAAAAGGCTATGGGCCAACTGTTGGAAAATTGGATCAGAATAGAGAGATTCTTGATGACTGGCATGGATATGACAGGCTGAAGAGCCTCATTCCATGCTGTAAAAGCTTTATGGCTCGCTTGTCATAATCATAGAATCATACCTTACAAACAATGTTAGGTTGTTGCTATCTCTCTGTACGGTACAGCACTCTCAAATTTAGCACATGCACTCAGTTGAAAGTCAGGAGGACTTTGCAAGGTCAACAGGGCTGGGTTCGCCATTTCCAGCCAATGCTGGATGGTCTGTCTGATTTCATTTCTCTTCTCAGATTTCATGGTGGCTTGATACAACTGACTGGTTTGCAAGACCTTTGCAGAGGGAAATTAAGAGCCAACCACATTTGCTGCATGATGTCACCCTGGCTTTGTGGGTGGCACATTCACTTTAGAATCTGAATGTTGTTGGTTCAAGGAGCCACTCCAGTGCCGCCTTGAAAGTCAGAGGCTATGTCTTTTAGGTGGTACATTAAACAATGAATGCCCATTCATTTAGGTGGATGTAAATTCAGAGGTTACTCACAACCAGTCCAACTTTCCTAGTGCTTGTTCCTCTCCAAAACATCATTATTACAGAATGTTACAGCAGAGAAAGCCAAACATCCTACCTTAACCTTGTCTGCTCTCAAAGAACTCCCATTAAAAAAAAATCCCAGACACCTCCCTTTGTATTAGGTGAAGATCCTAATTTATATCCTAAGCAATTTTCCAATGGGCAAAATATCTCACCATAATTGTCTATCAAAATCCTTCAAATTTTGAATCTTTCTATCAGATGTCCTGCCAACCTTCCCTCTTCTAATGAAAATACTTCCCATTTCTTAAGTCTCTCCTTCATGCTGAGTATTTAATCCCTGGGCTCACAACTAGTGTCTTCTCCCTCCCCTTCACGTACTTAATACTCTTCCTAAAATAGTTTTATACAGCGAGTGCAGCTATAATACTTTCACAAACCTGTCCTGATGTGATTAAGGGCTGCAGATCGGAATTGTCAAAAGCCAGCCTTAGGTTGCAAGTGGCTGGTAATTTCTTTTCCAATTTAAATTTTCAATGTAAAGGGAGATCACATTGTTGCTCTCTCAGAATATTTTTGTAAAACAAGAACTGCTTTATTCAAACTAAAAAGAACATTGGCAATAAGGGATCAGTTTGAAACTCCTGAAGGAGAAATATGGGTTTGAATTTCCAAGAGACAGTTTAGATTAATGAATCTCCCACAGCTGTTAATTAGCTCTAAGAAGCACTATTATTTAAAAGTTGCTTATAAAGGTTTCTCACAAAGGCTGATGGAAATTCGGAACTAGATCCTCATAAGGCTTTGGATGCTGGGGCCAATTAGAGCTTCATTATATAGGTTTTGTTTGGGGATGGTTATCATTTTGCAGCTGGGATATGTAGGAATAACGATAACATTTATTCAAGATTCATCAACATAAAACTTCGCTGCACCATGAATAAGACCATCAGCTGCTGAATTATCTGTCACGAAATCTCAAGCATCTCATGAGCACTGCCAGTAATAAAGTAAAAAAAGTTAAACAGGCATATCAGGTAGAGCCAGGTGTGAGTAGGATCTGGGAGTAAGACAGCAAACTAGCCAGAAATATAAATACAGACTGTAATGGAGTCCAATACTATGTAAAAAGGAACACAGTAGCAAAAAAGAAATGTTGTCCCCTAGAAGCTAAAATAGGAGAAATTATAGTGAAGAATAAGAACTTATGGAGATATTAAACAAATATTTTATATCTGTCTTCACAACATAAGACATGGCATCCATGCCAGAAACAATAGGAAGCCAAGGGTCTAATGGCAGAGACAATGCAAGGAATATAACTAATCTCATTATTGGAAAAGTACTGGAGAAATAAGTGGTTCACGTGTCGAATGAACGTCCAGAAGAAGTAATGGATGCAGGTACATTACAACATTTAAAAGACATCTGGATAAGTACATGAATAAGAAATGTTGAGAGGGATATGAGCCAAGCGCAGGCAGGTGAGACTAGTTTAGTTTGGGATTATGGTTGGCATGGACTGGTTGATCCGAAGGGTCTGTTTTTGTGGTGTATGACTCTATAATAGGACTAAAATCAACAAAATCACATGGTCCTGATGGCTCCCTAGTATTCCAAAAGAATTGGCAACAGAGATTATGGATCCATTGTAGTGTTCAATTATGGTAGTACTGAATGGCAGAGCAGGCTCAATGTTCCCTGATCCTAGCAGTTGTAATCTTCCAAAATTCTCCAGTGGTCCCACAGAACTGGAAGGTAGCAAATGTAACCGCGCAATGCAGAAGAAAGGGAGAAGAGAGAAAACAAGGAATAGGTGACTTGACATCAGTTGTGAAGAATACACTGGAATCCCTCATTCTCAACTCCACCTTTCTGTATTATTCCCACAGCCTTTGAATTTCTTACTAATTAAAACAAACTCAGCCTTGATTACACTTAATGAACCAACCTAAGCAATAACAAATTCCACAGATTGACTACACTCTGAGGAAAAAAAAATCTTCCTCATCTCTGTGTTAAATGGGCAGTCCCTTACTCAGAGATTATGCGCTCTAGTCCTAGAGTTTCCCACAAGAGGAAACAACCTCCCCACATCCATCTAATCAACCCACCTAAGAATCTAAGGTCACCTCACATTTTATAAGTGCAATCTACTCAACTTCTCCTTGGAAGAAAATCTCTCCATACCCGGGATTAACAAACTGAACCTTGCTTCCAATGCCAGTATCGTTCCTTAGATATGGGGTCCAAAACTGCTCATTGTGCTCCAGGTGTTGGTCTAATTCGGGTCCTGTGTTATTTTAACAAGATTTCCCTATTTAATATTATTCATGATAATACTCCAATCCTTTTGAAATAAATGTCAATATTCCAATTGCCTTCCTAATAACTGCTGAATTTGGATGCTGGCTCTTTGTGATTTATGCATGAGGACTCCCAAATCTCCCTGTGCTGTGGTTTCCTGCAGTCTTTCTCCTTTTAAATAAAATTCAGCTGCTCGATTCTACCTCCCAATACACATAATTTCACGTTTTCTCACATTATATTCCATCTACCACGTTTTTGCCCACTCAGTCTACCAATATTTGCAGTAAATAACTGTGGCACAAGCACTGATCCCTGTGGCATTCCACTAGTCACAGGTTCCACCCTGAAAATGGTCTACTTATCCCAACTCTCTGTCTTCTATTAATTAGCCAATCCTTTATCCCCAACACTGAGGGCTCTCCAAATATATTGCACCCGTTGCCTCTCTTTATCTTGCATGTTACCTCCTCAAAGAATTCTAATAAATTTGTAAGACATGATTTTCCCTTCAGGAAGCAATGCTGACTGTGCTGGATTATACCACGTATTTCTAAATGCTCTGCTATTACATCCTTTTTAATAGATTAACATTTCCCAAAAACAGATGCTCAGCTCTTTCCTTTTTAAATAATTGGCAGTTTTCCAGTCTTCTGAGGCTTTTCCAGAATCTAAGGATTCTTGCAAGATTATTATCAGTGCATCCACTATTTTTGTACCTACTTGTTTTAACACCATTGATGCACTCCATCAGGTCCAGGTTATTTGTTGGTATTTAGTCCCATCAGTCTTCCTCAGTACATTTTCCTCAGTGATAGTTATTATGTTTATTTTCTATTCAACTTTTGCTTCTTAATGATTTATTATTTTTTGGAATGCTATTAGTGTCTTCAGTCATGAAGATTGATGGAAAGTATTTATTCAAATCCTCCCAGTATTAATTCCGCAGTCCCATTCTCTGAGGGGCCTAAGGTGTATGGAAAGCGAGGAGCTGCCACAGCAAGAAATCAGAAGGCAAATGGCTTGTTGGCCTTTATTGCAAGAGACTTGATGCAGAAGAATGAGGAAGTCTTGTTACAATTCAACTGAGCTTTGAAGAGACCATACCAAGAGCACTGTGTGCAGTTTTGGTTTCCATTTTCAGGGAATACTTGTCTTGCAGATGGCACAGAGTAAGCTAATGAGATTGATTGCTCAGAGATAATAAGGGTGACCTATAATGAAAGGTTAACTGGAACTGGCCAATACTCTCCAGGTCTATAAGAATGAGAGGTGATCTCGTCCAAACCTGGCTGTTTCCCCCAGCTAGAGGAGCAAGCTGACAGTTTTAAAAATATATTTCTAAACAACCTGTTCAGAGATATTATTACACACCTCTGAAGCAGGTGGGACTTGAACCCAAGTCTTGAACCCAAGGTGCGACTTGAACTGGGAGTCACGGTGTAGGGATAATGACTAAAAGAGAAGAAATTTATTCACTCAGCGGTTTGTGAATCATTGAAATTCTGTACCCCAGAGAGGTGTGGATGCTCACAGTCACTGAGTGTGTTCAACGCGGAGGATGACAGATTTCTGATCTCTCAGGGAGTCAAGGGATTGGGTGGGAAAGTGCAGTTGATGTAGAAGATCAGCCAATCATTGTATTGAGTGGTGCAGTGACTCGAGAAAGTACATAGTCTGCTCCTGCTTCCATTTCTGATGTTGTTATTGGAGTCACTCAAGTAACATGATCTGAAGAAGTCTTACCAGACTTGAAATGCTAACTCTGTTTCTGTCTGCACAGATGCTGCCAAACCTGCTGAGTTTCTCCAGAATTCCCCGTATTTGCTTTTAAGCAATGTGAATTTCTGTATTTAACTTTCTTTCTTTATGGAGAGGGGTGGCTAATTGGTAATATCACTGGCCAATATTCTGGGGACATGGATTTAAATTTCATCACAGGCAGATGGTGCAATAGGAATTTAAGAGGAAAGAGCCAGCCTGATGGTAATCATCTAACTATTGTTGTTGAAATAAAGTCCTTGTGGTTCACTAATCTACCATCCACTCTGGTTTATATGCAACTCCAGACTCACAGCAATGTGGTTGACTGGTAACAATTTGGGATGAGCATTAAATGCTGGTCTAGCGAGCAACACACACATCCAATGAACAAAACCGTGAGAGCTCTTGCAGCAGTATCTCTACCTTTGAGCCAGGAGGCCTGGGTTCAAGTCCCATCTGCTCCAGAGGTGTGTAATAACATCTCTGAACAGACTGTTTAGAAATATATTTTTAAAACTGTCAGCTTGCCTCCAGTGGCGCTCAGTGCTCCATAAACTTGATCGTTCAATACTGATACCAAATGAACTGGTCCCTTTTCTCAACCTTCCTGAATCAATAACAGACTGTAGTCCGCATAGCAAAAAACCAAAAGAGCTGCATATGCTGGAAGTTAGAAACAAAATCAGAAATTGCTGGGGACAAACTCAGCAGGTCTGGCAGCATCTGTGGACAGAAAGCAGAGTTAACTTTTTGGATCCATTGATTCAGAACAGTCGTTGTAGCAATCCAATAGATTAATCCCTAAATCCAACATTTAAAAAGTTCAATGACAGAATTTCAAAAAGCAATCTGGATATTTAATTTTAAAATATTCCTAGCTGCTTACTGATTTCTACAAATTGAATATTCAAAGGTCAAGATTTGTTTTACTTGAAGCGTTGACGTGATGTAGGATAAACAATCTGATAATTCAGCAACAGTGGAGGAGTTGAGAGAAGTCGTGGTGAGGTAGAGCAGGGTAAATGTAAATACTAAGGCTGTGTGCTTTCAGATAGTGTCAAATAGGGCAAGCAAGCAGATGAGAAGCAGGAGGTGACTACGGAAGATTCTTGGGGAAAACACAGGTAACAATTTGGGAGCAGGAAGAGAACATGATTCTCTGGCTATGATTTCATAAATGAGAAGGTAAGAGCAATGCAGTCAGCTGGACAAGAGTGGAGAGAGGTCAAAGCAGTGGGGCCACTGTGTCGAAGGCAGCAGATGACTCGAGATGGTCAAAGACGGCAAGTTTACCTTTCGTTACCTCGGCTGCACAGGATCTCACTAGTTTACTGTGGCAGGAGTGGAAAACTGTTCTTTTAGAATTTATTCACAAAATTGTTATGGTACAGAAGGTGGCCATTTGGACCATCATGTCTACACCTGTTCTATTACATCGAGCCAATCTCCTGCCTCTTCCTCACATCCCTCACACCTTTCCCATCCAAATAGTCACCCCTTCAAGGGATGTGGGCATCACTGGCTGGGACATACAGTCATACAGCACAGAGCAGACCCTTCGGCCCAACCTGTCCATGCCAACATGGTTTCCAAAACTGAACTAATCTCATTTGCCCATGTTTGGCCCATATCCTTCTCAACCTTACCTATCCATATAACCTGTCCAAATGTTTTTTAAATGTTGTAATTGTACCAGCCCCTACCACTTCCTCTGGCAGCTTGTTCCACGCACGCACCTCCTTCTGCACGAAAAAGTTGCCCCTCAGGTCCCTTTGCAATCATTCCCCTCTCATCTTAACCCTGTGCCCTCTAGTTCAGGACTCCCCCAGCCTAGGGCAAAAGACCTGGGAGAAGATGGAGGTGAGCCTTGTGGGAGATTGAAGGGGGACGGCGAAGATTGGGCAGGAGGTGATGAAAACCCATTAGGGACATTGTGAGGCTGAGGGAAGGCTGAGAGTTGACAAAGACTGGATGAGCTTGCTGAATTGGAGGTGGGACAGGGGTGATTTAAGGACAAGGTGTGGAGCTGGATGAACACAGCAGGCCAGGCAGCATCAGAAGAGCAGGAAAGCTGACGTTTCAGGTTTGGACCCTTCTTCAGAGGGGGAGGGAAGGGGCAAGAGTTGACAAAGATTGGATGAGCTTGCTGAATTGGAGGTGGGACAGGGGTGATGAGGGCAGATTGAAAGGAGAGACAGAGGGGAACAGTCTCTAACCTTCAGTTAGTTCTTCAGTTCACAAGGGGAGAGACAGGGACACCCCGCTGTCACACTCTGGAGCTGGATAAGAGGCCTCGGGCATATCCCGGAGCCTCAATCCGCAGTGAACAGAGCCCGGGTGTAACCGTAGAGAGAGAGAGCCGCAGTCCCTACCCGCTCAGCCCCGGGGCAACAGTCCCCACTTACAGACAATCCCTGGCCGGATCCTCTGCTCAGTGTTACATGTATGCTCTCCCTTCTGGTTACTGCTCGCTGCTCCTGATGCTGCGGAATAATTTTCATCCACATTGATGTGGAATCTGGGAATTATCCCAATAAAACACCCAGAGCTGATGCTGTCAGGGACCCAGCTCAAGCTGTGGAACCCACGAAGGTGGGGATTTGTGCCAGGCATCTGGAATTCATTTCAGCAAGTTCCTTCCAAATAAACCAAACAAATGTTACAAAAAGAAAGAAACCCGAAAGGAGTTTTGTAATAAATAGTTTTGCCTTCCCCACATTCCCATCCCCCTACTCTGACACCACACCAATTCTTATGGGAGATCTCACAATATTTTTGACTAAACTCACCAATATCTGGAGAATAATTGGTCTCCTGCTCCCGAAATCTGCTGCCAATGCTCAGATAAAAAGGTCGACAAATGATTATTGGTCCGGTCATCTCATTCCAACCGTTCCCCAGTGATTGAGTAACTCAGCAGCAAGATTACAACAACAGCTTCATTTAAATAGCACCTTTGGGTCATAATACATTCCCCAGGCACTTTGCAAAAGCATTGATGAACACAACTTGATAGAGAAGGAGATATTAGGTCAGAAGACACAAAGTTTGATCAAACAGGGACATTTCAAGGAGCCACTTGAAGAAGTGAGAGTCAGAGAGGCTTAGGGAGGGGATTTTAGATTTTAAAATTGAGGCAATGATTAATCAGAAGCCAACGTGACTCAGTGAGCACAGGGGGTAGGTGAAAGCGAGTACAGTCACAGAGAGCTACAACCCAGAAAAAGGCTGAGATAACAAGGTGTAGAGCTGGATGAACACAGCAGACCAAGCAGCATCAGAGGAGAAGGAAGGCTGACGTTTCGGGCCTAGACCCTTCTTCAGAAAAAAGGCTGTCCAGCCCATCACATCCTTTCCGGGTTGAAAACAGCCACTTCAACTGTTCTGTTCCATTTTCCAGCACACAGTGCAAAGCCTTGCATGCATTGCCATCACAAGTACATATCTATATGCTTCTTAAATGTTGTGAGGGTTTCTGCCCCAGCCACTCTTCCAGGCAGTGAGCTTCAGTTTCCCGCCACCTTCAGGATGAATTGTTGCAGGTTAACACATTTTTTTGTCGGCAACAAATTTTATGGAATGTGGAGGCTGGAGTACATCAGAAAACTCATGCCTAGTGATATCAAAAACATGAATGAGGGCTTCAGCACCAGCAACTGCCGTAACAACAACAATTTGGTTAGCAGCAGACATTATGCATTCAGTTGGTGCAGACCATCCCTCATTTGAGAAAGTGGCATCCTCACTTAACAGTGGAGAACCCGGAAGTGACAAACCAGAGCTTCCGAAGAATGTCTGACAAAGTTCCACTGGACAGGTTGTAACTTAAACCCATTTTCAAGGGGGTGGTGGCAACATCATCAAGGCAATAGATAGGGACTGGAAAAGGTCATTCAGCCTCTGGAGCTTATTTCATCATTCAGTTAGATTATGGTTGATTGGTGCTTAATTTCCACCCACCTGCCCTGGTGCCATATCACCTAAAGGTTTTTACCTGTCCTGCAGCCTTAGCTGCTCTTTGAGGGAGAGTGATCCAGATTTCCCCCTCACTTTGTATTAAGTGGGCGACGCAGTGGTTCAGTGGTTAGCGCTGCTGCCTCACAGCGCCAGGAACCTGGGTTTGATTCCAGCCTCAGGCGACTGTCTGGGTAGAGATTGCACATTCTCCCCGTGTCTGCGTGGGCTTCCTCCGGGTACTCAGGTTTCAGCCCACAGTCCAAAGATGTGCAGGTTAGGTGGATCGGCCATGGGAAATTGCCTATAGTGTCCAGGGATGTGTAGGCTAAGTGGATTAGCCATGGAAATGCAGGGTTACAGGGATAGAGTAGGGATCTTGGTGGGATGGGGATGGCCTAGTGGTATTATCGCTGGACTGTTAATCCAGAGACCCAGATCATGTTCTGTGGACCTGGGTTCAAATCCTGCCATGGCAGTTGGTGGAATTTGAAATCAATTTAAAAAAATCTGGAATTAAGAATCTAATGAGACCATGAACCCATGGTCAATTGTTGGGGAAAAACCCATCTGGTTCATTAATGTCCTTGAGGGAAGGCAGCTGCCATCCTTACCTGCTCTGACCTACATGTGACTCCAGACCTACAACAATGTGGTTGACTCTTAACTGCCCTCTGGGCAATTAGGAATGGGCAAAAAATGCTCCTGGCCAGTGATGCCCACATCCTGTGAATGAATAAAGGAAAAAAAATGCTCTTTGGAGGGTTGGTGTGGACTCAGTGGGCCAAATGGCCTGCTTCCACACTAGGGATTCTATGAAGTGGTGCTTACACACAACACATTACAGCAACCAAGCTCTAACTTTAATGATCCTAAATTCTCAACTCAGGGCAGGAAATGGCCTAGTGGTATTGTACTGGGCTATCAATCCAAAAACCCACTTAACGTTATTGGGCTCAATCCCACTATAATAGCTGGTAAAATTTGAATTCAATATGAATCTGGCATAAACAGTCTAAATATGGCCATGAAACCAATGTTGATTATAATTTTTTTTAAAAAAATCTATCTGGTTCGATAATGCTCTTAATTAACTCTCTGGCCTGGCCCATATGTGATTCCAGATGCAGAGCAAAGTGATTGACTCTTAACTGCCCTCTGAAATGGCTGAACAAGTCATACGGTTGTATAAACCGCTAGGAAGTCTGACAATAGGAATAAACTGGATGGACTGCCTGGTATCGACTTAGGGACTGGAAACTTTAATGGTAAAAAGAGCACTGTTGACCCTGCAAAGTCCCCTATATTAACATCTGAGGGGCTATTGCCAAAATTGGGACAGCTGTCTCATAAATTAGTAAATCAACAGCTTAACACAGTCATACTCATGAAATCATATGTGATCTCCCAGACAACTCCATCACCATCCCTGGATATGTCCTGTCCTACCAGCAGGACAGGGTGGCACAGTGGCTCAGTGGTTAGCACTGCTGCCTCACAGTGCCAGGGACCCAGGTTTTATTCCACTCTTATGTGACTGTCTGTGTGGAGTTGGCATATTCGCCCTGTGTCTGCATGGGTTTCCCCTGGTGTTCTGGTTTCCTCCTACAGTCCAAAGATGTGCAGGTAAGGGTGAATTGGCTATGCTAAATTGCTGATCGTGCCCAGGGCTGTGTAGGTTCGGTAGATTGGCCAGGGTAAATGCAGGGTTAGGGTTAGGGTTAGGGGCTGGGTGTAGGTGGGATGCTCTTTGGAGGGTTGGTGTGGACTTGTTGGGCCAAATGGCCTCTTTCCACACTGTAGGGAATCTACGACCCTGCAAAGGTAGTGGCATAGCGGTAGACAAGGGAGTTATCATTGGAGTCCTAAACATTGACCCTGGATCCCATTAAATTTCAAGGCACCAGGTCAAAGATGAGTAAGGAAATTTCTTGCTGATTATGACATGTTGCCTCCATCCCTCAGCTGATGAATCAAGCACTCCTCCATTTTGAACAACACTTGGAGGAAGCGCTGAGGACAGCAAAGGCATAGAATATACGCTGAGCAGGACTCTTCAGTGTCCATCACCAAAAGTAATTCAGCAACATCACTATTGATCAAGCCCGTCAGGTCCTAAAGGACATAAATGCTAGACTGGGTCTGTGACAAGTGGTGAGGGGACCAAGAGGGAATGCTATCCCTCACCTTTTCTTCACTAATCTGTCTGGCATAGATGCACCTCCCCATGATAGTAACGATAAGACCAACCAGCAAGCTCTGCAATCCTGCCACATCCAGTCATGAATGGTGGTGGACAAGTCAACAACTCATTGGTGAAGGAGGCTCCACAAACATCTCTATCCTCAATAATGGGGAAGCTCAGCCATACAGTGCAAAAGATAAGGCTGAAGCATTTCCATGAATCCCTCAGCCAGAAGTGCTGAGTGGATGATCCATCTCAGCCTCCTCCAGCATCATAGATGTTAGTCTTCAACCAATTCAATTTATTCCACGTGGTCTCAAGAATCGACTGAAGGCAATGGATACTGCAAAGGTTATGGGTCCTGACAACATTCTGGCAGTAGCAATGAAGTTTGTTTCTCCAGAACTTGTTGTGCCCCTAGCCAGGCTGTTCCAGTACAGTCACAACACTCCACAACGATGTGATAAATTGTCCAGGTATGTCTCATACATAAAAAGCAGAATAAATCCAACCAACTGATTACCATCCCATCAGTCCACTCTCGATCCTCAATAAAGTGATGGAAGGCATCAACAGCGCTATCAAGCAACACCTGCTCAGCAATAACCTGCTCAGTGATACCCCGTTTGGGATCTGCCAGGGCCACTCAACTCCTGACCTCATTACAGCTTTGGTTCAAACATGGATAAAAGAGCTGAATTCCAGAGGTGAGGTGGGAGAGACTGCCCTTAACATCAAGGTTGCATTTGATTGAATTGGTATCAAAGGGGCATCGCAAAACTAGTGTTGCTGGAAATCAGACAGAAATCTTTCTGCCGGTTGGAGTCATATCTGGCATAAAGGAAGATGTTTATGGTTGTTGGGGGTCAGCCATCTCAGCTACATGACATCTCTGCAGGAGTTCATCAGGGTAGTGTCCTCAGCCCAATCATCAGCTGCTTCCTCAATGATCTTCCTTCAATTATAAGGTTAGAAGTGAGGAAATTCGCCGATGATTGTACATTGTTCATTACCCTTTATGACACTTCAGATTCTGAAGCAGTCCATGTACAAATGCTACAAGACCTGGACAATATCCAGGCTTGGGTTAACAAGTGGCAAGTAATATTCGTGCCACAGAAGATCCAGGCAATAGCCATCTGCAATGAGAGAGAATTTAATCACTGCACCTTGAAATTCAATATCATAACTGTCACTGAATCTATTCTATCAACAGCTTAGGGGATGTTATTGACTATAAACTGAACTGGACTAGCCATATAAATACTGTGACTACAAGATCAGGTCAGAGGGTAGGATTTCTGCTATGAATAACTCACCTCCTGACTCGAAAAGTCCTGTCCAGCATTTACAAGGCACAAGACAGGAGTGTGATGGAATCCTCCCCAACTACCTGGATGGGTGCAGCTCCAAGGACACTCAAGAAATTTGACTCCATCCAGGACAAAGCAGCCCATTTGATTGGCACTACATCCACAAGCTGCCACTCTCTTCACCACCGACACCCACCAGCAATGCTCAGCAGCAGCTGCACATACTATCTACAAGATGCACTACAGAATTTCAAAAGGATCCTCTGACAGCACCTTCCAAACTCACACACGCTACCAGCTAAAAGGATAAGGAAAGACCACCACCTCACCATCCTAGACTCTTGGAGTCAGACAGCATAGAAACAGGCCCTTCAGCACATTGTGTCCATGCTGACCAACAAACACAAAACTACACTAAATAAAACCCAAAAGAACTGCAGATGCTGTAAATTAGAAACAAAACTGAGCAAGGGTCACCAGACCCGAAACAGTAACTCTGATTTTCCTTCACAGATGCTGCCACACCCGCTGAATTTTTCCAGTAACTTCTGTTTTTGTGACTAGACTACAGTAGTCCCAATTACCCAGCCTGCTATACCCCAGAATTTTAAGTTCTCACCAAGATGGTTCTTAAATGTTGGGACAGTACCTGCCTCCGCTACCCTCACAGGTAGCATATTCCATATATCTATCACCCTCTGAGAAAAACATCTTTCTCATATCTCCTCTAAACCACTTGCTCCTCACCTTAAACTTATGCCGTCTGGTCTTAGACACATCTGCCAAGGACAAGAGATTCTCATTATCTACACTCTCTATACCTTTCATAATTTTATATCCCTTAATCAGATTGGGGAGGTAATGGCCTAGTGGTATTATCCAGAGACACAGATAACGTTCTGGGGACCTGGGTTGGAATCCCACCACAGCAGATGAGTGGAATTTGAATTCAATAAAATATCTGGAATTAAGAATCTAATTATAACCATGAATCTATTGCCGATTGTCGGAAAATCTCATCTGGTTCACTAGTGCCCTTTAGGGAAGGAAACTGCCGTCCTTACCTGGTCTGGCCTACATGTGACTCCAGGCCCACAGCAATGTGGTTGACTCTAAACTGCCCTCTGGGCAACTTAGGATGGACAATAACTGCTGCCTAGCCAGCGATGCCCTCGTCCCATTAATGAATAAAGAAAAAGATTCCTCCTCTGCTCCAAAGAAAACAAACACAGCCTATTCAGTTTTTCCTCATAAGTGAGACTTTTCATTCCAGGCAACATCCTGGAGAGTCTCCTCTGTACCCTCTCCAGTGCAGTCATATCCTTCTGTAGCAACCAGAACTACACACAGTATTCCATCTGTGGCCTAACCAATGTTTTATATAGTTATTATAAGACACCCTCGCCCCTATATTCTATGCCCAGGCTAATGAATGCAAGCATCCTGTATACTTTCTTCACTACTCTGTCTACCTGTGCTGACACCTTCAGGGATCTGTAGACTTGCACACCAAGGTCCCTATGTTCCTCAGTACTTCCTAGGGACCTACCATTCATTGTGTATATACTTCCCTCATTAGACCTCCCAAAATGCATCACCTCATGCTAGTCGGGACTAAACGCCATGTGCCATTGATCGGCCCAATTTACCAAATGATCAATCAGGCTGCAGTACAGCCTGAGCCCATCAACAGTATCACCAATTTTCATGTCATCTGTAAACTTACTGATTATACCTTCTACATTCTCATCTAAGTTGCGAATGTAAATAACGAACAGCAAGGGTCTCAGCACTGATCCCTTTGGTCCACTGTTGGTCACAGGCTTCCAATCACAAAAACAATCTCCACCATCAACCTTTACTCCTCCCATTTGTCAACCAACTTTGGATCCAGTTTGCCAATTTGCGTTGGATCCCGTGGGCTTTTACATTTTGGACTAACCTTCCATGTGGGAAACAGAAACAGAAATTGCTGGAAAAGCTCAGCAGGTTTGGCAGCATCTGTGGAAAGAAATCAGAGTTAACATTTTGGGTCGAGTGACCCTTTTTGAGAACGGTGGGACCTTGCATTTGGAACCTTGTCAAAGGCCTTACTGAAGTCTGTGTAAACCATATCAACTACATTGCCCTCATGAATATATTTAATCATCTCTTCAAAAGACTCTGTTAAATTAATCAGACAGGATCTTTCTCCATCAAATCTGTGCTGACTATCCCTGATCAATCCCTGACTTTACAAGTGTTGATTAACCCGGTCATTCAGAATTTTTTGCAACAATTTCTCTACCACTGATGTCAGACTAACTGGTCTGAAATTACCTGGTCTATCCGTGCTGCCCTTCCTGAACAAAGGAACCACATTAGCTATTCTCCAGTCATCTGGCACTTCACTAGTGACCAATGAAGTATTAAATATCTCTAAGAGGGCCCCAGCAATTTCCTCCCTTGCCTCCCATAGCAGCCTGGGATATATCTCATCAGACCCTGGGGATTTATGCACCTTTATGCCCACTGAAACCTCCTCCTTATTAATCTTAACATGTTCTAGAACATCACCACCCCAGCTGAGATCCCTGGCTACAATGCCTTTCTGCTTTGTGAATACGATGAGAAGTATTCATTTAACACCTCACCCACATCCGCTGGCTCTACGCACGGGTTGCCCCTGTGGTCTCTAATAGGTTCCACCCCTTCCTTGGTAATCGTCTAACTCTTAACATACTTATAAAAAGCATTGGGGTTTTTCTTGTTCCCATCTGCCACAAATATCTTGTGGCCCCTCTTTGCGCTCCTAATTTCCCTTTTAAGCAAACTCTTATGCTCTCTATACTTCTAAAGGGTGTCCCTGTTTTTAATGTGCTGCACTTGACATATGCTTCCTTCTTTATCTTTACAAAACTCTCAATATTCCTGGAATAATGGTTTCCTGGACCTGCTGCCGTTGCCCTTCACTCTGAGAGGAACATGCTGACCTCACTATATACATTTAAAAGACTCCCACTTTCCAAATGTGGACTTACCTGCAAGTAGTGGCTCCAATGTTTACCAGATCCTGTCTAATGATATTGAAATCGGCCTTTCCCTAATTTAACTTTAACTTCTGCGCTATCTCCATCTCTTTCCATAATGACTTTGCAACTTACAGAATCATGATCACTGGCCCCAAAATGCTCACCCACCGAAACTTCAACCATTAGACTGGCTTCACTCCTTAGGATTAGATCAAGCACTGCTCCGACTATAGCAGGTCTATTTATGTACTGACACAAAAAGCTTTCCTGGACACTTTAACAATTCCACCTGTCTGATCCTTTCACACTAAAGCAGTCCCAATTAATTTGAGGAAAGTTCAAGTGTTCCACAGCTATGTTTCTCTCACACCTTCACCTGCTTACATACCTGCTCCTCTACGTCCCTCTGTTTTGGGACGTCTGTCGTATAATCCCAGCAAGGTAACCGCTCCTGAATCCTGACTTGGAAATATATTGCCATTCCTTCAGTGTTGCTGAATCAAAATCCTGGAGCCATATTCCTAGTGGCTCTGTGGATCCATCTACATCCATGGTCCCCAACATGTGGATCGTGATGAACTGGTCAATTGTAGAGTCTCTGACAGTCAATTTTACCCTCTGCCCACATTCCCTCACAGTAGTTACGTCAATTATTATGCCACTGCTTGGCTTCTGCTTCTTGAAAAATGCTGGAGAAAAGTGCATTCTCTTAACAGGATCTGCCAACTTGTTTCATCCCATTTCAGTTTGGTAGAGGTGGACTAGCATTGCTGGGTAAAGTAAGTTTTGTGGTGGGAGCGTGAGCAAATGAGTAAGAAATATATTAGGAACTAAAGTAATAAGAGCATAGGAGGCTATTCATGTCTGTGCAAGAGCAGCTCAGCTAGTTTTACTCCTCTGCCCAATATCAGTAGACCTGTGTTTTCTTTTTCCTTCAGCCACTTATCTATTGGGCCATGCAGGATGAAGAATAATTACAGACAACACTGCCATGCCTACATCCAATATCCAAGCAACACAAGCCAACCATAGGCCCCAGAAACAAATCACAACCAAAGAATGACCGCTCTGTACTTCCACCCTTAAAAGCAGCAGCAATGTTCCAGATGATCCAGAGGAACAGATCCAGTGGCTGACCTGCAGTGTGACTAGTGGCAGAGTGACACCACAATTTACAAGGTGAAGCAATAACGATAAGCGATGAATCTGGACTATCAAGAAACAAAGCAAAAGTGCACAACGGAAAGGGAAATTCATTTCTGTTCACAAATGTAAAAGATTCAAGTGTTTTTCTTGAAATGTTTACATGTTGCCAAAGTATATTGATAAGTAGAAAAAGGGAATTTGGAACAACACCCCGCAATAATGCACTGTAAATTCAGGGACAGTGTTCCCTTGAACAGTATGTTTCAAATAAGAAAGGGTGATGAGCTGAAGGCTGTGGTGAAAGCACAGCAGCCATGTTTTTCTTAGCCAGCTGCAAAAGGTGAGGCAACACTGAAGCATCACTTCATGTTTGCCAGCTTCTGCAAAAAAAAACACAAGATGTCATTCACAAATGGTGAAATAATTAAAGAAATAATGACTGTGGCCGCTGCCCCTTTATTCAAAGACTTTAAGAACAAAGAATAAATAACAATAACAATTCAGAGCATGTCATCTGGTGCTTCCACCACAACAACGTGAGTCAAATCTTTGTCCAAAGACACCTTTCAGCAACTACAGCAGGACCTGAAAGGCGGTGATGCTTCTTTCTACAGATTGATGTATCCATTGACTTGACTGACACAGCCCAATTGATCGTTTTGAAGGACTCAACAATGAAAGGGAACCTTCTCGTCCTTTTGCCCCTTTAAAAAAGAACAAGGGGTGAATACAAAATAATTTGAAAGACAAGTGAAATAACTCCACAGAAGCTGGTGTCCCATCACCAAGTCACCATTTACATTTTTGCATAGCCCTCGACACTGATCCAGCTCCCCCAGAGCCAGCACTTGGACTGAACAGAACTTCTGACACTCCTGCTGTTATCTGTGAGCCAGGGCTCCTTGATCGGACCAGATTAACAGCCCCAATCAGGGAACACATATTCTGTGAGGTTCACCTGGCTGACCTTGTTACAATCACTACAGTATGAAGCTAGTGAAAAGTTGGTGAAGATGAGATCCAGGATAGTTTTCCCTCTCGTTGGGTCCCTCACTACTTGCTGCAGACCCAGGCTAGCTGTTACATCCTTTAGAATCTGACCACAATTGGTGTAGCACCTCCCATGGTTGGTGCAAATGTGGGCTTTGTTGTACAGTAATAAATGATCCTGATTGACTTTTTTTTATTAATAAGCACTGTACAATGCACTAGCAAGCATTTGTGAGTAAAATCATAAACTTTGCTCATGTTAAGAAAGCTGTTGATATTATTTTAAACTTGATTTGAATATGAGCCCTTCAGCAAGCTTTAACGCTTGTTACAGTGTCTACAGTGAGATAATCCTCCATGTTGATTTGAGGTGCTTAAGTTGAGAGAATGTTCCCAAAGATTTTTAGATCTGTTGCCTGAAGTCTTCACATTTTTTAAGTGAAGGAATGAAATGCGCAGTGAGCTATCAGATAATACCTAATTGCTCGACTTTGGGTTCTAAAGACAAGTGGGACTCTATTCACTAGAGTTTAGAAACAAAAGAGATGATCTTATTGAAAAGTTTAGGATTCTTAAGAGGCTTGATAGGTTCAATGCTGAGAAGATATTTCTCCCCATGTGAGGGTCTAGGACCAGAGGGCATAGTCTCAGAATAAAGAGGCACTAATTTAAGACTGAGATGGGGAGGAATTTCTTCTATCTGAGGGTTGTGAGTCTTTGGAACTCCTTGCCACTGAGAACTGTGGGGTAAGAGTCCTTCTGTATACTTAAGGCTGAAATAGATAGATGCTTGATCAATCAAGGAATCAAGGGTTATGGGGACAGGGCAGGAAAACAAACATGAGGAATGTCAGATCAGTCACAATCCTATTGAATGATGGGGCAGGCTCAAGGGGCCAAATGGCTTACTCCTGTTCCTGTTTTGTATGGTCTTATATACTCCATATATGAGCAAAGACACAAGGGAAAAGATTGAAAATTAGGAACGAGGCAAACATTATGTTTATAGATAGCAGTCATGAAGAATAAAAGAGAATATGAAAAGATAATGAAGAGCATTTTAAAAATTTAGGAAGACAAATAGGTAATATAAATTTAAATGATCAAGAAATATTAAATAAGTTAGTAACATATTATATATCAAAAATGTTTAAAATGAAGGTGTGATGGAGTTAAGATCATTAGGGGACAGACTGGATAACGACAAAGAGATGGTGGAAACATTAAACAGTACTCCATTATCTTTTCAGATTTACCAGGGAGATAGAACATGCCGACGTGACATTGAACAAAAGGATGAGCAATAAATTCACATCAAACATCAAAAAAGGACGGTATTGAAGAAACCAAACAAACTCAGAGAACAAGGCTCCTGGTCTGGATGGATTGTATCCATATTTTTAAAAGAATTTATGGAACACATAACAGAAACATTAGTAATTACATTTAATAATTAATTAGAGAAAGGTGTAGGGCCAGTGGACCGGTGAATAGTTAATATAGTTTCTATATTTAAGAATGGGAATTACAGACCAGGCAGCTTAACATTATGGGAGGAAAATAATATAATCCTTAATAAAGGAGAGAACCGCAGAACACATAGAAATAAAAGAAAATATGATAATGTAAATTCAGCATGGATTCCGAAAGGGAAGGTCTTGCTTGCGTAAGCTTATTGATTATTTTGAAGAGGTAACAAAGAGAGTCAACAGTGGTAATTTAGTAGATATAATTTATCTAGGTGTTCAAGAAAACTTTTGAAAGAGTACCCCATAATAGACAAATACATTAAGTTAGACTAAGGCAAGGCTAAGTTAGAGCATGTGCTGTCAGAGGACAAGTGACTGAATTGACTTCAAGAGAGAAAGCAGGTGTGGGACTAAAGGATATTTATTCAGAGTGGTAAAAGGTAGGAAATGGTATTTCATCAATGATGGGTGTTTTTTTATGGAATCCCTAAAGTATGGAAGCAGGCCATTTGGCCCATCAAGTCCACACCAACCCTCTGAAGAGTATCCCATCCTGACCCACCCCTTGCCTGATCCCTGCACTTCCCACCCTAGACACTATGAGCAATTTAGCATTGCCTATCCACCTAACCCCCACATCTTTGGGCTGTGAGAGGAAACTGGAGCACCTGGAGGAAACCCATGCAGGCACAGGGGATGATATGCAAACTCCACACAGATAATTGCCTGAGGCTGGAATCAAACCTGGGCACCTGGTACTGTGAGGCAGCAGTGCTAACCACTGAGCCACCATGCCACCCCAATTTACTGTTCACAAATTACATTAGCAATTTGGACTTTGGAATCAAAAGCACAATTCCTAAATTTTCAGATGACATTAAATTAGAGGGGGGTTATATAGTCAATGTTTATGAGGGTTGCAATAAATTACCAGAGGACATTAGTATACTTGAGAATGGGTGAATAATTGGTAAATAAGTTTAACACATATAAATGTGAAGATGTACAGATTGGTAGGAAGTGACTGTCAGGGAACAAGTGGGACAAAGATATCTTGGAATACAAATAAGTTCTAAAAGTTATACCACAGGTTAGCAAGGCCATTTAAGACCAAAGCAACTACAGGGTTTTATTTCTAAATGGGTGTAATTGAAAAGTAGGGTTGCTAGCTACTGTTGGTTATCATAAAACCTTGTGTGGTTAACTAAGTTTCCTTAATGGAGGAATATCTGACTCCAGATCCACAGCAATGTGGCTGCCTCCTAACTGCCCTCTGGGCAATCAGGAATGGATAATAAATGCTGAATTTAAAAAAAATTCTGTGGGGTTTGGATAGGGTGGAAGCAGACTCCTTTGCAAGGAAGGACATAACTGAGGATCAGTGTAAAGATGTGTGAGGTGATATTCTTTGGAACAAAGAACATAGAGAGACAGTAGAAAACAAAGGGTACTATTCTCAAGTGTGTGCAGGAGCAACAAGACTTGATGTATACGTGCACAGCTCATTAAACGTGGCAGTACAAGTAAAGAGAGCTGATAAAAAGCGAAGTATTCTAGGCTTCATTAATAGGGATGTTGAGTATGAGGAGCTGGGAGGTTATGCTAAATTTATATAGGACACTGGTTAGACTTCAGCTGGAGTTGGTGTACAATTACTGTGGTGAGTAACTCACCTCCTGACTCCCCAAAGCCCATTCACCATCTACAAGGCACAAGTCAGGAGTGTGATGGAATACTCCCCACTTGCCTGGATGGGTGCAGCTCCAACAACACTGAAGAAGCTTGACACCATCCAGGATAAAGCAGCCGACTTGATTGGCACTACATCCACAAGCATTCACTCCCTCCAATGCTGATGCTCAGTAGCAGCAGTGTGTACAAACTACAAGATGCACTGCAGAAATTCACCAAAGATCATTATACAGCACCTTCCAAACCCACAACCACTCCCATCTGGAAGGATAAGGGCAGCAGATTCAATGGGATCTGAATGGAGTAGACAAGGAGAAATTGTTACTGCTTGTGAGACGATTGAGAACCAGGGGGCACAGCTTTAAAATGTTTCCAAAAGCAGCAAATGAGAAAAAAAAACTTTTTCACATAGCAAATAGTTAGGTTCTGGAATGCATTGTCAGGAAGAGGTAGGTTTAATTGAGGTATTTAAGAGACCTATAGGTGATTATTTAAATAGAAAGATTATACAAGATTGTGAGGAAAAACTAGGAGAATGACACTAAGTCAAAATGCTCAGGAAGCAAAAAAGATGGCCTCTTTCTGCACTGTAACAGTTCTGTAACCAGACACCTCTGTACAAGATGAAGAAGTCTAACAGGGAACTCAGAAGAAATTCATTTTCTAGAGAGTGGTGAGAACACGTAACTTGGTCCCACAGGGACTGATTGAAGTGAATAGTATGGACACATTTGAAGTAAATCTATATGAAGGAGAAGGGAATAGAGGGTTTGGTGAGGAAAAATCAGATGGACAAATGGAGCGCAAATGACAATTGGGTAGAAGGGTCAGTTTCTGTCGTGTATATCCCTCTTAATCCAATCTAACAGTAAAGCGAAACCATTAATGTTGACAAAGAATGTACGGAGACAAGTCCAATCACAACAGGGTGTATTCGACAAAGCAACCTCACAGGACTACCAAGGAAAATGATTACATGCAATTGAGGTGGAAAGTAAAGGCAGAAGGTCAGCTGAGAAGATTGAAACAGTCTATAGATTGTAACAGTAAAGCAAAGGCTTTATTAAGCTGTTGTGATAGGAGCATTAAAAACTGGATCTGGTCACTAAAGGTTACTCTACGACAGAATCAAACTGATGCTCAAGCTATGACTGAGCTGGTAAGTGACTGTCTTTCAGTCTATACTCCTGTAGATGATGCTTATGCTGCAGCTGAGGATTACTTTGTATTGCATTATTAATAAATTAGATAGAAACATAACCTTTATAATTTGAGCCTCATCTTTATAATTGTCGATTGAGCTCACAGAGTGGCACACTTGTGTGTACTAGCAACTATAGACAAGGGTAGGGCTCAAGGTCTGGAATAATCTTCATCTGAGGGGATTAAGAGGATGAACCAGAAGCTATGTGAGCCTTTTTCCTACATCCTCAACAGTTTGATAAATCATGGGATCTTCCCTTAGATGGGAAGCTACTTGATGTGGTTACTATGAAAGGAAAAAGCTAGAATCAGGAAAACATAGGTCCATCAGCCTGATATCAATTACTGAGATGTAGATGGGATAAGAAGAGATATCCTTTATGATCATTGGAAAAGGCAAAGGGGCATTGGAATGTCTTCTGAAAGAATTAGGGGTGGCATGGTGGCTCAGTGGTTAGCACAGCTACCTCACATTACCAGGGTCTTGGGTTCAATTCCACCCTCAGGCAACTGTCTGTGTGGAATTTATACATTTTTCCTGTGTCTGTGTGAGTTTCCTCCAGGTGCTCTGGTTTTCTCCCACAGTCCCAAGATGTGTAGGCTAGGTGGACTGGCCATGCTAAATTGCCCACAGTGCTCAGGGATGAGTGGGCTTTAGGGGGATGGGCCTAGGTGGAATGCTGTGAGGGTCAGTGTGGACTTGATGGGCCAAAGGGCCTGCTTCCAGACTGTAGAGATTCTATGAAATTAGATTGTGCCAAACAGATTCAATTTTCTTCAGGACATCACTAGGGTGGTAGATCATGGTAGACATTTATCCAGACTTTTAGAAAGCTGTTATTAAGGCTCCTTTCACTAGATTATATCACAAAGCAGCATCATGCAACGTTAGTAAAGAGTAGGAATACTGTTTAGGAATTAGCTTCAATCATACCTAGAACCTTACAGTACACAGAATTGGTTCATCCGGGAGATATGTTACCAGTGGCATCCCATTGAACCAATTTTAGAGCCACAGATTTTCATAGCCTTATTCATGATATAATTATTTATCCATGTGTTGGACATATGGTTAATATGTTGCAAATGAGGCCAAAATCTAGTTACATAGGATTACATAGTCTATACAGATAAAGGCCACTCCAGTACATATTGACATTTAAACTCCACTCGAGCCCTGTCACATTTTTCCTATCTACATAAGTCAATGTAAGCCTCTATTTCTTACCTAGCTTCCTTTAAACCTATCTATACTATCATTTCACCAATTCCTGTGCTGGTGAGTTCCATGCACTCACCACCTTCCAGGTAAAGAAGTTTTTAATCTGATTTCTTGTTTGCTATTTGAGATTGATGGTCTCCAGTTTCGTTCTTCTCCCCAAAAGGGAAACGTCTTTGCTGTATTTCTACTCTGTAAAAACATTTCACAATTTTAAGGCCCTCTATTAAGTCACCCCTCAACTTTCTCCTTTCAAGAGAAAAGAGATTCAGCCTATTCACCCATCATTGATAGATATACGTGGATTAGGTTGATAAAGAACTGCAAGGAAATTGAAAAGGATTTAAATTCACTAGAGGAGTTGGCTGTGCAGTATTGTTAACTTATATAAATGTAATTGTTTCATAATATTGCTTAGTATTGCTGAGAAAGGACAAATTTTGTCAAAGCTTTTCATCTAGCACTCATCGAGACATTTCACAAGAATACAAAGTCAGGGGGTAAAACCGATATTTATCCATGAAAGGAGAGTGCTGATTGGTTGACCAGTGGACTCTGATTGGCAAAGGTTTGTTGCCATGGAGAATGCACTCTTTAATGCTGATTTACAATTTGTAGCCAGGATGTGTTTAAATTTAAAACCAGGCAAGTTGATTTTCATTATCATGGCATTGACCTAAGAAACGAACAGGTGAAGTGCATTGTATATGCTCCTTCTGACTGAAAGCAACGGGGCCCTGTATATCAATATATATAGTTTCTGGTATACATACGTGTGCCATTCTGAGTCTAGCTGACAATTATAAATTATTGTCAGTGTAGTTCTTTGCACACTTGGATTATCCAGCAAATGCTGCCCATTTGCAGAGTCTTACCTAATGTTGGCCATCATGTTTCACAAGTGTGAGCTGGCTGCATATGGTCAGCACCTTGCTTGTTGCAAACGATCGAAGGGACATACTGTTTTATGTGATTCACTGGTCTTTGGGACAAACAGCTTAGATACCTGACATCACACCAGCATTCAAATTCTGATTTGTGTGATAGGAGGAGCATCTTTTTGGCTTGATGATGGCATCCTGTTAGGTCAGAGCACTATTCATGTTGCTACTACAGTTTTCAAAAGGCTTTATCTTTTGACTGGGCATTGTAAAGTCTTCAATATTCAGTGCAATAATTTTAGATTATAGCTTCCACGCACATTTTGATTTGTGTCCTTTTGCTGGTTTGGATTTGTATCTTTCTCATCTCTTTTTTGTTTCTTTGCTTAGTGTTTGGAAGACAGCTATCCTGTCGGTCACATCTCCTTTTGACACATTTTTTTTCTTTGACTTATTCCATTAGTATCCCTTTGGCTTGTGCACTGAGAAATCTTCTCTCATTTAAACTCTCCTATGTTCCCCCCATCACACTCCTTTGTTTCATTCTTCCTCCACATTCTCTCTTTCATTTACTCAAAACATAGGAACAAAGGAACAGGAGTAGGCCATCCAGTCCCTTGAGCCTGTACGACCATCAGTGAAATCATGGCTAATCTGTGGCCTAACTCCATATACCTGCCTTTGGCCCATATCCCTTAATAGCTTTGCTTAACAAAAAATTATCTATCTTAGATTTAAAATTAATAATGGATAGAACATCAGCTGACAATTGTGGAAGTCAGCTCCAAACCTCTACGATCCTTTGTGTGTAGAAGTGCTTCCTAACATCTCTCCTGAATGGTCTGGCCCTCATTTTTAGACCATGTCCCCTAATTCTAGAGTCCCCAACAAGTGGGAACAGTTTATCTTTATCTATCCTGTCCTTTCCTGTTAATGTCTTGAAGACTTCAATCAGATCACCACTTAAACTTCTGGCTTCAAGAGAAAACAGGCCTAATTTGTATAATCTCCCCTTATAACAACTCCTGAAGTCAATGCATCACTCTCATAAACCCATGTCTTCCCTCCAAGACCAACATATCCTTCCTAAAGCATGGCCTACATTTCTGATGAATGGTCACAGGGCTGAAACATTAACTTTTTTCTTCCTCGACAAACACTTAGTGTTTTTCTTTTGTTTTTATACCAGCTTTCCATTTTGTATTATTTTGTGTTTCTTAACCATAGATAACTGGGTAATTTTGGAATGATCTCAGTAGGCAGCTTAAACTTTTGATTCTGGGCTGCCTGAGAAGTGGATCCAAATCTCAGCAGGTACCACACCATTAGAAAAGGTATGAGCAAAATAATACAGACGTTAGAGATCTGAAATAAAAAGAGAGTTGGAGAAACTCAGCAACTGTGAAGAGAGTTAACATTTTGAGTCCAATGACTCTGCTTTGGTACACACCATACCACACCATTTACTGGGAACATAATTAGGTGTTAACTTGATGCTCATAAATGGCCTAGGGTCTCTATTTAATGAGAAATCAACCCAAAAACATTGGAGGCTGATGGCAGAGACTTGATCCTTGTTACATTTCTACCCCATGAGGAATGTAGTTCCTGACTTTGAACACTTCAACATGACCAACCCTCTCATTCTGTTTGAACCTCTTAACTTCCCTGTTGATATACCATTGTGGCTGTGGCCCCTTCAGTTATGTTCCCTTTGGAAGGTTTTAGGCTTCTTAAAAATTCTGAATTTTCTGTTTATTTTAAACAATTAATTGAAAATATTTCACCCCAAGCTGTTTCAACATTGAAGTGACTTTTCTGGTGGTTGCATTGTACACTGCTGGTTTTGTTTGGGGAATACTTTCCTTAAGTCTCAAGTTCCTCTGTTAAACATGCCTTGCACCATCCACCATGTCTTTAGCATGTTTTGCAGTAGAAACAAAAACCATCTCCAAGACTAGAACTAGGCAACATAGCCACCAGAAAGTCATCAAGAAAAGGATTATTGCTCCCCCTTATATATTACTTGGTAACAAGTCATGATAGCCCACAGATCCCACTCCTCTTAGCACCTTGGTTTTAAAATTCTTACCCTTGCTTGCAAGTCTCTCTGAAATTTCCCTTCTCGCTAACTCTTTCAAACGTTGAAAGCCTGTGCAAACATTGGAGATGTCTGCAATCCCCTAATTCCAACCTCTGATACATTGCAGTTCTTAATCACTCCACCATAGTGTTGTGCCTTTAGCTGTCTGGGCCCTGAGCTCTGGAATTCCTTCTCTAACCCCTCTGCCTCTTTACCTCCTTCTTATCCCTTACAACACTCTTTGAAACCGAATTCTTTTCTGTCAGCTTTTGGTCATTTGTCCTAATTTTTGTTTTAACATAGCTGCATGTTAAATTTTGCTTCACAATGCTCTTGTGAAGCACCTCGGGGTTTAGTTTTACTTAAATGTGTTCTAGAAAAACAAGTTGAAATGATGTGCAATTGGGCAGCATGGTGGCCCATGGGTTGGCACTGCTGCTTCTCACGGCACCAGGGACCTGGGTTCAATTCCACTCTCAGGCAACTGTCTGGGTGGAGTTTGCATGTTCTACCTGTGTCTGCGAAGGCTTCCTCTGGGTGCTCTGGTTTCCTCCCACAGTCCAAAGGTGTTCAGTTTAGGTGGATTGGTCACGCTAAATTGCCCATAGTGTGCAGGCTAGGTGGGATAGCCGTGGGTAATGCAGAGTTATGGAGATAGGGTGGGACTGTGTGGGATATTCTTTGGAGGGTTGGCGTGGACTCAATGGGCTGAATGGCCTGCTTCTAGACTGTAGAGATTCTATGATTGATAGTTATACAGTCCAAACTATTCGTGCAATGTTTATAATACTGAAGGTAGGCATCAAAGCAGATTGTTGAGAATTTCTGCTCAAATAAAATGAGTGTTAGATTGGACTTATTTACAATATCATTGGTAAATGGTCACCACTGCTGAGCTGAGCTCTTGATTCTTTGTTTAATTAATTAACTTAAATTAAACTCCCCAGTTGCCATTTCAATGTGTGCTTTCTGGATCATTAGACTGGCTCTTTGGATTACGAGTTTAATAACGTGACAATATGCTACTTTTCCCGAACGGCTCAAGCTTCTTGAGTGTGGTTCAGAGAATCAGGATACTCAGCCTCTGAACTATTCTTGTAGCCATGGTATTTATATGGCTAGTCTAGTTCAGTTTCTGGTCAATGGTGACCACCAGGATGTTTATAGTTCAGTGGCAATGGGGAATAATGAGTATCTAATGAATATTCACATCACATGACAAAAAACATTTTCTATTGTGCTAAGCATGACTCCAACTGGTAAATGATGACCAGGATGAAAACCATTTGCTGTTGTAGATGGTGGTTTCAGGCTGTGCTCTAGGCTGTGCAATCTGAGTGGGTGTGGGAGGGAGGGGGTCCTGGTGCCTAGGTTTAGGGCTGAGGAATGGTGTTTAAGGTCTGAACTCAGTGGGTCATCTGGTCTGGTTTGGTGTCTGAGACCAGGTGGATTGGGTCAGAGTTGGGTCAGAGGTTGATCCTATGTCTGGTGGTTCAGGGTTTGGCCTTTAGCTCTGTTGACTGGCACAGACTAGGTGGGATTGTCAGGAGGAGTCTGGAGGGTCTGAGTTTAGAGAATGCTGGGCTCTGGGGAGTGGTTTGTATTTTGGGAAAGGCTAAGACTGGGGGAGGGGGGTGGCTGTCATCTGTATTGGGGGGATGTCTCTGGACTGTGGGGAGGGTTCGGTTTTTGATAGGGTCTGGGCGTAGGGAGAGGGTCGGTGTTTTGGGGGAGGGTCATGGGCTGTGGGCGGGAGGGGCTCTGTCATCATTCTGGGGAGGGTTCTGAGGTCCAGGAGGGCTCGGGCAGTCTGAGAAGTTTCTCATTCCCTCTCTCACTCTCTCGCAGGGAAATGTGAAGGGAGCAGGAGGCGGATCCGAGATTCCATTCGCCCTGATCCAAGAACGGGAGCCGCAGCAGCCGAGCTGCCGGGAACAGAGTAGGGGAGCCGCTGGTACCGGAGTCGCTCCCGGGCGGATCCTCACGCTGATGGGAACCAAACACTCGAGCCGCTGCCTCCTCCGCCGGGCGGCTAGAATCACCGAGAGCGACAGCCCCGAGGTAGGAACTGAGACCGACCGGGCAGCAGCGGCTCCGCCCCGGGTCAGCCCGGTCCCCGGAGCGGGGGCCGGTTTCACCCTCTCCCGGGTCTTTAAGCCCCGGAACCCTGTCACCACCAACTCTCCGCGAGTCCCCGTCTCCGTGACCGGGACCCTTGTCCCCGACCCCCTCCTCATTCCCGGGACTCGCTGCCACCCCATTACAGGGACACGCTCCCACCCCATTCCCGGGACATGCTCCCGCCCCATTCCCGAGACTCCGTCCCCATTCCAGAGACCCCCTCCCCATTCCCAGGACCCCGTCCCCATTCCCAGGACCCCCACCCCATTCCCGGGACCCCGTCCCTATTCCAGGGATCCCCTCCCCATTCCAAAGACCCCCTCCCCATTCCCAGGACCCCGTCCCCATTTCCGGGAGCCCATTCTCGGGACCCCGTCACCATTCCCGGGACTCGCACCACCCCCCATTCCCGGGACGTTCCCAATCCATTCCCGGTCCCTCTCCTTCCCCATTCCCGGGACATTTATCCTCCCCATTCCCGAGGCTCCTACCCTCCTCATTCCCGGGAATCACGCTCCGCATTCTCGGGAACCTTCCCGCCCTATCCCCGAGACACTCTCCCTCTGTCCGTGCCCAGATCCTTTTCCCTCTCCCCGGGATTGGTCCTGATCCCGGATCCCGAGCCCCGCGAAGTGACCGGGATCCGCAGCTACCCGGAAAAGCCGGGCTGAGCCGCTGTCCGAGGTGCTGATACCGCTCAAGGGCAAGTTTTCCTTGTGACCCTGAAAGTTTGGGAGTGGGGGATAGGGCGGATGGGGGAGTGGGAGATGGTGGAGAGAGAGTGGGAAGGGGTGGTGTAGAGGGGAATGGGAGGGGGTGTGTAGGGGAAGTGGGGGGATAATGTGGGGGGCTGTGAGTTGGTAGTGAGAAGGGGGTGTACGGGGACTGGGGGAGCTGTGTGGGGGAAGTGAGAGTGTCTGGTGTAGGGGGTAGTGGGAGGGGAGTTGTATAGGGGGTATTGGGAGGGAGTGTGTAGACGGTAGTCAAACGGATTGTGTAGGCAGAGTGGGATGGGGGTATTTTAGGTGGAGAGGGTGGGGAGAATTGCGTAGGGGGAGTGGGAGAGGGTGGTGCAGGGGGAAAAAGAAGGGGTGAGTATTGCTACAGTAAGAGAGTAGTAGTGTAGGGAGCAGTGGGAGAGGGGCTGGTGTAGGCAGAGTGGGAGTGGTGTGGTGTAGAGGGAGTTGGGGTGGGTAGTAGCTGGTGTCGTGTAGGGGAAGCGGTAGGGGAGATTGTGTAGGCGGGAGTTGGAGGGAGGAATGGTGTGGGGGAGTGAGAGGGGGTGCTGTGGGAGGAATGGGGATGTGTTGGGGGGAGTTGGAGGCAGTGTTGTGTAGGGGGTAGTGAGAGGAAGCGTTTAGGAGGAGTAGGGGGTTTGGGGGGTAGTGGGAGGTGGCATGTAGAGGGGAGTGTGGGGTTCGTGTAGGGGGAGTGGGGTGGGTCGTGTAGGGGGAGTGGGAGGGGGTTCGTGTAGGGGAATGGGAGGAGGGATTGTGTAGGGAGAGTGGGAGAGGGTTTGTGTAGGGGGTGTGGATGGGGTTGTGTAGAGGTATTGGGGTTGTGTGGTGGGGAGTGGGAGGGGATTGTGTAGGTGGAAGTGTGAGGGGTTTTGTGTCGGGAGGAGTGGGAGTGTGATTTTTTTTATCTCATGAATAATCCGGAGGGAAACACGCAGTGTCAGTGAGTCTCCAGTTCAGCCTCTCGCTCTCTCCCTTTCTCTCTCTGAGAGCCTGGCTTCTTTGCAAAAACTGCTGCTTCAATCTGGGACGAGGAGGCTATTAATAGACCGAGAGCCCAACTTCTGTCACATTCAGCGCGAACTAATGCACACTCGGCGAATTCATTCATTCATTCCCCTCAGATCTGAAACTATTGCTCGCTATTCCTGACCTACATCTTCGGTTTGGTCAAACGTGCAGGTAGAGCGAGAGAAAGAGAAAAACATTTAGACTCGCACTGACCAACCGAGAGGTCAGAAATGACATTCAGGGGAAGAAAATTCACATTGGCATTATTTTACAAACTCAAGCCGTTTGAGAACGCAGCCTTTGGGTTAGACTGAAAGCAGCAGCGTTGCGTTGGACGTGTTGATATTGTTGGATGTAAATGCATGCATTTAACTGGATGTGTGTCCATAATGCGGGGGAATCACAAATAGTCCTGCGTTTATCATTAGCACAGGTTGAAAAATGCATTTCAATCTTCAAGGTAAAGGACTTCATTTACTGAGGTGGCAACCCTAGGTCTTTACAACGCAAAAGGAGGCCATTCAGCCGCTCACCACATTCATGCTATTCTTTAAAATGTAACTCGGTTTATCCAGCACCCATGCTCCTTCCCCACAGCCTTGCAGTTGATTTCCCTGCCAGCGTTTACTCAAATCCCTTTGCTGAACCTATCTGGTCTGCCCTATCAGGCACCACATTCCAGATCATGACAATTCACCGATCAATGTTTGTTTCCCTCACGCAGCCCCTGACTCTTTCCCTAAATCCCTTGACTCCTTGCTCTCTGGTTTACTGATCAGTCTGTGACCAGAAACAGTTTCTCCTTAATCAGTATAAAAATATCATTAAAGACTTTGAATACTTCTGTGAAACTGATCTTTAACTTGCATGGCACTAAGTAGGACATTCTTTGTTTCCCCAGTTTCTCCATTTGACTGAAGCCTCTGGTTCCCCTTTGCACCAGCTCCAAAGCCTCATCATCCTTCCTGAAGTTTATTGCCCAGAATTGAACACAATGCTCCAGCTGACTGGTGACTTATAATGATGTAATATAACTTCCTTGCTTTCATATTCTGCTCCTCAGATCCCAGAGGCTGTCTTAACAGCCTGCTCAGCCTATCCTGTCACCTGCAAGGATTTGTCTATGTACACTCGTAGGTGTCTGTTCATTCATTGCTTTTAGCATGGTACCATTTCGTTCACATTACCTCACGTCATTTTCCTTCCAAAACATATCAACCCACTGCTTTAAATTTCACTATCCATGTGTCCACACATTCCCATTGTCAGTGTCCTCCTGTGGTTTATTTCTTTCTATGCATTCAGGGGATGTGGGCTTAGCCAACTGTAGCAGCATTAATCACCAATTCCTAAGGGTGGTGGTGAGCTGCCTTCTTGAATTCCTGTGATCCTGTGCTGTAAGGGTGGGAGTTTCAGGTTTTTGACCCCCATGATACTGAAGTTGGTACATGTCCAAGTCTGGATGGTGAATGATTCGGAGGAGAACTTGTAGCTGGTGGTCTTCCCATGCATCTGCAGCCCTTGTTCTTCCAGAAAATAGTGGTTGTGGGTTTGGACGATACTGACTAAAGAGCCTTGGTGAATTTCTGCAATGCATCTTGTAGATGGTACACACTGCTGCTACTGAGTGCTGGTGGGTTTTTTCTTTATTCATTCACAGGATGAGAGCGTTGCTAGCTAGGCCAGCACTTATTGCCCGTACCTAATTGCTCAGAGGGCAGTTAAGGGTCAACCACATTGCTGTGGGTCTGGAGTCATGTGTAGGCCAGACCAGGTAAGGATGGCAGTTTCCTTCCCTAAAGGACATTAGTGAACCAGATGGGTTTTTCCAACAATCGACAATGGATCCACAGTCATCATTGGATTCCTAATTCTGGATATTTATTGAATTCAAATTCCGCCATCTGCCATGGTACGATTCAAACCTGGGTCACCAGAACGTTATCTGGGTCTCTGGATTAACAGTCCAGCGATAACACCACTGGGCCATCATCTCCCCCCGTTGGGGAGGGGGATTGAATGTTTGAGGATGTGGTGTGAGTCAAGCGAGGTGCTTTGTCCTGGATGGTGTCAAGCTTGAGTATTTTTGGACCTAAACCCATCCAGGCAAGTAAAGAATATTCTATCACATTCCTAATTTGTGCTCTAGATGGTGGATCAAATTTGAAAAATCAACGATGCATTCCATGTGAACTAGGTAATGTTTCCACTTTGAGTGCTGCCGACCTTTTAGGTACCCTTTTTAAATCTTCTTTAGTTGCTCTCCTATCTTTACCTTTACACTGTAGTGACACTGGTCACTTTCTGTTCATTAGTGAAGACAGCTGTGAAGTTCTCATTAATACCTCAACCATGCCCTCTACTTCCACAAAGTTTGTCTTTGTCACCCTTCCCTTGAATTGCCTGCTACTCTTTTGAGTGTTTAGAAGAGATTTTTCCATTTCCTATTATATCAGCTGCTGATCTTTTGTCATATTCTTTCTTTGCCTCTTTTATTTCCCTTTTCATGTCTCCCTTTCTATATTCAGAGATAAAAGGTACTGCAGATGCTGGAGAATCCGAGATAACAAGCATGGGGCTGGATGAAC
>JAHRHZ010000021.1:12721439-12782792 GCA_024137785.1 Ginglymostoma cirratum
TGATGAAGGGTCTAGGCCCGAAACATCAAGCTTTCCTGCTCCTATGATGCTGCTTGGCCTGCTGTGTTCATCCAGCTCCACGCCTTGTTATCTCTTGTTTAATCCACATTGGTGCCATGAAACCTGACTGACCTGTTTGGTTAGGTAATCACTGGGGCTATTTTCAGTCAGTAGTTTTGGTCCATTTTAAAAATCATTCCAGTCCATGAAAGTCCTAAGCATTAAATCAATTGATGAACTTCAAAATCAATTATCTGTATTTTATATAATTGTGACAGGTGCCAGAGGGGTCAGTGTTGCAGGATTAGAATAAGGGACCAATTGCATTGCTGCCAAACTTCCCGATGATACAAATAAAAGTGGGAGAACAAGTTGTCAGGAAGATACAAAGAGCTGCAGAGGGAGCAGGAAACAAATTAGCATATGGAGTGTAATGTGGTAAAATGTGAGATTATCCACAATGGATGGAGGATTAGAAAAGAAGGTTAGTATTTAAATAGAAAGTGTCTGTAGAACTCTAGTACAGATGGATCTGTGTATCCTTGTACACGAATCACAAGAAGTTAGAATGTAGATACAATAAGTGATCAAGATGGCAAATGGAATATTGAGCCCTGGTCTGACCATACCTACAGTGCTGTGTACTGTTTTGGTCTCTTCACTTACATTGGAGGTAGCTCATAGTGGGTTCACTTGGCTGGTTTCTTGGATAAGGGCCTTGTAATATAAGGAAAGGTTGAGAAGATTGGGCCTATAATATTAGAATTATAGAATAAGAGGAGAACTCATTGAAATTTAGAAGATTTTGATGGTGTTTGGCAGGGTAAATGTTGAGAGGATGTTTCACCTTCAGGACAAATGTAGAACTAAGGGGCACAGAATCAAAATAAGGGATTTCCCAGTTAAGATGGAGATGAGCAGGAATTTCTTCTCTCATAGCGTTGTGAATTTTTGTATTTCTCTACCCCAGAGAACAATGGAGGATGAGTTGTTGAGTATGTTTAAGGCTGGGATTGATTTAATCTTGAACTGTAGGGGAGTCAGGTTTATGGGAAGGTGGGGAGGTAGAGTTGAGGTCAAGATCAGATCAGCAACATTCTTAATCAACTCCTGCCCCTATTTCTTAAATTATTATATTCTTAAATCCACATCAATATAAAACGTCTATATTAATGGGTAATATTTGATGGTTAATCAATGTTTTGCATGCAACAAAAATGTATCAAATTGATAATCAAATTGGCAAATACTTAGAAAGTTTACACTTCATGTAAATTCAAAGTAATTCAAAACTATATAGTTCACTAATTTCTTTTAGGGATGGAAATCTGCCATCCTTACCTGGTCTGGCCTACATACAACTCCAGACTCACAGCAATAGGGTTGACTTTTAACTGCCCTCTGGGTAATTAGGTTTTGGCAATAAATGCTGGCTTGACCAGCAATGCCCATATCATGTGAACAAGAAACTTAAAAAAAACTAAAAAGGAGCACCCAATCTTTATTTAATTAAGAATCTATTACCTAGTGAGCATCTGTAATGTAATACATTAACCGACCACATTGGCTAACTGATTCTGAAGGACGACAACTGATAAAGTGAAATTAGGATTTACTCAGTTCAATGCGCAATTAATTATCTGATTGAGTAAACCTGAAAAAATCAAGGGTGGTTTGATTCATCTGGTACTTAAGTGAGTTCTTGTAGCATAGTGGTAGCATCCCTATCTCTGAATCATGAGGTCCAGTTTCAAGTCCCACCTGCCTCAGAGGTGTGCAATAACATCTCTGAATTATATGTTTTTGAATCAACCTATTCTGAGATGTTATTACACACACCTCAAGAGTGGGCAGGACTTGAAACTGGTATTCCTGGATTAGCATAGGGACACAACCACCATGCCATAAGAGGCTCCGTAACATCTCTGAACAAGTTGGTTAGGAGTTATCTTCATTTGCTATTTAATAATGGAGAGGGAATAAGGAACAGGAGGGTTAATGATCAATTTGTTCAACTTCTTTTCTCTAGAAAAATTTACCAATCTAAATTGGCGAGCCTCAGGAACTGACTGATCAAGTAACTGTCATAAAGTTGTGAAACTTGTTTGAATTTTTTGACAGATCTTAATATTTAGGAAGAGCAGAGCATAAAAATAGAATAAAACAGCATAATTTTGTGGAATGGTGTTGCAAAACCTTATAAAATGTGAGCCAAACCTTTCTTGCAGAGCTGAACATTTGACAGGGAACATGGGGCTCAAATTGGAGCATGCGGTTTGAGGTTCAACAGTGTTCACTATTGTGCACACACACCAGGTGGACAGCAGCGTTCATGAAAGTTGCTCATCACCACTTAATTACAAGGGCAGTCAGGGATGGATGATAGATACTGATCCTGACAGTACATAAACCAAACAAAAATATCAGCTGATAATAGTTCTACATGCATGCATTCTTAAAACGGTTGTGGCACTTTCTTTTGATAGCTGCTTTATTTTTCCACTGCACAAACTTACTTGTCCTGCCCACCATCCTCATCTTCATGGCATTGATAAATTATTGTCATTTTCAGCATTGTACAGCATTTACTTACATTCCTCGGTAGCACTGATCTTGAGACTTGCTGAAAAGAGAGACATGTTGCCTAACCTGTCAGGACAAATGCAAAAATGCTGAATTTCAAGCGCTCACAACAAATTATGTTACAGGAGAAAAACCACGATTAGCTGAGGCATTGCTGTGGATTGACATGCTTGTTTGAAATTTGGCATTCTTGCCTTTGTCCTGATGAGTGCAAGACAAAATGCTTCAGCAACACGTTTACTTTTGCAGCAATATATTTATTCAATGATTTTCTCATTCCTGATTTGAGCTGAATCACGTTTGCATTGAGATTTCCCAGCCCTGGAGTGATGAGCTCCAAAGGTGAACCTGGGAATAGTTGAGTGATTAAAGCCCCAATTTGGTGGCAGAGCAGCTCCTGGCTCAGTGCCATTAGGTTTTCCAGCTAATGATGGCAAACTCGAAAACACTTGCAGCTCCATTTCCCAAAAAGGGGCAGCTGGCAACCAAGGATTCCCTCAACATTCCAGTTATCCAAGTGGATTATTTCCTCTCCCTCTCCATTCTGAGTGGTCTAGCACCTTCTGTGCTCTCTTTAGTTATTAGTTATTTTTTAGGACTAATTTGAGGTGCCCTCACCTTTGCTCTCATGCGTTGGGCTTGTCAGGCTCCAGTGCTGACGTCTCTCTGTTTGGGCCAACAGTATCAGTGGCCTCTCACCATCTTTAAGTGGACATGAGCTTGGAGGCAGTCAGTTCAGAGATGGTCTCCAGGAATGCTCCTGTATTGGCTCAATCCAGAAAGTGTGAATACAGGATGCCCTCTCTGGCCTGTTGTTTGGGGATCTGAACTTAATCCCATGGGAAAATTAAATTCTTTGTGTTTCATTGAAGTTCCTGACTGATCAGACACCAAGCACACACATAATCATAGAATCCCTACAGTGTGGGAAATAGGCCCTTCAGCCCAACAAGTATATGCTAACCCACAGACCATCCCACTTAGATCCATCCCCCTATGACCCACCTAACCTATATATCTCTAAACACTACAGGCAATTTAGCCTGGCCAATACACCTAGCCTGCACATCTTTGGACTGTGGGAGAAAACTGGAGCACCCAGAGGAAACCCATGCAGACATGGGTAGAACATGCAAACTCCACACAGACAGTCATCTGAGGCTGGAATTGAACCTGGGTCCCTGGTGCTGTGAGGCAGTAGTGCTAACCACTGAGCCACCGTGCCATCCCCCCCACTAAAATCCATACATTAAATACATTTTATAAAGTAAAGATTTATTAGCAACAATTAACACTGAAATCATCATCAGAATTGATTACCTTGTCTTATTGTTATGTATCAGTACAGTTTGTCTGCAAGGACTTGAGATGTTAAGTAAAATACATTGTATTCCCTTCCATTGTGATACATGTACTGAATCTGGTTGAAGAGCAGATCTCTCAATAGTTCTATAGAATTAATCTAAAGGTGATCCTTGTTTACATATGTCCAATTTATAAATGCTCATACTTACGAATGAGATCTCATATTAATATTAATTTTAAGAATCCAACATGTGAACCTTGGCTTGTCCTTACAAACTGTTACTTTATATGGTGCTGTATTGTGTTCCAACCTGTGTACAAACTCACTTACAGATGTACTCAGGAATGGAACACATTCGCAACCCAGTGACTGTCTGTAGTGATTCCATGCACAGAAAAACTATTATCATTGATCTGAGATATAACAGGAACAGCTAGTTATTTGTGGCTACCAAAGCAGATCAGAGGCTGGGAATGCTGCAATGTCTCTCTAAATCTCAGCACTGTTCAATGCATTCACTGCAGCTAGTATCTTATAACCATTGCAGTTGTGTTCATCTGAACCATCTGGGATACCCTGTGTAGATTCATTGCCACCAATGTTTCTTATTGTTATTTAGTTTAAGGCAATGATACTCTGAGGGAAAAACCATAAGACCCCTCCCCCCCAGTTCTCTGTGGCAAGGAACTCCAAAGACTCACAACCCTCTGAGAGAAGAAATTCTACCTCATCTCAGTCTTAAATTGACACTCCTTTATTCTGAGATTGTGCCCTCTGGTCCTAGACTCTCCCACAACAGGAAACATCCTCTCAGCATTTACCTAGTCAAGAGTCTAAGAATCCTTGATGTTTCAATGAGATCACCTCTCATTTTCTAAATTCCAGTGAGTAGAGTCCCAACCTGTTTAACCTCTGCTCCTAAGACAATGCCTCCATACTGGGGATCATCCAAGTGAACATTTTCGGAATTGCCTCCAAAGAAATGATATATTTCCTTAAATAAGAGGACCAAAACTGCTTGCGGTACTCCAGATGTGGTCTTATCAGCACCCTGTACAGGAAGGATACCCAATCTGGATGCACAGTAAAGGTTTATTGTATTGTCCTTAGTAGCTAGTCACATCTGAGATTGTGTCTTTTGAGACATCAGCCACATCTCAAAGATAAGATCACATTGCTACTGCTGAATCATTCTCACCCTGGCTTGTTAGCAAACATAAACTTGGGGTCTTGCAATGTCTTGCAGGCTCATATGTACACAGAACTCACTGTTTATCTCCTCCCTGGACCAAACCTTTAAACTCTGACTGGCAGAATATATCTGTGATATCAGCTAATCCTTTAAGGTACTAAATACTTTAGGAAAAAAAACACCATCCGAATGAAAGCAATCCACTTAATTAGCCCTCTACCCATGGGCTGCAACATTCACTCTATTCACCACTGGTGGACAGTGGGAACAGTGTGTACCATCTACAGGATATACAACTAGTATAGTAGATCATTGCAATTTAAATTTTGTATTGGGATTTTCAACACTTCTCAGACAAACCCTATCTCAGTTGGTAAGCCGTGACTTTTCAACAGGGATTAGTATGTGTAAAACCTAAGGCCTATTTGACACCTGCAATCCAATATCTATGTGCCAGAATCAATTGGAAATTTTTAATTAGCTCTGACAGCTAGTTGTGAATCCCTGGCATCTCTCCCAGGTCAGAAAAACAAAGGTTGATAAGATTGGCTTTCTCACATTTCTCATTAAATGACTTTTCTATATGTATTCATGAGATGTGGGTGTCACTGCCTGAGCCAGCATTTGTTGTCCAATCCTGACTGCCTTTGAGAAGGCGGTGATGAGTTTTCCTGAAATGCTACAGTCCATGGGCTGTGGGTAGATCCACAGTGTTGTCAGAGAGGGAGTTCCAAGATTTTAGCCCAGTGACAGTGAAGGAACAGAGATACATCTCCAAGTCAGGATGGTGAGTGGTTTGGAGGAAGAATTGCAAGTGGTGCTGTTCCTGTGTCTCTGCTGCCTTGTTCTTCTAGGCGGTAGTGGCCATGAGTTTGGAAGGTACAACTGTAGGAGCATTGTTGATTTTCTGCAGTGTAACTTGTACATGGCACACCCTGCTGTTACTGAGCATCGGTCGTGGAAGGAAGTAAATGTTTGTGCATGTGATACCAATCAAATAGGCAGCTTTGCCCTAGATAATGTCAAGCCTTTTTGTATTGTTGCAGCTGCAAGTGAGGAGTATTTCATCAGACTTCTGACTTATGCCTGACTTGGACAGGATTTCGGGAGTCAAAAGATAAGTTATTCTAACCTCTCACCTGCTCTTGTATCCACACTATTTATTTGGCCAGTCCAGTTCAGTTTCAGGTAATCCCCAGAATGTTGAAAGTGGGAGCTTCAGTGAAAGTCTTCTGAAAGTCCACATAAACAACATCCATCAATTTACCTCTGTCCACCATCTTTGTCACCTCTTCAAAAACTCTGAGATTTGTCAGGCATGGCATACCCTTCATGAATCCATACTGATTCTTCCTGATTAACTGAAACATTCTGAGGTGATCATTTACCCTATCCTTGATGATTGACTCCAACTATTTCCACACAACAAATGTTCAGCTATTTCATCTGTAATTCCCTCGTTTCCCTCTGCCATCTATCTTAAAGAGAGGAGTGTCATGAGTGAATTTTCTGGAACAACTCCTGAATCCAGGGAACTCTGAAAGATTATGCTAGGACATTGGCAATGTGCTCTCCTACCTCCTTCAAGGCCTGCAGATGGAAACCATCAGGTCCTGGGGATTTGTGACTCTTCAGTTTCATTAATTTCATGATTTACTTAAGCTAATTTTGTTCAGAATACGATGCCGATACTCTGTCAATTTCTTTGCAACTTACAGCAAGCTATCCTCCTTTTCTGCTATGAGTACTAAAGCAAAATAATCATTTCCCCATCGTCATCGGTATTATTACTACAATATATCCATGTTCCTTCTGGGTCAAAATTCTGGAAATCCCTTCCTGACGGCAGGTCACCTCCATCTTTCAAGGGCAGAATTGTTGGCCCAGGCAGTGAAGGGCCTGTTTATGTGCTGCAAGACTCTCTGACTCCTGCATCACATCAATGGTTTTGTTTTAAATTCTGCATGATAGAATTTCTCCTTAAGACACTACTGCTTCTTTCGTCAATTGCTTTAAATCTAAGTCCCCTGGCCCTCAATCCACACCCCAATGCAAACAATTTCTCCTTACCTACTTTGACCAGGCCCCTCATGATTTTGAATGGCTCAGACAAATTCCAGTATTCACACCTGTGACCAATCCTGCTGTGGGCCTTGTGTAATTAATTTGCTCAAATTGAATTTTGTACTCTAATGCTTCACTCTAATGCAATCTGATTGTGTGAAGTGCTTAATTGATTATAATTACACAGTTTGTGTCAGAATTGGAGTTAATCTTTACAGTATGTTTGGGTAATTATGGGATTGCAGGAAAGGAATTTAATTTACTATCAATGCACTCTCAGGGGATCTTTAAGCAACATTTCTACTCTCAGCCTCCTACCCTGCTCTCTCACCACTCCCTCACCACCACTTCTACCATTATAACTTCTTTGACTGCAGGCACAAGGAGGCCACTTGCTTTAGAGGACACCTGGCCTAATTTTAGTGTTGAAGCTGCATTGAAATGCTGCCATTGGTACCTGAGGCCATTTGCCTTGTGAATCAGACTAAAACACTCAATATCCCAAACATGCCAGGGCTAGAATACTGGCCACTGGAGAACTTACCTCTTATAAATATATTAAACATCCCTGCACTGCTTTCCGTCTCATTGTGTGAACTTTCCTTGCTACAGGCTTTGACCTTGTCCTGACTGTGGACTTTGATGTTCCACTTTTGTTGCTACAGAGCATTTCTGGGATGGTTGTGGGTGTGTAGAGATCTCCCGGGTGAGTATCAGCAGTTCCTGAACCAAGGATTTATAATTCAATCATACATATTGTACATAGATTATTAAAGTATCTCATGAATCATTTAGCTGCTTCATGGCTTTATTTTTCCCATCCCTGGTTATTCTGTAAAGGACTTGTCTGTGCAACTTCAGTAGTTGAAAGGGAATTTGAAAGGGCATTCAAATTAATCATAGCAGCCTTTAGTCCAGGGGTAGGGGGGCTGGTTTTTGATATCAGCCCTCAAAGTATCAGTTTAAGAACAAACAAAGAATAAAGAACAATGAACAGTACAGCACGGGAACAGGCCCTTCGGCCCACTAGGTATGTGCTGAAAAATGACATCTTTCTACACTAAAAACTGTTTGCCCCTATGCATTCCATATCTCTCTATTCCCTGCCTATTCATGTGTCTGTCAAGATGTCTCTTAAATATTGCTATTGTATCCACCTCCAACACCTCCTCTGTCAGTGCATTCCAGACACTTATCACCCGCTGTGTAAAAAACTCACCTCTTACATCTCCTTTAAACTTTTCCTCTTTTACCTCAAACCTATGTCCCCTAGTAATTGGCATTTCTACCCTGGGAAAAAGACTCCAACTGTTCTACCCATGCCTCTCACAATTTAAACTTCTATCAGGTCACCCCTCAACCTTCATCATTCAAGTGAAAACAAACCCAGTTTGTCCAATCTGTTGTCATAACTAAAACGCTCCAAACCAGGCAACATTCTGGTAAACCATTTCTGTACACTCTCCAAAGTCTCCATATCCTTCTGGTAATGTGGCGACCAGAACTGTATGTATTACTCCAAATGTGGCCTAACTAAAGTTCCATACACCTGCAACAGGACTTGCCAATTTTTACACTCTATGCCCCGACCAATGAAGGCAAACATGCCACATGCCTTCTGGACCATCTAATCCACTTGTGTTGCCACTTTCAGGGAACTGTACACCCAGATCCCTCTGTATGTTAATACTTATAAGGATTCTTCTATTTACAGTATTCTTCCCTAATGCATTAGACCTTCCAAAATGCATCATCTTGCATTTGTCTAAATTAAATTCCATTTGCCATTTCACTGTCCAAGTCTCCAGACTCCTCACTATCCTCATCATCCTAATCTTTGTGTCATCTGTAAACCCACTAATCATACCACCAATATTCTCCTCCAAATCATTTATATACATGACAAACTACAAGGGTCTCAGCACTGATCCCTGCAGAACATCACTGGTCACAGACCTCCAGTCGGAAAATCACCCTTCCACCGCTACTCTCTGATTTCTATGATCAAGCCAGTTCTGAATCCATTTTGCCAGCCCACCATAGTGAGCTTCACCTTTTAGTCCATATAGTCAACATCCATTGCCTTTCCCTCAACAATCATCTTTGTCACTTTTTGTAAGACATAACTTTCCCCACACAAAGTCGTGCTGCCTGTTGCTAATAAGTCCATATTTTGTCAAATGTGAGTAGATCTGTCTCCAAGAATTTTCTCCAGTAAGTTCCCTACCATTGATGTAAGGCTCATTGGCCTGTAATTTTCTAGATTATCCCTGGTGCCCTTTTTAAACAAGGGAACAATGTTGGCTATTCCCCAGTCCTCTGGGACCTCAATTGTGACCAAAGAGGCTACAAAGATTTCACATAAGGTGCCAGCAATCTCCTCTCTGGCTGCCCCGAGGATACTGTGATAGATCAAGTCCTGGGGACTTGTCTATCTTAATGCATTTCCAAACACCTAACACCCCCCTTTTTATATTGACATGCCCTAGAATATTAACATACCCCTCCTGAGACTCACCATCCACTATATCCTTCTCCTTTGTGAATATCGATGCAAAATATTCGTTAAGGACCTCACCCACTGACTAATTTTGTTTTCATTCATAGCATGTAGGCATCGCTGACTAGGCCAGTATTGTTGCCCAAACCTATTTGCTCTTAAGAAGGTGGTGAGGAGCTGCCATCTTGAACTGATGCAATCTTGGCTTGGGGGAGATGGTGACATTGTCCATATAGCTCTGGGGACATGGGATCAAATCTCACCGCAGTAGCTGAGGGAGTTTATTCAAATGATAAATCTGGTGTCTAATCTCTGTAATTAAGTCTAATCTCTGTAATAGCGACCATGATAACTATTTCTGATTATTGTTAAAAACCCGGCTGGTTCAGTAACATCCTGGAGAGAAGGAAAGCTACCATCCTCCTTTGGTCTGACTTATCTGTGATTCCAGATGCACCACAATGTGATTAACTCTTAAATGTCCTGTGAAATGGCCTAACAAGGAATGTGCAACAAATGCCGGCCTTGCAAGTTATGTCCTCATACTGTGAAAAAGAATTAAGATCCCACAGTACTGTTAGGAAACAAGTTACAGGCCTTTGACCTAGTGACAGTGAAAGAATGTCGATATAATTCAAAGTGAGGGTGGTGTGTGGCGTAGCTGGGGACCTGCAGGCGATGGTGTTCCCATGTGTCTGCTGCCCTCATCCTTCTAGGTGGTACAGGTCACAGGTTTTAAAGGTGCTATCAAAGGTGCCTTGGTGAGTTGCTGTAGATAGGACACACTGCTGCTACTGAATGTCAGTGGTGGAGAGGACAAATGCTGAAAGAACCTAGGAACAGGTGTAAGCCATTCAGCCCTTCGAGGCTGTTCCACCATTTAATGAGACCGTGACTGATCTGTGGCCTAACTCCACATACCTGCCTTTGGCCAATATCCCTCCATATCTTTGCTTAATGATAATATATACACCTCAGATTTTAAATTTACAACTGATCCCGCATCCACTGCCATTTATGGAAGAGAGTTCCAAACATCTACCACCCTTTGTGTGTAGAAATGCTTCTAACATCTCTCCTGAAAGGTCTGGCTGTATTTCTTAGAATATGTCCCCTCGTTCTAGAATTCCCAACCAGTGGAAATAATTTATTTTTATCTACCTTGTCATTTCCTGTTAATATCTTGAAGGCTTTGATCAGATCACCCCTTCTAAAATTGAGATAAAATAGGCCTAATCTGTATAATCTCTCCTCATAACTTAACGCCTGAAGTTCAGGTATCATTCTTGTAAACCCACGTTATAGGTTATAGATGGACTGCCAATCAATGACTGAATTATGGGATTTAAACGTAGAAATATGAGATTATCAGACTGCTCTCAGAATGACTATACTGCTTCTACATGCATCTTTACATTAGAAAATCTATTGGATTAGGTATTGAGCTATTAACAGATACCCAGAAATGGCAGGTCAAGCAATGGTGAGTAGAAGATCAGCCTAATCTTTATATCAAACAAGCCATCTTCAGGAATTATGACAGATTGGGGAAAAGAAAATGTGAAAGTGGCAGAATTTTCACCTGAGGCTGTACCTTCAAATTAATTCAAATTTTCAACACAATTTCACAGAACTATAGAAATTTAAGCACAGAAGGAGGCCACTTTACAGCATCTTGCCAAACACAGCTTGCCACATTAATTACACTATCTTTTTCTTCCTTTGTATCCTCTCATGCTTCCCTCAAACAGTTATCTGTCTCTGTACATTTGGCTTGTGCTGGTTTTAATATTGGTGTCAGCTGTGGTTCAAAGCAGCATTTCCCAGTGCCATGGCGATGGACTGGGAGGCTGATGGTACGGAAAAGACAGGGGCTTGATCATTTCCTGTGGACTGCCATTAATGGAAACTGCCTCAGGAAATCTGATTGGCTGACCACTCCTCCAAGGCGGGCATTCAATTAACATCATTAAGACTCCAACGAGCATCAATTTTGTGGTCATTTTGCCGTTGGAGGAAGGTGTGCCCCATCTCTCCCCCATCACACACAGAGACTGTCATTAACATGAACTCTGCCTCCTTGTGGCAGGCTAGGGGGTTTGCAGACGAGTGAGTGGGAAGTGATGAGATTGGTGTGTCAGAGCTCGAGCCCCAACATGGTTTCTGTGCAGCGAAGGAGTCATCCACGGCCCAGATCTTCTAGCTGGAGATGGTTTCCAAGGTGCCTAATGGCCTCACTCCACTGATTTTCCCTATTTACCAGCACTCCTCTGAGGGTGATTCCATGTGAATATGCTCCCAGTGTCACCCACCTGTCTCCCACCTCTCCCAGTGTAGCTGCCTGGAGCTGCTGCTTCTCTGAATTGGGAGTCCGCGGATCACCTCAACGGGACAGCGAGCTTGGAGACAGACGAATAGGAGGCAGGCCTCCTGAAAGATTGTGGATTTTGGCTCATTACCAGCATGTGTGGTGTCAGAATCATCATTAGTTCCTGACATTAACTCCCAAAACACACTGCAGAATCCATTTCTTCAGGCTCCAATCCCACCAGGGTCTACACGTATAATATCTTTACAACCTCCTCCCAGCATTCAAGGTGTCACCTCTTCCCAAATTTCTTCCATTTCATCGTTGCCATTGATGGCTGTGCCTTCATCTGCCAGAGCCCTAAACTCCGGAAACACTCTGCTGACCCCTTGAGGCTAAAGCTCTGTCTTTCTTTGTGTCTTTACATTTTTAAAATGCTTCTTCAAACAGAATTCTTCTTTGACCAACTTGTAATATTTCCTCATATGACTAGATGCCAATTTTTTTTAGATGACAAGTGACTTGGGCTACCTTATGACATCAAAGGCACTACATAATTACAAGGTTTTGTTAACTCTTGCGCTGTTGCTAAGTTCTCAGATTGCTTCTCCCACATCTAGTCATGGATGAGCAGAACATTTGGGAAGACCATTGTCTTTGATCTCCGTCCTACAAGTTATGCCATTGCTAGCAACTCCTTGCATCGTATAAACTGGGAGCAGGAGTAGGCTGTTCTGCCCTTTGAGCCTGGTTGACCATTCATTCTGATCATGGCTGATCCTCCATGTCAATGCCACATTCCTGTTTTTTTTTTCCATATCCCTTAATACTTTCCATATCTAAAACTTTATCATCTCTTCTTTAACAATTCTCAGTGTCCACATACCCTTCTGTGTTAGTGAATTCCACAGATTAACCATTTTCTCAGTGCAGAAATGTTTCCTCATCTCAGTCCTCTATGGTCTACTCTGTATCTTGGAGACAGTGACCCTTGCTTCCAAATTCTCCAACCAAGACAAACATCCTTGCTGTATCTAGGCAGTCTAGCTCTGTTAGAATTTTATATGCGATTGGTATGTTGACCTGCATTACAATAGGATTTGATTTCAGAAGCAGGGACATATTACTGCAGTTAATATAGGGCATTGGTGAGACCACACCTAGAGAATTGCGTGTAGTTTTGGTCCCCCATTCTAGGAGAGGGTAGATTTGCCATACAGGGAGTGCAACAGAGGATCACGAGGTGTAAGCAGGAGATGATAGGATCGTTGTATAAGGAGAGATGGATTTGACTGGGTCTGTATCCATTAGTTTCAGAAGAATGAGAGGGGATTTGATTGAAATATCATTTGTTGTACTTGTTGTCTACTTTCATTGACTGGTGTACAAAAATACCCAGATCCCTTTGTACACTCACATTTTCTAATATATCACCATTTATATAGTACTCTTCCTTTCTGTTTTTCACACTGATGTGTATGATTTTACAACTGACAACCCCACCTAGCTTTGAGTTGTCAGCAAACTGGAAAGTGTTGCATTTGGTTCCCTCATCCAGGTCATTTATAAATATCTATATCTACATATATATCTTGAATTACTTCGGCCTAAGCCCCGATCCCTGTGACATCCCACTAGTAACTGCCTGTCATATAGTCATAGAGATATGTAGCACAGAAACAGACCCTTTGGGCCAACCCACCCAAGCCAACCAGATATCCTAAATAAATCTAGTCCCATTTGCTAGTTTTTGGTCCATATCCCTCTAAACGCTTCCTATTCATATACCCATCCAGATGCCTCTTAAATGTGGTAATTGTACCAGCCTCCACCACTTCCTCTGGCAGCTCATTCCATACACGCACCACTCTCTGTGTGAAAATGTTGCCCCTTAGGTCCCTTTTAAATTTTTCCCATCTCACCTTAAATCTACACCCTCTAGTTTTGAACTCCCCCACCCTGGGGAAAAGACCTTGTCTATTCATCCTATCCATGCCCCTCATGATTTTTCAATCTCTCTTAGGTCACCCCTCAGCCTCCAACACTCCAGGGAACATAGCATCGGATTATTCAGCCTCTCCCTATAGCTCAAACCCTCCAGCCCTGGCAACATCCTTATAAATCTTTTCTGAACCCTTTCAAGTTTAACAACATCCTTCCTATAGCAGGGAGACCAGAATTGCATGTAGTATTCCAAAAGTAGCCTAACCAAAGATCTGTACAGCTATAACATGACGTCCTAGCCCTTATATTCAATGCACTGGCCTAACAAGGCAAGCATACCAAATGTCTTCTTCACTGTCTTGTCTACCTGCAACTCCAATTTCAAGGAACTATGAACCTGCACTCCAAGGTCTCTTTGTTTAGCAACACTCCCCAGGACATTACCATTAAGTGTATAAGTCCTGTCCTGATGTGCCTTTCCAAAATGCAGCAACTCACTTTTATCTAAATTAAACCACAACTGCCAGTCCTCAGTCCATTGGTCCATCTGATCAAGATCCTGTTGTACTCTGAGGTAACCTTCTTTGCTGTCCACTACACCTCCAATTTTGGTGTCATCTGCAAACTTCTAGCCATTTCTCCTATGTTCACATACAAATTATTTATATAAATGATAAAAAGCAGTGGACCCAGCACCGATCCTTGTGGCACACTGCTAGTCACAGGCCTCCAGTCTAAGAAGCAACCCTCCACCACCTCCCCCTGTCTTCTATCTTCGAGCCAGCTCTGTATCCAAATGGTTAGTTCTCCCTGTATTCCATCCGATCTAACCTTGCTAACCAGTGTACTATTAGGAACCTTGTCTATTGGAAAAAGACTCATTTATTCTCATGCTCTGTTTCCAGTCTATCAACCAATTCTCATTCCATGTCTGTGTACTAGCCCCAATCACCAGTGCTTTAATTTTCTATGTTTGCTTCTTATGTGGAATCTTACAAAAAGTCATCCTGAAATCCCCCATAACCCTTGATTCCCTTAATGATTAAAAATGTCCATTTCAGCCTTGAATATACTTATTCATCAAGTCTCGACAAAACTCTGCGGCAAAGATTTCGACAGATTCACCACTCTCATCTCCGTCATAAACGGGTGATCCCTTCATCTGACGTTATGTCCTCTGCTCCTAGACTCTGTCATAAAAGCTTCCCCTAAGAATCATATATATTTCAATAAGGTGTCCTTACATTCTCCTGAACTCCAGAGAGGAGAAGCCCAACCTATTCAATACCTCCTTATAAGAAAATGCCTCCATGGCTGGCATCAACCTAGTAAACCTTCCCTGGAATGCATCCAATGCTGGTAAATCTTTCCTTAGATAAGGGGATTGGAACTGTCCACAGTATCCCAGTGGTCTAACCATTGCCTTGCATAGCAATAGCTCAAGATCAAGAAGGCAGCTGAGAATGACCTTCTCTAGGGCAATCATTGATGGGCAATAAACATTAGCGATGTCCACATTCCTTGTATGAACTATTTCAAAGTCCCACCAAGTGGCCTGTGCTTCCCTCTAATTCTGGCCTTGATCATCCTAATTTCCTGTGCACTGCTGATGACCTCAGCTTTAGTATGCAAATGTATTGTTACGTACTGCTGAAAAAGATATATTGTACTGTTGCTTTTTGGCTTGCACTCATCAGGACAATTTGCAAGAAATATCAAAGGGAAAGAAACGTTGATATGGTATAAGGGGAGAGTGCTGTGTAGTTGGCAAGTGGACCTCGACATTGGTATAGAGAATGCATCAGTTGAAGATAACTGTCAATGCTATAGGTTTGGCTAACCCCTCACTAATGCAAAATTGCCAAATGTCGTTTACATTTTACACTAGGTAGGATGACTCTGACTGATCAATGCATTGCTCCAAGAAATGAACCAATGAATGGTTTCCAGTTTGCAACAAGTGCACCACACTGTCAGCCCAACTGACAATTCTAAATTAGTTGTCAGCATAATTCTTCATACATGGAACACAGAACTGCACAGCGCAGGAACGGGTCCTTCAGCCCACAAGGTTGTGCCAAAACGACACCAAATTAATCTAATCCTTTCTGCCTGCCCTTGGTCCACATCCCTCCATTCCGTGCATATTCATGTGCTTATGTAAATATCTCTTAAACACCCCTATCATATCTGCCTCCACCACCATCCCTGGCAGTGCGTTCCAGACTCCTACCAGTCTCTGTGTAAATGTGCCCCTCACATCTCCTTTGAACTTTCCCCCTCTAGCTTTAAATGCATGCTGCCTTGTATTAGATATTTCGGTTCTGGGAAAATTATTCTGACCGTCAACCCTATCAATGCAACTCATAATTTTATGGATCCTCTATTGGGTCTCCCCTTAGCCTCCGCTGCTCCAGAGAAAACAACCTGAGTTTTTCAAGCCTCTCCTTCTCACTGATATCCTCCAATCCAGGCAGCATCCTGGTAAACCTCTTCTGCACCCTCTCCATAGCGTCTTGATCATTCCTGTATTGTGGTGACCAGAATTGAAGGCAAGATTTTAAATGTAACCTAACCAAAGTCTCATAAAGCTGCAATATAACATATTGACTCTTGTACTCAATTCCCCGACAAATAAAGGCAAGCATGCCATTTGCCTCCCTTACTTCCCTATCTACTTGTGCAGCCACTTTCAGGGAGTTATGGACTTGAACCTCAAGATCCCTCTGTACATCAATGCTGTTCAGAGTTTTGCCATTAACTGTATACTTTTCCTTAACATTTGATCTCCCAAAGTCCAGCACCTCACACACATCTGCCATTTCTCCGCATAACTGCAACTGATCTATATCCTGCGGTATCCTTTGACAGCATTCTACACCATCCACAACTCCCCCGACCTTTGTGTTATCTGCAAACTTACTAACCCACACATCTGAGTTTTCATCCATGTCATTTATTATTATCACAAACGGCAGAAATCCCAACACAGATCCCTGTGGAACACCACCAGTCATAGACCTGCAGCCAGAAAAACAGCCTTCCACCACTACCCTCTGCCTTCTTTAGGCAAGCCAACTCTGAATCCAAGTAGCCAAGTCACCATGGATCCCATGCATCTTAATCTTCTGGATGAGTCTACCATGAGGAATCTTGTTGAAAGCCTGACTAAAATCCATGCGGACAATATCCATTGCTCTACCCTTGTTGATCACCTTTGATATACCGGGGATCATTTTGCAAATGTTTTGCAATTATGGAATCATGATTCAGAGATCACTTGCCAACCAGTCAGCACTCTCCTTTCATTCAGTATAAATATAGTTTTCCATTTACCTTGGCAAGTCTTGCAGGTTGTCTTTATGAGCACTAGATGAAAAGCCTCAACACAATATTTATTTTTTTCAGCAAAGCTTAAGTTCTAAAAGACTGAATCAGTTGTAAATTCATTGTTGTTACTGCTAATGGATACTATTGATTTTTGGAGCTAGCCATATAGATTATTATTGTTCCTGTCCTTGCCTGAATTCATCTTAAACATTGTGATTGAATTAGTTTAAAAATTGCGGTTGTGTGTTCCCTGTTTTAATAGTTCGTTTTGTGTAAAAGAATCTTCTAAAATTTCTTTGTAAGAATGTTGCTGCAACGTTCACTAGGAGCTTGGAACAGCTCTTTGTTGCAATGCATTTTACTGCTGTGCATCAATTAGATTGAGGATAGTGGGGAAATCAGAGTAGAGATGCTGTCAAGGGGGAATGGGATGAGATTAACGTTTTGAGTTCGTTGCATCACACTTTATTCATTTGTTGTTGGAATGTGGCCAACACTGCCCTTGCAACAACTATTGTTCATCTCTGGGTGCTCTGAGTGTGTCATCAGGCAGCACTTATTCAACAGTAACTGGCTTGCCTTTGCTCAGGTTCTGCTCTGTCAGGGCTCCTGACCCTGTCACAGCCTATGACTAAATATGGACAAAAGAGCTGAATTCAAGAGATGATGTGAGAGTGATCACCCTTGACATTGATGAAATTTTTGACTGACAATGTATCTTCATGGAAGCAGGCCTTTCAGCCCATTGGCTTTCTGAAGAGCATCCTACCCATACCCACCTCCCTACCCTCTCCCTGCATTTCCCAAGGCTAACCCACCCAGCCTGCACATCTTGGGACACTATGGGCAATTTAGCATGGCCAATCCACCTAACCGGCACATTTTTGGACTGTGGGCAGAAAGCCACACAGACGGGGGGAGAATGTGCAAACTCCACACAGAGGATCACCCAAGGGTCGAATTGAACCAAGGTCCCTGGTGCTCTGAGGCAGCAGTGCTAACCACTGAGCCACTGTGCTGCACTTGATCAAGGAGCCCTGGTGAAATTCACATCAATGAGAATTCGGTTAAAACTCTCCACTGGTTGGAATCACACAGAACACAAAGGATGGTGGCTACTGGAGGTCAATTATCTTATTCATAGAATCATCATAGAATCCCTACAGTGTGGAAACAGGCCCTTCAGCCCAACAAGTCCACACCGAACCTCAGAGCATCCCACTCTCACCCACCCCCCCCCCAACAACCCACACCTCCCTGAACACTACGGGCAATTTAGCATGGCCAATCCACCTAACCTGCACATCTTTGGACTGTGGGAGGAAACCAGAGCACGCGGAGGAAACCCACGCAGACACGGAGAGAATGTGCAAACTCCTCCAAAACACTGCCACCTATATCCAAACTCGTACCAAGTCTCATTCTTCTATCACTGCTTAGTTCCTTCACTTTCAGTGCTTTCTGTTCCAGAAGTGATTCGATTTTAAAATCCATATTCCTTACAAATGGCTCCAAAGCTTTTCCTGAGCACACTGCGAGATCTCTGTGGCCCCTCCAACTGTTGCCTCTTACACATCCCCTGATTTTCATCACTCCATCACTGACAGCCATGGCTTTAAGCTCTGGATTTCCCTCCATAACCTTCCTCCTCTTCCTTTTAGATGGTCCTTAAAGATGCTACCTTGTTACCTTCTCAAGTGTGCCTTGGTGTCAAATTTTGTTTGATAATGCTTCCCGTGGAATTCATTGGGAGGTCTTGCTGATTATTACTGCAAAAAGGGACATTTTTTCAAAGCTTTTCCATTGGATAATTAGCAAGAATCCCCATGTTATACCATGTGAAAAGAAGGTGCTAATTGGTTGACAAGTAGGAAGGAACAAGAATAGACCATTCAGCCCATCAAGCCTTCTCTGCCATTCAATACGAAAAAGGCTGATTGAATGTCTTTTAATCACTCCATCCCTACAAGCCTGCACACCACTGGTAATCAGAAATCAATCAATCTCTACCTTAAACCTTCCAAAAGTTCACAATCCTCTTGAGTAAAAAAACTTCTCCTCATCTCATATCTAAGTGGCATTCCCCTTATTTTTAATTTGTATCCACACAATTTAGACACCCCAACCAGGGGAAACATCTTACTTGCATCTAGTCTGTCTGTACCTTTAAGTATTTTGTAAGTTTGCATGACATCACCTCACATTTTTCAAAACTAATGAAGATACAGGCCCAATTTTCCCAATCTCTCTTCATAGGACAGTCTCTAGAAATTTTAGAACTATTTATACTGTGAAAGGATGTAGGTGCCTGAAAGTGCTAATGCTGAGGACTGCCTCAAGCACCCCTCACTATGGTGCTATCATATGGACTTGGTGGGAGAACAGCTTAGGACCTGTTGCCCAGGTCATAGGTGTCTCTCATATCAGTGTAACTCGTACTAACGTGCAATAAACTACATCTTGCTGGAGGGACACAAGCCTCTTCTCTTTAGAATACCGAGTGGTTTTTCTGGACCACACCAGACCACATGAGCTCTGCAAGTCTCAGAGTGTGGTGGCAGTGAACCTAGCCCATGATGATCAATGGTGCAGGCAGCCTCATGCAGTGAGATGGTCAGTGGCGAGGATTGCTCACCTAGTTTACAGAATGCTTCTTATTCTCCTGAAACAGGTCTCCAGTGAACACGCTGAGCCTCTGCCAGTCACACAGCCAGTTCAAACCACACAGCAGACACAGACGCCAATACAGACAACGGTACAGACACCAGTGCAGACCCTATCGCAAACATCAACTCAGACGAGTTGCCTGGGGAGAGGTAAAATGGCAAAATATTTGACACCAGATGAAATGACATCTAAAGATTACTACTTTGATTCCTACGCTCATTTTGGCATCCATGAGGTAAGTTTTGATCTCGTCCTGTATTGATGGAGGATTTCAGTTCCTGATTCAGATGATCATTGTGCAATGTTTATAAAGGTCACCCGCTATACCAACTCATACACGTATTTTCTGCCATTTGTTTCATAACATGGGCAACATGAATTATTTTAATTTGGTGGAGAGGTGAAATGTAATTTTGACTCAGAACATGTCAGTGTTAACCATTTGGAAATGGAGCTTGCTATCCAAATTTGAACTTTAGTGGAGAATGCTAAAACCATCAGGAATGGGACAGATGTGAAAATGATATTGCTGTCTCCTGGGTGACTAGTCCTGCATGACTAACCATCTAACATCCCTAACCAGCACAATATCCCTAACCAGCACAATGATCCTAACCAGCCTGGTGTCACTAACCAGTGCAACAACTTTAATCAGTCCAACACCTCTAAACAGCCTGATCTCTCTAACCAGCACAACATAACTAACCACTGCATGTTCCTAATCAGTCCAACATCCCCAACCAGTGCAATTTCCCTAACCAGTGCATGTCCCTAACCAGCCCAACAACTTTAACCAGTCCAACAGCCCTAACCAGCTTGACGTCACTGGCCAGCACAATGTCCTTATCCAGAGCAGCATCCCTACCAGCCCAATATCTCTAATTATTCTGACATCGTTAATTAGCTCAAATCCCTAACCAGATCGATGTTATTATCCAGTTTGCAATCACTAAGCAGATCAACATCACCAAACAACTCAGTGTCACAAACCAACCCCACATACCCAGCTAGCTCGGTATCACTAACCAGTTCCAGTGATTAACTGGCTTAGCTAGCATAGTTTTGTTTGTTTGAGGTCATTAGTCTGGGGTGCAGAGCACAGGGATGATCTTACTGCACTAATTAGATAAATGACCCAGAGATTTGAGATGAATCTCACAACAGCAGCTACGATATTAAAATTCAGTTAATGAAATAAATTCAAAATGGAATAAAAATGGAATCTCAGTAACAATGACCACGGAACCACCAGATGTTATTAAAAAAAAACACCATCTGAATCACTAATGTCCTTTAGGGAAGGAAATCTGCTGTCCTTACTTCTTTTTACACAAGACTCCAGATCTACAGCAATGGGGTTGACTCTTAACTGCGTTCTGAAATGGCCGAGCAAGTCACTCAGTGATACGGACAGGCAGTAATGGCAGCCTTGTCAAAAACACCCACATGAATGAATAAAAAATATTAGTCATCGCACAAGTTCTCTTCAAAGCTTCCACTAAAAAAAAAACAGTGCATAGAATGTCAAGCTTTCAATAGTCTCTCCTTTGCAAGGTGCAACATTACAAGCAGCGAATGGACTGGCACTGAGCAAAGCATTTTCCAGTGTGTGCTAGGCAGGTATTATGGAGCAGTGTGAAATAGACAAGGGGGCTGAGAGGGAGGACTGGGACAGATATGTGAGAGTGCTAAGTCTGACTCTGAGGATGCAGGGTGTGAGAGTGCTGGGGTGGGAGGTGGGAAATATGAGAGGGCTGGGTTAGAGGGGCAGGGTACAATGGGGCTAGATGGGAGGGGAGATTGTGTCAGGGGACAGGCTACTGGTGGCAGGGTGAGAGGCAGTAGAATGGGATGTGACCAGATGGAAGGGGGCAGAGTGTAGGGGGCAGGGTACGAGGGGACGGAGTGTGAGGAGGCAGAATGGAAGGGGGCAGGGTCTGAGGGGACAGAATGGAAGGGACAGAGTGGGAGAGATCAGAGTTTGAGTGGCAGGATGGAAGGGGTCAGAGTGGAAGGGGGCAGGGTTTGAGGAGGCAGTGTGTGAGGGGAAAGTGTGTGAGGGGCCAGAGTGGAAAGGAACACAGTTTGAGTGGCAGGATGGAAAAGGGCAGTGTGTGTGGGTGTGGGACTTTAGATTGAATTAATCTAAATACAAAAGTTGCAATTTTAAACAAATCATATTTTCTTTTGAGATTTTCTGACTTTAAGCAACTGTTCCAGGAGAGTACGAAATATTTGCAGTTGAGTAACATTTACCTGTTTATACTGGTCATACATACAGTATGAGGAAAAGAAAAACAGGCTTTGACCAATTAAAGTTGGTGTGCTGTGTTTATCCCCATTCCAATCAAAGGCAACAGATCAATTCATCTACTCCCAAAAGAAAAACAGCTAATACTTGTTTTCAGGTGGAAAGGTTACACTATTGCTGTTGCTTCTTGCGTGATGTTTTAAAAAAAACTGAAGTCTTGTCCATTTCACAATCTCTCAGTGACTGTGGGACAGGCTTGGATGTGTATGCAGGGAGTTTTGTCCTGTTACAACCTAGTACAATAGCAGAGCTTGGTTTGAACCTCAATAAAATGAACTTTTGTGCTGCTCAGTAACTTGTCTTGGAAATCTCTGAGTGTGATTGGCACACTGGCCATTTCACTTTCACTGACGTATTCTACATATTCATGATTTACTTATTGAATCTTTCGGTCGGTGTCCTTAAAAATGTGCTGTTAAGGTGGTTTGATGTTGTCCATTAGACACTCCTGGGTAACAGAGAGAGATAGTCTTTGCTACCTAGATCTCTGTGTAGCTTTTAGGGCAAGCTATCTTGAAATTTGAGAGGAGGCTTCTCCAGAGTGTTTCTACATGAGCAAATGATATGATAAGACTAAAATGTAAAACCTTGGCAAAATAGTACATAGCTCCTCTATTTTTTCCCATTCCCAAAATATTCAAAGATATGTGGATAAATCTCTGGAAGCTGATCTAGTGTATCCCAGGACTTTGTGGGAAGTTAGGGAGAAAACTGCGGAGCCCCTTGCAGAAATACTTGTATCATCTATAAATACGGGTGAGGTGCCGAATGACTGGAGAATGTTAAATGTTGTGCCTTTGTTTAAGTATTTATGCGAGGAGAAGCCTGGGAACTATAGACCTGTGAGTTTGATTTCGGTGGCGGGTAAGTTGTTGGAGGTGATTCTCAAAGATAGGATTTATATGCATTTAGAGAACCAAGGAATGATCAGGGATAATCAGCCTGGCTTTATGTGAGAGAAATTGTAACCAAGAAAATTGTTGAGGGCAGAAACGTAGACATTGTTTACTTGAACATCAGAAAAACCCTTGACAAAGTTCCACATGGTAGGCTAACTGGGAAAGTTTAATCACATGGGTCACAGGGTGAGCTTTCCAATTGGATACAAAATTGGCTTAACGGCAGGGGACAGAGTGTGATGGTGGAAGGTTGTTTTTTGGACTTGAGGCCTGTGACCAGGGATATTCCACAGGGATTGGTGCTGGGTCCACTTTAGTTTGTCATTTATATAAATGATTTAGATGAGAATATACAAAGCATAGTTATGATTGCAGCAAAATTGGTGGTATAGTGGACAGTGAAGAAGGTTATCTAAGATTACAAAGAGATCTTGATCAATTGGGTCAATCGCTGAAGTGGCAAATGGATTTTAATTTGGATAAATGCAAAGTTTTTCATTTTGGTAAAACAAACAATTAAAAGTTGGATAGTGTTGTGGAACAGAGAGGCCTAGAGGGTCAGGTACATAATTCTTTAAAGTTTGCATCACGTGTAGAGAGGGTAAAGTTGTTGACTTGCTCGCCGAGCTGGCTTGTTTTTGTTCTGACGTTTCGTCACCATGCTAGATAACATCATCAGTGAGGCCTCCGATGAAGCGATGTTGTTCTACTCCGCTGAGAATTTATACTGTCCGGTCTGTTATGGTGAGTACTGTCATTTCCGGTTTTGATCTGTATGGGTTTATAAATGGGGGCCAATTCTGTATGTTTGTTGATTGAATTATTGGATGGAGAGCCATGCCTCTAGGAATTCCTGTGCGTGTTTATGTTTGGCTTGGGCTACTATAGTTACTTTGTCCCAGTTAAACTGATGGCCTTCATTGTCCAAGTGTACTGATATTAAGGAAAGTTTGTCATGTCGTTTTGCTGCTAGCTGATGTTCGCGTATTCTGATGGCTTCTTCCTTCCTGTCTCTGATGTAATGTTTGTGGCAGTCGTTGCATGGTATTTTGTAAACCACATTGGTTCTGCATGTTGTGGGGATGGGGTCTTTAATCCTTGTAAGTGTTTGTCGTAGAGTGGCTGTGGGCTTGTGGGCCACCATGATTCATTGTGGTCTTAGGAATCTTGTTGTCAGGTCCAATATGTTCCTGCTGTAGGGAAGTGTGGTAAGTGTTATAGGTCATACTGTGTCCTCCTGTTGTTGTCTGTTATATAGGCACCTGTGGATGAAAACATAGACATGCACGGGAATTCCTAGAGGCATAGTTCTCCACCCATACTTCAATCAGCAAACATATAGAATTGGACCCTATATGTAAGCCCATACAGATCAAAACCAGAAATGACACTACTCACCATAACGGACCAGACAGTATAAATTCCAAGCGGAGTAGAACAACATCACCTCATCGGGGGCTCCACTGATGATGTCACCTAGCATGGTGATGAAATGTATGAACAAAAACAAGCCAGCTCGGCGAGCAAATCAACAACCTCATCCACAACCTGAGCTACAGATCTTTGCCCAATACTTTAAATGGTTAAGAAGGTGTTTAACACCCTTGCCTTCATTGCTCAGACTTTTGAGCATAGGAGTTGGGATGTTATGTTGAGATTGTACGGGACATTGGTGAGGCCTCTTCTGGAGTACATTGTCCAGTTCTAGTCTCCCTGTTATAGGAAGGATATTATTCAGCTGGAGAGGGTTCAGAAGAGATTTACCAGGATGTTGCTGGGAATGGAGGGTTTGAGTTATAAAGGAAGGCTGGATAGGCTGGGAATATTTTCCATTAGAGCGTAGGAATTGAAAAGTAACCTTATGGAGGTTTATAAAATCATGAGGGGTATAGATAAAGTGAATGGCAGTTGTCTTTTCCCTAGGGTGGTGTATTTCAAGACTAGGGGCCATATTTTTAAAGTGAGAGGAGAAAGATTTAAAAAAGACAGGAGGGGCAAATTTTTTTGCACAGAGAGCGGTTCGGGTGTGAATGAATTTCCAGAGGAAGTGGTAGATTCGGGTACAGTTACAATATTTAAAAAATATTTGGATAGGTACATGAATAAGGAATATTAGGAGGGATGTGGGACAAGCACAGGTAGGTGGGACTAGTTTAGTTTCGAATTATGGACTGGTTAGACCAAAGGGTCTGTTTCCATGCTGTATGCCTCTATGATTCTATGCATAAATTACTGCAGATACTGGAAATCTAAATAAAAACAGTGCTGGGAATCCTCAGCAGGTCTCGTAGCAACTGTAGAAAGAGAAACAGCATGCTTCAGTTACAAGAACAGGAAAATTTGAAGTGATGAACAGCGTTTAAGGATAAGGGTACAAAGAGTCAATACTGGCTCAACTTCATCTCCAGCAGACCCCTTAATGATGATAGGAAACTTCTCCTGAGTGTGAAGAGCATAGCAGAACACAACCATTGGATTTTGGGTGATGGTGTGAACTGCTGAGCTTCCCTGTTACTGTGAACAGATTAATGTCTAATGATAAAACAAAGAACTGCAGATGCTGGAGATCTGAAACAGAAAAACAGAAACTGTTGGAGAAACTCAGCAGGTCTGGCAGTTTCTGTGTGAAGAAAGCAAAATTAATGTTTCAAACCTGGTGACTCTTCATCAGAACTGATAGCAGCGAGGATAAAATGGTATTTATGCTGAATCTGAAGTTAGGGAGTGGTGATGGGGGAGTGGTGAAGGGGAGAAGTGAGCAGATAAGTACAGATGGAGACCGGTGAGAGAGAGGTATATGAAAAGGGTGGGTAAATGAGGAGATAATGGAATGCAGGCCGGGGCAGAAGAAAAGCTGAATAAATTACAAATAGACCTAAGAGTAGGAGAAAATAGATTAGCTGTATTGAATGCAACTCATAAAATGTGATAATAGTTCTAGGGGTACATGGGAATGGGTGACTGTGATAAAAACAACCCAGGTCATAGGTGTGGGGTGAGTAATAAAACACAGAAGGATGGAATCAGACTCGAAAGTTATTGAACTCGAAGCTGAGTCCCAGAGGCTGCAGGGTCTCCAAATGGAAAATTATTTTTTGAACTTGCACTGAGGCTCACTGGAACACTGCAGCAGGCCTGCGACAGAAATGTTACTGTGGGTACATGGCAGCATGGTGTTCTCTGGCCAACATTTCTGTCTCAGCAATTTCTGTTTTTGTTGATGTCTAATGATCATTTGTTCCCAGTTGAAAGTGTGTTTTTAAAAATGACTGCACTCTGTCTAGAGGGAGACAGCCTTCACTAAACCATCAGCCTGTGTAATTCTCCACTTTACTGTTTAATCTTTGGCCCTCCCTTCCCTTATGGTCCTCTCCCTTCAGTCTGAATGATCCAACTGTTCAGCATTATCTGCGATCCAAATGCTATGCATTAGCGAGCCCATTCATTATACACCATGAAGTGCAAGTGTTCAGTTAATAATAGGTAATGCTGTTCCAAATGCCACTCTCGTCAATCTGCGCACGCATGTGGCTCCCAGCTCAGTTTGTCATTAGTCAACTGAGCAAAGCAGAACATTGAACAATTCACATGATGTTCTGTGCTAATGGCTCACTGAGCTTACGATGAAATATACCTGGGGCTGAGTTTGATGGAAGGAATACGCTATACTAATGGAGAATAGAAAGTCAGTTCTTGTTAACCCATTCTAAATGAAACTGGCAGTAAGTGGCCTTGGAGAGAAACATATTCTTTGTGTATTACAGGTTAGATTGTGATTTCTTGCATACCGAACTCTAACTCACATTTCACAGATGTAAGGCCTGAACCTGAGCAGATGCTGATTATTATTGAGTTGGAGTATACAATAGGACAAGGTGATATGGTAACAGAACAAGAAGTGATCCAGATTTTACCAAAATACTGAAGCACACACCCAGCTGTGAGAGAAAACTTGTTTTACACAGTGAGTGGTTCAGGTCTGGAGTCCACTCCCTGGAAATGTGGTGGAAGGTCGAGGCATTCAATGACTGTTCGAACAGTAACAATGAGCAGGGTTACAGGGACAGGGCAGGGCAATGCCTGATTCAGGGTGCTTATTTGGACAGCCAGTGCAGACAGGATGGGCTAAATGGCCTCTTTCTGCACCGTAATGATTCTGAAATTCCTGGTTCCTGGATCTTTTACTGCCTCCCACATTCTGGTAGCATGATATCCAATGAAGTTTCACTTAGTGGCACCCAGACGGTAAGGCTCTGCTGGCTCAAGCTAGACAGTTACTCAGAATTGAAACTGTTAGTTCCGTTGAATCTGAGATTTTGCACGGAGTTCAGTAAATCTCTCTTGGAATTCAGCCTGCTGATAGGATCTTCAGCTTCACCTTAGTGGTCCACAGGTACTAACAGAGGGAGAGCAGTGTGTGGCGTGAACATTGATCCATTGGTCCCTTCCAATGTCTTGGCAATCAGTCAGTACTCAAATTCTGGTCTAACCAGAACATGATCATGTTGGATTGGGACCTTAGCTGATCCAAGTCTCTAGGCTATGTTGACTGCTGTTTTTACATTTGTTCGAATTATTGAGCAAGAGGAATAATCATATTTTGTTCATTACTATTTCCTGTCCACTCATGGATCACACTCTCCCGACTGCATGTGTAGTTAAAGAGCTAGGATCACAGTTTGGATTCTCTGATTGGTGTCAAATATTTAGTTTATTTTCAAGAACCAAAGATGAGTGTTAGGGATTTAGTAAAAAGCTAAGTACCAGATTGTATAACTACACGTGGAGAGCCCACTGGGTCTGTCACCTGAGAAATCTAGTGTAGACACCTTGCAATAACCCCACATGCCCCCACCCCCACCATAATAACCCCATACAAAAACCCACTCCCACCACATTAATCTTACGATCCCAAATCCCAAGGTCAGTGATCCAGTTTTGAACTGGTTGGACACAGTGTGGATTGTAAACTTCAGCACTTGCACCAAAGTCTTCGTTTTACACAGTTTCACCTAAGTAACTGACTGGGGGGTTTAGACAGTGTTGCCGTCCAGTACAGAAATTGCTTGTTAAAATTTGATGATTAACAAGAGTGTGCTCCCAATGCTTGGAAGCGAATAAAGCATAAATTAGTGGTATTTTCTCCACTGCAGGAAGCAGTCATTTGGGCTTTTTCCAGTGTACATATTTGACTAAACATTGATTGGGACCAAGGACATCGGCTCATTCGTCCTCCTCTGCAGCTGTAGGCACTGAGGCCAATTATCATATTCCCACTGCCACCTGCCATGACTGAATTTGGCCCTACGTGGCCTGTATGAATTTATCACATCTTTATCCCTGTGCATTTCTCACAAAGCTCATTATAGATCCCATTGTTGCTTTAAGCTCTACTTCTCTGTAGATCTACAGTGGTTTTCCACCTCTACATCAATAGATGGGCCTGGAACAATAAGGCCAAGCTCTTTGGGAAAATGACATTGACTTTGCAAACTTTGCTATTTCATTTCAAAGTGACCTGCAGAAAGCCAAAGATAATCATTCCTTAAAGTGATAAAAGCAATGACAGAATCAGATGATGGGCAGATGTTCAGGAAATAGTGTACATGAAAGTCTTGTTTGACTTACAATAATCCTATTCACATGTACAGGTTACACTGTGTCAGCGCTGATGTTCCAATTACACTGTATCTCATTGTGGATGGAGGCAGCTTCAATTGAGGTTTTCAAAAGGGATTATGATCTGCAAAAGGAGGAATATGCAAAAGGAGGGGGAGAAGGCAGCGGAGTGATACTCGGGGAATTGCTTATTTGGAGACCCAATGCTGTGTGTGGGCTGGAAAACTGTGAGGAGGATGCAGAGATGCTTCAGTGCGATTTGGACACATTGAGTGTGTGGGCAATGTTTGGCAGCCGATTATCTAATTTGGTAGTGAAAACAGGAAGGCAGATTATTATCTGAATGGTGATAGATTGGGAAAGTGGGAGGTACAACAAAACCTGGGTGTCCTTGTACACCAGTCATTGACAGCATGCAGCTGCAGCAAATGATGAAGAAGGCAAATAGTATGTTGGCCTTCATAGTGAATGGATTTGAGTATAGGAGAAGGGATGTCTTCCTACAATTGTACAGGGCCTTGCTGAGATCACACATGGAGTATTGTGTGCAATTTTGGCCTCCTTATCCAAGAAAGGATGTTCTGGCTGTGGACGTGGAGTGAAACAAAAGTTTACCAGACTGATTCCTGGGATGGCTGGACTGATGTATGAAGGGAGACTGGATTGGTTAGGACTATAGTTAGTGGGAGTTAGTGGGTGTGGTGTGGGTGTGGGCGCGGGTGTATCTGTGTGTGTGTGTGCACCTATGTATGTGGTCTACACATCCCAGTATACCTAAAATAACCACAAATTCTGTTCTGTATCCTCATGTTTTTCACTTTGAGAAATACTAATCTGAATTTTGTTGAAATCAGGCAATCTCTGTATGCTCTTCTTCACGGGTTTTTCTCCTAATGTGATGGGAAGGTGAAAATAATCAGCTATTTATATATTTCAACCACAGGAAATGTTAAAGGATGAAATTCGAACACTAACGTACAGGAATTCTGTTTACCATAACAAGCATGTGTTTAAAGACAAGATTGTGCTGGATGTGGGAAGTGGAACTGGGATTTTAGCAATGTTTGCAGCCAGAGCTGGAGCCAGGAAAGTGTTCGGGGTATGTTTTTCACATTGATTGTGCGTCGTTTGTCAATTCTTTTTAAAAATGCCCACTAACCACTATAATGCCAAGCTGCTCCAGTGCATGACCCCCGCCCCCCATTCAATAAGGAACAACTCATCCCGCTTTAAACCTGTCTCCGTTGTTAGCTGATTGCAACAGCAAGTCACTCCTGCATAAGGGATTGGCAATATCTGCCGATGGTTCAACTCTGGATTGCAGCCTGACCATCTCTGCTCCACACATTATCCAGTGAGGGCTGGACCAAATCGGAAGTGACTCTTCCTGTGGCTGTTGTCACTCGCTGTGCAGATTTCCAGGTCAACCACAACAAATTGTACTAATATAGCGCACAACAGAACAACAAGGTGTTTCAGGTTGAGACCAATGCATTGTATGCTTTCAAGGAGTTAGGTATAGTTCTTAGGACTAAAGGGATTAAAGGGTATGGAGAGAAAATAGGAACTGGGTACCGAGTTGGATGATCTGCCATGATCATATTGAATGGTGGAGCAGGCTCGAATGGCCTACTCCTGCTCCTATCTTCTACGTTTATATATGGCATCATAAAGTCAAGTTAGATACCAAGTCACAATAGGCAATATTAGATGGCCAAGGGTTGGTCAAAGAAGTGGGTTTTAAAAAGCATCTTACAGTAGGGGACAGGGTGTGACAGAGAGATTTTGGGATGGGGAGGTGAATTCAAAAGTTTAGAGCGCAGACATAGAATCCCTACACTGTAGGAGCAGGCCATTCAACCCATCATGTCCACACTGACCCTCCATACAGCATCCCCCCCTATCCCTGTAACCCTCTACACTTCCCATGGCCAATCCACCTAATCTGCAAATCTTTGGACTGTGGGAGGAAACCAGAGCACCCAGAGGAAACCCATGCAGACACAGGGAGAATGTGCAAACTCCACACAGATACCTGAGGCTGGAATCAAACCCAGGCCCCTGTCACTCTGTGACAGCAGTGCTAACCACTGAGCCACCATGCGACACAGCCCTAACCAAAACTTCTCCATGCCTGGGTGAAAGTTGGTTAATGCTGGAATTGGGTGTTATTGATAGAATCTGGAACTAGGGTGTGATGTGAATAGGCAGCTGAAACAGCAGTGCCTATGAAACATTATCAGCTCCTGTGAAAATTAACTCAGGTTAGTCTGAAATAACAGGGGTGGAGGGGTTACACCATTTCCTGTCTGACCACATGATGAAGCATCCAATCATAGTTTGTACACCTTTGAAACTAATTCAGGTTAAAGGATGACAAATTCGTGTCTAGATCTGGATGGCAATCGATCAGGCTTCAGCACCTGAACAAAGAACAGTAAAGGACAGCATTTATTGCTTCTGTTTTTTTGTATACACCCTGGATCCCTGACTCTGACCACTAAATTATTATAAGACCATTAGAAATTAGAGCATGAGTAGTAGGTGTGGACCACCTAGCCTGCTCTGCTAATTATATAATTCTCTATATTCTTGGGCTTTGACTCCACTTCCTTGTCCCCTCCCCTTATTTCTCCATTTCCTGTAGGATAAAATCTATCAATTTCAGACTTAACTGCATCAAATGTTGCAACATTCACAACGCTCTTAGGTAGAGAGTTCCAATGAAACATAACCCACTTGAGTGAAGAAATTGCTACTTCTGTGTCCCCATGACAAAACACCAGAGTTTGTTCCATACACAACCTTGCATTTGCATTAACTCACTGAAACAGCACGTCAGTCCCATTCCCTCAACTTATAATTAGGAATAGTGTACTGACATGGATAGAGAACTGGTTGGCAGATAGGACACAGTGTAAGAATAAACAGATCATTTTCTAGGTAGGAATGGAGTGACTACTGGGATTCTGCAGGGATCAATGCTAGGACCCCAGATTTTCACAATATATATTAACGATTTAGATGAAGGAACTGTGTGTAATATCTCCAAGATTGCAAAAAACACAAAGCTGGGTGGGCAGGGGAGCTGTGAGGAGGATGTAGAGATGCTTCAGTGTGATTTGGACAAGTTGAGTGAGTGGGCAGATGCAAGGCAGATGCAGTTTAATTTGAATAAACAAGAGGTTATCTACTTTGGTAGCAAATATAAGGAGGCAGATTAATATATGAATGCAAATAGATTGAAAAGGGGGAAGTTGCAGCGGGACCTGGACGTCCTTGTACACCAGTTGCCAAAAATAAGCATTCAGATGCGGCAGGTGGTGAAGAAGGCAAATGGTACATTGGCCTTCATTGTGAGAGGATTCAAGTACAAGAGTAGAGATGTCTTTCTGCAATTGTACAGGGCCTTGATGAGAACACCCTGGACTACAGTGTGCAGTTTCAGTCTCCTTCTCTGAGGAAGGATGTTCAGACTATGGAAGGAGTGCAACAAATATTTACCAGAGGATTCTTGGGATGGTGGAACTGATGAACGGAGAGGTACTAGATCGATTATATTCACTGAAGTTTAGAAGATGAAGGGGGGATCTCATAGTAAAATTTGAAATTCTAACAGGGCTATAACCGATTAAATGCAGGAAGGATGATCCTGATGACCAGAACAAGGGGTCAAAGTCTAAGTATATAGGGCAGGCCATTTAGGACTGAGATGAACAGAAATTTCTTCACCCAGAGAGTAGGGAACCTGTAGAATTCTCTGCCGCAGAAAACAGTCAAAGTCAAAGCATTGACTATTTAAATTGGGTTAGATACAGCCCTTTGGGCTAAAGTGATCAAAGGGTGGAAAGCGGGGACAGGATACTAAATTGGATGATCAACTTGATCATATTGAATGACAACGCCTGGCCAAATTGCTGAATGTTCCAATTTTCTTTGTTTCATTACTTCTCCTTTAGATGCCTGATACACGCAGTCTCAGGCAGAGCTGAGCTGAATCAAAGCTGCCAATGTTGGCCTGATTTACTCACAATCCCTGTTGGCAAAGTGATGATCACAAACTTTAAAAATCACTCTTGTTGCTATAGGCATGAGTGACGTTATCCTTGAAGTCACAGGTATAATTACCTGTTCTAAAATGACTACAAGCAGAGATATAATTCAGTGCTCAGAGGTTCATTCTTTGTCTTTCTTTTAACACATCAGATTGAATGCTCCAGTATTTGTGATTACTCTGAGAAGATCATCAAGGCAAACCATTTGGATGATAGTAAGCAAATTAACAATCACAATTATGTATCTACAAATACATTGAGTTATTTTGTTGAAATGACCAAAATAATTTAATTTTTTGCATTGATCAGCAGGTTAATTAGAAATTATCTTCCCTTCTTAAATTAAAGTCTTTAAATAGTGCATTTTGTCATCAAATATTTTGCAAGGACAAATGATGGCTTTTAAGTTGGAAGAGAATTGTCTTCTCATTAAAGATGTATTGTGTCCCGATGAGCTGATTTTTTGTTGAACTTATGTTCAATGGTGAACTTGTGGGGTTTGTATTCCTATGTTATGCTAACAGTGGTTGGGAAAAATACATTTTATTATAGCTGATACTAAACTGTGGTGTAGCGTAACATCACTGAGTTAGTAATCCGGAGACTTCAGTTATAAGTATGGGGCATTGGTTCAAATCTCACAATGGCATTTGTTGGAATTTAAATTCAGTTGTCGAAAGAATCTGGAATTGAACATTAGCCTCAGTGATAGTGACCACGGTACTGCTGATTTTTGTAAAGACCCACCTGGTTCACCGATTTCCCTTAAAGGAAGGAAATCTGCTATCCCTACTCTAAGTGTGACTCCAGACCAGGTTGATTTCTACCTGCCCTCTGAAATGACCAAGCAAGTCACTGAGTTCAAGGGTATTTGGGATGGGAAATAAATACCATGTCTTGCCACATGCCATGAAAGAATAATTTTTTTTAAAAATGAAAAAATATCTGTCTTTTTCAACTAATCAGAGAATTGCATGAAATGTTTTACAGTAATCACAATATTTAATGGTAAAGTGGAGGAAGTTGAACTGCCCGTGGATAAAGTTGACATTATAATCAGTGAATGGATGGGCTACAGCCTCTTCTATGAATCAATGCTTAATACAGTTATCTTTGCAAGGGATAAGTGGCTGGTAAGTGCACGGCTTCTCATGTTTCTCAAAAGAAACTGGTGCTTTTGCATTATATTACAAATTATTGAATGTTGGTGTGGAACAGCTTCTGGTGATAAAAATGCAAAAAATGAAAGCAAGCAGATAGGGCATAAAAATTCAGATGTTGGAAAGAAAAGGACACGCACTTATATAGTGCCTTTCACTACCACATGATGTCCCAATGCACCTTTGCCAATTATATGTGTTATCAAGTGGAGTCATGTAGCCAAATTACACACAGCAAGCTCCCACAAACTGCAGCGAGAGAAAGACCAGACAATCTGGTTTTTCTGTGATGTTGATTGAGGGGTGGATATTGGCTATGACACCATGGAGAATACCTATACCTTTCTTTGAAAAAGAGCCATGGGATCCTTTACATCCCCCTGAAAGGGTGCATGCGTGATTCAGAAATGTGAGTGTTTATCAAATATGTTGTAGCTCAGAGCTATGAGTAGCAATGATAGTGGCTTCAATTTCTGTCCATCAAAGAATCTCTCCCGTTTACACACATTAGAAGGATTGATTGGCTGCATTATGAAAGCACTTTCTGTGACTGCCAAATCCTTGAATGGGACTCGAACCTATAGATTTTGATTTTTAGGCAGGAATACAACCACTGTGCCACAAACCAAAGATAATCCATAAGATCATGGATTGATGAAGGAAGTACAATCTGAAATGACGGTTGAGTAGACGACAGTAAAAGTGTGTAACAGATGCGGGTTGGATTCTCCTTTGTATGTGCAGTTCAAAATGTGATATCTTTATCAGGTGAATAGATTACGACACCCATTTCCCCAAAATTCACCAACAGAAACCTGGAGGACTGATGTTCCCTGATCGTGCCACACTTTACATTGTTGCCATTGAAGATCGACAGTACAAGGACTTCAAAATCCACTGTAAGATCATGTCTGAATGTTGTGCATTCATGTAGCTTCCTGTGTTTCATTATCTCATTTGAGGGCATGAATCTGGGTTTTCTTTATAACTTCCAAGGTCTCACCACTGGCCAAAATTACACTTTGTTAACATCCACAGCTGGCTCATGTGATAGGCTTGGTTTTGTTGCACTGCTAAAGAATATTTGCAGAGTCTGCAGAGGTAAGAAAGACATTGACTTTAAGAAACATCTTACAGTGGCTTCATCTTGCCATGAGGCAGCAAGGGGGGGGCAAGATCATGTGGCATGGCATCATTTCTTGTGATCATGTACACCGTGTCTCGTTTGGTTTACCACACAATCAAAATCTAGTCCCTTATACGGTACTGCAGTCTAGCAAACACATCTGATCCCAACTGTACAGAGACTCTGGTAGGTGGGAATTGTAAAAGTTAACGGGTTACATCTGAACAGGAATGGAACCAGCATCGTCCTAAAGAAGTTTGCTCATGTGGTTGGGTGGATTTAAATCAGATGAGCAGGAGGATGGTATCCTGACAAGTTGATCAGACGGGAGAGAAGTTGAGATGAAATTAAAATTTAAAATGTGAGTATGAGAGTCTGGAGAGAGGGAGAAACATTGAAATTGATAAGAAGGAAGTGAGTTTAGAAAGGCTAAATGGAATAAATGAAGTGCAAGGAGCCTGAGGAATGAGGTGAGCTAAAGGGACAGATAGGCAGATGGGAATACAATATTACAGCTGAAAGATAAGCACAATTAGCACCTCAAAGTCCTGGTTATAGGGTATTTAGACAAATTAGAGAGAGAGATAGAAGAGGCAGGGCATTGCACTATTAATAAAGGAATCAATTCTAGCAGTGAGGAGGAATGATATAGAATCCCCACAGTGTGAAAGCAGTCCATTCAGCCCATCAAGTGCACACTGGCCTTCTGAAGAATATTCCACACAGGCCACTCCCCCCATCCCATCCCTGCATTTCCCATGGCCAACCCACCTAACCTGCACATCTTTGGAGTTTGGGAAGGAAATCAGAACAACTGGAGGAAACCCACACTGACAATAGGGAGAACATGCAAACTCCACACAGACAGTCACCCAATGGTGGAATCAAGCAGAGGTCCCTGGCACTGAGAGGCAGCAGTGCTAACCACTGAACTACCATACTGCCCCAAACATTACATCCTCCCCAGTGGGGAATTGAACCTTGGTTGCCTGCGTGACAGGCAGGGATACTAACCACTATACTACCTCGGACACTGGTCTATATTGGAAAGATTGATGAGTGAAGCCATGTTTAGGACAACACAGTGACACGTTCTTTGGAGGACTGGTGTGGACTCAATGGGTTGAATGCCCTGCTTTCGTACAAAATAGCAATTCTGTATGAATTAAAGTGAAAAGCACATTGGGCCAAAAACACAGTCGGGTATGTGCAATAGGCTCCCAAACAGCTAGGAAGAGATAGAGGATCAAATATGTAACCAAATTTCAGAGAAGTGTAAGAATAATAAGACAGTAAGAGTAGGGGTCTTAACTACAAGGGTGGGAGGGAGCAAATTCCTATTTTGCATCCAAGAAAACTTTTTTACCTAGTATGTAGAAAGCCTAATAAGTCAGGGGCCAGTTCTGAAGAAGAATTATATCAGACTTGAAACATTAACTTTGTTTCTCTCTCTACAGATGCTGCCATACCTGCTGAGTTTCTCCAGCATTTTTGTATCTATTTCTAACAATTGAGGTGCAGTTCAGTAAGATTCAGAAATGAACCTGGGCAGGTGGAAGGTGCATGAGGAGTGGAGCGGTTTGGAGATAATGACCATAACTTAGTTATATTTAAAATAGTTAGGGAAAAGGATAAGGGTGAACTGACAAGAAAAAAAATCTAAACTGGGGAAAGGCTGATTTGACTAAGATGATTTGACAAAAATGGACATGGACCAGCTGCTTGCATATAAAACTGGGTCAGAACAGTGGGAGATATTCAAAGAGGGAATAGTGAGAACTCATTGCAAATATGTTCCTGTAAACCAAAGGGGTCTTGACTGGAAAACCCTGGATGTCAAGAGACATAGAGGTTAAGAAAATAAGAGGTATATGGCATATATACAGGGTTCAATGCAGCAGAATCCTTAGAGAAGTAAAACAGGGGGCAACGTAAAAAGGGAATTAGGAAAGCAGAGTGCAAGAGAAAGCATTCTCTGGTAAAAGAAAGAAAATTCCTTATAGTTTTTCTGAATATACAATCAGCAACAGAATAACTAGGGAAAGATTAGGGATCATTAGGGCTAACCTTAGAAGTTAACAGCGTCAAGGAACTGTAGCAAATCTGGAATTATTGGGAATTGGGGCAAAATCCTCTGCTTGTTGAAGTCCTACTTTAGGAAGATGGTCGTGGTTGTTGGAGGTCAGTCATCTCAGCTCCAGGACATCTTTGCAGGAGTTCCTCAGGGTAGTGTCCTAGGTCCAAAAATTTTCAGCTGCTTCAACGAACTTCCCTTCGTCATAAGGTCAGAAATGGGGATTTTTAACTGATGATCGTACAATGTTTAGCACTATTTGTAACTCCTCAAATACTGAAGCAGCCCATGTCTAAATGCAATAACATCTGGACATTGTCCAAGTTTGGGCTGACAAGGGACAAGTAACATTTGTGCCATATGTCAGGCAATGAGAGATAATCTGAACACTGCCCTTGATATTCAATAGTGTTACTATCACTGAATCCCCAACTATCAACATCCATTACCATTGCCCAAAAGCTGAACTGGACTTGCCACATAAACACAAGGGCTACAAGAGCAGGTCAGAAGGTAGGAATACTGCAGTGCAGTGAATACTGCACTCCCCAAAATCTGTCTATTGTCTACAAAACACGGGTCAGGAGTGTGGTGGAATGCTCCCCATTTGCCTGGATGAGTGCAGCTCCAACAACACTCAAGAAACTTGACACCATCCAGGACAGAGCAGCCCACTTGATTGGCACCGTATCCAGTAACATCCATCCCTCCACCACCAACGCTCAGTAGCAGCAGCGTGTACTATCTACAAGATGCACTGCAGAAATTCACCAAAGATCCTTAGACAGCACCTTCCAAACCCACAACTACTTCCATCTAGAAGGACAAGGGCAGCAAATACATGGGAACACCACCACCTGCAAGTTTCCCTCCAAGCCACTCATCATCCTGGTTCAGAAATATATTGCCATTCCTTCACTGGCACTGGGCCAAAATCCTGGAAGTCCCTCTCTTATGGCATTCTGGGTCAACCCACAGCAGATGCAGTGCAGTAGTTTAAGAAGGAAGCTCATCACCACCTTCTCAAGGACAACTAGGGATGGGCAGAAAATGCTAGCCAGCCGACACCCATAAATAAGAAAAATGTATTTATTTATAAGCCAACTGGCTCAAAGACTATTCTATTTATGCTATAATGCAGTTGGGTTGGGCAAGATTGGGAGTGCAGCATCTCATCATGGGCTGGTGGGGGTGGCGGTGGCCTGTGCTCAATAGGGCATCCATCCCAGAAGCTGGTAATCCACTTTGTGCCTCCCATCCTGGCTTCCAAACCCGTCCCCCTCCAAGCGCCCCCTCCAACCACAAATCCTGTCGTCTCCTAGACTAAGGTACCCGATAACCCTTCCCGACTGTATCTGAGATCCAGTGACCTCTTATAGTCTTGGCAGTCCCTGTACTCCTTGGTTCACACTCTGTGGGGGCCAATCAGATCAGCCAGCAGCTCTTGAGGATAGGGCCATCCTCTCTGCAAGGGACACATGAGGCACCCTCTGTCCATTACATCTGTTAGCTGGTGATTATTGCTGTGGGGACAGCCTATTTTTCAGTTGAACAGTTGAGACCAACTTTTGTGCAAATAAAAGAACACAGGAAGATAGGAGCAGGTGTAGGCCATTCTGCCCCTCAAGCCTGCTCTGTCATTCAGTGAGATCATGCATGATCTGACTGTAGCATCAACTCTACTTTCTTGCCTGTTCTTGATAACCATTGACTACCTTGTCAATCAAAATGTAACTCAGCCTTGACTATATCCAGCGACCTCACCTCACCACACCAATGACTCTCAGGGAATAAAAATCTCCTCATCTCAGTCTTAAATAGGAGACCCCTTATTGGTATTTGTACTCCGTCAAAGGGGAATCATCATTTCTCAACAGCACTGCTCCATTGGGAACTTTAGATTTGAACTTGAAGAAACAAAGAGAAAATTTGAATTTACAATGATGGTCTTCACACCCCTCAATGCAGCTAAATGAAGCAATTCTGAAATGTAATTGCTGTAGTATCTACTTCTTGGTGACAGGTCTGACTCCATTGCCATAGCCTCCAGCACTGCTGAGGCAAAGGGCCAGGTCCAACATTCACCACAGCCAGAACAGAGACTGACTCCAGTCCAATCTGGTCCATACAAGCTGTCCAGCGAACTCCGTAAACCCCCTTCTCTCCATGGAATGTGAGCTATCTGTGCCCTGGGCACCTTTACTTGTCTGTTCCAGCTCAGAGCAATGAAAATTGATGGTAGAATCTTCAATCTCTGCCTATCACATGGTTGTCTAGGAATCTCTCCCATTTAGCAAGAATTGGAAGGATTACTTCGCCATCTGTTTGGCCACGTTACAAGTGGACCTTCTGTGCCCATAAAGTCCTGGAGTGGGACTCAAACCAATAGTTTCTGGCTCAGATGCAAGGCCACTACAAACTGCACCCCGAGGCTGTAATATGGAATAAACTGACATGCAAGGGTTAATTTGAATACAGTGTTGGAGACAGTCTCAGCCAGTTGTAGCTGAAGGCAGTTATATCTTCTACTCTTCAAGCTACCCTTGGTGCAATGAAGACTGTATAGTTACTAAGATGTAATAAACCTTATCTTTTTAGCAAAGGTACGCACCTGTTTTGGTGAGATTTATTCATAGTCCGTCCTCCACAACAGGCTAGGGCACAGCTCATAGGCTGGCGTAGGAAGGAGGACTGGTGGCAGGACTCCACCTCATTACAAATGGGTGGTATCCAGGCCTCTTACCCCCTCTTCCGTGAGCCGCTCGACACTTGCCTCATTCCTACGGCTATTTGGCACATGCATCCCACCACCGTCTACCACTATGTGCCAGTAACCTTGTGTGTTGTTGTCTCCTCTCTTTGCCTTCTGATCATTTGTACAAACCGACTTGAGTTTTGGCATCTCCTTTTCACCAACTCAGGGAGCGAACTACACGGTAAATGGAAAAGCCCTGGGGAAAATTGATGCACAGAGAGATCTGGGTGTTTAGGTCCATTGTACCCTGAAGGTGGCAACACAGGTTGATAGAGTGGTCAAGAAGGCATACAGCATGCTTTCATTCATTGGATGGGGCATTAAGTACAAGAGTTGGCAGGTCATGTTACAGTTGTATAGGACTTTGGTTCGACCACATTTGGAATACTGCATACAGTTCTGGTCGCCACATTACCAAAAGGATGTGGATGCCTTGGAGAGGGTGCAGAGGAGGTCCACCAGAATGTTGCCTGGTATGGAGGGCACTAGCTATGAAGAGAAGTTGAGTAGATTAGGATTATTTACATTAGAAAGACGGAGGTTGAGGGGGGACCTGATTGTGGTCTACAAAATCATGAAAGGTATAGACAGGGTGGATAGCAAGAAGCTTTTTCCCAGAATGGGGCACTCAATTACTAGGGGGCACGATTTCAAGGTGAGAGGAGAAAAGTTCAAGGGAGATATGCGTGGAAAGTTCTTTACGCAGAGGGTGGTGGGTGCCTGGAACGCATTGCCAGCGGAGGTGGTAGAGGCGGGCACGATAGCATCGTTTAAAATGTATCTAGACAGATACATGAATGGGCAGGGAGCAGAAGGATACAGATCCTTGGAAAATAGGTGACAGGTTTAGATAGAGGATCTGGATTGGCGCAGGCTTGGAGGGCTGAAGGGCCTGTTCCTGTGCTGTAATTTTCTTTGTTCTTTGTCCTTTGTTCTTTAGGGTGGGAGAACGTTTATGGTTTTGACATGACGTGCATCAGGAACGTTGCCATAAAGGAACCTCTTGTAGATATTGTGGATCCTAAACAAGTTGTGACCAACGCTTGTCTCATCAAGGTGTGGTGAACATCTTTTTGAATAATCCATTTGGTTATCAGAACAACGACTTTAATGCAATCTACTGGATCTGGAACCTACACAAGCCCAGTACTAATGTCACTGAACTAATAATCCAGTCTAATGCTCTTCAGACACAGGTTCAAATCCCAGTAAAGGCAACTGGTGAAATTTTAGATTTGATGAATAAATCTGGAATATAAATCTAGTTTAATTGAGGGTGACCATGACATCTATTGTTGGTTTGAACTTGAAGAAACAAAGAGAAAATTTGAATTTACAATGATGGTCTTCACACCCCTCAATGCAGCTAAATGAAGCAATTCTGAAATGTAATTGCTGTAGTACCTACCTCTTGGTGACAGGTCCGACTCCATTGCCACAGCCTCCAGCACTGCTGAGGCAAAGGGCCAGGTTCACTCATTCACTAATTGTTGGTTCACTCATGTACTTTAGGAAGGAAATATACTGTCCTTGCCCAGTCTGGCCTACGTGTGACTCTCAGCAATGTGTTGACTCCAGAAGAGTCATAAGGCCACTAGAGAAGAATACGCATAGGCCATTCAGCCTATCAAATCTATTCTGCCTTTCAATAAACTCATGGCTGAATTCATAGTCCTCAACTCCACTTTCTTGTCTTATCCCCAAAACCATTGATTCCCTTCATGATTAGAAAGCTGTTTCGCTCAGCCCTGAATGCACTTAAACCACCAAGCCTCAACAGTCAAGTGTACTAAAAGATTCCACAGATTCACTAACTTCTAAGACAAAACAAATCCTCCTCACCACAGTGTTAAATAAGTGACTCCCTTAATCTGAGATTATCCCCTCTGGATTGTAGAATCACTCAGAAGTCGAAACCTCTCTGCATTACTCTGTCAAGTCCCCTACGAACTGTATGCTTCACTGGGGTTTCCTCTCATTCTCCTCTATAAAATGATGAGATATCGAAGCAGAATTAGGCCATTTTGCCCATTGCATCTGCTCCACGGTTTGATCATGGCTGAGATGCATCTCAACCTCATTCTCTTGCCTTGCCTGCCCCGCTAACCCTTGATCCCCTTACCACCCAAGAACCTATCTATCTCTTAAATACACTCAGTAACTTGGCTTCCACAGCCTTCTGTGGCAAAGAGTTCCACAGATTCACCACAGTCTGGCTGAAGAAATTCACCCTCATCTAAGTTTTAAAGGGTCGTCCCTTCACACTAAGGCTGTGCCCTTGGGTCCTCGTCTCTCCTACTAGCAGAAACACCTTCTCCAAGTCCATTCTATCCAGGCCTCTCAGAATCCTGTAAGTTTTAATCAGATACCCCCACATTCTTCGAAACCTCATCAAGTACAGACCCAGGATCCTCAACCACTCCTCATATGACAAGCCCTTCATTATCGAGATAATTTTTGTAAACCTCCGCTGGACCCTCTCCAAGGCCAGCACATCCTTCCTTCAATATGGGACCCAAAACTGTTCACAGTTTTCGGATATGGTCTGACCAAAGCCTTACACAGCCTCAACAGTACATCTCTGCTTTTATATTCTAGCTCCCTTGAAATGAATACTAACATTGCATTTACCTTCTTAACTGTCAACTGGACATGCAAGTTAACCTTAAGAGAATCCTGAACTAGGACTCCCAAGTCGCATTTTGCTTCAGATTTCTGAAGCCTTTTCCCATTTAGAAAATAGTCTATGCCTCTATTCTTCCTACCAAAGGACATAACCTCACACTTTCCCACATTATATTCTATCTGCCACTTGTTTGCCAACTCTCCAAGCCTGTCCAAGTTCTTCTGCTGCCTCCCCACTTCCTCAACACTATCTGTCCGTCCACCTATCTTTGTGTCATCTGCAAACCTGGCAATAATGCCCTTGGTTCCTTCATCCAGATTGGTCACGTATAATGTCAATCGTTGTGGTCCCAACAAGGACCTCTGCAGAACTCCACTGTTTACCAGCTTCCATCCTGAAAGAGAGGTCTTTATTTCCACTTTCTTCCTTCTGCCAGTCAACCAATCCTCTATCCATGCCAGTACCTTGTCCCTAACCACCATGGACTCTTATTTATCTTATCAAAGGCCTTCTAAAAATCCAAAAAGATCACGTTTGCTGACTCTCCTTTGTTTAACTTGCTTGTTATCTCCTTAAATAATTCTAACAGATTTGTCAGGCATGACCTCCTCTTGACCAAAGCTGCACTGACTGACACCTATTTTATCATGCACTTCCAAGTAATCCATAATCTCAGCCTCAATAATGGACTGCTAAAAGCTTACCAACGACTGAGATCAGGCTAACCGGCCTATTGTTTCCTGTCTTCTATGTCCCTCCCTTTTTAAACAGGAGTGTTGCATTAGCCACTTTCCAGTCCTACGGGACTCTCCTTGACTCCAGTGATTCCTGAAAGATCACAATGCCTCCACAATCTCTTCAGCTATCTTCTTCAGAAACCTTGTCTGCGTTATTTATCCACATTCAGACCTTTCAGCTTCGCTAGCACTTTCTCCTTAGTGATGGCCACTGCACTCACCTCTGCCGCCTGACTCTCTTGAAGTTCTGGCATGCTGCCTGGTATCTTCCACTGTGAAGCTCCAACAAGTATGAGCCCAACCTATTCAACCTCTCCTCATAAGAAAATCCCTCCCTACCTACGATCAACCAAGCAAGTGACTGAACTGCCTCCATTGTCAGTATTTCTTTCCCTGGTTAAGGAAATGAATTGCTTTCAGAAACAGTTAGGGATGGGAATCAATTGCTAGCCTAATTGGTGATTGCCCCATTCTGTGAAAAAAAATCATTTTAAAAACTTGTCGGTTCACTTCCCTCAGTATCCTGGCAACAATCAGAGAAATAAACTTGGAATCTTTTTCCTACTCTTAGCTGTAAATAAATTATTACAGAGTCCAGCAATGAAGTCACTTGTTAATCAGATGTTGGGTTGGGCAGCAAGCACACACTGCTCTGTGTTGATGATGGAACAGGTGTAGGACCAGCTACATACCTCCCAATTTGTTTAGCCTAAGGTGTTGTGTCTACTTCACAAATTTTCATTAAGTAATGCATGGCCTTTCCTTTCCTCAATTCCATCTAAGATTGAAGTCCAATTCACTGAGAATGATGTGTGGGTCTTTCATCTGGTGCAAATCTCCTTCAACAGCGTGCCTGCTACAGACTGAGGAGGGAAGAGCTGAGATGCCAGGGAAGAACACATTGTGGAAACAGTGATGTTCGGGAGACTCAGCCAACCTGCCCCTCCCCCAACCATCCCGTCACCCCCACCGATTCCTTTCAAAACAAGGGATCAATCCCAGATCAATCTCGTCACTTAGGCTCCCTATCCTTGAGCCACCCCAAGCCCAGTCCCTCATCTCGTAGCATATTTAAGTAAGGAGTCACATTGAGTTCACAACTGGGCTCCCTCTCACATTATACCCCCCCACCCAACCTCCCCAGCCTCCTGCTCCTCATCTGTGTCAGCTGTACCCCATCCCCTTGACCACGCCCTTTCTTCTCTGTCTATTGTTCACCTCCATCCATTCCCCCTCCATTGACCCCCTGAAAATAAACACTGGAATTTAAGGGCAAATTGCCAACAAAGTATTTGGTTTATGCATTGATGAGAGAGAAAAGAGTGGTGTTGGTGAGGGATATTGAGAAATAACATAAGTATTTCTCCATTTAGGAGGTGGATATCTACAATGTGAAGACCGAGGACCTGTCGTTCACCTCCACATTCTGTCTTCAAGTTCAGCGAAACGAATATGTTCACGCTTTGGTCACATACTTTAACATTGAGTTTACAAAGTGTCACAAAAAAACTGGGTTTTCTACAGGTAATTGTCAACAGCTGTTGTACTTTACTTTAATCAAACAGTTTTGAAATGTCAAATGCTCATACGGTCCAGGTAAACTAACTTTTTGTCATGTACAGTCATAGAGTCTGACAGCACAGAAGGAGGCCATTTGGCCCAGCGTGTGCTTGTTGACTCTTTGAAAGAGCTGCACAAATTACTCCCTCATCGTAGTTTGTTCTCCTATATTCCTGCTTATTAATCTTCTTCGAAAGGGGAGGCAATGGCCTAGTGGTATTATCCCCAGACTATTCATCCAGAAACTCAGCTAATATTCTGGGGACCTAGATTTGAATCCCATCAGGGGAGAAAGTAGAATTTGAATTCAATAAAATATTTGGAATGAATGGTCTAATGATGACCATGAAACTGTTGTTGGGGGATAGGGTGGGGTGGGGAAGGCCCATCTGGTTCATTGATGTCCTTCAGGGAAGGAAACTGCTATCCTTACCTGGTCTGGCCTCCATGTAACTCCAGGCCCCCAGCAAAGTGGTTAAGTTTTCACTGCCCTCTGAGCAATTAGAAATGGCCAATAAACACTAGTCTAGCCAAATACACACACATCCTATGAACGAATTAATAAAACAGACATGTCCAATTGCCTTTTCCTTGAAAGGTCAGACACTGAATTCCAGATGTTAGAAACAATCTGTGTGAAAGAAACATCTTCTCATGACTCCTCTAATTCCTTCATCAGTTATTGTCGAAAGGTTACAGAGAAACTGAGGAGGAGAAGTTAAGTGTCAGAGATGGACCAGCTAAAAGTGGGAGATGGGTGGAAATTGGAAGCAAATTGCAAACTATTTCAAAATGCACTTGAAATGTTCTAACCTCCAAGCTGTGGGGTGAGAGCTGGCAAATTGGATTACACTGGGTAGCAGGTAAAGATACAATGGGCTGAAAATCCTCCTTCTGTAACTTTTCTGGTCTGGTCGGAATAAATTATAGTTGATTTTTTATAGATGCTTGGACTTTCAGAGGAGTTTATATAAAACGTTTTGGGAAGTGTTTAATTTTTGTTTATTAACAGTATTTTAATACAATCATAGATTAGCACTGTGGTATTACTGACGTAGAATCATAGTTTTACTAACTGGCAATCGTTTTGCAGCTCCTGATGCTCCATACACACATTGGAAACAGACGGTGTTTTACTTGGAAGACTACCTGACTGTGAAACGGGGAGAGGAGATCTGTGGAACTATAGCAATGAATCCCAATGCAAAAAATAATGTGAGTCAAAACATGGCACTTGGAACAAGCACAATGGAAAGATTGTCTCTTTTCAGCGTGGGTTCCAAAGTCTTTTGTGGTTAATGATTAATAGTTAGTGTTAGTTGTATTTAATTTGTTTTTCTTTAACATTGTTATTCAGGGAGAGGAATCTACCTCTTTTGCCCTGTCTAATGAACATATGACTCAACTCAAGGACAAAAACAACTCAGTGGTTAATTCTTAATAGCCCCGATAGGGCTGACCAATCAGCTGCCATAAAAAATGGGGCTGGTCTCCTGTTTTCACTGTGATCCCACATGATCCAGTGAATAATTAGGAGCCGTCTCTCTAGGCACCGTTTTAGATTACACAGAATTACACTCAGTGCAGAAACAGGTCATTCGGCCCAACCAGTCCAGATCCACTCCAACCTCCTCGAATCCCTCATTCTCATACCTTTGTCAGCATTGGCCCTTATACCTTCTCCTTTGAATGCTTATCCAACTTCCCCGTAAATACCTTGACAATTCCTTGAACTAGCCAGTTCCACATTCTCACACTTCTCTGGGCCTGTCCTTGCCCTGCAATTTATGGGTCCCCTCCCCTTTGATTCATTGCAACCACCACACCCCATCCCCCAGTTTTTGGATGGAGAATGAGACAAGGAAGTTGAATTGAAGCCCAAGATCAGCCATGATAGTACTGGCCGGTTGTCAAAGCTTGATGGGCTGAATGGTTTTCACCTGCTTCATTGCTGGGGAGAGAGGTTGCTTTTGGATTCCTGATTTGAATTACTAGCATCTATCTTATATTGATGGCCTCTACTTTTACTCTTTCCTCATGGGTTTATATAGCCCATCATCCAGATTCGTGCTCTTCCAGTTTGTCTTTGGCTTTAGTTCAGATTTGCCATTTTGTTTTATTGCTACCAGCTTTTCTTATATTTGTAACTCTATTTGCATCCTTAGCTGACCAACCTCTCAGCAACAACCTGGGCCCCAATTCAAAAATTCAAGGTCATATCTTCCTGAGTTAATCTCTGCATCGCACCATATTGTTGTAGATATCTGGTGCATTATGACTTGAGCGTAACCTGAGTCTTGCCTGGGTACATCTCAGCTTCAGCCCAGCAAAATATTTTGAAATTGGCACTTATGAAGAGAACAAAAATGGAATCTACCTTTAATCACATCAAATTCTTAATCGTTCCTTGTTACCGACAAGAACAAAGCCATTTTCAAATCCCTCCATGGCCTCTCTCTTCTCTATCTCTGTAATCTGTTCCAGCTGCACACCCGCTGTAATTTCAGCTCTCTTCCCATTCTGGCTACTTGAACATCACCATTTTGATTGGACCACCAGTGGCAGCCATGCCTTCAGTTGCCTGAGCCCTGAGATCTGGAATTCCCTCCCAAAATCTCTCTGACTCGCTACCTTATTCCCCTCTTTAAACACATTTCTTATAGCCTTCCTCCTTGGCCAATGCTTATCCTAATATCCACTGACTTGGGGTCATGTTTTGCCTTGTGGCCACCTAGTAAAGCACTTTGGGTCATTGCAATGTGTTAAAGATGCTAAGCAAATAGAAGATGCTGCTGCTCTTAATAATGGAGACATCTGCCTGTGGTCATTACTTATCAATGAATGGCAGCCACTCTCTCTCTCTGTGATTAGACTGGTCATCACAACTTAGTGAAGTTGGCAATATTTCTTGTGTCTTCTATCTTTAATGGAGATTTGGTTGTGACAAGTTATCCTTTCTGTCACCAAGATTGAATGATTGTAGTCGGCTCTTCATTGACAGTAACTTTACTTCCACAGAACGCTACAAAGCAGATCCTTCTGTCATTTGTCACAATAAATACAGACAGTTTTCGTAGCTTTCAGCTGCTTGGATTGTTTGGTGTCAATAACATTGACTTTCTCATCGTAATGCTGGGAATTATGTAACAGGAAGAAAATCAAGTCACTAGCTGATTTCAACACTGCTGCCAATTTATTAACAGTTTTTCCTCAAATTAAGTACATCAATCTTCGAAGGGTGGAAACAGGATTAGGGGAAATTTCAGGATTTGTTGTCTACCACACTAGAAATTAAGTGACCAAAATTTACTGTTTCTCATGGAAAAGATGATTGGAATTTCCCATCTCTGTTATCCTTTATTAATACTGAGATAATATTAATAATTTAAATAATATTTTAATTAATATTAATAATAAGGTTGTAAAGAGGAACACATGGGCCCGAGATAAGTGAACTCAGCTCAAATAGGGGAAGATGTCAGTTACATTTTGTGGTTGTTTCTCTTTATTCTGTCATGGTATGTGGGTGTTACTGGTGAGGTCAGCATTTGGTACCTATCCCTAATAGCCCTTGAACTGTGTGACTTGCTCCACTTTAGAGCTAACTATATTGTTAAGGATCTGATGTCACAGGTCGGCCAAACTGGGTAAGGACAGCAAATTTCCCTCCCCTGGGCATTGGAGAACCATGTGGGTCCTTGCAACAAATAATGGTAGTTGTCGTGGTCATCACTACTATAACTGGCTTATAATGGTGAGATTTGAACTCAACTGCACAGTGTATTATCCTGGACCTCAGGATTATGAGTCCAATGAGATTCCCAGTACACCAATATCTCCTCTGCTGTGATGGTACAGTCAGGGATGAACCTATGAATAGGTGCTCTAGGGAATGGACATTTATTTAACAAGTTGCATAATGTAAAGATGACACTAGTCAGGGCAGAACTGGACTGATTTTCTCTGCTGTGTTGTCAATGACATCTCCATAAGCCATTCTCTAGCTCTCCCTCTGTTTTATAGAGTCATAGAGTCATTCAGCACAGAAAGAGACTCTTTGGTCCAACTCATCCATACTGACCAAGTTGCTCAAACTAAACTAGTCCCATTTGCCTGCATTTGGCCCATATCCCTCTAAACCTTTCCTATTCGTGTACCTAACCAAATGTCCTTTAAATGTTGTAACTGTACCCGCATCTACCACTTCCTCTGGAAGTTTGTTCCATATTCGAACCACCCTCTGTGTGAAAAAGTTGCTCCTCAGGTCCCTTTTAAATCTTTCTCCTCTCACCTTAAAAATATGAGCCCCTAGTTTTGAACTCCTCCCACCCTAGGGAAAAGACCTTTGCTTATTCAGCTTACCTATGCCCCTCATGATGTTATAAACCTCTTTAAAGGTCACCCCTCGAACTCCTGTGCTCTAATGAAAAAAGTCCCAGGCTATCCAGCCTCTCCTTATAACTCAAACCCTCCACTGCTGGCAAACTTTTCAAAACTCTCTCCCATTTAATAATATCTTTCCTTTGGCTGGCTATCCAGAACTGTACACAATACTCCAGAAGTGGCCTTACCAATGTCCTATACAAGCGCGACACGACATCCCAACTCCTATACTCAACCAGGAGACACCTCAAAACTTGGGGCATCTTACCGTCAACACTGCCTGTGGAATATCCCACATATCGAGTGGGAGGACTGATACATCACCATCAGTGTCCTCTCACACAAACAGACACTACAAGCATCGAGGCTATGGCCATCCAGCGTCAGCTTGGTTGGGTTGGTAGTATAATTTGGACATCAGATACCGGGCTCCTGAAGCCAGCTGCTATTGTCCCAGCTCAGTCAGGGTAGACACTCCAGAGGAGAATGGAAGAAACTCTTCAAGGGTGTGCAGAAAGCCAATGTGAAGATGAGACTATCACCCTGAACTGAACCAGATGGAGGCATCTGTGCGAATGATCCCAGCATCCCGAGACCCAAAGGCAACAAAATTAACAAGAAAAGCGAGAGTGGAGCAAAGTGTGAGCCAAGTCACCAAATAACAATGCACAACCAGACGTGCTACACAAGAAATCCCGGAGGTGTCATAAAGTCTGTAGATCCTGAATTAGCCTCAGTAGCCATTTCTGGGACTCATGGGAAACGAGCATTCTTCCCTGTGAGGGACTGTCAATAGCGGTATGTACGTGTATGGGGGAGAAAGGAAATGTCAGGTTACACTGTTTGAGTCTGATGAGATTAGGTTTGAGTGGAGCCAATCATGGAGTGATTGGTAATAACCTGTTTGAGAAACACTGCAGCTAATATTGAGTTGTATTTCTCATAGACACGTTACTTTGGTAGGTAACCAGCCATGCTCTACAAATGACCATGGACCATTAGAGAGAGACAAGAGATTATATAGTTATTTATCAAGCATGAGGCAAGGCAAGGAGACAGAAAGCCTGTTTTGGCATTGAACCCACACTGTGGGTGCTACTGTGCATCACACACTCACCATCCAACCAACTGAACTGACCGACCCTAAACCTTTGGTTTAATTTGAAATGGATTGAATTCAGTTTGTAATGGTGTAATAACAGAAGTAATTTCATTGTTGAAATTAAAGAATCTTGATTTGCTTTTGTTGCAGCGTGATCTGGATTTCAGTCTGAGGCTGGACTTCAGGGGCCAACTGTGCGAAGCATCTCTCTCTCATGATTACAGAATGCGTTAAGAGCACTCTCCTTCAGAACGATTGTATCTCAGACCTTAACACATTGGAAGTGATTCTAGAATTATGAACATCAAAGACATGAAACCCTGCAGCTAATACACCTTCCTTCAACACAAGAACATGCTGCTAGAGTAATAAGAACAGTCAGTTCTGCCATTTGGCTTCAAAATGGTACTCTTCACTTAAACCAGTACCATACATGGTCGCAGGGATGATGAATTCCAGTAAATGGATATCAAAACTGTTGCTTTAAAGTGTTTGTTTCAAGACCCTGGGCCCTGAAGCAGGAGGAAGCTCAGAATGTATGACCAGACTAAATGGGATACTAATGGCTGCTTCACAACTGCTTGTAAGAAATGCTAGAATTATTTTTTGCCTGAACAAAAATTCTGCTGAAATTAGCAAAAGATATCTCCCAGCACTGTGCCCCTGTAGAAATTCAGTTCAACAATAAGCACATTTTCTTTAGTCCCAGCTGCTGAAGAAGTGGTCTTGCACACATTCATGTTTTGATGCATTGCTAAATTGACCTGTTCAGGGATGTTACTATACACCTCTGGAGCAAGTCTGACTTGAACCCAGGTCTCCTGGCTCAGAGGTAGGGATGCTACCACTATACCACAACAGCCCCGCTTTTGTTGATGCATTAAACTTGGGTGGTTAATCCGGATCACGTCATTCCAAACCTCTCAATGCTAGCTTAACTTTTGAGTATTAAAGGGACAAAATGTTTACCTGAAGTATTTGTCAGAAGGTTCTTCTCATGCATAATTCACATCCCAAATGTAAAGTACTTGGTAACTGATTAACTGCGAGTTGCAAAAATAGAATTTAATTAGCTTTTCATTTTCACATTTTTGGAATTGAACACAGTGTAGTTACAAGTCTTTGACTGAAACTGGTATCAAACAAAAGTAAGAAAATGTGGTTTGTGTTGCTGTGTGACCAAGTATTGAGCCCTGGATGGCATTGTGTTACAAGCTAGTGACGACAGCGTGTGGCTAAAGTGAAAAATGTTCCAAAAAGATAAGCTCTCTCATTTAATGCTTGTTCTTTTACTACAATAATGATTAAATCATTTGTAATTTGTTTCTTTTGGTCTTGTTTTGTTAAAAAAACTACCGAAGTGTTTTTTTTTTAATATGATATATTCATCATTAAACTACAAATGCTGTTTCTAGTTTTCTTCGTTGGCGTTTTTGAGCCACTGCAGGCCATGTGGTACAGTTCTGTGCTGTCAGGATGGGAGCCCCTGGGTTTTGAGCTGAAGAGAATGAATTCAGGAATATTGTTTGGACTTTATTTGGTGCGGTTGGTGGTGGTGGGATGGGTTTAAGGAGATTCTGTAGTCAAGACTTTGGAAGCCAAAGGGTGGAATAATTTGGGGGTGAGGACAACTCCAATGCTTACAGCGCACCTCATGATGGATGATAAAAACTGAAAGGACCGCGGATGCTGTAAATCAGGAACAAAAACAGAAGTTGCTGGAAAAGCTCAGCAGATCTGGCAGCATCTGTGGAGAAAAGAAAACAGAGTTAAAGTTTCAGGCCCTTCCTCAGAACCGAAGGGTCACCAGACCCGAAACGTTAACTCTTGATGGATGATACCTGGCTTTTCAAAACCAATTCAAAAATGGCCTTCACCAGTGCAGAGCATTTTAGATGTTTTTGCACATAACTTACACATTTCTTTCAAAAGGCAGCCTGTCCACATGATGGCACACCTTGGAGCAGGTAAGACTTGAACCTATGCCTCCTAGCCCATAGGTAGGGATACTACCACTGCACCATAAGCATCCTCTCCTCAGTATCTTAATCAAGAACAAAGAACAAAGAAAATTACAGCACAGGAACAGGCCCTTCAGCCCTCCAAGCCTGTGCCAATCCAGATCCTCTATCTAAACCTGTCGCCTATTTTCCAATGATGTGTATCCCTCTGCTCCCTGCCCATTCATGTATCTGTCTAGATACATCTTAAATGATGCTATTGTGCCCGCCTCTACCACCTCCGCTGGCAACGCCTTCCAGGCACCCACCACCCTCTGCGCAAAGAACTTTCCACGCATATCTCCCTTAAACTTTTCTCCTCTCACCTTGAAATCGTGACCCATAGTAATTGAGTCCCCCACTCTGGGAAAAAGCTTCTTGCTATCCACCCTGTCTATACCTCTCATGATTTTGTAGGCCTCAATCAGGTCCCCCCTCAACTTCTGTCTTTCTATTGTAAATAATCCTAATCTACTCAACTTCTCTTCATAGCTAGTGCCCTTCATACCAGGCAACATTCTGGTGAACCTCCTCTGCACCCTCTCCAAAGCATCCACATCCTTTTGGTAATGTGGCGACCAGAATTGTACGCAGTACTCCAAATGTGGTCGAACCAAAGTCCTATACAACTGTAACATGACCTGCCAACTCTTATACTTAATGCCCCGTCCGATGAATGAAAGCATGCCGTTTGCCTTCTTGACCACTCTATCGACCTGCATTACCACCTTCTGGGTACAGTAGACCTAAACACCCAGATCTCTCTGTGCATCAATTTTCCCCAGGGCTTTTCCATTTACTGTATAGTTTGCTCTTGAATTGGATCTTCCAAAATGCATCACCTTGCATTTGCCTGGATTGAACTCTATCCGCCATTTCTCCGCCCAACTGTCCAATCTATCTATATTCTGCTGCACTCTCCAACAGTCCCCTTCAATATCTGCTACTCCACCAAACCTGCAGGGCCAACACCAGGACCAATGTTATCACTACTTACTCATAACACAGATTAATATTCTAATAACGATGTGGAATTTTGTACCAGATATTTTCTACTCAACTTGTTCAGGATACTTCTGAGCAGGTGGGACTTGAACCAGACCTTCTGGCCCAGAAGTAAGGGCACTACCACTGCACCACAAGGGTCCTCTACATAGCATTTTATGTTACTTTTTTCCCCAAAGTAACCGACTTTCCTAATCAATCATGTCAGAGATGTTAGAACTCACCACTAGAGCAGGTGAGATTTGAACCCAGGACCCTTGGTCCAGGGGTAAAGACACTACCACAGTGCCACAAGAGGGCCCCAAATGCACAGCATTTTATGGCAGGGAAGGTGAGGTGAGATACTTAATTGTCCCTTAATTAAGTGCCCCAATAAGCCCAAGAGCAGCCAGTCAAGAGGGCACCTTACCTACCTCCAGATAATAGGGAACAGATCAGCAGCAGGTAGTTAGGAGACAGGCACAGATATATTTTACTTGGCCCCCTTCAGAAGGACAATGGTGGGGTCTGCAAATTCTAGCCCATAGTTCAAAGGCAGGCCACAGTGTTCCCATGCAGTGATGCATGTTCTCCTTCATTCAGCCACAATAAAGTGGAAAGCAAAGAGGGGGGTCTGGCAGGACACTGGCGTGTCATGAAGCACTGTCCAGTTCCTCCAATTGATGCCGCTTTTTCAGAATGTGACTGTGGTGAGCTGCTGCACACAGGGCTAATCCGGTCATATGCATAATTGTATTGACAGGACTATATTGATGACAGAAGGCTCACATGGAGCAGGTGGACCATTTACTGTGCTGTTCGGGCACTGTTTTTCGATAAAACCTCTAAGTGTGAGGGTGAGTACGTTAGGTAGTGTCAAAGGGTAGGGGTTTGGAAGGGGTAGAGTTGTTTGGATGGGTTTGAAGGTAAGGAAAGAACTGTGATTTTTGACACGATCCCTTTGCCCACCGTCTATGCCTTCAATGACACCCTGCCCAACCAGGCAGTCAGATCGTCCTGGTTTCCCATTTGGAACAGCTGTCTCACTTGCCTGGGCGAAGGTAATCTGAGAGATGCAGAGCTGAGTCCTGCGAGAGGCCACTGATTGACCAATTAAGGGCCTTAATTGCTGGCGAGTTGAGAAAACTATTTACAAACCTTCTTACCTAAATATAAATGAGTGAGATTGCAGGAAGGGAGTCAGTGTCCCTCCACGGCCAACCTCACCCCATTATTTCTCCTTCTTGCCACCTCCAGAGAGAGGAAAAATATGCCTTATATTATGTTTGATAAAGCTCCTTCAGCAGCACCTTGGGATAATGGGGGGGTGGGGGTAGCAGCACACTGTTGTTAGACTAGCAATCCAGAAACTTGGCCTAATACTCTGGAGGTGGAATTACAAACCACAATTGATTAATAAGTCAGAAATGAAATGAAATGGATTGTTGTAATAAATTAGCAGGTTCAATAATGCCTATCATAGAAGAGCATTGAACCCCTACAGCGTGGAAATAGGCCCTTCGGCCCAACAAGTCCTCACTGACCCTCGGATATCCCACCTAGACCCATCCTCTTATAACCCACCTAATCTGCGCATCCCTGACACTACGGGAAATTTCCCATGGCCAATCCACCTAGCCTGCACATCTTTGGACTGTGGAAGGAAACTGGAGCACCCAGAGGAAACCCACATAGACACGGGGAGAATGTGCAAACTCCATACAGTCGCGCAAGGGTGGAATTGAACCCAGGTTCCTGGTGCTGTGCAGCAGCAGTGCTAACCACTGAGCCACCATGCCACCCAGAAGCCTGCCATCTTTGCCTGGTCTGGCCTACATGTGACTCCAGACTCAGAGCACTTGACATTTAATTGCTGTCTGAAGTTGCCATCTCATGTGTCATTCGGAAGCATCAAACTGCTGCAGCAAATCAAAACCATATCGACTGTAGCATTTAAGAAAAGGGTTGCCCTTCTCAACTGCAAATTGTGTTGGCCAATGAATGCCAACAACGCTCACAACCCAAAAACAAGTAAAGGTTTGCAATGCTAAAGGAGCTACTGTTGTAGTAATTGCATCTTTGCATGTACACACGCACATTTACACACGCACGTGCTCTCGTTTACATATGCACTCGTATTGATACATACGCTAGCACATACACTCGCTGTTTACACACACACGTCCACAAACAATCACACTTACACACACAAACTCTCGTTTGCTTGAACACACACAAACTCATACACACTCGTGTGTGGTTACATGCATACTGACTGGCATTCCACTGGAGAGGAGACTGTTTACAAAAGAACAATGTGAGAAATCTGTAATAACTATGTCCTTTCAGATGCTTGGTGACAATCCGTCTCCTCTGAACCTGCTGCACTAATCAATCCTAAACAAGGCCCTGTGCTTCTAATTTGTCTAAACTCACAATTTGGAACGAAATGCAGTAGCAATGGTGCGTTACTGAATGTTCTAATTCGCCTTTACACAGGTCACCAGGACCAATGTACAGTTACATTTAAAAGACATTTGGATAAGTACGCAAATAGGAAAGGTTTAGAGGGACATGGGGCCAATGCAGGAGAGTGGTACTAGTCTAGTTTGGAACATGGTCAGCATGGATTAGTTGGACCAAAGTGTTTTTTCTATGCTGTATGAGTCAATTAAAAAAATGAAAGATTTTATCATTATCACTTCTCCACGATGGCTTTGCAGCCCTTTCTTCCTGCAAATCCAACCCCTGAAGATTCTATCTCGGCATCACTACAATTTTTACAATTCATTTGCAGCCACTTGTAGTACACTGGTGTTTTAAAACAAAAATTCTCCAACAAATTCCCAGCTTTTTGCTTTGAAGCACAAGCTACAGAGCAGGAAGTGCTGACTGAAAGGGCAGTAGATACATGGGGAACACCACTACTTGCCAGTTCCCTTTAAAACCACTTACTATCCTGACCTGAAAATATGTCGCTTCCTTCAGAGTTGCTCAGTCAAAATCCTCTAACTCCCTCCCTAACAGCACTGTCAGTGTTTTTTTAGTTATAGTTATACCACATGGAAACAGACCCTTCGGTCCAACCAGTCCATGCCAGCCATAATCCCAAACTAAGTTAATCCTACCTTCCTGCACTTGGCCCACATCCCTCCGCACATTTCTTATTCATGTATTTATCCAAATGTCTCTTAAACATTGTAACTGTACCTGGAATTCTCCACTTCCTCTGGAAGTTCATTCTACACATGAACCATTCTTTATATTAAAAAAAATTGCCCCTCGTGTCCTTTACAAATCTTTCTCCTCCAGGACAGCAATGGTTCAAGAAGTTAGCTCATGATCTTTTTGAGGGCAATTAGGGACAGACAACAAATGCTGGCCCAGCTACTGACATCCATATCCAGTGAATGAATTTTTAAAAGTATTGACAATTTACTATGATGGCGCACTTGACATTTAACAGTAAACTTCATAAATAAGAATGCAAGAAGACTGCTCTCCCTCTCCTATCCTCTCTGAAAATCAAAAGGAAGGTAATGTTTTAGAGGTATTGAATTTATTAAATAGTTGAAGATTTAATTCTGTACAAGTCTAACAAATGCAGCACTATTTAACTGAAGCCAGGATCCTGTCCACGATGGTAAAATGTTATTTTAATTTGGCACAAGATAGGATTCCATGGTAAAAGAGGTATATGGTGGCACTATGACAACTCTGAAATGTTATTTTAGAAATATAAAATACTACACATGACACCAAGCCAAAACTAGTTCTAACTTGATAACATGCCAAGAAAAACTGAAACGTGCTATTTGTTGATCGTGCTAAATAAATATTACAAACCTGACACTGGTCTTCCTACCAGGAACCATAGATCCTCCTATAAAATATGTTTCTGTATAAACAAGGTGGAGAAATCAAACAGTAAAAGGACTCACGGCTGTAAACGTTTTAATTTCAGTAGATTGTAGAGATAATGTTGACCTCCCTTCTACAGTTCACATAACATCAACCAAAATACTCATTCTAAGAATTGTAGTCTCCTAGAAGTAACATCATCGATTTAGTTCACTAATGACAATCTTAATCGGGCTAAATGTTTTTTGGATAAAAACCGAAGAATTGCGAAGCTCAGAAATCAGAAACAAAAACACAGGAAGAGTCATTAACTCTTGATTTTTCTCCAGAGATGCTGCTAGACCTGGTTTGAGCTTTTCTAGCAATTTCTGTTTTTGTGTGTGTAAATATTTTCTGGTGTTGATTTAACCTGCACAACCTCACAAAAATCTTAGTTACTTTTGATAAAGTCAGCTCAAAAATTACTTTGGAAATATTTTCAAAAATTCTAATGTATCATTTGAAGGATTATTCAGAGAATTTGTGTCCTTGTGGTATTGTCACTGGATTTAATAAGCCAGAGACTCAGGCACAGATTCAAATCACAAGGGGACAACTGGTAGAATTTAAATTTAATTAATGATTCCAGAAATTGATAGCTAGTCTCTGTGATGGTCATTGTGAAATGATGTTCAATGTTTCTGAAAATCCATCTGGCACTAATGGCCTTTCGGGAGGGAAATCTGCTGTCCTTACCCGGTCTGGCCTACGTGTGACGCAGAGTCACAATGAAGTCGTTGACACTTAACTGACTTTATGAAATAATTTAGACAGAAGCAATCAGGGAAGGTCAATACGTCCTGGTCTTGCGGGTAATGCCCACATCCCATGACAGAATGAAAAAAAATTACTATCTTTCCCCAGGCTTGCTGGTTATATCCTCTCTGCTATTGGATTTCTTCCAAATTCACAACACCAGGACTTTCCTTTCCATTTCCAGAAGCTGAAGGTATAGGATTTAACAAATTGTTCCCTAAGATTCCTCAGCCTAGTCTCCAAGATTCTCAACAAAAACAGAAGCTGTGACAGATGTTTAAGGGGTACAGTACTCAAAGTACAACACAACAAAAACAGAACCTGTGACAGATGTTTAAGGGGTACAGTACTCAAAGTACAACACAACAAAAACAGAAGTTGCTGGAAAAGCTCAGCAGGTCCGGCAGCATCTGTGAAGGAAAAGACAGAGTTAACGTTTCGGGTTCCGGTGACCCTTCCTCAGAACTGATGATACAAGTTCAAAGTTCCAAGGCTTCCCTCACTTGCACAGTAACTGGATTAATTTAAAAATTCCCGCTGCTTCCAGTTTGTCACTTGCCATCAGCTACTGTTTAAGTAGTCCCATTGTAGTTGCTGGAGGAGTTTAGAATCCCCAAACTTGACTAAGCTTCACGTTTCTTAAATGGCATTGCATTAGCTGAAGGATCTAACGATCAAATTGCCAGCTGGCACATCTGACTGAAATTCAATTTGTGTTTCTCATTCAGATGTTCTCCACAATATCCTGCAGAGAGATGTAAAAAGCACAAAATGCGTTCCTCTCAGGTAACATAAAGGCTCCTCTGGTGACTGGATGTGACAAACACGCCTCATTATTTTGCACAGCAAGTTTTCTGTTGGGGAGAATCTTCACACAGCTCAACAATCTTCTCCTTTTCCTTATCTTCGAGTTCCTTCAGAAGTCTGAACAAACAGATCAAATAAGTGTCTGTCACAATATGAGAGAAAAACGTGGGCTGAAAGTTCAAAGAGATATAATATTTTTAGAAAATATAAACAAGGAATCTCATAATACTGCAGTCTTGTGATTGCTGCTTCAGAAAAATGAAGAAATGACTGGAAAGGAAGCAGAGATGATTAATGTTTTGAAATACAGGAAAATACAACACAAGAGTCAATGATTCTGTTTTGGTCAAAACTTTATCAAAGCTGGAAGCTGCTTGTTGGGGTATAGTAAAGGGAATGGGGAGAACAAACAGGTATTGGTGAGATAATTAAATAAACAAAATACTTGCTATAATTAGAGCATTTATACTGAGTGACTGTCATGAACAATCGTCATTGAATAGAGAAAATTCTTACCCTCTGTCTATCTTGGCCCCATCATAAGAAAAGGAGAGAGAGAGAGAAATTGGTTCTGGCTACACTTCCTCATTTCTCCTGGTCAGTGACATATAATTTAGAAGCTGAAATAGATCCTTTGGCCCTTGAGCCTGCTCCACTATTCTATTATGAAAACAAAAATTGCTGGAAATCACAGCTGGCCAGGCAGCATCTATAGAGAGAGAGCAAGCTAACATTTTAAGTCTTGAGGACTCTTCATCAGAGCTGATATGGAGGGGGCAGCATTTATGCAATAGTGGGAGGATGTGGTTGGAGTGCTGGGAGAGAAAGGATGTTGATAGTTCAAAATAGTTTGGATGAAGTGATCGGAACATCCATTCTGATCACTTCATCTGAACTATCAACATCCTTTCTCCCCCAGCCGCACACACCCTAGTCCCAACCCCCCAATTACTGCATAAATGCTGCTCCCTCCGCACTGCACGTCAGCTCTGATGAAGAGAAATCTAGACTCAAAACGTTAGCTTGCTCTCTCTCCATGGATGCCACTTCTTGGCCCACTGTGACTTCCGGCATTTTTTGTTTTCACTTCAGATTCCAGCATTTGCAGTAATTTGCTCCTACACCATTCTATACGTTGGGTTGGTGTTCCAAATTACACATTTCCCATCCACCCCAATAACCTATGATTCCACTCCCAAATAGAAAAATCCATCCATCTTCATTGTAAAATATTGAATGATCCCACTAACACTGCCTTACAGGGCAGAGAGTTCCAAAGCCGGACAAGCCTCAGGGAAAAAAAAACTTCTCATTTCTGTCACAAAAGGACAACCTCTAACTTTACAACTGTGTCCCCTCTTTCTGGATTCACTCACATCAGGAAACATCCTTTCCATGTCCATCTTGTCAAGACCATCAGGATCTTATAAATTTTAGTCATGAAGGGTGGCATGGTGGCTCAGTGATTAGCACTGCTACCTTGCAGCACCAGGGACCCGTGACTGTCTGTGTGGAGTTTGTACATTCTCTCTGTATCTGTGTGGGTTTCCTTCCAAAGATATGTAGCTTAGGTGGATTGGCCAAGCTAAATTGCCCATAGTGTCTGGGGGCATGTGGATTAGCCATGGGAAATGCAGGCATTGGATATGGGAGTGCATCTATGTGGGATGCTGTTGGTGAGGACTTGAAGGGCCAAATGGCCTGCTTCCACACCATAGGGATTCTATGTTGGCCCAGTCTGAATGTACAAGGACAGCTTTTGTGTTATTTATTCATTGAAAGGATCAGTTTGTGTGAGACACAAGGAACAGTGATGGAGGAGGGATGATGGAGAAGTCTTTTAACTGAGAATGCGATGTGAATGGCAGGCCATAACTAGCCTATGCCAGTGCTCAGCAGCAGTAACACATGGTCTCCCTAGGGTGCACTGTCAGTGAGTACCACTCTAATAGCATCAATAGAGTGGAAAACTTCAGTTTCCGATACAGCCAACAGCTCTGCTCTCTTCATTATCACACGCTAAATGTGCAAATTGTAATGTGAGCCAGGAGATAAGCTGACGCAACACCTTCATTTGAGGTTCAAATGAAGGATAATTAGAGGCGATTTAGTCAAACATGAGGTGTGAATAATCACCTACAGTCCATAATTCAAGCTAAAATTAGAGTACATTTAAAATGAGTAGTTTAATCAGGAACAGACATTGATGATCTCAACGAGCGTGAACTGTTACAGTAAATGAGGTTCAATTAATGTGACTTCAGAGATCAGGTGAAGACAGATAGGAATGTAGGAACAGGAATAGCTCACTTAGCCCATCAAACCAGCTCTGTGATTTGATTAGACCATGGCTGTAATATCTAACATCATCTTCCCCCTCCATCTCCCTATCCATTAGTTTCCAGAAATCTAGCTAAATATTGATATATCTGCAAGGGTCAAACTGCTTCTCATTCCAATTGAGGGGCGTGCGGCATTGTCAATAGAACAGAAACACAGAAATGTGGAACACACAAGATAAGGGCCCATTCGACCCCTCAAACCTGATCTGCAATTTAATATCAGAGATAAAAGGTACTGCAGATGCTGGAGAATCCGAGATAAC
>JAHRHZ010000021.1:12783192-12879177 GCA_024137785.1 Ginglymostoma cirratum
GACCTGCTGTGTTCGTCCAGCCCCATGCTTGTTATCTGCAATTTAATATGATCGTGGCTGACCATTTAGCCCAATACCCTAATCCCACCTTCCCACACCCACCGCCTGCCCCCCGCCCCCGCAACATCCTTTGATCCTTTAGCCACAAGAGCCATATCTAACTTCTTCTTGAAACCACAATGCTTTGGCCTCAACCATTTTCTGTGGTAATGAATTCCATAGGCTCACCTGTGAAGAAATTTATCCTCATCTCATTCCTAAAAAGTTTACCCCTTATCCTTAAACTATGACCCATACATTCCATAGCCTGCAGCTGGACACCAAAAGGGTTCAGGGTTTACCCTGTGGGAGACACTGTCCTTGACAGCTTGTGTATAAAATCAAGTGCTGATTGAAGGCTACTTAACATTTCAAGGGCTGCTGGTTCATGCTGCTTTACATTGGGCTGGAAGAAACATAAGAAGAAGCTATTCAGCCCCTCAAATCTGCTGTGCCATTCTGTCAGATCACTGCTGAGCTGTTTCTCAACTACGTATGGTAACCAGCTCAATGTGAAATCTTCAAAATTAAGCACATTCCAGAACTCCAGTTTGCTCCACAGAGAAGCAGCAATTTCAGCATATTTTCACATACATATGTATATTTATAACAGTACAGATTATCATATTTATCACACTGCAGATTCATGGGTGGTATTATTCTCACAAAAGGCTTTGTTGTCAAATTGAAGAAAATCATTTCTTTTTCATTTGCAGATAAATTTACTCATTGAAATAAATATGTTCCTGTCCACATGGGAACTATCATTTTAGCAGTATTAGCTTTCAAGCAGATAGCAGAGCTCTGCCTACATGTAGCCAATGATCCCAAATGTACATTGCATGTGTGCACGTGTGCTGTGTGTCTTTTTGTGTGTGTGGGTCTGTGTCTGTGTGTTGTGTGTGCATGTGTTTGTGCATGCACATGTCTGTGTAAATGTGTGTGTGCACATGTGCGTGTGTGTTTGCGTGTGTGAGCGCGTGCGTGTTTGCGTGTTTGTGAGCGTGTGCATATGTGTTAGCTCCTCAGAATAAGGATGATACTCGCACCTCGTATGACCCTGTTTGAAGACCTTTAACCTGGGAGGTTTTGAATTGCAGTTAGCACGTATGTCTGGCAGTACAGACCATGGACAGAGTCAGATACTGGGCTGCTTCCCTTTTGAAGCCTTACAATTAAACAGCCATTGTTGTCACTGGGAATATCCCATTCCTTATTTTGTCTACGCCAGGTGGATATTTCTAACACCATATAACATTAGCATGTATAAACGAGATTGCGAAATATTCAGGTGCAGCACCCGAATAAATCCTTATTTTTTTCCCTTTAAAATGTATGGAGAGTTTGGGAGAGCCTGTGACGGGATGAGCCAGCCGTTTAAAATCATTTGCTCCTCGGTTCAGCCTTTCCAATCTTTAGCATTAGCAGTATAATTCACTAAAAATGTTAGTAACAAATCTAGACCATAATATTAAATCCAATTCCAAGCTGGAAATATTTATCTAGATTCATGCAGCACTAACACTAACGTTACTTGTCAAATTGTGACATTATCTAAAATCCTTTAAGCTCTCTCCTTGTCATTCTGCATTTGGACTTTGTCAGGATCCAAAGTTTAGTTTTACAATTTGTATATTGTCATGGTGTTGTGGAAATCAAAAATTCATCTTTGTGATACAACCATTAAAATGTACAATCGATGACTCAGATGTTAATCACCCTTCTGATTTAATGAATTTCCTATCTTACCTGGCCAAATGCATCATTGATTCAGTTACATTGACACCTGAGAAGGCACTGCACTCATAGAAAATCAAATTACATTCCTGTTAAAACAAAAGGTGAAGTATAATGAGGCTGCTTCAGGCTCCTAGGTTAATAACTCAACATGTGCAGAATTCAATATTCATGAACACAAATGATCCAAAGATAGACCAGGATAATTAACAAGAGGATCAGATGAGACCAAGGGAAAAGCATTAGAAATAATGCAAGTAGAAATATTATGCATTTTTAAAACTATACGCTTTTCAAAGCATATGGATGTCATTGGCAAGGCCAACATTCACTGCCCATCCCTTAATGCCCTTGAACCAAGTGACATCTCAAAGTTCAGCAACAATGTTGTGATGTGTCTGGAGTCACTTGTTGGTCAGACCACGTAAGAATGATAGATTTCCTCCCATATGTGACATTAGTGGACCAGATGAGCTTTTAAATAACAAATTGATGGTCGCCACCATTACTGAGACGAGCTTTCAATTCCAGAATTTGAATTCATTTTCCAGGAGTTGAACTTGTGAGTATCAGTCTGATGTACCAGTCTCATGATGTCACCATCATGCCACACTAGCCCCTATAAATTAGGAAATGGCAGAGGCACCCTAAATAAATTCTTCCTATACTGACCCCAGCTCAAGTCAATGTGTTCCCATCCTGAAACCTGCAATATATACAAGAAGCAATGAAGCAAAAAGCAAGTCAAGAGAATTGGAAATGGCAGTACATTTAGGCCCAGAGGGAAATGAGTGCAGAATTGGTGTCTGGTAAACATGCAGCTGAAGGTAAAATTTGTAGGGCAACATGCACTGCCCTGACAGCATTGCAAGACCAATTAATTTCATATCCAGTGGGAGGTTCTTAGATTTTGAACAGAGCTCTGATGAAGCCTCAAGCCAGTCAGAGCTGACAATGTGGTTTTCATATCAACTATTCTAACTTTATCGAGACAGTTCCCCGATTGCAAGGGGTTCGCAAAGAGATTTGAAGCCAGGGAGTTGAGTGATTTTACTGCTTGTTAGAAATTTTCTATTGGATATTAATGGTGAGGGGCAGCCACATTGGTACCTTAATTTGCGCCATCAACATGACAGGCACCCACTGCAAATTATCAAGGGTGACCAGGAGATCTGATACACTGGATCTTCCGCCTGAGCAGAGTCTCCTTTTGTTCCTACGTTCTTACCACCCCTAGATTTATGGGCACTCTCTGGGATCCACCCATCCCTCAAGTAACCATTTTGTATCTTTGACAAACTCTTTAGAAACCTCTAAAGATGCTTTGAAGCCTTAATAATTTAGATCTTGTCAGGCAAACCTTAGCCAATCGGCGACCCTCTTCACTGGCCACCTGGCGCTTCCTTTCCAGATCGGTTTTATTGGCCAGGAGCAGGATTAAAACCTCAGGGCCCGCTCCCTCCTGCAAACACAAAACGTTACATCGTGAACACAAATTAACTTAGCTCCCAGCGTCCAGCCTGCGACATGGAATATTACTAAACAGATCCATACATCTGATATGGCAATCCCTGATCCAGCTCACTAGGATCCATCAGCCCATCGCGCCCTCCACACAAAATTCCTCACTGAGTTTCTAATGACCCTAAACCCCCTGCCTTTTTCATTCCTACTGTGTAGATTTCATGTTCTCTCTAGTGTCTGTAATCTCTTTGACACTCAGCACCTCAGTAACAAACACACGAGGAACCTTCTTATTAACTACTGGTTGTTGTCACTAATTTTAAAGTAGCCCCTTATACTTAAATTCTGAACAGGACAGAACAACTGTTCTAATTTCTCAACATCTTTCATAATATAAGCATTCCAGCCATATTCCCAGACACAATGCTCTTGACGAGAGAGAATAAATCCAAGAATGTCAGTCACCCTTTAAATATTATTCCCAAAAAACATCTGGAATTGAATGTACAGCTCTTTCCTCAGTAACGTAATATCATAAGAGTCATACATTGCAAAGGAGGCTCTTCAGCCCTTCAAGAATATCCTTTGCTGTATCCCAATAAATGAATGCCATTTCTTGAATCCAAATTCCTGAATATCTTTGCCTGTTTCTTAATGGCTAAATAATTTACTTTCTACCTCAAGCTCTGAATATTCTTCCCTGTACCTCCGTTAACTGACATCTTTCCCTGTGCTTCAATAAGTGAATATCCTTTGCCGAAACGCTGTAAAATGTGTCCCAATCTTGACAGGTTTGGTCTCTGTGTTCACTGTCTCTTGTGGTAGTGCCACTTTCAGTCCTCAGACTGCAGTGAAATTCAGGCCATGTTAGAACATAAGAACTAGGAATGTCCTGGAAGTAGGCAATTCAGACCCTCGAGCCTGATACGCCATTTAATATGATCATGGCTGATCTCATCTTGGCCTCAACCTCACTTTCCTGCTGCTCTCCATAACCTTTCAGCCTGTTACAAATTAAAACTCCATCTATCGCTTCCTTTAATTTACTCAATGTCCCAGCACCTGCCACACTCTGGGGTAATGAATTGCACGGATTTCTGATCCTGTCAGAGAAATGATTTCTCCTAATCTCTGTTTTAAATCAGCTAACCCCTTATTCAAAAGCTGTGACCTCCATTCTACGTTGTCCCCCAGGAAGAAACATCCTCTCTACGTCTACTTTGTCAACCCCTTTTTGCATCTTCTATACCGTAATTGGATCTCCTCTCATTCTTCTCCTCAATCTCTCTTCAGAAAACAATCCCCTCGTCTCTGGACTCAATCTAGTGAACCTTCTCTGAACTGCCTCTAATGTAACTCCCTCCTCACATTGGGACCAAAACTGTGCACAATATTCCAGGTGTGGTCTTATCAACGCTTTGTACGGTTGCAACAACGCTTCCCTACTTTTATGTTCTATTCCTTTAGCAATAAACGCCAAAATTCCATTTGTGTTCCTTATTCCCTGTTGTTGATAATAGAATCCCTACTGTGTGGAAGCAGGCCATTCAGTCCATTGAGTCCACACTGACCCTCTGAAGAACATCCCAACCCCTCTATCCATTCCCCATAACCCTGCATTTCCCCTGGCTAATCCATCTAGCCTGCACATCCCTAGACACTATGGGCTATTTAGCATGGCCAATCCACCTAACCTGCACATCTTTGGACTGTGGGAAGAAACCGGAACACGTGGCAGAAACCCACACAAACACAGGGAGAACGTGCAAACTCTACACAGACAGTGCTCAAGGGTAGAATTGAATTCGGGTCGCTGGCACTATGAGGCAGCAGTGCTAATCACTGAGCCACCACGTCACCCCATGCTAGCTTTCTCTGTTTCATGCACAAGGACACCCCGATCCCTCTGTACTGGAGCACTCTGAAATTTCTCTCCATTTAGATAGTAAGTTGCCTTTCCATTGTCCCAATCTAGGACTTATCCACGTTAAACTTCATCTGCCAAATTTGTCACCAACTTTGCGAGCAACGTTCAAACCCATTAATGCCAATAGCAGACATCCAAAACTGAAAAACTGTAATATTTGGTAAATATTACTGCCAGCAGTGGTCATCCTGGATCAACATAAAAGGGTGAAGAAGGGCCAATGCTTAAGAACTAATCTACTTTCCAAACAGAACATCACTGTCAACCTGGGCTGTCAGCGCATTTAACAAAGCAAGGCAGCTATTCTGCAATTTGAGTCAACTGTCTTGCCAAACCCACACACTATGCGAGAATACACTTAGCTGAGGAGCCTAGCACAGACACAAAACCCCTGAGGAGGGATAGCATCCTCTGCAATTCACACAAAGGTTCATCTTAAAGCTCAAGCAGAAGTCTGCCCACCTCAGTAACGGTGGCTTTGTTGACTTGATAACTTATAAAGAGAGTTATGATAGTGAAGAAGGAAATTAAATTAGGTACGGGGCTACTTAAGGCAGAATCAGCCTGTTTCAAAGTAGAGAGGCTCAAATGGTGGAACCTGCACACTCTCCAGCCATTGCCGTACAGCACTAAATGTTGTTGCAGCTGTGATGTCGTACATGAGAACAACTCCATCGGCCTTACGGAAGAACTGCTTCGAAACACTACGAAACCTGCAACATCAATCAAATCATCACAGTGTATTTAGCAATAAAAACACCCAAATGAAGCTTATTCTGAAACGTTGCCCACATAAGTATCAAATTTGCTGTTGTTTTTCTAAAATTTACAAATGATCATTCAAACTTAAAAGTGAAGAATGTTCGTCAGTTTGCTAACAGTGAACCCTGGATGCAGTCACACATCATTCTCCAATGGTTTGTCTGTTCTTCACTCACTCGAACCATCCTGGGTGGAGGGCTTATCCTATGAAGAAGGGTTGAACAGGCCAGGATTTTATTCTTTGGAGGTCAGAGGCATGAGAGGCAATCTCATCAAAACCTGAGGGCATTTGATAGGGTGACTACTGGCAAGTTGCATCCTCTTGTAGGGTAAACTAGAACTAGGGGACACTGTTTAAAAATAATCAGTCTCTCTTCAATGACAGAGGTGAGGAGAACTTTTTTCTCTCTCAGGGTTGTGAGGGCAGAGCAGGAATATGGTATTGAGATATTGGGTCAGCCATGTTGAATTGCATAGTTGACTTGAAGGGCCAAATGGCCTACTCTTGCTTCCAATTTCTAAAATAGAACAATGGGATTGTTTACATGCACCGAAGATCCCAGTTTAACACCTCATTGTGACCTCAGCACCTCCAATAATATTGAACCAGAGTGTCATCAGCCTTTGAGCTTTGCGCTCAAGTCTAGAGTTGAACCCATGACCTTCTTAGTCAAAAGGTCATCATGCTACCCACTCAGTCACAGCTGTCACCTTACACCATACTAGAAACAGCATTAAATGGTGATCATTTTTAGCAATTCGTTGCAGACAATCAGCACGAAAAAAATCCTCACGTCTCCCTCATGATGAAGCCACAATAAGATTAACTCGCTGCCGAAACTCACCGTTCCTGTCCTGCTGTGTCCCAGAGCTGCAGAGCTAGCAGGCAATTATCTACGTTTACTGTTTTCACATGATAGTCTATACCTAGAAGCAAAAACAGTTTAAATAAGGAACATTTTTAAAATTCGAACTTGTTAAGCTGAATTTTAGGAACAACTTTCTCCTGAGAAATGCTAGCCTGATCTAGGCCCTCATCTCATCCTCAGAATTGATTGAGACAGAAAAACATTTGCTTTTCTCCATGATCCAGATTCCCCACCAAAGAGAATTTCAAACCTCAGATTTGGCCTATGCTAGATTTCAGTCCTACCTGCTGTCCATCCTACACCACACTCCAGTTAACCCTGGAAGGTCTTATTAACACTGTAAGGTCCTCTTATTCATAGTCCCAATGCTGTGTCCAGGTTAAATGTTATGTCAAAGACTTGCTGCTGACACACTCACAGTCTGATAACTAATACTCAATATCACTCCTGGATATTGGTGTATGGGTGAAAAGGAAAGACTAGAGTTGCTTACTCTGCAATCACCAAAACTTTTAACTCCCATTTGAGGCCCTTGCCAACACTGGATCTCAGAAGCACTCAGGACAGCAAGTACATCACAAGCCACATCTCCTCTATTTGTCTAGCACATGGCTAGATATATTACATCCTATGACTAGCACAACACCTGCCCTGCCCACACTCTCCATTCCCATTCCAAAACACACGTCATTTAAGGTCAGAGTCAACTTCAGAATTCATTAGCTTGAATTCACATCACGGCGCTAACAGTGATATTGACTAATTCGAAGATAGATACTGATGCATAGATTGATGCATCACAGAATGTGATTTCACCGAAGCAAACCTAACTGAAGGGTTTATGGAACTGGTCATTACCAAGAACATAGAACATAGAACATTACAGCGCAGTACAGGCCCTTTGGCCCTCGATGTTGCGCCGACCTGTGAAACCAATCTGAAGCCCATCTAACCTACACTATTCCATTATCATCCATATGTTTATCCAACGACCGTTTAAATGCCCTTAAAGTTGGCGAGTCTACTACTGTTGCAGGCAGGGCATTCCACACCCTTACTACTCTCTGAGTAAAGAACCTACGTCTGACATCTGTCCTATATCTATCACCCATTTAAAGCTTTGTCCCCTCGTGCTAGCCGTCACCATCTGAGGAAAAAGGCTCTCACTGTCCGCCCTATCTAATCCTCTGATCATCTTGTATGTCTCTATTAAGTCACCTCTTCACCTTCCTCTCTCTAATGAAAACAGCCTCAAGTCCCTCAACCTTTCCTCATAAGACTTTCCCTCCATACCAGGCACCATCCTGGTAAATCTCCTCTGCACCCTTTCCAATGCTTCCACATCCTTCCTATAATGCAGCGACCAGAACTGTACGCAATACTCCAAGTGTGGATGCACCAGAGTTTTATACAGCTGCAACATGACCTCACGGCTCTGAAACTCAATCCCCCTACCAATAAAACCGAACACACCGTACGCCTTCTTAACAACCCTATCAACCTGGGTGGCAACTTTCAGGGATCTATGCACATGGGCACCGAGATCTCTCTCTGCTCGTCCACACTACCAAGAATCTTACCATTAGCCCAGTACTCTGTATTCCTGTTACTCCTTCCAAACCTCTACATCTATCAAAACTTTCGGAGTGGCACTTCGGGACAAATCTAAAAGATTATATCATTGAAGTAAAGCTAGAAGGAGGACACAAATTCAAAGCAATTGGAACAGAACACCAAAATCTGCAGGCCTTGGTTCTGCAACTACAAATGCAGCTGTGAACAAGAACAGTTAACTGTCCAAATCTTGTAAGAGATGTCGACTATTTCATCAATCAGAGCACTTCTCAGCATTTAGTGACACGTTTGAACTGTGTTCTCCAAGGGGACTCTGGGCTGAAATGTGCAAGAAATCCAAGTAACACGATCCTCCGCAGCAGTGTGTGAAGAAGATTGAACAAAAGGAACAAGGCCGAAGACATTTCTATATTCCTATTCATGACACACAAGCATCAAGCACGTGCAAGGAGTGCAAAGAGTAACTGCAACATCACTGTTCGCAAATTCCAGTCAGACAGTACAATGTGGTTAATTTGATTCACCACACAGACACTGTCATAAAATCTAGAGTATTTACCTCCATGCAACTTAAGTATCGCAACAGGTACAGTCAACATGTGCTGCATGCTAAGCTGCTGCAAAAGCAAATACTATCCTTATGCATCATATAAGAGATGGAAATTGGCATGATGTGGTGCAGTCACACACAATGAGCTAACTGCTTACAATGGATCATGCATGGCTGTTATCCATCTTACATGTAATTGCAGCTATTTGGGACATACACCAGAAATAATTAATATTGTTGATACAGTGGGACCTTCTAATCATTGGTCTTCCAACCTTTTCATCAGCCAGTCAGCTTTGTGTACAATATAATAGTAATCTAAGTATAGCTATGTACATAAACCTGACTGCATATGTAAGTCTGACGTATTATGTTAGTATACTGAGTTATTGTTAATTACCTTCCAGATATCTGACTCAATTAGAACACTAACATGCTTTGTCGACTAACAGGTATAAAACCCTGAAGCACATCAGGTGATGGGCGTAGAGCTGCAAGCAGGCTGTGAGATTCTCCTGTTCACCTGATGACAGGTACAGCTGTAGGTTTTCCTGTAGAGGATCTTCCTCTTCCAATATAGTAGCCTGAATGCTGTACGTAACCTTTTGTTTTAAGTGATAATTTTTTTAAAAAAAATAGCCGATATAGTGCCTCAAAGAGGCTTTTTCCACAACGGGGACCTCTTATTACCTTTGTCATTCATAAATAGACAATGAGCCATTCCATTGGTCACCAGTTGACCAACTCAGAGCAAGTCACTCCTGGGTGACTGTTCCTTACACGGTGTGAGGTCAAGATCCCCTTTTGACTCTAACATTGTGATCTCAACCCAAAGTCCTGCTCACAATTGCAGCTCCAAGAAATTTCAAATTATCCTTAGACCATTAGTTGTCGGATAAAAAGTTGGTAATTGGCTCCATTGAGTATGTTCTGCCATTCATTGAGATCACCCTGCACAGATTTTTAGAATTAGAATCCCTACAGTGTGGAAACAGGCCATTCGGCCCAACAAGTCCACACTGACTCTTGGAGCATCCCACCCAGACCCATCCCCCTATAACCCACACACCCCTGAACACTATGGGCAATTTAGCATGGCCAATGTTAATTCCATGTAGTTAGCAGCAGTGAAATAAACCCACAAATGACAAAAGCTGACATCAGCTCACCTACCGACAGTAGCACACAATCCAGGGCTAAAACCCTTGCCACAAAATCGTCTTAAAACAGAACTTTTCCCCACACTGGAATTCCCAACAAAGATGATTTTAAATAAGCGGTCAGGATTGGAGTGTGGTTCGTTGACCTGTAAAGAATATAATTTGTTTTATTTCAAATGCTTTGAAAAACATATCAAATTTATCTCCTTAAACATCAGCTTTCAATAGGTTTATGGCATGCAACCCTAGTCAGGGCACAGTTAGCGAATGGATATAAGTCCCCTTTATCGAAATGATCCCTAGGATGAGTGGCCAGGCCCACAGTAATGTGGGTGACTCTTAACTGCCCTCTGAAATGGGATAACCAGTTCCAAATTCGGTCCAAGAGCAATTAAAGATGAGCAACAAATACACTGAGCTTGCCAGCAGTGTCCATATCCCATCAAAATGGAAGTTAAAATCTAGTTAAGTGTGGTGAATTGGTTAATTCATTGCTACTGCTATTTAAAAAGAGAATGTCAAATACAGGACATGGAGCAGGATCTAGCTTAAAAATCAATGACACCCCATGGGCAAAGCACAGAGACGTAGAACTAAAACAATAAACAAAGACACAAATCTGCAAGGAACAGAATCTGAAAGATTAAAGCAGGTCTTCTCAAAGTGGGAGAAGTCAGACCCTGTGTGGGATTATGAGCTGATTCTTTGGATTCAGGGTTCCAAGGCAGCAATACTCACTGTGGAACTTCGACTCAGTTATCATAGCTGTGTTCCCACTTAAAGAGACAGGACCCCACTATCACAAGACCCCATCTTGCTGTTGGTGGTCTCCATTCCTCATACCACCACCACTGACAGCTCTCAATTTGGGATCCTAAGCACGTTCAAGCGTCAAAATGTTGGGAATAGGTTTGGGGACACACAGAAATAAAGGTGGCAGTACTGAGAAAATCTGGAGGCGTTGAATTGTGAAGATTCTGCAACAGGGTCTTAAATTCAAACAGGGATTAGAAAAAACATGAGAAAGCGAGAAAAATATCAATAAAGTCAATAAAGCAGTTTAACTACAAATGTGGAGTGTGTGTTCAGCTGAAGTGGACAAATTATTGTAGTGTGCAGGTCACTTGTGTGGACGTATGTTTATATATACATGTAAGCACAACATTGACTGTTATGTTTAGGACCATCCTGGAGAGGAAAACCAAAAATAATGCCCATTTTCCAAATGCGAAAGGACGGAACTTCCCGTCAACATCATGAGAATGTGCCCTTGGGCTGGCAAGATGGCTCAGTGGTTAGCACTGCTGCCTCACAGCGCCAGGGATCCGAGTTTGATTCCGCCCTTGTGTGACCAGCTGTGTGGAGTTTGCACATTCTCCTGCTGTCTGTGGATTTCCTCTGGGTGCTCCGGTTTCCTCCCACAGTCCAAAAATGTGCAGGTTAGTGGATTGGCCATGCTAAATTGCCCTTGGTGTTCAGGGATGTGTAGATTAGGTGAGTTATGAGGGATGGGTCTGGGTGGGATGCTCTGAGGGGCAGTGTGGATTTGTTGGGCTGAAGGGCCTGTTTCTATGCTGTAGGGATTCTATGAACCTGAACATAGAAATGAGCACAGATCAGTGTCCAGAGAAAATGAGGAAGGTTCCTGCTTCAAATGCAGAAATTTGGCTTCATGTCATTGATGTAGATCAGGAACATTTAACATTTGGCCTGCAGTCAGGGAACCTTCTCAATTTTTATTGCGACTTACTTCACAAAATAAAAAAATGCACAAGGAGGAACTAAGTATACAGCCATCCTCAATAAGGAGCTACAATACATACACATATAAAATGCAATAAAACATCAGAACAAAGGTCGATTCCCACTGGGCCTGACTGCAGTGGTAATTCAGAGAATCACTGAAAAAACACAATTAGAGGAAACTCAACGCGGCTTTGAGAATCATATCAAAATCCGATCTCCTACATTTCACATCATCCTCTGAGATATCTACACGTCTCCAACTCTGACATCTCAAGTGTCCTGAATTTAATCACTCCAACATTGGATGCCTGTGTGTTTAGCTGCCTGGGTTCTGAGCTCTGCAATTCCATCCATAATCCTCTCCACGTCTCTATCGTCTTCAAAACATCTCCAACGAAACATTTGGTCTCTGCATTAATATCCCTTTGCCTGGGTCAGGGTCAAATACTCCTTCAGGAAAACACATTTTCATGTTTTACAACGTTAAAGGTGTCATGTAAATGCAACAGAGTTTGCCATGCTAAGTTGCTACATATTTGAAAAAGCGAAGTCTGACAGGAAGTGGAAAATGTTCAGGAGGATGTGCTGCAGTAAATGGCCCTTTCAGAACCACACGTGTGGAACTGGACAACTGCAGTGGCCCTACAGTGCAAGTTATATTCTGGCTTTGAACAAAGGTTTAAAACTCTTGAAATGTTGTTTTCTAGTCTAACTGTGATTGCTGTGTTCAACCAGTGGTGACACACTGGATATTTGTTGCAATAGGGGGGCATGGTGGCTCAGTGGTTAGCACTGCTGCCTCACAGCACCAGGGACCTAGGTTCAATTCCACCCTTGGGCAACTGTGTGTGTAGAGTTTGCACATTCTCCCTGAGTCTGCGTGGATTTCCTCTGGGTGCTCCACTTTCCTTGCACAGTCCAAAGATGTGCAGGCTAGGTGGATTGGCCAGGCTAAATTGCCTGTAGTGTTCAGGGATGTGTAGCTTAGGTGGGTTATAGGGGTGTGGGTCTGGGTGGGATGCTCCAAGGGTCAGTGTGGGCTTGTTTCCACACTGTAGGGATTCTATGATGATGATTTCCCACTCACCAATGTCAAAGCTTCTTCACCAGCAGGCTGAGTTCTTGGAAGTGAAAAAACTTTTCCATTCTCTTGACTATTCCTTTCCAGCGCCAGCTCTTCCTCCTGCTCTTTCTCCATCTCCTCTTCCACCTCAGTCAAGTTGTTTAAGTGCATTGTAGAATGCATTTCGAGGAATTGGGGCAATGGGTCCTCTTCAATAGAAATAATTCTCTGCAAGTACAGTCTCTGACTGGCCTTGGCTTCAGATTCCTTGTCAGTTTCTTTCTGGATGAGGCTGTGTGCATTCCCATCTCCCAAATTCTTTGAGAGTAGCATAGAATTACTGAGTTCCTCCTCGTCATCACGTTTCCTAAAAAAAAGGTTAAGGATAAGACAATGTGGCAAACAGAAACTGGGTTCTCTTCTGTTCTCAATTAGTAAGAGGCTCAGTTTTGTCTCAATTCTCTGACCTACATCTTATAGAGTCATAGAGCTGTATAGCATGGAAACAGACCGTTCGGTCCAACTCATCCATGCCAACCAGACATCCCAATCTGACCCAATCCCATATGCCAGCATTTGGTTCATATCCATCTAAACCTTTCCTATTTACGTACCCGTGCAGATGCCTTTTAAATGTTATAATTGTACCAGCCTCCACCACTTCCTCTGGCAGTTCGCTCCATAAACGCACCACCTTCTGCGTGAAAAAGTTGCCCCTCAAGTCCTTTTTGAATCTTTCCCCTCTCACCGTAAAGCTATGCCCTCTAGTTTCGGACTCCACCACCCTAGGAAAAAAATCTTGGCTATTCACCCTATCCCCACCCCAGGGAGAAAGCCCCAGCCTATTCAGCCTGTCCCTATAACTCAAACCCTCCAGTCCCAGCAACATCCTTGCAAATATTATCTGCACCCTCTCAAGTTTAACATCATCCTTCCTATAGAAGGGCGACCAGAATTGTATGCAATATTCCATAAGAGGCCTCACCAATGTCCTGTACAGCCGCAACATAATGCCCTAACTCCTGTACTCAATATTCTGACTGATGAAGGCACACATGCCAAATACCTTCTTCCCAGATGCTGCCAGACCTGCTGAGCTTTTCCAGCAACTTCTGTTGTCGTACTTTCTTCACCACCCTGTCAACCTGCGACTCCAAATTCAAACAACTATGCACCTCCACTGTACGTCTCTTCGCTTGGCAACACACGCCAGGGCCCTACCATTAATTGTGTAAGTCCTGCTCTGGTTTGCTTTACTAAGATGCAACACCTCACATTTATCTGAATTAAACTAAATTAAGCCCAATGACTTATGATTAACTGATGGACTCTTCATGGCAACATCTCGACCAATCAAAGTCTATTGCCAACCAATCAATACTCTCTTTTCAAACATTATAAATTTTCTCTCCTTGAATTAGTATTCTTGCAAATTGTCCTGAGAGGAAGATGAAAAGCGTTGACAAAATGTGCCTTTTTTCAGCAAAACTTAAAAAGTTATTTACAACGCTTGAGCATCAGTTGACAATTGAAGCACTGTGTCACGAAACACAAGGCCCAACACCAGTGAGCACCATCCTGCCTCATACCCATGAGGGACAGCAAGCCCCCATGTTTATAAATGTTCAAACCTGTTTCAGGGATGCTGACAATTTTAGTTCAAATGTTTCTCAAGTGATTGGTACCTGGAGTCTGAAACAAGTACAGCAGCTTCCTATCCTCAGGCAATTTTTCCTTAAAGCTGTGTGTGTTGGGAGTGAGCTGTGCCGGAAACAAATGAGCCAGACACAAGGAGTGGTCTCGAAGATGTGGCATGCAATCTTAAAGGGACCTCACAATGCAACAAATGGGCTGCGCATTACAAAGGACAATCAGAATGCCCTAACAAACGTTTCCTTTTCTACTTCCAGCATCTTTAAACATGCAGCACGTAACTTTCAACTTAGACCATAAGAACAGAATCAGGCCATTCAGCCCATCCTATCTATTCTGCCTTTCAATGAGATAATGATTGGTCTGATAATCCTCAACTCCACTTTCCAGCCTTTTCCTCAATAACCCTTGATTTCCTTAATGATTTAAAAATTTGTCTATCTTGGCCTTGAATGTACTTAATGACCCAGCCTTTACAGCCCTCTGTGATAAAGAATTCTATAGATTCACTACCCTTAGAGAGAAACAAAACCCTCCTTATCTCTGTCTTAAATAAGTGGCCTCTCATTCTGAGATTACGCTCCTTATTCCTAGACTCTTCCATAAGAGGAAATAACCTGTCACGCCCCCTAAGAACCTTATATGTTTCAACAAGATCTCCTCTGATTCTTTTAAACACCAATGAGTACAGAACCAACCTACTCAACCTCCCTTAGTAAGAAAATATCCACTCCCATACTGGATTTGACCTCTGGAGCAGTGTGCCCAGTTCTGGGGTCATCAGATGTGAAGGAAGGACGTGAAGACATTGGAGAGAGGGCAGTAAAGGTTCGTGAGAATTGTTCAGAGATGGGGAGTTTCAGTCATGTCGACAGGTTGGAGAAGTTGGAACAGCTGTCCCTGGACAAGAGGAAGCTGTGGAGATTTGACCAAAGTATTCAAAATCTTGGGGAGTCTGGACACAGAGAATAGGGAAAAAGCATCGAAAATGAGAGGGCGCAAATTGGACATGGTTGGCAAAAGAAGCTAAAGTGATTGGAGGGAATTCATTTTCACACCGTGAGTGGCTCTAGTTTGGAATGCAGTGCCTGAAAGAGTGGTCAACTGAGGCATTCCAAAAGGGGCTTAGACTGTTATGTGAAAAGCAGGGTGCCGAGTCATGGGGAAAATTGCAGGAGAATGGTACAAGGTAACATGCTCACTGGGAAAGCTAGCACAGACATAACAGGCTGAATGGATCCTTCCTGCACTGTGACAGTTCTGTGATTCATGGAATCCCTACAGTGTGGAAATAGGCCATTCAGCCAACAAGTCCACACTGCCCCTCTAAACAGCATCCCACCCAGAACATTCCCCATGTCTAACCCACCTGACCTAAACATCCCTAGGCACTATGGGAAATTTAGCATGGCCAATTCACCTAGCCTGCACATCTTTGGACTGTGGGAGGAAACCGGAGCACCCAAAGGAAACGCACGCAGACGCAAGGAGAATGTGCAACCTCCACACGGACAGTTGCCTGAGGCTGGAATCGAACCCTGGCGCTGTGAGGCAGCAGTGCTAACCACCATGCCACCCCTGTGTAGTTATTTAATGTATTGTCGTGAGAAGAGCTTCATGTGCTAAGTTGGAGTGTTAAACAGGGCAGTGGGCTGACTGAATATCACGGTTACCTGTCGCACAACAGCCTGGTATCCGTATGGGGATCAGTGATGGCAGATATCCTTTGATTCCAGAAACTGGAAGAGCCACGAATGGAGGGTTTCTGTGAAACGATAAAGATCTGAATCATTTAAAGGCTCCTTCATCATGTGATCCCCCAAGGAGGCCTTTTAAAGTCACATAACTTTGTTTACAAGCTTATAACCTTGCAGCAATTTATTTGAGAAGACAATCACCATGTCTGTACGTTAAGGACATTGAAAAGAAAAAGACAATGGGCTGACTCTTACTCTTTTTTGTCAAAGTACCAGTTGCGTTGAGTTGTTGGAGGATTTTTTGCAGTGAGGGCAAGTGAGTTTTCTTATTGTATCTTACCAAACCTTTCTCATTAACTTCCTATCTGCCCCTATGCCATACCTATCATCTGATTTTACCCCTGTTGAATCACATGATCTTCCCTGATCAACCTGCCACTACTGAGATATCCCAGAAATAATTGGCATCCCTGGCACTGGTAGCATCTTTAAAATGCCATTGTGCACCCAGGTAAACACTGTCAGTCCAGAGCTGTCCTGCATGGATCCTGACTTTTGCCACAGACAGGGCACACTGGTGCCCCACTTTATGGGCAGGAACCTGAGGTTCAGCTGAACGGGTTGGTACACCAGGAGGGATTTCTCATTTCCCCCCCGCCACCCCCGCTCCAACCGGGGCCAGCAGTAGAGGCCAAAACATCAAGCCATGCCAGCCCGCTCTGGGGTTATCACCTGGGCAATTGCAGCCTGGAAGAACAGCCAGCACTGGAGGAAGACAGTCAGTGATAGTCTCCATCCACCTGCATAAAGGCCACCATCTTCTCTCTACTCCCTCACACTCACTCTATCTCTGCTTTCCCACTCATCTCCCACCAAAGCTCATGCTCTATCGCTCTCACTATTGCCCACACTTACTATCATGCACCCCAAATCCCTGATACCACTAACCTTACATGCCCTCGCTACTGTCTACTCTCACCTCCCCACCTGCACCAAAACTAATAGCTGTGCCACCCGCTTTCATCTCCTTTAGCACCTGCCTCTCTCCCATTCCAGGAGAAAAGCAGCTCCTAATAAGACAGAAAGAGTCAAGGTGGGTAGTGGTCCCCCTGACATTCAGCTCTTCATATCTTAAGTGGACAGCATCCTAACTATGTTGCCCCGAGCGGATGACTGATTGTGTCTAAGGCCTTGGACTGGTTTCAGAGGCTGCTCTTGACTTACTCTAACCAAAAGGATGCTTTTCAGAATGGAGGGCTGTGACAAGCTATGTTCCACAGGGATCAGTGCTGAGACCTCTGCTGTTCATGATCTACATAAATGATTTGGAGGAAAACGTAGCTGGTCTAATTATTAATTTGCAGACCATACAAAGATTGGACAAGTTGCGGATAGTGAGGAGGTTTGTCGGAGTATACAGTAGAATACAGATCAGTTGGGCAGAAAAATGGCAGATGGAGTTTAATCTGGACAATTTTAAGGTGATGCATTTTGGAAGGTCAAGTTCAGGTGGAAATTATACAGTGAATGGCAGAACCCTTAGGAGTATTGTTATGCAGAGGGATCTGGGTGTGCAGGTCCAGAGACCACTGAAGGTGGCAGCGCAGGTAGATAAGGTAGTAAAAAATGGCCTATGGCAGGCTTGCCTTCATTGGAAGGGGTATTGAGTATAAGGACAAGAAAGTTATGCTGCAACTTTATAGAACTTTAGTTAGACCACACTTGGAATATCGCACACAGTTCTGTTCACCACACGACCAGAAGGATGTGGATGCTTTGGAGTGGGTACAGAAAAGGTTTACCAGGATGGTGTCTGATATGGGGAATTTTAACTGTGAAGAAAGGTTGGACAGACTGGGTTTATTTTCACTGGAATGCAGGAGGTTGAGGGGTGACCTGATCGAAGCTTATAAGATTCTAAATGGCATGGATAGAGTGGAAAGTATGAGGCTTTTTCCCCATTGTGGAGGGGTCAATTACTGGGGGACACAGGTCCAAGGTGCAGGGAGAGAAATTTAAAAGAGATGAGTGAGGCAAGTTTTTCACACAAAGGGTGCTGAGTGCCTGGAGCACGTTGCCAGAGGCAATAGCAGCATTCAAGAAGCACCTGGACAAATACATGAATAGGAAGGGAGTAGAGGGATACGGATCCTGTAAGTGAAGACAGTTTTAGTATGGAAGGGCAAAATACGTCAGTATACCTTTCAGGTAACATTGGTGTCCAGTGTCTAACATGGAGGATCTATCGAGCAAGGAGCAAGTTAAAGCCTCCAGGAGCCTGCTCTCACTTGCATGTTGAGAATTCTTTGTGTCTAGCTTGCTCAATGGAATTGGTAAGGTCTGAAGCTAAGTATTAATGAGGTGGCTTGTGCTGTCAATGAGGCATTTAACAAGCTGCAATCCCCCTTAATGGACAACGCACCTTGCCAGTCAGCAGATGCGTAGAAAAAGCAGTAACGTTGAGATAGATCTGTCTGAGTTTCTCACCTGTTTCTGCCACAAATCCTGCTATAGCCCAGATCACTCAGGTCCCTATTACATTTCACCCAATGACTCACCTGAATGCCCATCAGGGACATATCCCGTTCAGCTTGAAGATGTTTATTCATTTCCCTGCAGAATAGTTACATGTAGATGCAAGAAACGAAATGTTACTCAATGCTACACAGACAAATCCAATAAACAATCTGAAATAAAATGTTGTGGAGCTGGATGAACACAGCAGGCCAAGCAGCATCAGAGGAGCAGGAAAGTTGACATTTCGGGTCGAGACCCTTCTTCAGAAACAATCTGAAACTTTAATTTTATTTATGAGAATAAATACACTGTGATTCCCAATCATTTGTTACAAACCTGACTAATTTATGGGATAAATGACATCTTGTACATTTCTTCACTCTGTTCATTACCCAAATGGCACAAATGGATTGATATTTCACACCACTCTAGCAAACACTTAGATGCTTCAACTGCTTCTAGCAGGTACTTTGTGGACATTTCTGAGTTCCACAGATTAACAACTGTCACAGCTTCTTTTTGTATTAAAGACAAAGAACAAAGAAAATTACAGCACAGGAACAGGCCCTTCGGCCCTCCAAGCCTGCACTGAAAGGCATAGGTAGTTCTAACAAGGTCTTTTGAGGTTTTTCTCCACCTTTGACACGTCACAATAGATGTTGATCAAGAATGAGTCAAAATGGAAAATTGGCGCCACTGACATTAACATTAACAATAATATGACAAAATTATGTGCTAATGAAATGCCTATCTGTAAGAATTGAGGTTTCTCCAAATTTGGAACCAGAAGAGCTAGAGAGTGAGAAAGTTAAGGGACCTCAGATTGCGTGGCTACATCTAACACGTCATTACATGGAAATGCAGGTCTGGCAGCATCTGTTCAGAGTCACTGGATTCAAAACATTAACTCTGCTTTCTCTCCACAGATGATGCCAGACCTCCCGAGTTTCTGCAGCAACTTCATTTTTCGTTTCAGATCTTCAGCACCCACAGTTCTTCTTTATTTTATGGATATTACATTTCACAGCTGGAGTTGCTTGCAAAACGAATTTTAAAATGAATGGCACTGTCAATGGAAAATACATGTCGACCAGAATCCATTTGCCAACCAATCAACACTCTCCTCTCCAATACTATAAAACAATTGTTCTCCCTTCACTTTGGTATTCTTGCAAATCATCCTAAGTGCAAGAAAAAAGCTTTGACAAAATGTGCCTTTTATCAGTAATAACTTTTACTACTAAACAACTGTTATCGATAGTACTAATTAAAAAGACATAAAATCCATTCTTTGCACAGCACTCAAATCTCTTGTGGCCAAATTACAAATAGTTAGGCAGCTTGCCTTAATTTGTTGATTTTCACCCTGTGGTCTCAAGTCTTCATAAACTACAATTTATGATCAAGGTTTAATATTAGAGTTGGTATCAATTTCTTACCTGAGGAGATCTAACTGTTTACAAAGGCTTAACTTCTCTCTTTCCAGACCCTCAGTCACTCGATATAGCTCCCTGAGGAAAAAAGGTCATTCAGTGATGTTAATATCAAGGTTCAAATACTAAATTACATCTCAATAGGAGTTTTTCCTCCTCTTCAATTTAAAATTGCAGCCTTCTGTTCTTTATTCTTAATCACAAAGCACCAGAACCAGATAAGGATACTGAGGGAAATATTGCTGAAAATTGTAGGGCAGAATCTTTCAATCCTCCTGACAATAGATCATAACTCCAAATTACCTATGGACACATTTTAAACAAGACGTGTTATTTTACAGAAGACCTTCAAAATATGAATGGATGATAATGTAAATCCTGAAAACGCAATTGACTGACTGCTGAAGGCCACAGTGTGAGCCCATGGAATGTCACACTTGTACAATGTCAAGGAACCTTCAAATAGAGAGACTTAAAACAAATTGATGTCATGCAAAAAACTGATTACCTCTATTTTTCTGTGGGTTAGATCTCTGACTGTAGACATGAGTGAAAGCACTAGTTTATGTTTTACTCTCACATACAAACACAAAGTGCTGGAGCAACTCAGCAAATCTGGGAGCATCTATGGAGAGTGAAACAGAGTTACCATTTCTCTCTCCTTCCCGGACCTCTCTGTCTCCATCTCGGGTAACCACCTAGAAACCGATGTCCATTTCAAGCCCACTGACTCCCACAGCTACCTGGAATACACCTCCTCCCACCCACCTTCCTGCAAAAATGCCATCCCCTATTCCCAATTCCTTCGCCTCCGCCGCATCTGCTCCCAGGATGAGACATTCCACTCCCGTACATCGCAGATGTCCTCATTCTTCAAGGACCACAACCTCCCCCCCACAGTGGTCGAGAACGCCCTCGACCGTGTCTCCCGCATTTCCCGTAACTCATCCCTCACACCCCATCCCCGCAATAATAACCAAAAAAGAATCCCCCTCGTCCTCACGTACCACCCCACCAACCTCCGGATACAATGCATCATCCTCTGACATTTCCGCCATCTGCAATCTGACCCCACCACCAAAGACATTTTTCCCTCCCCACCCTTATCTGCCTTCCGGCGGGACCACTACCTCCGCGACTCCCTTGTCCGTTCCACACTCCCCTCCAGCCCCACCACACCCAGCACTTTTCCCTGCAACCGCAGGAAGTGCTACACCTGCCCCCACACCTCCTCCCTCACCCCAATCCCAGGCCCCAAGAAGACTTTCCACATCAGGCAGATGTTAACCTGCACATCTGCCAATGTGGCATACTGCATCCGCTGTACCCGTTGTGGCTTCCTCTACATCGGGGAAACCAAGCGGAGGCTTGGGGACCGCTTTGCAGAACACCTGCGCTCAGTTCGCAACAAACAACTGCACCTCCCAGTCGCAAACCATTTCAACTCCCCCTCCCATTCCTCAGATGACATGTCCATCCTGGGCTTCCTGCAATGCCACAGTGATGCCACCCGAAGACTGCAGGAACAGCAAATCATATTCAGCCTGGGAACCCTGCAGCCCAATGGTATCAATGTGGATTTCACAAGCTTCAAAATCTCCCCTCCCCCAACCGCATCCCAAAACCAGCCCAGCTCATCTCCGCCTCCCTGACCTGCCCTTCCTCTCACCTATCCCCTCCTCCCACCTCAAGCCCCACCCCCATCTCCTATCTACTAACATCATCCCGCCCCCTTGACCTGTCCGTCCTCCCTGGACTGACCTATCTCCTCCCTACCCCCCCACCTACACTCACCTTTATTGGCTCCATCCCCGCCTCTTCGACTTGTCTGCCTCCTCTCCACCTATCCTCTCCTCTATCCATCTTCTATCCGCCTCCCCCTCTCTCCCTATTTATTTCAGAACTCTCTTTCCCCCCCACCCCTCCATTTGTGATGAAGGGTCTAGGCCCAAACGTCAAGCTTTCCTGCTCCTATGATGCTGCTTGGCCTGCTGTGTTCATCCAGCCCCACACCTTTTTACCATTTTGAGGCAGTATGGACCTTCTCACTTTTATTTCAGATCTCCATATCCATAGTACTTTGTTTTTATTTGTATTTTACCCTATCAGGTTTCTCAAGAATACACAACAATTAAAAAAATCCCTGGCGTTCATCTCGATGTGTTGTTGGGCTGATGTATTAGTGTGGACTGAAGTGCTGTGACGGTCACAGCTTTAGGACAGTGATTATACATACCTATACTGCAGGTAAAGAAAGACTATCTCTTGTTCTGACTACTGCAAGTCAAGCAAAGCAGCAAATTTGTCATCGAAAGGCAAACAAGGCAAGTTTGTTAGCTAACTTTCAGAATCTCAAAATCAACTGCTTCACTACCAATGCCAATATCTCCAGTATCAAACAAATGAACAGGAGTTAGCTGCCACCACCTATTCTTTGTGGAACCTAGAGACTGATCCATATTATCATTTAACTAATATCTTTTCAAGCAATTCACATTTCAAATTTGTGTGTAGCACCTTACTATTGTGGCAGCGAGGTTGGCTGAGTAATAGGAAACAGTGTGGAGATTGATTTTTGAAGGAGGTGTGTGGTAAAATTTCACTCAGGGTCAGTACTAGGATCAGTGCTTTACTTGACATATATTAACAATTCAGGCTTTGGTGGATAGATCACGATTTCAAAACCTACATATGACACAAAGTTGGAGGTACTTTGAGCAGTGAGGAGGATAGTGAAAGGATCCAAGAAGTCAGAGACAGACTGATGAGAAGGTTGGACAAGTGGTAGATGAAATTTAACGCAGTGATGTGCAAGAAGTGATATATTTTGGCTGGAAGGATGAGGAGAGACAATACAAAATGAAGGATACAATTCTAAAAGAGGTGTCAAAGCTGAGGGACCTCCTCCAGACTTCCACCGTTTTCTGAAGAGAGGTAATTAAACTGGAAGTTTATTCATATGTTTCAGGTTAGCACCAGGAACATTGAGGCTCTGTAGAAACCTTTACTTTCGTGCTACCAGTGCTGCTGAGTCTAATTTGTAAATTAACTGGAGAATCACCACCTAGACACTCAGATCAATTATATGAAAGGAAAGCAAAAGGAAAGAATCAGATTTACTGCACTACTGTCACATTTTCTCTCTCTTCTTTGAGCATATGCAATCCACTTGATCAAAATACTGTTGGGAGCCTTTAAACAATGTCAGTGGTATGTTATGTGTATTATTAGCTAAGAATGAACAGGCAGAGGGTCTTGACTGATTAAGCACTTTGAGCACAAATAGAGAAGGACTGTTTGTTTGTAGGTAGCAGGTTGAGATATGTAATAATGCATTCTATAATTAAACTAACTAGCGAGGAAAGGATTTATGCCTGGTGCATTGTTTGCTCATTTGGGATCCTTTTAATAAACAATAAGTAAAAGATATGCCAAAAACAATTTCTCACAAAGCTCTGTCCTCGATCTTACACTTCAGTATATCCTCACCGTGCTTTATTTTAGATGCATTAACCACTAAAACATTCAAATTCCTTGTTTCTATTTATCCTGTCCAATCCCTTCAGAACTGTACACATTTCTAGCAATTAACAGCAATATCTCCTGTGTTGACACCTCCACTTATTTTTTTCCATTTATTTCAGTGTATTGTGTTGCTTTGCGAAAGAACCAGTGCTAATCCCACTCCAATGCTCCAACATCCTTCCAACATTGTGGAACCCAAGACTGTATGGTCTCTAATTGTAGTTTTACTCAGGTGTTATACACATTCATCATTACATTTTAACTTTTAAATTCTATACGTCTTGTATCAAAGCCCAGGAATCCATTTACTCTTTATGATCTTAATCACTTGAGGCATTGCTTTTAATAGTGTTGAACCTGCTCCCCAAATCTCTCTCCACGTGTTTTTCACCCCAAATTTATCATCTAACATTTATTTAGTCCCATCCTCCAAGATGACACAGTGGCTCAGTGGTCAAGCAAAAGGAAAGAATTATGGATCAGATTTACTGCACTACTGTCACATTTTCTCTCTCTTCTTTGAGCATATGCAATCCACTTGATCAAAATACTGTTGGGAGCCTTTAAATAATGTCAGTGTCTCACAGTGCTGGGGACCTGGGTTCGATTCCAACCTTGGGAGCCTGTTGCATGAATTTTGAACCTTCTTCCTGTGGGTTTCCTCCCACAGTCCAACAATGTGCAGGTTAGGTGGCGTGGCCATGGAAAATTGCCCATAGTGTTGAGGGATGTGCAGGTTAGGTGGATTAGCCATGGGGAAATGCAGTGTTATGGGAGTGGGTCTGGGTGGGATGTTCTTTGGAGGGGTGATGTGGGCTGAATGGCCTGTTTCCACACTGTAGGGATTCTCTAATTTTGCCCATTCTTTAACTTAGTAACAACCACCTGCATCTAATTTTGATCCTTAGAATTATTTACACTGTCTTATTTTGATATTACCTGGACACCTCTCCCTTTGACTCCAGATCAAAGTCATTGGAGTTCAAACATGAAGAGAAAACAGAAACCTGTGAGATATCACCACATGCCTCCATACTTTTGGAAAAGCCATCCTTAATTTTGACTCTGCTTTCCCTGATTTCAATTTACTTTTTATTCCAATGGTAACATTTACCTTAACTCTATGTTCCTAGATTATCTTCAGCAGTCTCTTGAGTGGGAAGATGCCAAAAGCTTCTGGAAGTCCCAAAAAACCTCATCTGCTACATTTCACCTACCAATTCCTCAAGGAACTCCATCAATTGTATCAAGTAAGAATGGAATAAAAGTCCTTTATCAATCAACACTGAGCATTTCCACAACCACATTCACGGTGTTTCTCTAAGATGGACAGTTGAGGAAGACTGAATTAAATTTTTGACTGAGTGTGACAGTGACATAGCAATGTGTGTAATACCATCCCAAAGTTATTTCAACTGCAACATGATTCTTTATTAGATTTGATCTTTTTGACCCTGCCATACCACTGAAGGATATATTCTCTCAAAAGATAATATTGGATTTTGCACAAGGACCTCTGAGGATTAAAGCAGTGAAGGGTATATCAACTCAATACAGTTCTACTGAATCAGCTAAGTAAGGTGATACAAACTGAAAAATGTTGTTTGCTGCACAGTGAACAAATGACCAAATGACTAAAGCACGTGTCCATACTCATAATTCTAACTATCTGGAGCATTATTTCCTCCATTCAAATATGTTTTAAGTACACATTGTAAGACAGATCCTCACTGCTGCAGGGACTCACATTTCTCTTTCTTCATGCTGCTGATAAGTTTCTTCCTCCAGTGCCTGCATTTGATGGTGAACTCCCAGCAGGTCATTGTTCGCTTTCTGCAGATGATTCTCCAACTCCTCATTGATCTGTCTTAGCCTCTGATTTTCCAGCTTTGCCTCTTGCTTCTCACTCAACAGCTCGACACACCGTCTCTCCAGCTGAGATGGGTCCACATGAAGAGATAATGAAACTGAGCCAGCCATTTTCGCTGGACTCTGACACATGAGCCCAGGGTGAATCTAATACAGCCTTACTTTCACATGCACTGGAACTGGAACTTTACTGACATCACACACACACACTGGCAAATAAGGTAAAAAACATTGATCGCAGAACATTGGATACTGCTAATTGATTTCACTAGTACACTGTAAGTGGAACTGCAGCTGTATAGGGTGCTGGTGAGGCTAACCTGGAGCACTGTGCACAGTTTTAGTCTCCTTTCTTGAGAAAGGATGTATTGGCACTGGAGGGGGTGCAGGGGAGGTTCACTAGGTTGATTCCAGAGTGGAAAGATTTGGCTTATGAGGAGAGATTGAGTAGACTAGGACTACATTCATTGGAATTTAGTGATTTGATAAAAACCTGATATGAGGGGACTAGATAAGATAGAAGCAGGGAGGTTTTTCCCATTGGCAGGTGAAACTAGAAGTAGGGGGCATAGCCTCAAAATAAGGGAGAGCAGATTTAGGGTTGAGTTGAGGAGGAAGTTCTTCACCCAAAGGGTTATGAATCTGTGGAATTCCCTGCCCAGTGAAGTAGTTGAGGTTACCTTGTTGAATGTTTTTAAGGCAAAGATAGATTGATATTGGAACAGTAAAGGAATTCAGGGTTACAGTGAATAGGGAGGTGAGTGGAGCTGAGTGCATGAAAAGATCAGCCATGATCTTACTGAATGGCAGAACAGACTCAATGGGCAGGATGGCCTATTCCTGCTCCTATTTCTTGTGGACAATCTCGAAGAATAAATGCTGTGACAAATAAAGGCTCTCATTTGGAGTGTACAAAATTTTTCACAATGAAACAGTCCCAACCCCAATAATTTCAGCTTCCAACTTAACCTATGCACTAATGGTAGATATCACATCCTTAAATTAATATGTATCTATACTTTAACAGAATAATCTATGGATTTTACAAAGTTCAAGCGACATGGCATGTTGTGGCATAACTCAATATACTTTGAAGTAAAATGGAATTTATTTTTCCCTTTTAAACTAATCTTTTCTTTGAGAAACAGTCAATAAAAATTGACTTGGGAAGAACTGAGAACAGATTATGAGAATATTTTTTGCAATTTGTTTACGGAACATGGGCATTGCTGGCTGGGACAACCCTTATTGTACACCCAGTTGCCCTTGGGAAGGTGATGGTGAGCTGCCTCCCTGAACTGCTGCAGACCTTGAGGTGTAGAATAACCCTCAGAGCTGTCAGGAAGGGAATGCCAGGCTTTCAACCCAATGACAGCAAAGAAACTAATCTAGAGCAAACAGTCCCCGTCACTTCAAATTTCAGCAACTGAGGCAAAAAAATTTCCAAGCAAAACATTTTCATCAAGCATTTTGAATGTTATTGGCAAAGACTGGAGTGTGCATGGATGCTGCAGTTACAGTCATATTTTGAATAAACAAAATACATCCAATCATGGCTGGAGAAAAGAACTTCTGTTCAAATTGAAAAAAAATGCACAGAGACAGCATTTTTAATATATTACACTTAGACACCAAGAAAATTGATCGCTAGATCTCTCCTTACTATCACACTGCTCTGCTCACAATAATTTGTCCATTATTTTCCATTCAATTTTCCTGTAAACCAGTTTCTGTTATATTTAAATTCGGACTATTATGACTTCCCGCAAAATAGCTTCTGAAGAAAATTTCACTATTGCTTCTTCCCTTGGTAATTTATAAATCTGATGTTCAAAACAAGACTAAAAGTAAACAGGATGATAATGGGCATCTACCAACATCGTGGGGATTACCATTGACCAGAAACTGAACTGGACTAGCCATAAAGGAATTAGGAATTGGGTTTATTGTCACATGTACTCACATAAGTGCAGTGAAAAGTTTACAAGTCAGCACTTATGGCACCATCTTAGGTACAAAGGTACCTTGGTACAGAATCTCAGTTACAAAGCAGAAAATAAGGAAAACAAAGTTAAAAAGTTAAACATTATAATCCTTCTTACTAAAAAGTAGACAGACAAAGAAACATAGTTAACAGTTCAACACCACAGTCCATACGTGCCTGGCTATGCTGGACTCGCATTCCTCACAAGGACTTGACCCTGCCCCAAGTGCAATCCCAGGCCACCTGCTCTCATGGTCTTGCAGCCTGCTATATACACACACAGTGGCTACAAGAGCAGGTCGCAGGCTAGGAATCTCCCGACTTCCTAAAGTCTGCCCACGATCTACAGAACTGGCTGGGCAAGACTCTGCTGGGCCAACAGAGTCCCGATCAGAATGTTAAAAGAAGCGAAAACTGAAAGTGCTGGAGAAACTCAGCAGGTCTGGCAGCACCTGCGGAGCGAAAACAGAGTTGACATTTCAGGCCTGGTGACTCTTCATGAGAACTTCTACAATCTTGTGGAGTTCAGGGAGTTTGGAAACTGTGGCAATATTTACTCAAAACTTATGCAAGGGAGTTAGTACCAGAAAGGGTTAAGTGATATCACAAGACAAACTCCGGCCAAGGGGAACATTAAGGACTGTTCCTGGGCAGAGCTAACTAGTGCCCTCTAAGCTCACCCATGTGTTCACTAGACTGTGGGTAAGTGACTGCTGTTAGTGTTAATGGCATGTAGCTATACTGAAGTGTATTAACTCTTAAGTTGAAGAAAAGCAAAAATCGTAAGTTGACCCTGCTGTCTCACAAGAGATAATTGTGTATCTTAGACGTGAAGTAACAAGTTATTAAGTACTATGTAACAAACAGATTTCCTGTTTCATCAAGATTAAGCTTATCTTCTGTCTAAGACATTATCAAGAGCTTAGACTAATGAAGGATTGGTAGTGATGAATCTACCCAAAAAGTCCTATGTCATATCCAATATTATAAGATCCTGGCAACGCTGGGATTCTCTGTCTCTTATAAGAGTAATTTGCACATGCTCCCATTGTTTAAGAACGGTGGGAAGAGAGAACTGCAGCAACAACAGACCTGTACATTTCTGGCAGCTGTGGGGAAGTTACCAGAGCATCTCATTAGGGAGAGACAGCCAAAACAGTTACACAAATATTAGCCAATCAAAGACAGTTTGCTTGCACTTCTTAAGGGTCAAACACACCTAACTGACCTCATTGATGGTGTCACTGTTAAGGACTGCTCTGTAGTAAGTGGGATTCCAATGTTGGAAAAGGCAAGACCATTCTCTTTTATAGAAAGATTGAAGTGTTTCTAAATTAAGGGAAGCTACCAAACGTGGATGATAAGAGAAATTTAGTGGTCCACATACAAATCTCACCAAACACTAGTGGTACAAATTGGAATCGAAAAGGTGAAAAAGGAATATTGGCCTAAACTTCAAGGAGGTTCAAATACAAGGATTGGGAGGAATGCTTCAATTATGTTAACCTCTGGCCAGACTGCACCTAGAGAAAGCATGTTTGATAATGAACCACACCTTAGGAAATATATGATGCGCCTGTGGGAAGGGGTGATGGCCTCACTGCAGAATGTTACCAGGGCTACAAGAGTAAAGTTATGAGGACAGGTTACATAAGCTTATATTTCCTTCACTTCAAATGATTGTGAGCTGGTATGATCAAAGTGTTTAAAATAATGAAGGAGTTTATAAACTCATATAAATTAAGATCATAAGAAATCAGAGCAACAGCAGGCCATTCGGCTCCTCAAACTTTCCACCACCAGTTAATGAGATGAGATCATGACTGACCTAAGTCTTTTATCTACCTGTCACCAATAACCCTCAACTTGGCTGTGAATCATAAAAATATCTAACTCACTCATGACAATATTAAACTGTCGCTCTCTGGAGAAGAGAATTCCAAAGACTAATGACCCTCTGAAAGAAGAAATTCCTCTTTATCTCTCTTTTAAATAGGGAGACCCCCTCAATAACTGTATCCCCTAGTTCCAGATTACCCCACAATCCTCTCAGTGTCTACCCTGTCAAGGTCCCCACACTTCACCACCCCACTAGCAGGATCTGGTATAATCCAGTGAGATCACCTCTCATTCTCCTAATATCCAATCGGTTTAGTGAGGAAAGACTGAGCCTAGACAACGGAGGAGAGGTTTAATATAATGGTCGGGGATCTCTGGAACAAGAAGATATAATATCAGAGCGAGGCTGTACAGCAGTTACGTCAGAAACTGCACCCAGTTTACCCTGTTCTGCTTTTGAGTAAGTTCCTCATGTTGTTTTTCTTTAACACTCAGCAAATATTCCAGTTCTTGGCATCGTGACTTCGAATCTGAATTCTAAACAAATGAAAGAGAGACAAACCTCAAATATAAAATCAATTAGAGTATCTAAATCATACATTTGAAATGAACGTATAAATCTGTATCTGAAATCATTCACACTTCACAATTTTTAATAAAAAGTTCGTACTTTCTGAAATATTTTGTTTTCTTCACTTTTTATTTGTTGCTCCATTTCATTATAAAGCTGTTTTATTTCTTCACTGTATTCTGCTGCTTTTCTGTAAATAATCAATAAATTCACAGGCGTTAACATTTCTGAACTAAGTTGTAAATGAAACAAGCCTAACTCAAGTTGAACAGCCAGCCACTGCCCTGAATTCTCACAGTCACATTTCTTTGAGCTAAGAACAAGAATCAACCATATCAAAAAGGCAGAAAGTCCAAAGCATACAAAATTCTCAAACTTCATTTCTTAATTCTCTTTGTCAAATTTCCCATTTGAATTTTCATAACTCAGTTACAACCTCAAAACTCATACCAAACACTGTGGTCAATTGCTGGGGAGCACAGGAGAGTTGAGTTTGTTTGCTCCCTGCGTAGATTATTGCTTTAAGAAAGGTTGTTCTGACCTTGCTAAAGGTCTTTTAGATAATGGACTGCAGAGTCTAGCTGTGATTAGTAAGTAAAAACCAAAAGAACTGCAGGTACTGTAAATCAGGAACAAAAACAGAAGTTGCTGGAAAAGCTCACTTGCTGCAGTGTTCCAGTGAAGCTCAGTGCAAGCTGAAGACCAACACCTCCTTTGCCGCTTGGGGACCCTGCAGCCCTCCGGACTCAATGTCGAGTTCAATAATTTTAGGGCCTAACTCTCCCAGTGGGGAGGCGATGGCCTAGTGGTATTATCGCTGGATTGTTAATCCAGAGACTCAGATAATGTTCTAGAGATCTGGATTCAAAACCTGCCCCAGCAGATGGAGGAATTTCAATTCAATAAGTATCTGGGATTAAGAATCTAATCATGACCATGAATCAGTTGTCAATTGCTGGAAAAAACCCATCTGGTTCACTAATGTCCTTCAGGTATGGAAACTGCCATCCTAACCTGGATCAGGCACACATGTGACTCCAGACCCCCAGCAATGTGACTGACTCTTAACTGCCTTCTGAGCAATTAGGGTGTGGCAATAAATGCTGCCTAGCCAGTGACACCCTCATCCTGTGAATGAATTTTAAAAAAATGTCCTAGCCCACTACCCCACACACCAGGCCTTGTTATCACATAGTTTGCCATTACACGCTACCTATTGTTAGCTACTAACAGTCTCCATTAGCAGCTACTCACCCTCCTAGCCAGATCGTTATCCACACCTTTGTCTATCAAACTGCTCTTCTCTCTCCTTGGGCTCTATCCCCACCTATTGTTTACTCCTTCAACATTTTCCCAGCCACCATCAGTTCTGAGGAAGGGTCACCGGACCCGAAATGTTAACTCTGACATTTTTTTCCCAGATGCTGCCAGGCCTGCTGAGCTTTTCCAGCAACTTCTATGATTAATAGGTGTTAGACACAGTCCAATATGGTGACAGCAGACCATAGAGATTAAACTGATCGAAACAGGAGGAACAATCATCCTATATTTTTGATTGTCAGGGTTGAGAAATCTAATCACATCAGACCAGGTGGGTTTCTGTGGAACAGCAAGAAAAAAGGGAGCAGCGTTGGAGGTCAAGGAGTGCAACAGGGGCAAAGGGATGGGTAGGAAGCCAAAGGGGCAGAGCGAAAAGGTGGGAAAACAGCAGAAGGCAGTGGGGTGGGGCAGAGAGTGAGGGGGAATTGATGTCACGTGTAGTTTAGGGGATTGGACCATTGGAAGCATCTTCATTATGATTAGCAAATGGGCACAAGTGCTCGGGCAGACGGTGGGACACCACAGATCCAAGGATGAGAGCATCTTAAATGGGAATCCTTCATTCCGAAGCTGTGCCCTTCCAATTTCTAGATTCCATGAAGCATAAACATCATCTCAGCATCTATCCTGTAAAAACCCCCTTCCCTCAGGATTGTACATGCTTCAATGAGATTTTATTTTACCAACATACCTACGTACAAACATACAAATTAGAACAGGGGTAGGATATTCAGCCTCTTGAGTCCACTCTACCCTTGAATAAGATCATGGCTAATCTAATTGTAACCTAAAAAACTACACCCCTGTGGTTCATCAAGAACCAATTTACCTCTGCCTTAAAGACTTTGAAAGACTCTACTACCTCCACCTTCTCAGGGACAGAGTTTGAAAGGATCACGGCTCTTTGTGAGGAGAAAAAAATAAATTGCTTTGTCTCCGTTTTAAATGGGAGACCCCTGATTATGAATCAGTGACCCCTCATTCCAGATTTTTCCACAAGAGGAAATATCCTCTCTGGGTCCACTCTGTCAGGATCCGTCAGGATCTTCTATGTTTCCATCAGGTCAGCTCTCACTTTAACAGTGGAAACTGATGGAGGAATCAGATGGTCTGTGGGAATACAGAGTGTGGTAGCAATCTCACAGGAAGGTGACAGGGAACCTGTGGAAGTTATTACAAAGGCAGGTAACAGTCATTTGCATGCATGTGGAATGCACAATTTATTTTGGAAATATGATCATGAGCTGTCAGATTCCTAACCAGTGGATAAAACCAAAGTAGAGAGGACACTGGAGATCCGAAATGAAAACAGTAAAGTCTGGAGAAACTCTTCATCCCCCATTTCCCTCATCTCCTCTATGCTATTAAGCACTACTCTTCTATTTTGCTGCGGACACCTTTCCCGTCTGTTCCACTCGCTCTTCCTCCCACACTTTTCTGCAGCATGAAACCCATCAATTATCCAGCCCACTTCAGTTCTGAAGAAGTCATGTTGCATGTGAAACTGTCTCTCTGTTTCTCTCGCCACGGATGCTGCCACAACTGGTGAGTTTCTCCAGTGCTTTCTGTTCTTGTCCTGAGCAGCGAGGGAGTGAGACGTCACTTCAACATGGATAGTCAGCCATCTTGCAATGACCTAATACACAAGGAATTGTGAAGTTTGCATCGTCTGAGAGTGATAGATCAGAGGAAGGGGCTGATGGAACAGTCTGAGGGGCGTAAATCAGAGAGGGGGCTGATGGAAGAGTCTGAGGAGCATAGATCCTCTAGTGTAAAAGGTAAATGCAAACATGTAAATAAGAGAGTCTACATCATCAGGGAAGTGATCTAAGATCATGTCTCCCGGCAGATGGTTCTCTTCAGAAGCCTTGTATGAAATCTTGAGAACAATGTCCTGTACATTGTTAATATTTACCAGTTTGAATGGGAGTTAGCACTTGCTGACTTCCAAGAGTCCTGCTATCTTTATCAATCTCACTTCCAGATACAACCAAACCCAAACAACAGAATAATGGGGATCCTAAGGTGGAAAGGGTCAGGGAACAACCTCAGGGGCCAACACTGACACATTAGATCCAGGGTCAGTCACCAAAGGGCTAAGATCAGACCCCAGAGCAATGGGGCAGCAGTGCTGAGACAGGCATCTGCAGGTAACAGAGATACTATATGTGTAGAGGCAGGAAAGGCAAACAGGCCCATTCAGAGCCATGTTACTGGACAGATCCCACAAATCACTTCTCCTAATTAGCCAACCACTTCCCACTCAGTTTCAGATTCTCCAGCAGGGCTGCTGTCTCCTGCAATAGATTCCCATCTTATATTTCCATATTGAAAAAACCCCTGCGTAATGAATGAAGTAGCACCATTTATTACTGGAGTATTTTTAACTGGTAACTTGAAAGAAAATTTCAGATGACGTGTGAAAGCATACATTTTTCCTTTGTCATATATATTCTAAGTAACTTGGAGACAGGGATTGTTAGGGATTAAACAAACCTTTTTAGAGCAAATTCCATCATTTCCCTTTCCTCGTTGGCTTCTTGAATCTGAACAGAAACTCTTTCCAGGAATTCTTCAAAATGAGTAAGTAAATGTGATTCATCCTTTCTCAGATGTGTCCATAAGTTTCGGATTTCTTGTTGACTGAAAAATGCACAATTTTATTTGATATTTTCACATGAACTGACATGCTGGGAGACTTTACAAGGCAGTTCAGATTCCTCAAGGTTAGAGGACAGGGAATGGTTAGGTCAAGGGACACAGACTTTCATTCAGTTCCCACCTGAAGGTATTACACTTGGTCTTATTTTATACAACATTTTGATTTTTATCATTACATTTACACAGAAAAACTGACAGTTATTGATGACACGAAATGGCTTGAGCTTCACTGTGGTCACTGGAATTAAATATTAGGCACTGTATTGAATCATCTACTTGACATCCAGGTCTCCCTGTCCTGAAAGAAAAGTAGAAGTAACATCAATAACAAGGGTGCAAGATCATTACGTTACTAGCCAGAGTACCAATTTTTGAAAGCTAAGTTTGTTGTAAGAATCTACTCTTGTAGTAACACTTTTTTTTTTATTCTTTCAGTAAATATGGGTGTCAATGGTAAGGTCAGCATTTGCTGCCTGTCCCTAATTGCCCTTGAACTGAATGGCTCATTGGCCATCTTAGAGGGCAGTTAAGAGTCAACCACATTGATTTGGGCCTGGAGTCATATGTAGGCCAGACCAGGTTAGGACGGTGCGTTTACTTCCCTAAAAGGGAATGAGTGGATTGGGTTTGGGTGACAATTAATAACAGTTGTGCTGGTCACAATTATTGAGGCTAACTTTTAGATTTCAGATTTATTAATTGAATTTAAATGCCAGCAGCTGGCCTGGTGAAATGTGAAGCTGTGCATTTGTGCAGCAGGCATGATTTTATCCAGAGACAAGGACAATGAAGGCAAGAGACAGGAGTTATGATCCCAGCTGATGGTAACACTGGACAAGTCAGATCCCACAGTGAAACCTGGTTGATAGTCATAACTTTCATTTTTACAGTTTGTTTACTTTGCTGCTCAGACACTGAACATTCAGAAAAGGCTGCCAATGTATTTTAAACAGAACATCAAAGTTTATGATACCTAAAACAAATAGAAGTACCATTTACATTACACTGTACAAGAACAAATTGAAACAGCCTGTCTCCTACCACCAAGCCAATTTTGTATCCAATTGGTAAGTCTCTGCGAATCCCATGTGATCTAATTTTACTAGCCAGTCAACCACGAGGAACCGTGTCAAAGGCTTTACTAAAGTCCATGTAGAAAATGTCTATTGCTCTGCCTTCATCAACCTTTTTGGTTACATCATCAAAAATCTAAATCAAGTTTGTGAGACAATTTCCCGCTCACAAAGCCATGTTGACTATCCTGAATCAGTCCTTGCCTTTCCAAGTGCATGCAAATTCTACCAGAATCCCCTCCAAAACCTATCACCGCTGATCAGCTGATGTTTCAAAGGATGCTAAAAGGCAGGAACTGGGATTTTCCATTTTCTATAATTTCCATCAGAAAGAGATTATATCCAACTCAAAATGTCTGTCTCACCAAAGTCCAGCATAAATCTCAAACTAATCCCACTGCCTCACTCTCTCTCCAAATATCCCTCTATCAATTCCAAACTAATTGCCTCATTCTCTTCCCATAGCCTTGTATCAATCTTAAATTAAGCCTAATTCCTGCTCTCTCCTCATAGCCCTATATCAATCCCACCTAATCCTTCAAGCAAGTGCTTAGGATTTGGATTTAGAGTGTGTGAGAATGTGACTTTCAAAAGCGATTTGGATGAGCATCCGAGGAGAGAAAGAAAATAGAAAACAGAGCTAGAGGAAAAGAGCAGGGCAGTGAGACTGAGAGTGATGCTGTTGCAGAGTGCTAGAATGGGCATAACAGGCCGAGTGGCCTTTTTCTGTGCTGTATCCTCTCAGTGGTTTGATATCAATGGCATTCCTGGTGTTCCAGCTGTCATTGCTTAATAAAAGTCATTTGTTAAACATGCATAGCCTTTACCGAACCTGTACTGGCTGTCCTTGCTTCTCAATACTCATTTAGTTTATCGCAACTGACAGGTTGTCTCTTAGTATTTACAACCACATTCTCCTCTGAGAGATATTTAAGGGGAATTGGAAATTGTTGCCTTTAGGCTATAAAGTTTCTTCAGTGTCCTCTTTCAGCAACCTTGGGTACTGCCTGGAAATAAAAGCATTGAGACCATCCTAAAGTAGTTTAAAATGTGATGGTTTGAAATTTGGTACTGTTGCCTTTGTCCTGATGATCATAACATTCGTAACAAGATTCAAACAACTGGATCATTCTGACATCCACACCCTTTACAAAGGCAGATTACAAATCACATTATCAAATCTGCAACTTTGCATCACTTCACTGACAAGATTATAACCCCCAATACATTGGGTTTATCACCAGGCTGAATTAGATGGGCATGTGGGAATATATTTGGAGCTGTACAGAATTTTGGTTGGGCCATAGCTAGAGTACTGTATGCAGTTCTGGTCACCACACTGTAGAAAAAATGTGATTGCACTTGACAGACGTGCAGCAGAGATTCACCAGGACGTTGCCTGAGATGGAGCATTTCAGCTTTCAAGGGAGGCTGGATAAGCTCAGGTTGTTTTCTTTGGAGCAGAGGAGGTTGAGAGGGTCCGGATAGAGATGTATAAGATTGAGGAGCATGGACAGGGCGGATAGAAATCAGCTGTTCCCCTTAGGCAAAGTGTCAGTATCTAGGAGACATAATTATGAGTGAAAGCCAGAGGGGATTTGAGAAAAACATTTTTCACCCAGAAGGTGGTGGAGGTCTGGAATGCACTGACTGGAAGGGTAGGACCGTTAAAAGCCACTTGGATGAGCACTTGAAATGTCATAACATTCAAGGCTATGAACTTAGTGCAGGAAAGTAGGACTCGTGTAGATTTAATGCACCTTTGGTGGTACGGACTTGATAGGCTGAAGGGCCTCTTCTGCACTGTATAATTCTATGACTCAAGCTAAGCACTGGGGTTCTGATGAAAGGTCATTGACCTGAACCATTAACTCATGCTGTTCTCTCCACAGATGCTGCCTAATCTGCTGAGTATTTCCAGCATTTTCTTTCATCATTCCAGAATTCTAGCATCTACAACATGTTGTTCTTGTGTATCTGCTGCAGTTTATTTTTAAACAGGCAGAAATATAAAGCTGAAAGGTTCTGCTAAAGAGATAGCAAGAACCGCAGATGCTGGAGTCAGAGATAACACAGTGTGGAGCTGGAGGAACACAGCAGGCCAGGCAGCATCAGAGGAGCAGGAAAGTTGACGTTTCAGGTCCGGACCCTTCTTCAGAAATGGGTTCTGCTATATTGTGTTGAACCTTGGTTAGAGGATACTCAAGAATTTGTGAACAGGTCTCTATATTATACAAAGTACAGATAGCTGCTGAAGAAGGTGCAGAAAAGATTTATTAGGATGAAGCCAGACCCAAGATGCTAGACCTGCCTGGTACAAATGAAAGGACTGTAGAATACAAGGGGTTCTGTTATTATGTGACAGTTGCATTCCTGCACAACACTGTGTCATAGAAAATCACACTATAGAAATAACGGGGCCTAGGGGAAAAGCGAGATTAGGGACAGACCACCATAAAATATCACTCAAAATCGCTCAAAAATCTCTCAAAAGCCTAACACAAAGGACAGCACAGTTTGAATAAATGTTTAATTCATATCTAATAATGAAATATAAGTACATTTTTAACACCTCATCTTGAGAAAATGTCCAGAAGACTTGATGGGGGAAGAGGTTTTGAGGTTGCTCTGTTGTTAATGCAGGGACTGAGGGTCGTCGTCGTCGTCATCATCACCTTCAGGTGAGTTTTGTTTGCAGGATTAGGGCAGAAAATATTTAATGCAGAAGTGGATGGCTGTGGTTCATTGTCTTCTTGTGGGTTGGCTTAAAAAAGACATCCAGTTCTTGCTGCTTTGCCCTTTTCCTTCTTTCATGAAGAAGCTGTTCATAGGGTGCCAAATAAGATCTTATTCCATGAACTGCTACTCTGCTGCATTCTGCATTGAATCACTGTCCTCTAACAGCTGCAACTGTTTCTCATTTTCCCTCAGGATAAAAGACAAAACAGAAGTGGAAAGTTTTTGTGGTGCTGTATCGTGGATTTTATCTTCTTCATCCCCAGTTTCCACTTCACCCTCAGCGACAAGTTGTTGTAGATCAGCTGTAGAGAGATTTTCACAGTGAGACTCAAGCAGCTTTTCAACATCTTCACTCTCCACTTCAAATTCAACTTGCTTTGCAAGATCAGCACAATGTTCTTTGATCCTTTGGAGCTCCTCCGATGGATCAAAGGTTTTAAAATCTTGAAAAAAATCTGGGAGAAGCTTCCGCCAAACTGCATGCAAACAGTCCTTACTGACATCACCCCAGGGCTTCATGATAATGTCAATTGCATTCTTCACGTTAAAGCTCTTTCAAAATTGAAGAACACTGTCCTTATCCCCCTCAGTGGCTGCAATCAGCCTCTTAAATGTGTACCTTCAATAATAAGCTTTAAAGCTGCTATTGCACCCTGGTCCATGGGTGGAAAGAGAGAGGTTGTGCTTGGGGGTAGAAAAAGCTCATCAATGGTAGGAGGATGGCTTGGCGCATTATCCAGGATGAGGAGAATCTTTAAATCCAAATGTTTTTCTTGCAATATTTTCTAAAACATCTTCCAAAACATCAACAATAAGGTCACCAATGGAATCGCATTACAGCCAACATAAGTTTGCATTTTAGACATAGCGCTCCCCTATTCATCAGTCGTGTTGTAGCCAATTCAGATTACTGGAACATGCGTTATAGCAGAATCCCCTGTATCGAAAGCTTCACGGGTGACTTGATACAGATCTTTAAGATTATGAAATTAAAATTAATGCCGTAATATCTGCACAGAAAGTGGTTGAGGCCAAAACATTGAATGTTTTCAAGAAGCAGATAGATATAGTTCTTGGAGCTAAAGGGATCAAAGGGTATGGGGATAAAACAGGAAGAGGTGACTGAGTTGGTTGATCAGTCATGATCATATAGAATGGTAGAGCAAGCTTGAAGGGATTTGGTCCATCTTGGCTGTCCGAAAGAACATCATAATTTAATTCTACTCTCCAATCCTCTCCCTGTAACTCTACATAATATTTCTATTTAAGCAATTGTCCAACGCCCTCTTGAATCCTCAAATGAACAACAGGTTTAACATCTCATCCACAGGAGGGCTCCTCTGGCAGTACAGCACTCCCTCAGCTCTGCACTGGAGTGTCAGCCTTGATGTCCGTGCTTACATTCTGGAGTGGGACTTGACTCAAAATCTTAAGAGGTAGGATTACTTCAACTAAGCCATGACTAGCCTACAAATTACCCCTGTATAAAATTCTACTTTACCAATCTCAGTATTTAAACGGATACACATTATGATAAAAAATGTGCTGTATTAAAACATGACAGACGACAACTGACTTTTTAGAGCAGAGCATTTGGGGGAGTTGTCAGAATATTTCCAATGTCATTACTCACTGCGATAGCCTATGGGAAATCAAACCTCACTATTCCCAGAGTCACCAAAATTAAAGATGTTTTAATAATACACAAAATCCCCAGTTTATCTACAAGTAATCAGACTCTAGGTACAGGTAAATAATTATACCCTGTCGGCATATTATACTACTGCTATAGGAAGGACGTTATGAAATTTGAAAGGGTTCAGAAAAGATTTACAGGGATGTTGCCAGGGTTGGAGGGTTTGGAGAGGCTGAATAGGCTGTAGCTATTTTCCCTGGAGCATCGGAGGATAAGGGTCTATACAGAGGTCTATAAAATCATGGGGACTTTGGATAGGGTGAATAGCCAAAGTCTTTTTTCCAGGGTAGGGGAGTCCAAAACTAGAGGGCATAAGTGAGAAGGCAAAGATTTAAAAGGGACCTAAGGGGCAACTTGTTCACGCAGAGGGTGATGTGTGTGTGGAATGAACTGCCAGAGGAAGTGGTGGAGTCTGGTACGATGACAGCATTTAAAAGGCATCTGCATGGGTACATGAATAGGAAGGGTTTAAAGGGATATGGGCTAAATGCTGGCAAGTGAGACTAGATTAATGTAGAATATCTGGTCGATATGGATGAGTTGAACTGAAGGTTCTGTTTCCATGTTGCACATCTCAATGACTCTATGACACTACAAATCAAAACTACAATCCCTTTATAAACACTACCCACCCTCTGCCGCCTCAGTCTCGCACACATACACATGTACATTATGGCAAAGGGAGAGAAGAGCAGGAATGTTGTCTTTTAGCGTGGGGAGAGTCGGTGGGGGGCCGGGGGGGAGCGGTTCACTTCAACTGCCTGAGTCATAAAATCTGGAATTCCTTTCTCTGAACCTCTCCAACTCTTCACTTCCCACTACACCTTGAAGACAACCCTTAAAATCTCCTTGTCTGACTCCTTCTGTAGTTCAGCATTACATTTTGTTTGATCTTATTCCTGTGAGGCACCTTGAGGTGTTTTTGCTAAGTCACACCTTTATAGACGTAATTTGTTGGTGTTGGCAGGACATTTTTTTAAAATACAAAGTTGAAAGGCTGGACATGAGGGACATGCCTTGGACTGGTGGCTATTGCGAAGGGCACAAACAAAAATGGAATATAGTGATTTTTACAAGGGAATTGAAATATAAATTTTTAAGATTTTATGGTTTACTGTAGTGGCACAGGACCTTGATGAGACTGTGTCTGGAGTTAACAAGGTGTAGAGCTGGATGAACACAGCAGGCCAAGCAGCATCATAGGAGCAGGAAAGCTAACGTTTCGGGCCTAGACTCTTCTGAAGAAGGGTTTAGGCCCGAAACGTCAAGTTTTCCTGCTCCTATGATGCTGCTTGACCTGCTGTGTTCATCCAGCCCCATGCTTGTTATCTCGGATTCTCCAGCATCTGCAGTACCTTTTATCTCTGGACCAGTACAATGTTTCCTCTTGTAGCAGAGATTAAAACCAGGGATACGGTTTCATAATTTAAGACAGGGATGAAGATTTTTTTTCCTCCCAGAGGATCGTTAGAATGTCGAATTTTCTTTCCCAGGTGGTAAGTGGAGGCTGGCTCTTTACATCTATTCATGGCTGAATTAACATTTTTAACAGACAGGGAAGGGCAGATGAGACCACATCCAGATTAACCATGATCTTAATCAACAGTGGAACAGATTCAATGGGCGGAATGGCCTCTTCCTGCCCCTAAGTTGCCTGTCATTGACTCAATAGATTCTTCTTTAAAAATATATTCCAACTACATAAATGGCAAATTTGTTCAATTAAATGATTTGCTTATTTCCTTATGACCATAAGACGTAGGAGGAGCAGAATTAGGCCGTTCAGCCCCTCTAGTCTGCACTGCCATTCAGTGAGATCATGGCTGATCTGATAATCCTCAACTCTACATTCATTCCTTTTCCAAAACCCTTGATTTGCTTCCTGATTTAAAGTGTGTCTAGCTCAGTCTTGTACATACTTAATGCCTCAACAGCCCTCTGCAGCAAAGAATTTCTTAGTTTCACAATCCTGTGAGAGAATAAATTTCTCCTCATTTCTGTCTTAAGTGGATGACTCCTTACTCTGAGATTATTCCTTGTGGTCCTAGCCTCTGTCACAAGAGGAAACATCCTTTCTGTATCTATCCTCGTGAAGACCCATTAAGAATTCTGTACGTTTCAACAAGGTCTTCTCTCATTCTTTTAGATTCCAATGGGTGTAGGCCAATTTACCCAATGTCACCTCATGAGAACATCTGTCCGTAACCAGGATGAACCAGGGTTTAAAGGGATATGGACTAAATGCAGCACTCCCTCCAATGCCAATATATCTTTCCTTAGACAAGGAAACCAAGACTTTCACAGTTCCAGGTACAGTCTGACTAATGCCTTGTATAGTTTTAGCAAATACCTCCCTAGTTTTGTACTCTATTCAACTTGAAATAAAATCCAATGTTCCATCCTCTTTCCCTATTACCCATTGAAAATGTATGCAGGCATAGTGTAGGATCCTTCCTTGAAAATACAGCCACAAATATCCAACTGTGTTTTGTGACATTTCACTCACTCTTTAAAGAGGTTCCTTGCTCCCAGGTTCTCCATCATGGTTTGGAAGTGGTGCTCCTCATCGTCATCAGCTGTTACCAACTGTTGGGTACACTGATCCAGATACAAGCTCTCAGGCTGATCCTGTCTTCTCTTTACCTTGTCTACAACGATCTTTTCCCCAAACAGGAACTGACCTGAATGTGTAAAAATTCCAAACATTTCTGAATCAGTAAACACATCATGGAGTGATTACAGCACAGAAGGAGGCCCTTCTGCCTATTGTTCTTGTACTGGCTCGGTGCAGGAATCACTTCACTGGTCCCACAGACCCACCCCCCCTCACATTGCCCCTTCCCTAAACCCATAAATTCCCGCTCAGGAGTTTAGGGAACAGGCACTTTCTGGCTTGATTGAGTTATTCAAGGGAATGCTATGACCTTGGTCAAAAAGAAAAAGGAAGCATATGTAAGGTCTAAGAGGATTGGAACTAATGAAGGCCTAGAAGTATATAAGGGAAGTAGGAAAGAACTTAAACAAGGAATTAGAAGGGCTAAAAGGGGTCATTAGCAAACAGAATTAAGAAGAATCCCAAGGCTTTTTATACATATATAAAAAGGAAAAGGTTAGCCAGGGAAAGGGTCAGGCCACTCAAGGACAAAGGAGGGAATCTATGTGTGGAGCCAGAAGAGGTGGGTGAAGTCCTAAATGAATACTTTTGGGTCGGTGTTCACCAAAGAGAAGGAATTGATGGAGGATGATCTCAGGGAAGGGAGTGTCGACTTTTTAAGCCAAGTTGCTATTAAAAATGAAGAGGTGTTGTGCATCTTAAAAAATATTAAGGTAGATAAGTCCCTGGGGCCTGATGGGATCTATCCCAGAATATTGAGGGAGGAAGGAGAACAAATTGCTGGAGCAGTGACAGACATCTTTGTATCCTCTTTGGCCACAGGTGAGGTCCCAGAGGACTGGAGAATAGCCAATGTTGTCCCAATGTTTACAAAGGGTTTCAGGAATAATCCAGGAAATTACAGGCCTGTGAGTCTCACGTCAATGACAGGGAAATTATTGGAAAAGTTTCTCAGTGACAAGATCTATCCACATTTAGAAACAAGTGGACTTATTAGCAATAGACAGCATGGTTTTGTGTGGGGGAGGTCATGCCTCACTAACTTAATTGAGTTTTTTTTTAAGAGGTGACAAAGATGATTGATGGGAGGAAAGCAGTTGATGTTATCTACATGGACTTCAGTAAAGCCCTTGACAAGGTCCCTCATGGCAGACTGGTGCAAAAGGTGAACTCACGTGATATCGAGGTGAGCTGGCAAGATGGGTACAGAACTGACTTAGTCATAGGAGGCAGAGGGTAGTGGTGGAAGGATGCTTTTTGGAATGGAGGGTTGTGATAAGTGATGTTCCACAGGGATCAATGCTGGGGTCTCTGCGGCAACATAAATAATTTACAGGAAAACATAGCTGGTCTAATTAGTAAGTTTGCAGTCAATATAAAGATTAGTGGAGTTGCGGGTAGTGAGGAGGATTGTCGGGGATACAGCAGAATATAGATCAGTTGGAGGCATGGGCAGAAAAATGGCAGATGGAGTTTAATCTGGACAAATGTGAGATGATTCATTTTAAAAGGTCAAGTACAGGTGGAAATTATACAGTGAATGGCAGAATCCTTAAGAGTACTGATATGCAGAGGGATCTGGATGTGCAGGTCCACAGATCACTGAAGCTGGCAGCGCAGGTAGATAAGGTAGTAAAAAAAGGCCTATGGCAGGCTTGCCTTCATTGGAAGGGGTATTGAGTATAAGGACAAGAAAGTTATGCTGCAGCTTTATAGAACTTTAGTTAGACCACACTTGGAATATCGCACACAGTTCTGTTCACCACATGACCAGAAGGATGTAGATGCTTTAGAGTGGATACAGAAAAGGTTACCAGGATGGTGCCTGGTATCATAGAATCCCTGCAGTGTGGAAACAGGCCCTTTGGCCCAACAAGTCCACACCGACCCTTGCAGCATCCCACCCAGACCCAGCCCCCGAATCTACACATCCCTGAACACGACTGGCACATTAACATGGCCAATCCACCTAGCCTGCACATCTTTGGACTGTGGGAGGAAACCAGAGCACTCAGAGGAAACCAACGCAGACGCAGGGAGAATGTGCGAACTCCACACAGACAGTCGCCCAAGGGTGGAATTGAACCCGGGTCCCTGGTGCTGTGAGGCTGCAGTGCTAACCACTGAGCCACCATGCTGCCCTCTATGGGGGCTTTTAGCCATGAAGAAAGGTTGGGTGGACTGAGATGGTTTTCTCTGGAACGCAGAAGGTTGAGGGGCAACCTGATAAAAGTTTATAAGATTATGAATGGCATGGATAGAGTGGAGGGGTCAATTACATGGGGACATAGGTTCAAGGTGTGGGGAGTGTAGGGAAGTTTAAAAGAGATGAGTGAGGCAAACTTTTCACACAAAGGGTGGTGAGTGCCTGAAACACACTGCTAGAGGAGGTGATGGAAGCAGACACAATAGCATCATTCAAGAAGCACCTAGACGAATACATGAATAGGAAGGGAATAGAGAGATACAGATTGTGGAAGACAAGACAATTTTAGTACGGAAGGGCAAAATGTGTCAGCACAGACTTGGAGGGCTGAAGGGCCTGTTCCTGTGCTGTGTTCTTTGTTCTATTCAAATGATGGCTCTCTGTTAACTGATGCAGTACAGTGTCATTATGGACGGATGTGCCTCTGCTGGCTATGTTTTTGGTGGTAGAAAGGGCATGTAAATACAGCAGGTTCTCACCCCACCATGTTTCCACTCACCCAACACCTCTCCCTCCCCCCACAAGCTCATCAGAAGAGTGTGGGGGAGCCCATGCCAAAATCGATGGCCCACCTTCCAAATATAAATCAATAATTAAGACTCAATTAGGCTTGTTAAAATAAAGCAAAGAATTGTGGACGCTGAAGTTGTGAAACAAAGTCAGAATGTGCTGGAGAAACTCAGCAGGTCGGGCAGCATCTGTGCAGCGAAAGCAGAGTTGATGTTTTGGGTGCAGTGACCCTTCTACAGAACCAGATCTGAAACATTGACTTTGCTTTCTCTCCATGTATGTGGCCAGATCCGCTGGGTCTCTCCAGCAATTTCTGTTTTTGGGCTTGTTAAGATCTCAATTACCTTGACATTACACTGCACATGCCATAATACAGCAGGCATGAGGATTCCTGTGGTACAATGGTAGTGCCACTGTCCTGTCCTGGAGATATCTGAACAGGTCAGTTCAAAGCAATTACAACAAAAGAATTCTTATGGTGCAGTGGTAGCATTCCAATCTCTGATACCTAATAACCCAGCTTCAAGGCCCACTTGCTCTAGAAATGTATCCATGCAGGTTAATTGAAATAACAGAGTTTGGTGTAGCTTGTTTCCTCTCAAAAGGGTGTACTACCTTCAGGATGTGCTCTTTGCTCATCAGCAGTATGTCCCTCAAGATTACAGTGCCTTTTTCCTTTCTACCTATGCATACTTTAAAACTCACCCCAATCCCTATCCCACCCCTCCCCAAGCTGTCACAACCTGACCAAAATCCCCAGTTTACCTCACTCTGGGATTGATCCGGCCACCTCTCTGGGGTCCTGACATTGTCCACCACCATGCTTGAGCACTGCTGGGACCCACTGAGGGCAGAAGTCCCACTCGCTCTAATTTAGCCGCCTGCAGTGAATATGTCTGTTGTACGTCTTTTAGCTCACCAGTGTCTTTTCTACCCCCTTGGGGGAGCCATGTGCCCAGCCTTCCTGTAATTTTCTGTCTGATGTCAATTCAATGTGATGCCACATACACATTGGAACACAAAGGAAAGGACCCTGTAAAATCCACCTGCTTCCAAAAGCGCCTTTCGTCAAAATCTCACTGTTTTACCTTTTCTTTAATCTTCACCCCTCAGAAAATGTTCAACGGGAATTTCCACTTTGGGCCCTAACTGCGTGAGCTTTCTGACATGATGGTTTTTCACAAGTTACCACTCAGGCACACTTGTACACTGGTAGACTGGCAAATGCACCGTGACTAAGCACCATCAGCCAAGGTTTTGAGAACTTTCCGTTTGCATTAAAACATATCCCTTTGTGTACGCTGGCACAGTTTCAATAATCCAGCTGAACATGTGTTTATCGGCCTGAGAGAAGCAGTTTACTCAGTGTGTTCAGTGCATCACACCCTGGCTTTCAGTAACCAGTGGGACTTTAAATTATATACAGGGCCGTTCCCTAATTATATTAGTGCACAATTTCCTCGTAAATTAATAGCTAATCGTTTAATACTTTACTAATTTTGAAACACGTCAATTTGTAATATTGAGTTGAATTGTTTGAGGTGTTCAATACCCTGTTCCTCACCCCAGTAGGGGAGTTGGGCATCTCTCTAGATGTATCTCAGTGACGGGGTAAGGGGGAGGGCACAGTTTGAAAGGCAAGGGGAGGAAAGTGTAGTCAGGGCAGTATAACATTTTGCTGAGAGAGATCCTCTAAAGAGTCAGGGGAGGTCTAGTAAAAGAGGTGTCACTCTTCCTGCAAAGTCTGCCACAAGCCCACACAGTGAAAGCTACCCTCATAGAGTGGGCATCACCTGCTGGTAGAATCCCGATGGCATTGCAGTGAGGCCCTAAGGTTGGCATTGACCACCCACATACCAGACTGGTAGGCTGCCCATTGCCAGCCCTGCCATGGGAAATACTGCAGTGAGGGTAGGGCTGGTCGGGTAAACAGTGGATATTTGTTGCAGTTAGGACCCACCTCCACATGCCACACCTTTACAACCACCTAAGGTGAGTTTAAAATGCTGCCCATTGCGTCCAGAAAGAAAAAAAGTTTGATATTTAACGTAAAATTTTGAGTTCTCAAAAATCCGCAAATGAGCACAATTATCAGAAATTCTGCCCTGGTGACTGACTTGATTGGGTTAACATGGTCAGGAGTCAACTTCCTGCACACATTTTACTTAGATAAACCCAAGAAGCTCAATTTTTGATTAAAATTCTTCAATCTTTTACATTGAATTAGCTAAGGTGGCCAAATTATGCCAAGAAAGTCTACAAAGTCTAATGAAAGCTCTTGGGGCTGTTACGTCCAGCATCAACACCACTACACCACTTCCTGACTCCCCAAAGTCTAATCACCATCTACAAGGTACAAGTCAGGAGTGTGATGGAATACTGCCCACTTGCCTGGATGAGTGCAGCCCCAACAACATTCAAGAAGCTTGACATCATCCAGCACAGGGCAGCCTGCTTGACTGGCACCGTATCTACAAACATTCACTCCCAGCACTCAGCAGCAGCAGTGTGTATTTTATCTACAAGACGCACCATAGAAATTCAGCAAGGCTCCTTCACCAGCACCTGTGACTCCTACCATCAAAAGGGACACGAGCAGCAAATACATGGGGATCCCATCACCTGCACGTTCCCTTCTAAATCACTTACCATTCTGGCTTGCAAAAATATCACCATTCCTTCACTGTTGCAGGGTCAAAATCCTGGAAATCCAAACCCCACTCCCCACCATTCCCCCAATGGGTCCTAAATGTGGGTCTACCTACAGCAAATGAACCGCAGCTGCTCAAGAAGGCACCACCTTCTCTAGGGTAATTAGGGATTAGCAATACATACTGGGCCAGTCAGCGATACCCAATTTCTGTGAATGGGTAAATGGAAAAGAAAAAAAGTCCAGAAATTGTCACGGCATAAACTCTAATGGCAAAAACCGAAGGGTGAAGTTCAGGCTGTAAACTCACTAAATCCCGTGGTAAATTCCTCCAGCGTTAGAGAGCCATTCTGATCAGCATCCAGGGCATCGAACACATCCTGCAGTTCATTTGAACTGAGAGACAGCTCAGTCTGAAGGTGCTGCAAATAAACAAACTTTTCTCAGAAAGTTATTGCAATTTTTAAAAATCAAGCTGTTTGGACATGTCGGGTTATTTTCAATTCATTCATGAGATGTGGGTGTCACTGACCAGCCCATCCCTAATCGCTCTAGATCTGAGTGGCTTGCTTCAGAGGGTAGTTAAGAGTCAACCACATTGCTTTGGGTTTAGAACTATATTTAGGCCAGATCAAGTAAAGACGTCCGATGTCTCTAAAGGATATTAGTGAACCAGGTGGATTTTTACTATCAATACTGTTTACTTTCAATTCCAGATTTCATTTTAAAATTCAAATGGCACCTTCTACCATTTGAACACATGTCCCCAGAGCACTAACATGGGGTTCATGAACTTCTATTCTAGTGACATTACCAGTCACAGGGAGGAATGAGACAATAAAACTACTTGAACACAGGAATTATGGTTTTTAAGTTGAAGTGTTCAGACCTGGGCGTAGATTCAGGTTAGTGAGCAAGGGCGAAGTGGGATTGGGAGTTAACACAGATGAGGGTGGGTGACATTAAGGTCATAGAGAGTGAAAGATAGGTCAACACGACAAGGAGCTTGGATGGAGTCAACAGGGAAGACTTGTTTCCCCAGCAGACAGGTCAATTAACTGAGAACACAGATTTGAGGTGACAGTAGAAGGATTGAGAGGACATGAGGAAACCTTTATCTCCCAGTGATAAAAGAGTATGCAGTGAGTATCTGGAATTTAATGTCTAGTTTGGGGGCTGAGGTGGAAACCCTCCATTCATTTAAAAGGAATCTGTGTCTGTACTTGAAGTACCTTAATCTGCAAGGCTACGCAATAGAGCTGGTAAATCGGGTTAGAATGAGTAGCTTATTCATTGAGCTGGTGCAGACATAGTGGGTTGAATGACCTCTTTCTGTACTGTAAGGAGAAGCAATGGCCCAGTGGTATTAACCCAGGCTGTTAATCCAAAGACCCAGGTTAATTCTCTGTGGAACATAAATTCAAATCCCACCATGGCTAATGATGGATTTAAGGGTCCACCAATGACTGTTATTGGGGAAAATCCATCAGGAGCACTAATGTCCTTTTAGGGAAGGAAACTTTTCTCCCTACCTAGTTCGGCCTACATTTGACTCCAGGGTCATTACTTTCTGGGCAATTAAGGCTGCGTAATAAATGCTGGCCTGGTTAGGAGCACCCACATTCTATGAATGAATTTTTTAGAAAAAGCCAAGTGTGGACTGCTACAGATGAGACTGAAGGCACGGCTTAGATAGGCAGAAGTGCCTTGGCAATAAACTCTGGAATTCCTTAGCTAGACATTTGCACCTCTGTCCCCAGTTTTAAGATTTTCCTTAAAGCGCATCCGTTGTGATAATTGCCGGGCTGATAGCAGAAAATGAGGATAATTAAAAGCTTCCTTAATTAGAATGGAATAGTTAAATCAATGAGCAAACTAATCAAAAAAAAATTACAATTAGGAAAAAAAACAGGAGGTTACCAACAGCTAGGCTTTCACAGATAAACAGATTAACTCGAATTGGAACTAAAAATAGAAGCACTTAGCCTTCACAGGATAAATAAAAACACTAAAGCAAATGTACAAGGGTAGCTATAAAGCAAATACAAGCCAAAAAGCAGATGATGGAAAATTACGAGGCAACAGATAGCTTTCTAACCGTACATTAAGAGAAAAGGTTAGTGGGGGTTAAGAGATGGAGCAATAGAAGAAACTAAGAGATGGAAAGGTTGTTCTGAAAAGGTTTGGTAAAATACTTTACTGCAATTCACAGCAAAGATGAATATTAAGACTGTCCAATCAGCAGAGGTTAGCATTGGATCATTAGAAAGGATTAGGATAGTTACCAATAGTTAAGAAGGTAGAGAGACCACCAGAGGTGGACGTAGGATAATTAGTGAGATTAGGATAATTAATGGAGTTATACCAGCTAGTGTGGGTTAGGGTCATTAGATCACCAGAATCTAATAACATACATTCAAAGGTGTGAATGGCCAGATAGCACAGCAGGGTTATCTGATCTTTTCACACGGGGGAACACATTTCAACTTTTCCTATTGTCATTGGGCACCTTTGAGGAAATTTCAGAAAGACTCAGCTTGGCATGACAACAAACACAAATTCCATAATATGAGACACCTTGGGGGTTCAGGCACATAGTTCGTTGAAAGTTGCCTCACAGGTTATCCATATTAAACTCCATCTGCCACTCCTCAGCCCATTGACCCGATTGATCAAGATCCCTTTGTACTCTTAAATAACCTTCTTCACTGTCCACTATACCACCAATTTTGTTGTCAACCATGAAATTACTAGCCGTGTTTCATAATTACCAGGACATTGATCGTGAGGGATTCTGGGATGGTCAGGAGGGTGATGATCAGATTCTCTCGCTGGAGGTGGCCATTGCATGGCATTTGTGTGACACAAACAGTACTTACCACATTTCAGCCCAGGCCTGGATATGTCCAGGTCCTGCTACATTTGAACACGGACTGCTTCAGTATCTGAGGAGTCACGAATGGTGCACAATCATCACCGAACATCCCCTCTTCTAACCCTAAGATGGAGGGAAGGTCATTGAGGAAGCATCTGAATATCCTCATGATGAGGATAAAGGATTGGAATTTGTTTTATTTTCCACATGGGATTTACCTACTGAATCTCACCTACTGGCCTTAGTCCTTTTGAATTAGGTTACAGCCATGAGGTAAGGGGACCTCTGAAACTAATCAAAGGAAAGTTTTTAGGAGTGAAGGACCAGTTGTCTGTGTTAGACTATTCTTCTTTGGCAGTCCTCAAGACCGATCTTCTTTCACTCTAGTGTTAATGACCAGTCTCGTACTGGATACACACATCCCGCTGTAGGTGTGTGAAGTGGAGGGTGGATTGAATACTTGGCTTTTTGCGTGCTCCTTCCACTGTTTGCACTTGTCTTCCTTGACTGGGCCCATCAGAGACACTCAAAGTAACTGTCTCCTTCACGAATTCTTCTTCTCCAAATTGGGAGGTCTCCGGCTAGAGATTTCCGCAGGTCGGGAGGAATGTTGCATTTTTTAAGTTAATGCTTTGAGGATATCTTTGAAGGTTTTCAACTACCCCTGTTACCCCGGCAACTGCTTGAAACTTGGAGCTTGTTTTGGAAGTCAGGCTGATGATACGGCCCAAGCAACACAGCTGACCAACTGTAAGCAGTTCCTGGGCTGATAGCCTGAGAGAGGATACTGATATTGGAGCATGTATCCTGCCAGTGACTATGCCAGACAGTGTGTCTGTGTTCCAAAAGCAGCTCTCAGGAGCCTGCAGGCTAGTTTACAAACATCCCAGAGTATCACAACCAACCAACGATACAATTGACAAACATGACAATCAGAAGGTGAGGTGTTAATATTACTACTTTTACAAGGTAAGTTGTTCACCATCCAGTTGGGGTAGCTAAAAGAATTGGCAAGTAAATGATTCAGTTGATAGTCCGGATCGCCAGGTAAGAATCAGCTGTGATTCCTCAATAAATTGAGACATGATCACTGTCAGGAGAAGAGTAAGAGAGTACAGGTGTGTTAGGTTGCAAATGGCCGATGCAAGGGATATTGAGGATGGGGCAGAACATGGTCTGGATAGTTTCCAAATTGAACAACATCCTACGCAGTCAGCTAACACTCACATTTGTGTGAGGTTATACACCATGCTTTGATATTTTGAGGTAGAAGCATGAAAAGGCAAACTACGACATGGATTTAAGGAATTCCTTTCCCATAAAACAGCATTCTTATCACTTACATCCTGAGGAAGGAGCCCAGGTGAAAACAGAAATCCAATACGTGTTGGAACACACCTTAAAGCACCAGGAGTTCCCGAGAAGTGGTAATGCCAAAGCCTGATGGTTCAACCAGATTCAGCATCACCTCCAGAAAGGTCAATGTTGTAACAAGGACAGAATCCTACTCAATCCCTCAGTTGGACGAGTGTATTGATAGGGTTGGTAGGGGGGAGGCAATGGCCTAGTGGTATTATCACTGGACTGTTAACCCAGACACCTAGGTAATGTTCTGGGGACCCAGGTTCAAATCCCACATGGCAGATGGTAGAATTTGAATTCAATACAGTTCTGGACTTAACAGTTTAATGATGACCACAAATCCATTGTCAATTGTCAGGAAAAACCCATCTGGTTCACTAATGCCCTTTAGGGAAGGAAATCTGCCACCCTTACCTGGTCTGGCCTACATGTGACTCCAGACCCACAGCAATGTGGTTGACTCTTAACTGCCCTCTAGGCAATAAACACTGCCTGGTCAGCAATACCCACATCCTGTGAATGAATAAGGAAAAGTGCCAGATTTCTTACCAAAAGTGATTTGTTAATAGGATCTTGGCAAGTTCCTTAATACTCAGAGTTAAGGAAACACCTGTCTTTGTCACATCAGATGAACTTTCCCAATGCCAGGTAATGTCATTTTGGCTAAAGAATGTTCCAGCAACTTTCCAGAGGCTAATGAACTAAGTGGTAGCCAGTGTTCCTAATTGTGTAACAGAAACAGAAATGGCTGGAGAAACTCAGCAGGCCTGGCAGCATCTGTGGACATAAAGCAGAATTAGTTTCAAGTCCAGTGACCCTTCTTCAGAACTGATAGTGGTTAGCAAAAAGTGACATATGTTGAAAACAGGCGGTTGCTGTGACGGTGGATAAAATGAAGTAAGTGGGTAGGTGGAGATGGATTCAAGAGAAACAGTTAGACAGATAGATGATAACACGCCAGAGTGAATGAAAAGCTGATAATGGGGACTATGAGTAAGTGAAAATGTGTTGGCTTTGCTGAAAGCAGCCCAGGTGTGGGTAAAGGAGATGAGAAAAGGTGCTTAGGCCCTGAAATTGTCAAACTCGATGTTGAGTCCTGAAACTGCAGGGTCCCCAAGTGGAAAATGAGATGCTGCTTTTACCCTTCTCCTGAAGAGTATGTGTTTGCATGTATGTTTGAGATATTTATAGTGGTAAACATTTACATTTCCATATTGCTGAATCTGTATGTTAACCAATTATTGCATCTTTATTCAATAAGTTTTGTTTTTATACAAAGCTATTGCTCTATTTACCAAGGAATCCAATTGACCTTTTTTTGTTTAAAACCTGATATTGATAAGGCATTTAATTTGCCAACTTGGAAACTGGAAAGAGTACTAAACTATTTTAATTTTGTGTGACCAGTGGAGTCGTGAGACTAGAGTGACAAAGCACTCCTCCAGACTCGGTCTTAATAGGGGGTCAAATGCCAAACTGTACGGGCAGGTGGGCAGGGAAGCAGATGGGCAGACAGGTGGATGGGCAGGTGGGCAGGCAGGGAGGCAGATGGATGGGCAGGTGGGCAGGAAGGAAGGCAGGTGGGCAGGCAGGGAGGCAAGTGGATGGGCAGGTGGGCAGGCAGGGAGGCAGGTGGACAGGCAGCAAGACAGGTGGATGGGCAAGTGGGCAGGCAGGGAGGCAGGAAGGCAGGATGTTCAGAGCTCCAATTCCTAGCTGCCATATTTAAATAGCACCTTAAAAAGCAGCACTTCACTCTCTGCAACACAGGAGCATCATCCAACCTCTGCTCATCACCCCCACCAACCCCTTGGAGAGCTGGGGGAAAGCAATACTTCCCCAGGAGTTCTCCTGAAAGCTACCCAGAAGAAGAGGGATGTAATTTTCCCTGTGCAACATGAGGCCATCTGACTGAAAAAGGCAGCTTGAACAGGGGTGGCAGCGGGCGTCAGTGCCTCTGGGTTGCTGAGGAGAACCTGGCTTCAGTGCCCTAAGTGTCTGAATGATTTGATTTGCCAGGGTAGTGCAAAGAATTACATTGACAAACAATCTAAGGGTATCAGTTGGGCTCGCAGTGCAGTGTACCCGTAAGCAGTGTCGCCTCTCATTTTTTACCTAGTGCGCAGCAACTCTCACAACCAGAAGTCAATGCCACAATCAACTTGATGTCACCATTCGACATGCACAGAATATCAGAGCAGATGTCCACGTGCGCAGTCATGTAGCTTAGAGGATATGTTGTGTGTGTGTACTGGAAGATACACGTATTTATATATAGTGCCGTACTCTTTGCAGAAAGAACATGGACATATACTGTGCCAATCAACTCAACTAAATGGGCAACAGCCATTCTCTAGTTCATTCCTCAGGGCAATGCCTTTAACCAATTACAGTCGACCTGCTGAGTCTAATCAAAGCTTGGTAGTTAACTGACCGTCATTTTTAACTAGTGCATTCTCCATTGTAACACCATTTCCAAACAGCGTGCAATGGGCAATCAATAAGCACTCTCCTCTCATGCAGTACAAGCATTGGTTTTCCCCTTGAAATGGTATTCTTGCAAACTGTCCTGATGAGTGCAAGATGAAAAGCTTTGATAAAACATATCTTTTTTCAGCATGTTATCATTTTTGGTGGGGGTATTAAATACAAAAGTAGGAATGTTACTCTGGTTATACAGGGCATTGGCGAGACCACATTGGGAGTACTGTGTATTATTTATTTAAGACAAGATGTAAATATGCTGGAAGCAGTTCAGAGAAGGGTTACTGGACCATAATTAGAATGGTTATCTTATGTGAATAGGTCATAGAATCCCTACAGTGCAGATAGAGGCAATTTTGCTCATTGAGTCTACACCCACCCTCCGAACAACATCGCACCCGGACACAACGCCTACTCCATCCCCATAACCCTGCATTTACCATGGCTAAACCATCTAGTCTATACATCCCTGGACACTGCAGGGCAATTTTACCATGGCCAATCCAACTAACCTGCACATCTTTGGTCAGACAGGCTAGGCTTGTCCACTAGAGTTTAGAAGATTAAGTGGTGACTTGATTGAAAGATGTAAAATCCTGAGTGTTCTTGCTTGGATGGATGCGGAGCCGATGTCTTTTCTCGTGGGAAAATCTATAACAGGAAGCTACTGTTTGAAAAAAAAGGGGTCACCCATTTAAGATGGAGGTGAGGAGCATTTTTTTCTCACGGAGGACTGTGAATCTTCAGAGCTCTCTGCATCAAAAGGTGGTGGAAACAGAGTCTTTCGAGCTTTATCAGCCAAAGTAAATTTATTCTAGGGAACGATAGGGGTGAACAATTATCAGGGGGGCAATGGAGAATGTAGAGTAACAAGATCAAACATGATCTTACTGAATGCACAGCAGGCTCAAGGGGTTGAATGGGCAACTCCTGCTCCTAACTTGTCTGTTTGTATATAAAGAAAGACAATTCAAAATGAAATGTGAGGATACGCACCACATTAATTGTTAGATTCTGCCCTGTGTGTGTTCTGACTGAATAATCATTCAATAATGAACTGGTTTATTTTCCAGATCCTCTGGAACATTCTGGATGAAAGACAACTAAAATAATATGAGGGACAGTATTGAATCTAATTGTTACAAGGTACTAGGTCTGGTGTTCAGTGGGCAATTTGCAAGTACTGCAAAAATCACATACCCCTTCAGAATTACAAAGTGAAGAAAACAAGACTGAGCTTGGTAATCACAGTTTTAAAAAACCATTTAAATAAACTCAGCAACTACATTTTAAGAACTGCACAATAGAAGAACCACTGCCCCCTCCTGGAAATCAGCAGAAATGCTCGAACCAGAATGAGAACTACCCAACTCAACCTCAAACAATTTGTCCTTTTCCCTGCTATTTTGGGGTCATCAAGTGAAAGAAAACATTTCCAAAAGTCTATTGGAATGTTCGCTAGAACATGAAGGGACAGCTGTTTTGCTTTTGATTCAACCCAATCTAGAAATTTTTAGACTGCTCTGGTCTTTAGGATGGAGGAGATGGTGATGGCGTAGTAGCAGTGATTCGAAGACCCCAAGGTCATGGTCTGGGGACAGGGCTAAAATCCAACCCCCTCCCGGCAACCTCCTTGGCAGCTGGAAAATCTAAGTTTAATCAATTATTAAATCGGGGATATAAAGATTGTGTAACTCTGAAATTTTGAGGTTGGGAGTTGTGAGACAGCAATGGCTGCCATGCCAGCAGGTGCGTGGCCCCTTTAAATCTCAGAATTTTTGTTAATAGATTGATCCCCGAGGCCCGAATCCTGTAGCAGCAAAGAACATTTTACCGAATAACTCTGTGGGTTTTAAATCTCCCCCCAACTTATCTCACAGGTCTCTCACACCCTCTGCTTCATCCCTCAATGCCTCACTCCTCCTAAAGCTCTCTCCTCCAACTGCTCCTACAGTTCTGGGCTCACGGCAGTTTTCAAAAACTAAAATGGCGACAAACATTTGGTAAGCATTGACATAAAGTTAGTTTCAGTGTGGGTGACCATGGATTGTCATTAAAAAAAACCCCCATCTGGATCACTAATGTCCTTTAGGGAAGGAAATCTGCCATCAGTCAGGCCTACATGTGACTCCAGATCCTCAGCAATGTGGCTGACTCTTAACTGCCCTCTTAAGTGGAACTAACAAACGACTCAGTTCAAGGGCAGTAAATGCTGGGGCTTGTCAGTGATGCCCACATCCAACGAAAGAATGAGAATATAATGTTAATTTTGGTGTGAGTTGTTGCAAAGTGGTATAGAATATTTGTGGATTGGGAGGCAGGAAGCCAGAATTTGGTGTTTGTAAAATTCTGAGGGGAGAAAGCATTGCATGGTCCCAATAGAAGATCATGTGTTTTTTTGGTGCTGAGAGATTTAAAACGGATGTCAATGAACAGTAGCATGAAAGTTTGCAAGTACACAGAGAGTACCCAAATTGAAACATTTGTATCGAAAGGCTGTACAGTTGGAAGGCCAAGTAGCAGTTTTTACCACGACAACAGGCTTTTGAATTTAGCCCATCAATTTGAACCAGGCACTTACATGCCAAAAACCAGTTATATCTAAAACTGATGGTTTTGACAACATCGGACCAATCCCATTGTAAGAAATATTGATATGCCATCAAGGGTATAAAAAAGAAGGGGGCAGTTGGACAAAGCCCTAGAGCTAGCTGCCATCTGCAAAGGCTAATGGCTCTCAGAGAGAGAGAGAGAATCACTGGCTCTCACAGCCTCCTCTCTATCTTAGAGAAAGCACTATTTAAATTACAATGGTACCAATGGCAGAACAAGTTAATATTCCTGACAGAAGAATCAACGGAGGAGGTATTCCTGAGTGAAGAATTGACAGAGAAGGCACAGAACATTCTGGACGACACGTAACCTGGCTGTAATTTTGAGAGACTAAATTCTATTTTTTTTAATGTAAGTGGGACTTAAAGCATACCATTAGAACCTTCCTTTATTCGAGAATAGTTGAGTGTTAGAAGGGATTTATTTGGTTTGTTAATAGTTTAGTTAATTTGTTCATTGTTAGAGTTAGATAAATAAGTTGTTACTTGTTGATTTTAAAGCGAGTGTCGGGGTTTATTTTATTTAACCAATAGAAGTTGCTGAAAGGCAGGTTACACCATTTTTTACACTCCTTTTACAGATTATAGGGCGAGGTACTCCTCTTTGGATGTTTCGGTTTTAGTTCTCAGATTGGGGGTGGGTGGGGTCAACGTCTGCTTTATAACAAAGCGCAGGTTCAATTCGCCATAATGATAATGGCATTAAATGGAGATGGACTGATCGTATAAACTACTATACTTTAAGTTGGGTGTAATTGAGATATTTAAGATGATTAAATGATTCATTAGGGATGATAGCGAGAAACTGACCACTCTGGTAGGTGAGGAGAGCTTAGAACTAATGTGCGGAACCTTCAAGTTCATGCCAGGTTATTTAGGGGTGATGCCAGGGGGCACTTAACAATACAGCAGGAGAGTGGAAATCTGTATCTCTCTCCCAAAAAGCTGTTGAGGTAGAGGTAAGGCACAGGGGTTGATTTTTAATAGTTACACATATTAAGTGTAATGAAAAAAAGTAAATTAAATATAGAGTTAACATACATTCCTTCTCCCTGTGTCTGCGTGGGTTTCCACCAGGTGCTCCAGTTTCCTTTCACAGTCCAAAGATGTGCAGGTTAGGTGCATTGGCTATGGGAAATGCAAAGTAGGTTGGGTCTATGCGGGATGCTGTTCGGACGGTCAGTGCAGACTCGATGGGCTGAATGGCCTCTTTCTCCACTGTAGGGATTCTATACAGGCCAGCCGTAATCCCAACTGAATGCATCCTTAGGATCTGAATGGCCTGTCCTGTTCCTGAATATGGTTCTGTCAAAGATTGTGATTGAAACCAAAATGTACAAAACTGCTGTAAATGCCTCTGAAGAGAAACTGTCACTAATAGCCAGGCATCACCTGCAAGGTCCTGCTTTCCTGCCAGGTAAAGACCAGGAGACACTGTCCATAAAGGGCAGTACACTGTCCATAAAGGGCAGTACTCTGACAGAGAAAGAATTGCAAGGAACAGAGATACTTAAAAGCTTCAACTCGAACTATTTCAAAAGCCAGCTGAAGAATCCATTATTGAATTTCAGATATTCTGTGAGCTTTTGTAAATCCTTGTTGTCAAATCTCACCTGCATATCTGCTCGGTTAATAAATCCCTTCTCTTCTCGGTCACAGATCTGGAAGAATTCCCGGGATTTTTCCAGCAGAGCCAAGTGTCCATGGTTATGCATCTCGGTGCTTTTACAGTCAGACATCACCAAATCCCTCTGTGCTGATAAACGACTGTCCCCCTCCCTTTGGTCTTTACTTGCCATCTCTTCCAAGGGTGCTTTTTCCAAAGCTTCCATAGTTTGGTTCCAATAGTTACAGGCTACATCAAGCTCTTTCTAGTCTTGGATACTCCACCAAGCAATGGCTTCTTTCTTTCAACTGTAGTGCCTGGGAAAGGGGAAAGAATAAAGTTTTTTAGAAAACTTTTATTTTATCAATAAATTGGACTTTAGTACAAACTAAATATTGAAGAGCAGCAAACAAACACAAAATGGTTCTTTACTGAGTTGACTACTTCCATTACCAAACACTTGGAAGCTGAAGATTTAGCAGCGCAATGCAAAGGTGATCAATATTGTAAAGTTTTAGAAATACCTGCTCAACTTACTGATCTGTTACACTTTTTAACTATTTGCAGATGAGACAATAGCCAAAAGAACAAAAAAAAATTATATTTTAATATTGTCAACATGTCAAGAGGATGGAGAAATGATTAATCAATGACATTAGGCATAAAATTTTCCATTTATTCAAATCAAATACAATGGAAAATGACTTCATTGTTTAGAAGCCCGGCCTTTCTCAAGTGGTGCCAGACATAGCTCAGGGCTTAACAATCTCTTGCTCTGAATTAGGTCAGTTTTCCCTCATTCTGGAGGCTTAAGAACAAAATCCAGCCTGATGCCGCAGAGAGCTACACCATTAGAGGTGCTGTAGTTTAGAACGTAGGACTTGGGAGCAGGAATAGGCTATGTGACCCTTCAAGCCTGCTCTGATATTCCATAAGCTCATGGATGAACTGACTGTGGAATCAACTGCACTTCTTCTGTATCCCACCCAACACAGTTGACTCCTTTGTCTATCAAAAATCTCTCTAACTCAGCCTTGAATTAATTTAATGACCATGTCTTGCGTGCTTTCAGTGCAAAAGAATTCCATACTCTAACAACGCTGAAAGAAAAGAAATTCTCATCTCCATCTAAAAGCAAGACATCTGATTCTTAAATTATGACTTTGTGACAGAAACGTAGAAAAAGGGGACAACAGTAGGCTATTCAGCTCTTTGAGCCTAGTTTCCCCATTCAATATGAGTACGGCTGATCATCCAAATCAATATTCCATTCCCACTTACTCTCCATTTCCTTCGATCTCTTTAGCCCTAAGACCTATATCTAACTTCTTCTTGAACACTTCCAATGTTTTGGCCTCAATCTCTTTGTCTGTGAAATGAGGCCATTAAACCATAACCCCATCTGGCCTCTCATGAAGATGTGGAATGCTTTCCTGGCAGGAGAAGCAGAAAAATTCTTTCTCCTTTGTGTCAATTGATCCAGATGATCTAGTCATGATCAATAGTGATCATGATCATGTGACAGCCTGCTGGAATGCGTTTTCTTTGTGACAATTGTGGGGATAGAAAGGGCGCCCTCCCTGTGGAGAGTTTGGTGGTGGAAGGAGCATTTAACGAGGCTGGAAGGGGACACGCCCCCACCACAGTTGAGGTCTTTGAGCGGGTGGTTACCTGAAGGGTGCTGCTGTCCAACAGAGCTGTGGGACACTGGTGGGCCACAGCTCTCAGTAAGTGGAACTTTCACTCCTGAGGCCTGGATTCTGGGAAAGGCCCACCCGCAGCCCCTCAAATGCCTGTGTGGAACGATGTTGTGACCCTTCCTGAGAAGAAGTGATGCGGGCTCTCCAGCTGACGCATGCCTCAACTGGTCGTGGCCTAACTGGCTGTGTTTCAAAGCCCACAACCTCTTGTTTTATTCATTCAGAGGATGTGGGCATCGCTGGCGAGGCCAGTGTTTGTTGCCCATCCCTAAATACCCAGAGGACAGTTAGCAGCCAACCAGATTGCAGTGTGGTCTGGAGTCACATGTAGGCCAGAGGAGGTCAGGACAGCAGTTTCCTTCCCTAAAGGACATTAGTGAACCACATGGGCTTTCCCTGACAATCGACAATGACTTTGCAGGCATCATTAGATTCTTAATTCCAGATATTTTAAATTGAATTCAAATGCCACCATCTGCCATGGCATGATTCAAACCCGAGTCCCCAGAACATTACTGGGGTTTTTGGATTTATACTCTAGTGATAATACAACTAGGCCTACCCTCTAGTCCAATAACCTTTGATCTCACTAGAGTCTACCTACCATTGCCTTAAAAATATTTAACAACCGCCTTGAGGGTGAGAATTCCAATGTCGCACAACGTTCTGAGAGAAAAAAAATTCTCCTCATCTTTGACCAAAAAGAGCAACCCTGAACTGTAAAACTGTGTTCCCCTTTGTTCTGGGCTCACCTGCAAGAGGATACATCCTTTCCACCTGCGCCTTGCCAAGACTACTCAAGATCCTTATGCACTTCAATCAAATCACCCTCACCTTTCTAAACTCCAGAGAAAACAACCCCAGCCTGTCCAAGCCCTCCTTATAAGACAACCCGCTCATTCCAGGTATCTATCTAATGTGTAAAAGTACATATTTCCACGGCAACTCAGCCTCTCTGTGTGAACTGAACCAATGTCAAATCTCTGGAGAAAGTCAAGAAGAGATTCTCTGAGGTGATGCTTAGAATCATCAGATTTTTTTAATAAGAACGATAAGAGGAAGTAAAGGGACAAAACAAGAATGAAGATCAGAGATATGATAGACGTGTCCAATGCTGAGAAGGAAAATCCGGAGGAAACAATTTCTGCTGTTTGGTGAGTTAGCAACTAGAAGTGTACACTAACAGCCATTAAAATCAGAGAAGTAAGAGGTCCCTAGAACGTGAGATGACTTACCTTGAAGGAAAAACAATCCATGCTAGCTTCTAAAAGGGATGAGAAAATAAATTTAGTGAAAGAACCTAAGAAATGGGAGTTGCTTTTTGCAAAAACAAGAACAAACATAATGTCTGAATGTTTTGAAAAATTCTGTGACTTTATGCATACCATCAGATGTTGTGTACATTCGCTAGGCTGAAGCAACACTCTTAAAAGGAACAGAAAAATCCAATTTTATCTGCCCTAATTGGTGCTGTTTTTGTTCACATGATTAGGAAGAGAAATCATATATCATTCCTCTAGCATCAGGTTTTCAGTTTATGATACCTGAGGCTCTTGTGGTAAAAGAGCATTTTAATGTAACATTATTGTTCTGTTTGCTCTGATATTAAAACAAATTCCAGGGAGATAGTCTATATCCTGTTTGTTCTTTCTGCATTATGCCTGTTGGAATAGTATTCTGCAAATGGGTTACTCACGAATTCATTGTAATCCCACCTAATTCTTTCTAACAGGGTAAACATTTGCACAATGCAAGCATATACAATTGGATTACTGGAAAGGGCACATTATCACCAAGGTAACACAAGTTCCTGCTTTCCAAACCTGACCAGCCGGTGGAGTTTCTAACAGATGGTCTGAACTTAGAACCACAGTGTTCCTCCCTAAACTAACGAAACCCTGTCCATTTTTGAATTATCGCCAATGTTTAAAACAATTTTAAAAAACACAAAAGCAAGGCAGTAGATTTTTATTTTTTTATTTATTCACAGGATGTGTGTCTCTGGCTAGTTTTGTGTAAGGGTGTCGGGATCTGAGTAGGTTAATGCTGAGGAGCGCCCCCATGATGGTGTTAGACAACATGGTGGAAGAAAAGCTTATGATCTCAAAGGGGCTGAGACTTACCACATACGTCTTCCTCATGGTCTCTTTAACAATGTCTATCACATCGGGGCTAACTCATACCTAGTTACTGTCAGGCAATAAACCACATCATATTTAACTCAGGAACCTCTTCTCATTACACTAAGTGGCTTTTCTCTTTCGCACTAGACCCCGTAGACCTACTAGAACCAGGGATTTGAGGATAAACATTTTCACTCAAACGATGGTGGGGAATCCAGAATGCTTCCCTGGGAGGGTAGTTGAGGTGGGTAACCTCACAACCTTTAAAAATACTTTGATGAACAAAGCACTCAAAGCTATGGGCCTAGTGTGGGGAAAGTGGGACTAGTATCGGTAGCAGTGTACTTTGGGCAGTACAGACTTGATGGGCAGAAGGGCCTCTTCTGTAGTGTATGATTCTATGGTTCTGTAACCCTGACCAGGAAAGTGGATGGTGTCAGCAAATCTACCAGATGGCTTATACAACACAGTGAGCAGTGGTGGGCATCTATCTTACAAGATGGTGACAAGCAACTTGGACTCAATTTAGCTTCCTCCTACATAATAGCACTGGCAGAGGTCTGAAGATTTCATTCTAGAACCCCATTTGAGAAGGGAACCAAGTGGCAGGACTCAACAAGGCAGAATCAACAGAAGGATCTCAGAACTGGTCAGTAAAAAGAGGGAGCGAGCATGTCAATGGAGCTGGAGCACTAGTCACAACATGGTGTAGCAAACTTTGTTTGAACTGGTCCCTTATGAATCGGCACTTTTGACAAACTGGCAAAAATTATTTACCTCAAATACCGCAAAGTTCATTCTGTCCGATTATTACAGGCTTGTTCATTTATTTACCTCAACGTAAGTATGCTTATTTTTCAAACAATTGCCCCCAAGAAATATCAACAGTTGATTCCATTTCGAGTCAGTTTCTCCTCAAATTCCACGATTTACCATGACATCCGAGAAGTCATTTGAAGGTGAGAGTGAGCGGCTCTCTGTTTTATTTAAGGCAAAGTTGCTTTATTATTTAAGTGATTTCCACTGTCAGTAACATATAACAGTGATGTGTATACCCCCTGTATTATATTTCTATGACTTAGTGTATGTTTTTTACATTGTTTATATGGACCTCTTGATTACCCGGAATATTTGATCAATCAGCACATTCCTGGTCCCATTGGTGCCGGATAATAAAAAGTTTGATGTACTTACCCTTCACAGTGGGTGATTTATAGGAGCAATCATAGAGTCATACAGCACAGGAAGAGACCCTTTGGTCCAATCAGTCCATGCTGACCATATTCCCAACTAAACTAGTCCCACTTGCCTGTGTTTGGCCCATATCACCCCCAAACCTTTCCTATTCATGTACTTATCCAAGTGTCTTTTAAACATTGTAACTGTACCTGCATTCAGCACTTCCTCTGGAAGTTCATTCCACATGCTCTATGTAAAAAAGTTGCCCCTCATGTCCTTTCTAAAATGCTCTCCTCTCATCTCAAAAATATGCCCTAGTTTTTCTTGAGTTGGGAAATGTCGTGAAACCAGAATTAGAGATAAAGTGGCAATTGAAACGTCTAATAGAATGAAGGACTATTGACTTTGCAGTAAGGCAGGAGATGTTTGACATAAGTCATGAAGGTGGAAGGTGAAGGTGGAAAACATTTATACAAATTGGCTTCAAAGAATAAACCATGTTAAAACAAAATGATTTTAATTTGGCCAACAATAAATAGGAACTACTTGTACATAAAATGGTAAATAAATACGTAAAATAATTAGGTAGTAATTAATAAACGAGAAGGATGGCAGGACAGGAGATGTATCACAGTTACAGCATGTGTGTAGGAGCTCCTGGATGCCAATGTGACTCAAGGCAAACATATATATGACAAGTGTTTGCGGTGAGAGTAACTTCAGCTCAGAGTTTATGAGCTGGTGGCCAAACTGCAGACACTGTGGCATGTCAGAGTGGGGACAGTTACCTGAATGCCTTGTACCAGGAGACAGTCATGCTCCTTACAATTGGGTCTTCTGAAACAGTCTGTAGTGAGGGACAGGTCAGGTGAGTATGACTGCAAGTGAGGGAGATAAGGGAACCCTGGCAGAGAAGAATCAGCTTTCGTAATTGTCCAACAGGCTTCAGGTTCTCTCAACGTGTCTGGATGAGACTTTGGTCTGCAGGGTGAATGAATCAATTGACTATGACACTATGATGCAGGAAAGCATTCAAGTGAAGGGAGCATAAAGAAATATTGTGGTAGTATAATGAGGGGGATTAAAACCAGACTCTGCAGCAAACATCTAGAAGGTAGTGTTGCTTGTCCAGTGCCAAGGTTAAGGACATCTGCTCAGGACTGGAGATGGCCTTGCATTGGGATGTGGAAAAATCCAATTAGCATGAACAATGTAGGTGCCAAGGACATAGGTAAAACAAGCAAAAAAGATGTGCACAGTCAGCATAAGGAGCTGGGCATCAAACTAAAAGGTGATAATCTCTAGACTATTATCTGAGGCATGAAGCATAGGGAAAATCATATTACAGAGATGACAGAATAGCTCAAAGGCTGGTGTGGGAGAAGTGGGTTCATGTTCACAAATGACAAGTACCAGTACTGGGGAAAGTGGGATCTGTACTGGTTTGCACCTGAACTGTGCTGGGACCAGCTCCTGCGTAGAGAAAGAGAGAAGACTTTAATCTAAGTCATGGTAACCAGGGAGCAAATTTGGAAAGACGTGGCAAGAGCAGAGACAAGACAAGACAGAATGGTATTAATACTGAAAATAATAAACAGACTGCAACAGTAAGTGATAGAGATTGTATATCTAAGAGTAAGTCAGCAGATAAGACTAAAATTAACAAAAATAATACAGGTATAAAACATAAGGCTCTGTATCTGAATGCCAGAAGTATTCAGAAGAAAACAAATAGAAATAAGTTAAATACAATTTGACAGGCATTACAGAGATACAGCTGCAGGGTCACATAGATTGGGACCTGAATATTGAAAGGTACTGAGCATTTAGGAAGGATAAGAAAATAGGAAAAGATGGAGGTTTAACTAATGATGGTACAAGCACAATAGAGAGGGTTGACCAGGGTGGTTAGGGTCAAGGTGAGAAACAATGAAACCAAGCAGTCACTTATGAGTGCTGTACCAATCCCCTAACAGTAGTCACATACTAGAATGAAGCATAACAAAGAAATAGCAAGAGTTTGTCAGAAAGGTACAGCAATAATCATGGGGGATTACATATATTGACTGTCAGATGAATAAGAATAGTCTAGGAGTTCATGGAATGTTTACTGGATAATTCATCCCCAGGAACTGATCAAATGTATCCCAGGATATTGCGGGAGGCCGGGGAAGAAATTGCAGGGCGCCTAGTGGAGAAATTTTATTATTTCCAGCCATGGGTGAGGTGCCAGAAGACTGGAGGGTGGCTAATGTTGTGCCATTATTTAAGAAAGGCTGCAAGGAAAAGCCAAAGAACTACAGACCAGTGAGCCTAACGTTAGTGATGGGGAACTTGTTGGAGATGATTCCCAGAGAAAGGATCTACTTGTAACTGGAAAGCCAAGGACTGATTTGGGATAGCGTGTCTTACAAGTTTGATTAGGTTCGTTTGAAGAAGTGACTAAGAAGATAGATGAAGGCAGGGTGTTGGACATTGCCTTTAGCAAGGCCTTCGTCAAGGTTCCGCACACTAGACTGGTTAGTAAGGTTAGACTCTATGGGATTCAGGGAGAGCTAGCCAATTGGGTACAAAATTGGCTTGACGGTAGGAGAGAGTAAGTGGAGGTAAAGGGTTGCTGTTTACACTGGAGGGCTGTGATCAGCAGTGTGCCACAAGGAACACTGCTGGGTCCACAGATGTTTGTCATCTACGTAAACAATTTGGACGAGAACATAGGAGACATGGCTAGTAAGTTTGTAGATGACACCAAAATTGGTGGTATGGTGGACAGTGAAGAAGGTTATCTAAGAGTATAATGGGATTGTGATCAACTGGGCTAGTGGACCAAGGAATGATAGATGGAGTTTAATTTAGATAAATGCGAGGTATTGCATTTTGGTATGACAAACCAGAGCCCTAGGGAGTGCTGATGAGTTGAGAAACCTAAGTGTGCAGATACATAGTTTCTTGAAGTAGCATCACAGGTAAACAGGGTGGTTAAGAAGGCATTTGGCATGTTTGTCTTCATCAGTCAGAGCACTGAGTACAGGAGTTGGGACATTATGCCGCAGTTGTACAAGACAATGGTAAGGCCACACTTGAAATACTACATGCAGTTCTGGTCACCCTGCTATAGGAAGGATGTTATTTAACTGGAAAGGTTGCAAAAAATATTTACCAGGATGTTACTGAGACTAAAAGGTTTGAGTTATAAGGAGGGGCCGAATAGCCTGGGATATTTCTCCCTAGAGCATAGGAGGCTGAGAGGTGGCCTTGTAGAGGTTGATAAAATCATAAGGGCCATAGATAAAGTGAACAGCAAGGTTCTTTTCTCCTGGGCAGGGGAGTCCAAAACTAGAGGCCAAAGGTTTAAGGTGAGAGTGGAAAAATTTAAAAGGGAACTGAGGGATAACGTTTTCACTCAGAAGATGGTGCATATACGGCACGAGCTGCAAGAGGAAATGGTAGAGGTGGGTACAATTACAACATTTAAGACATTTTGACAGGTACATGGATAGGAAAGGTTTAGGGGGATATGGGCTAAATGTAGGCAAGTGGGATTAGTTCAATTTGGAAAACCTGATTGGCATGGGTGAATTGGACTGAAGGGCCTGTTTCTGTGCTATATGACTCTCACAGCAAACAGCATTGCTGACCGGACAATGGGCTACACTAGAACAGCTATTGTGCAAAACAAGATTCGATTAATTAATGGCCTCACAATGAAGGTGACTCTCAGTCATGGTGCTTATAATATGATTGAATATTTACGTTCGCTTCAGAGAGTGGGAAGAGGGTCCAAGACTAGTAGTTTCAACGTAAATAAGGGCAATTGTGAGGGCACGAAAACAGAACTGGCTAAAATGAGAGATAAATGAATTGGGAAATTAGCTTAAGTGATCAGTCAATAGTGATGCAGCAGCAGGCATTTAAGGAGATATTGTATCAGAGATAAGGGTTTAGGCCCGAAACGTCAAGTTTTCCTGCTCCTATGATGCTGCTTGACCTGCTGTGTTCATCCAGCCCCATGCTTGTTATTTAAGGAGATATTTCAGGATACACTGAATTATTACATTCCAACGAGAAAGTAAATATTCCAAGGGAGGACTCACTATCTGTATTTAACTAAAAATGATAAAGAGAATAAAAGCCGAAAGAACTGTGGATGCTGTAAATCAGAAACCACAAGTTGCTGGAAAAGCTCAGCAAATCTGGCAGCATCTGTGAAGAGAAATCAGAGTTAACGTTTCAGATCTGGTGACTTGCCTCAGAACGTTGGTTTTCATGCAGAAGCAGTCACCCAGTCGCTCCTCACAACCTGGTCTCCTCGAAATTGGGAAAACAAATTGAAGAATGAGCGACCGTTTCGCAGAACATGTACGTTCTGCCCGCAAAAATGATCCTGCGCTTCCAGTCGCCTGCCACTTCAACACACCACCATGCTCCCTGGCCAGCCCATTTCTGTCTCAGGCTTGCTGCAGTGCTCCAGTGAAGCTCAGCATAAACTGGTAGAACAACACCTCGGTTTCCACTTGGGGTCTCCGCAGCCTTCTGGACTTTATATCAATTTCAATAACTTGAGAGCTTAAACTCTCCTGCGTCCTAGCTAACTCCTACCATCCTACCCCTCCCCCCAACACGCACACACACGCACGCACAGACACATGTGTGCGCACCAAGCCTTGTTATCCCATAGTTTGCTATTTCACACAACCCATTGTTAACCACTAACAGTCTGCATTAACAGCTATTCACCCTCCTAGCCAGATCATTATCCACTCCTTTGTCGGTCCAACTGTTTCTCTCTCTCTCTTTGGGCTCTATCCCCATCTACTGTTTACTCCTTAACCCCATCCCCCCACCCTACTGTCTGCATAAAAACCTGCATGTTCCTAGCTACCATCCATTCTGAGGAAGGGTCTCTGGATGTGAAACATTAACTCTGATTTCTCTTCACAGATGCTGCCAACAATTTCTCTTTTTTTTAAGACAATGTTTAGCTTCAACAAAACCTAACAATTGCACAAGACGTCAAGTTTTCCTGCTCCTATGATGCTGCTTGACCTGCTGTGCTCATCCAGCCCCATGCTTGTTATCTCGGATTCTCCAGCATCTGCAGTACCTTTTATCTCTGCACAAGATAGGCAATGGGTCAGAAGACTGGACAGAATATAAAAACAGCTAAGAATGATTGAAATGGTAATAAGGAGGGAAAAATTAGAGTACAAGAGAAATCTAACTATAAATACAAAAACAGATCATTGAATCCTTATAGGCCATTCAGTCTGAGTTCACACTGAGCCTCTGAAGAATATCCCACCCTGACCCAAACCCCCTACCCTATCTCCACAACTTTACATTTCCAATGGCCAACCTATCTAACCTGCACATCTTTGGACTGTGGGAAGAAACTGGAGCACCCGGAGGAAACCCTCACAGACACAGGGAGAATGTGCAAACCCCACACAGACAGTCACCCGAGGATGTAATCAGGCCTGGGAGCCTGGCGCTGTGAGGCAGCAGTGCTCACCACTGAGCCACCGTGTCACCCCAGTAATATAAAGAACTTCTATTGACATTTTTTAAAGATGGGCGAGTGTTAACAAAGTGAGCATTGGTCCAATGGAAAATAAGTCTGGAGAATAAACAATGGAAAACAAGGAGACGGCTATTGAATTGAACAGATATTTTATATTGAAATTCACTGCAGTGGATAAAAGTAAAACCCCAGAAATAGCTGTAAATAGGAAATGGAAAGGAGAAAAAAAATCAATAAAATTACAATCATTTTGGGGCAATGAGAGTCATGGATAGACTGGATTGTCAAAGTCTTTTTTCCAGGGCAGAAATGTCAATTACTAGGGGACATAGCTTTAAGGTAAAAGGGGTTGAGGTTAAAGAGGATATGAAAGGCAGGTTTTTTTTTACAGAGGATGCTAATGCGTAGAATGAGCTGTCAGAGGCTGTGATAGAAGCTGATACATTAACGATATTTAAGAGTCATCTTGATAGATACATGAATTGGCAGCAAATAGAGGGATATGGACAGCTTAGAGGCAAAAAGTTTTTAGCTTACTAAGGCATTATGTGTCGGCGCAGTCTGGGTGGGCTGATGGGCCTGTTCCTGTGCTGCACTGTTCTTTGTTCAATGGTGCTGAGAAAATGGTTGCAGTTGCATGTTGACATAATCCTAGGTTCTGATAGACTTCATCCTAGAGTCTTAAAAAAAGTGGCTAGTGAGATAATTGATGCTTTTATTCTAATTTTCCTAAACTCTCTAAATTGAGGGAAGTTTCCATTTATTTGAAGATTGGCAAATGTGACCCCTTTGTTCAAAAAAGGAGACAGAAATCAGGAAACCACAGGCCAGTTAGTTTAAGATCTGTCATTGAGAAGATGCGAGAAGCTATTTTCTTAGAAAGCTATAGCAGGAAATTTAGAAAAATTCAAGATAATAGGCAGGGTCAATAATGGTTTTGAGAATGATAACTCATATCTAACCAATTCATTGGGATTCTTTGAGGAAGTAATGTATAAAGGAGAACTGATGAATATATTGTACTTAGATTTCTGGAATGTATTTGATTAGATGCCACATCAAAGGCTATTTTTTATTCTTTTGGGGGTTGTGGGCATCGCTGGCTGGCCAGCATTTATTGCCCATCCCTAGTTGCCCTTAAGAAGGTGGTGATGAGCTGCCTTCTTGAACTGCTGCAGTTCACCTGCTGTAGGTAGACACACAATGCTCTTAGGAGGGAATTCCAGGATTTTGACAGTGAAGGAACAGCGATATAGTTCCACATCAGGATGGTGAGTGGCTTGGAGGAGAAAAAAAAAATGCTCATGGTACAGGGGTTAACATTTTGGCATGGATACAACATTGGAAACAGAGAGTAGGCAAAAGTGAGTCTTTCTTTGGTTGGCAAGATGTAATAAGTGGCATACCATAAGGATCAGTGCTGAGACCTCTATTTTTCACAAAGTCACATTGAAATGATTTAGATGAAGGGACTAAGGGAGTATGGTTACTAAATTTGTTACTAATGATGCAAAGATAGGTAGAAAGGTGTGTTGTGTTAAGGACATAAGGAGGATACAAATGGATATGGTGGATATAAAATGAGCAATACTCTCACACACATTCATCTCGCAACCTGTCACACGTTTAAACACTGACACACAGACGCTTCACACATTCACACTCTAAAACACACTCACTCTTCACATCCTCACCTCATACTCTCTAACACACACTAAGAAACTTACATACTAACACATAGTCTTACTCACTCACAAAATCATTCACAATCACACTCACTGACACTCTTACATTCTCATGCATTCACACTCAAAATCACTCTCATATTCTCACACTCATGCATGCAAACACATTCACTCTCATGCACACTCCTGCACTCACTCAAACACATTCATGCTTATACACAGAAACACACACTCACTTGCACAATTGCATTCTCTCACACGTGCATGCACACAATCACTCATACTTTTACAATCACACATGCATACACTCTCTCTTTCTCAGACACACACTTGCATCCTCTCACACTCACACTTCACATACTCATCTCTCATACTCTCTGATACACTCTCTCACATAGACTAACGCACACTCTCACTCACACAGATATTCTCATGCTCACAAACTCACACATTCTCACATACACTCACACACTCATCTGATACCTTCACCCTCACACACACACCCGTACTCAAGTCATTTCACAAACTCATGTCTCACACTTACATTCACAAGCACTCACGTATACACTCTCACACTTACACTCTCTCATACATTCTCATACACACAAATACACTAACGCACACACTGACACTTGTTCTCTCACACCCTCATGCTCTCATTTCACATTAGTCCACACTCTCTCTCACACACACACACACACACACACTCTCTCTCAAACCCATACATGCAAACACACATTCAATCACATACTTGTGCACTCTCTCACTTTCACTCAAACACATTCTCACATACACACAAACATACACACTTTCACTTGCACACTCACTTACATAATCACACATACACAATCTAACACACGCACTAACACTCTCACACTCACAATCATGTGCACTCTCTCACACACATACACACTAGCATACACTGTCACTCACTCTCACACTCAACACTCTCGCAAACAGTCTCATACTCGCAGTCTCTCACACACAGCCATGGTCACTCAGAATTACAGACTCACACTTACACTCAAATATGCACATGCACTCAGACACACTCTCACACGCACACACATACTTACACACTCTCTTATGCGATCACACACTAACACAGACTCACCCTTTCACTCATTCATACTCACGAATGCACACTCACAAAGTGGCCAGCACTCACTCACACTCACACTCACTGAGCCTCACAGTGACATACAATGACAGTATCTCAATCAAAAAAGCTCTCACATACGCACAATCCTACACACAAACACATGCACATGCCCACTCTCAAACATGCACCTTTACACACACTTGTACAACCACACACATGCACAATGTAATACAGTTACACATACACACACTCACTTACACGATCTCACATGCACTCTCACACTCTCAAACTCACATACAATTAATCACTCACACTTTTACAAACACACTCTCACCCTCATACATACAAAGGCACACAAACTCATTCTCACACTTGCACAATCTCTAACACAGTTATACACACTCACACACTCTCATTTATACATTCACACTCATCACTATCTAACAGCCACTCCCACACTCTCTCACACTTCATCCTTTCAAAGCCTCTCGCACATCCTCTCAAACACATGCACTCTCACAATCACACACACTGATACACACACGTACAAACTCTTACTATCACTACACAGTTCATGGCAGGACCCTGAACAGCACTGATATACAGAAGAAACTTGGGGGTTCAAGTCTATAACTCCCGGAAAGTGGCCATGCAAGTAAATAGGGTGGTAAAGAATACGTATGGCATACTTGCCTTTACTGGTCGGGCAATTGAGTACAAGAGCCAGGATGTCATGTTGCAGCTTTATACAATTTTGGTTAGGCCACATCTAGTGTATAATGTTCATTTCTAGTCGCCACATTACAGGAAGGATGTGGAGGCTTTGGAGAGGGTGCAGAAGAGGTTTACCAGAATGCTGCCTGGATTAGAGGGTATCAGTAAAGAGGACAGGGTCTAGGCCCGAAACGTCAGCCTTCATGCTTCTATGATGCTGCTTGGCCCCCTGTGTTCATCCAGCTCTACACCTTGTTATCTAGAAAAACTCAAATAGTTTTCCTGGAGTGACAGAGGCTTAGGGGAGACGCGATAGAAGTCTAAAAAATTATGAAATGCATAGATGGGGTTGACAGTCAGAATCTTTTTTCCCAGAATTGAAATGTCTACCGGGGGGGGCATGCATTTAAGGTGAGAGTGGAAAAGTTCAAAGGAAATGTGAGGGGCGAGTATTTTTTACACAGAGTGGTAGGAGTCTGGAACAGACTACTAGGGGTGGTGGTGGAGGCAGGTACAAAAGGGGCATTTAAGTGACATTTAGATAAGCACATGAATATGCAAGGAATGGAGGGATATGGGCCAAGGACAGGCAGAAGGGATTAATTTAATTTGGCGTCATGTTCAGTGCAACAGCGTGGGCCGAAGGGCCCGTTCCAGTGCCATACTGTTCTATGCTGTATGGTCTAAGTCTGAAAACTCTGTAACTGGAAACATTAAGACAAGATTCCTGTCCTTTATTAGCCATGTTTCAGTAACAACTATGATATCATACTGCCATCATTCTAACTGTTGTAAGTAGCTCTGATACAAGAAGCAATCCACTGCATTTCCTACCAAATGTTATCGACAATTAACATTTAGCAAGTGCCTCCTGGGCTAGTCTAAAACCAGCACAGAGAACAGTACCATCATCTTGATGTTCACAGCTTGTGTCTATTAACAAGTGATTGCGGTAACTTCAATATATTAGGTATTGCTCCAAAGGAACACCCATTTCCTATGCAATTTGAAATACGGCTGCTTCCAGTTATGGTTCCCAACTCCCACCCTTCACAAAACGACAACTGCCTCACAGACCCAAGTTTTAGTTCCTAGTTAATCACCTTGGTTGCCTTATTCCCAGACCTCAGGCCCCAAAACCTATGGCAATTCCTTCATTGCCAGAACTAACCTACCCTGCTCACTGCTCCACCAATCCCTGAAAAACTGCATCAAACTAACCCAAAGTTAACACATGCATCATGCATAAGTGATGTAACCAATCATTTTCAGTGTCAATAAGGGCAATAATGTACTAATTCAGCTGGTTTTACAGGTTCTACTGCGAATATATTTGATCACTCCTAATTATTTTGAGTAGCAAGGATTTAGTCTCCTGGCTATTTTACTGCCTTCACACTGATCACTCACTGTGTACCAACTGCCAAGAAATGTAACAATCCTTAGACAATGGATACACGTTAACCATGTTTCTTGGGGGGAATGATGCAGATATTCCTTCACAGAAAAACTGGGAATAAGGATTGAAACTTCTGGGATGGATACAAAAATTGACTTAAATCAGTTACTTTTCAGTAAAACCTACAGCAAACTGCATTGTTCTAAAGACAAAGATGACTAGGCATGAAAAGGTCAACTCCCTTCACAAAGATGTGATGTTTGATAAATATAACAAAGGCTTAAACACCATTATCTTGGACATTCTTGGGATGCAACCAGTATTAAGGGGCAATACCTTATAATGGCCTATTATTCAATGGATAGTGTTCCAAGCCACCTTTTAATTATACAATGTCAAAAAAACATTGTAAATACCTCAACATGACTTATATGATTACAGCAGTCATTAATCACCTCCACTTGAAATTCATTCTGAAGCCTTATGGGTCTCACACTCAGGTTTTGAGGTCATCTTTTTTGTTTGATGGATATCCTTGCTCTTTTTCAAAGCCTTGTAGTTGTATCATGTAGAGGTTGAAGTTTGGATTCTATCTTAGAAATAAGAACTAGTTAGCTCTTCATTCCAGCATTTGATTTAGCTTTGTGATTCACACTATTCACAGAACCATTAGAACTGTATGCTTTCTATTTATTTTCTTTATATTAATATTTTAATTGTCTCATTCAATCTTCTGAATCAAGTTCTCAGAGAGTCCAACTCCTATTTCCTTTAGTGGGGGAATATAGCAGTCTCACTCAGACCTGTATAATTTCCCAGAAATTACAATCTAGCTATAAACTGCAGAAGAATCCTCAACTGGCTTTTCTCCTTTCTGTGGACAGCTTAGTGGCTCAGAAGAGCCAAGTGATACAGCTTAGAGTCTAGCTCCCTCTGGTAGATATTGAAGGAAATTGGTTGACAGATACTGCCGATCCTAATAGCTCCAATTGAAGAGATACAATTGTTTAAAAAAAAACTACGTCTACACGGACAGACAAATGTCTCTTTCTCACACCTGTGTTCTCCCCCTTTTCATCTGAATTTGTTGACTCTTTGTTGGTTTCACACTTACTTCAATGGACATTACACATCAGCAATCTTGATCAGTAATGTCTGAATTGAGGAATCAACAGTTGTCTTCCATCCGGCCCCTACCTACATGCACTTATAACAGAAACTGCTGGGCATAAATGAGAGAGTAGCCTGGATAATTTCCCCTTCCTTATGCACAATGGTGCAAAGGTGAATAGCACACTAACCTACCCACTGCCCCCAGACAAGACCAGATAATCTACAACTGAACCCTAATGTTGCAAAATCTATGACTGCAACAGAGCATGTCTCACATGTGTAAGTTTAACCGTTCACCTTGTCAAGGTTTATATCATTGAGGAGTCTCAGAATATGGAATTTTCATAACAACTCACAGAGTACTCTACAGTTTCTGAATCCTTTTACTCAATTATTCTGAAGAATGCATGTTGAAATTATGGGGTGTGGGTGTCAGTGTTTGGGCCAACATTTATTGTTCATTCCTGACTGCCCTTGAGGTGAGCTATCTTCACGAACTGCAACAGTCATTTGGCGTAGAAACACCCACATTGCTGTTGGAAGGGAGTTCCAGAACGTTGACTCAGCAACACTGAAGGTGACATATTTCCGATGCAGTATGGTGAGTGGGTTGGAGGGGAACTTGTAAGTGATGATGTTCCTGTATATCTGCTGCCCTTGTCCTTCTAGGCAGTGACAGTTGAGGGTTGGAAGGTGCTGTCGAAAGAGGCTACTGCCGTGAATGTTCTGGTGGTACCTCCCAGAAAATAAGTTTGTCAGAAGGAATATGTAATTTGAGAAGTGACTTGTGGCCATGTGGAATGTTTAGAAGAAGCTGGTGATTTTCAACCTACGGTGCCCAACCTCTTCATGACATTGGTCGGCTAATGTAATTTCTGAGTCAGGTGAGACCAATTGGTCACAGTTGATTGCTAAGATCAGTCAATGACTCTGTTACCATATGACCATGCAATGACCAGGATAGTAGAAGGAAGAATGGATGAACATTGTGTTCATCAAATCCCCTCTTCCTTCTCAAGCCACTGTTCATAATCCTCCAGAGAAATTTCATTAACAACCAGCCAACAACATGACCCCTTAAAAGTAAGGGGGCGCCCATTTAAGTCAGAGACTTAGGAGATTATTTGTTTCTCGCTGAGGATCATGAACCTTCGGAACTCTCTTCCTCAAAAGGTGGTGGAAGCAGAGTGTTTGAATATTTTTAAGGAGGAATTAAATAAATTATTGATAAGCAAAGCTGTGAATGATTATGGGGGTTAGGCAGGAATGTGGTGTCATCAGATCAGCCATGATGTTACTGAATGGCTCAAGGGACTGACAGGCATGGTCCAGCTCCCGATTTCAATAGTTCGTGTGTCGTTCCATTTGTTTCCCAGCCAACTTATCTACCAGATTATGGAAAATTTCAACGAGGGAAAAGCAGGCATCACCTTATCTAACTCTGCTCATGGTCTCCTGGTTTCCAACTTTGTCCTTCCCATTTGCTTATTCAGGCTGAACCAGAGATCCTTGGAAATACTTCTGGAGGAGCTGAAGAGTCTGGTGAAGGGCAGAGGTGTCAAATCTATTGCTAGTGTGGAGGTGGTGGGGCTCAGTTCCTGGGTGTTTGGTGGGGTATCGGATGGGGGGAGGCACTGATAAGGGTCAGGAGGTGTTCGGGGTCTGCATAGTTGGGGTGCATGCATGGTAAGTTGGGGGTCAGTTTGGTTGTAATGGAGTTAGAGTAGGTATTTAATAATCTCACTTTTCCTGTGTAGCTATTAACTGCAGCAGAACCCTCCAAACTCTCCAATTTAAATGTTTACTTTCAGAGGGTTCCAGGCATGAGAGAATTGCCAAGCTGAATCTTTAATTTCCCAGTGAGTCTCTCAGAGTCTGCTATGTCAGGAATCCCACAGGGTCTCAACATACTCATCTCCCAAGCACGCTGCAGAAATGACTGATCATTGAAAAATCTGGACCGTAACTTACTAAGATGAAGTTATTTTTCTAGACTTGACCTCCTCTTCAAACATATATTATTCCTCCTAATTATCAGATATTTCATAAACTTTTACAGCACAAAATTAGGCTCTGCAACCCATGTGGTCTCTGCAATGTACAAACCTCCTCACCCCAGACCTCATTTCACCTCATTGTACATCTTTTCAATCTTTTCTGTTTCACTCAATGCCTTAAATATATCTAATATTTTCTTGATGTTTTCCTTTTACTGATGGCTTGCAATTTTGATGCACTAGAAATGTTAGTTCTGGCAGTGATTCCAATAGGTATTTTGTAACCCTTTTAATGGATCATTGCAACCTTTGCCCTTTTCCATTCTTTGAACAATATTTTGGCTTCTACTCATTACCTAAATGTGCCTCGCAGTTTGGGACTGATGCCCAATGCCAATTACCACTATCATGCCTCACATTGAATGCTCACAACCTTGTCAACTTATGAATCATAATTTTGAACATTCTTAATATTTACCTGCCTCAGGATTGCTGTGGAAACTTAGAAACATAGAAAATAGGAGGAGGATTAGGCCATTCAGCCCTTTGAGCTTGCTCCACATTCAATCTGATCATGGCTGATCATCCAACTCAGTACCCAGTTCCTACTTTCTCCCCATACACTTTTATTCCTTTAGCCCTAAGACCCATGTTACAGCCTCAACCACTTTATGTGGCAGAGAATTCCACAGTTTCAGCACTCTCCAGATGAAGAAACTTCTCCCCATCTCAGTTTTAAATGGTCTACGCCCTCTTCTTAATCTGTAACCACTAGTTCTGTACTGCCTGGTCATCTGGAACAGCCTTCCTATGTTTAACCTGTCCAGTCCTGTTAGAATTTTACAGGTTTCTATGGGATCCTCCTTCCTATCTCTTATTGGAATGCAGTTTGTTACCAGAAATATAAAAACAGATCATAAGAGTTTTTATAAACATTTAAAAAAGCAAAAGTTAACAAAGTAAGTGTACGACCTACAGAAACTGTCTGGAAAATTGATAAATTAATCACACAGGCATCTTGTATCAGTCTTCACTACAAAGGATACAAGTAACATTCCAGAAGCAGTGATAAATCAGGAAATGGAAGGAATGGAGGAACTCAGGACACTCAGAATCACCAGAGAAATGTCACTGTGTTGGAATTGAGACTGACAGTCCTGGATCCTGATGGACTTCATCCTAGGGTCTTAAAAGAAGTGATTGGTGAGTTAGATGATGCACCTCGCTTCATTTTCTCAATGCATCCTAGGTTTGAGGACTATCCGATCTGACTGGATGACAGCAAATGTAACTCTTTTATTCAAAAAGGAGGGGGACAGAAGGCAAGATAAATACAAGCCAGTCAGCTTACCATCTGTCAGAGAAAAATTTTAGAAGCGGTTATGAAAGAAATTGTAGCAGGGCATTGAGATAAATTTGAGGTAATCAGGCCGAGTCAAAATGGTTTTGTGAAAGGGAAGTTCTTTAAGGTAGTAACCTTAATGATCAACATAAAGTGGTGAATGCACAGCTCTCAAGGTTTCCAGAAAGCATTTGATAAAGTGCCTCATCAAAGGTTGTTGCAGAAAACAAAACCTCAAGGTCTAAGAGATAGCATTTTGCCGTGGATAGAAGATTAGTTAGCTAACAGAAGGAGGACAATAGGCATAAATTGGTCATTTATTGGTTGCCAAATTTATTGATGGCACAAAGTCAGCAGGAATGTAAGTTATGAAGAGGACAAAGGAGGTTACAAGAAGAACTTAATAGGTAAAGTGAGTGGTCAAAGATGTAACAAATGGAACTTAATGTGGGAAAATTGTCCATTTTGGCACAAATAATAAAAAAAACTAAATGGTGAGGGACTGCAAAGCTCTGAGATGCAGAGGGGTCTGGGTGTCCTTATGCATGAATCACCAACGACATGCACAGCAAATAAACAGGAAAGCTATTAGAATGTTATCGTTTATTGTGAAGGGAATTCAACATAAAAGTAGGGAGGTCATACGGGGAGATGAAATCACATTTGAATAAGGTCACTTTATTGAAGGAAGAAGGTAAATGCATTGGAAACAGCTCAGCGCAGATTTAACAGCCCAGCGCAGATTTAACAGCCTAATATCTGGAATTAGTGAGTTGGCATATGAAGCAAGTTTGGACATGGTATGCTTGTATCCCCTCGAGTTTAGAAGAGTAAGCGGCAATTTGATTGAAACATGTAAGATCCTGAAGGGTCTTGAAAGGGTAGATGTAGAGTGGATGTTTCCTGTGTTGGGAGCATCTTGAACTAGAGTTAACAGTTTAAAAGTCAGGGGGTCACTCCTATGTAAAACACAGACGAACCAAATGTGGTCCCTCAGTGGGTCGTGTGTCTTTGGAATTCTCTTCCTGAAAAGGTGGTGGAAACAGAACCTTTGATCATTTTTATGGCAGAAATAGATTGATTCTTATTAAGCCCTGAGGTAAAAGGTTTTCAGGGAATAGGCGTGAATGGGGATTTGAGTTACAAGTAGAGCAGCCATGATCATGTTAAATGGTGGAGCAGGCTAGAGGGGCTGAATGACCTGTTCTTGCGCTTTATTCAAATGCTTTCTCTGAGAAGGCACATGCATTCACAGATAACAGTAACTTAGGAGATTGGTCACTTTTCCATTGTGTCATTCACTTCAAGCATCCTTCACCCCTGTCTGCTCCTGGTGTATATTTATGAGAGCATTTTGGCACAGACTTAATAAACAGAGGGACATCCTTCATTGTGTCTCTACAACATGCGCTCTGTCCCTCTCCCATGATCTTAATCTCATGTCTTATTTCAGATTTTATTATCAGTCTCTTAACTTTCTTAAATTCTATTCAATTGTACTTCCGGTTTTACAAAGATCTTTGTCTCCATGTGGTCATGTATTTGGAGACCAAGATGCAGACTCTAAGTGAGGATCTCTATTAAACCCTGATGCAGTGCTCAGGTGTAGAGATGGAGGAGACGTTGTAGGAGCAAGAAGCTGAATGTGACATCAGACTGTAAACCACATTGGGGGTGGAGCAGGGTTTCGGGCGAGAAACAACAGTAACCACAAATGTGCAGGAAACTAGAAAGAAGCAGGAGATATAAATTATGAGAACCACAAGCATAGCCATGCGGTGGCCTTTAGAAATTCACAGCCAATGAGCTGCAGGCAACTAACAGATCATGGGATTTATCATCTTGGTTTAGCTGCATTCTCTTTTATGTGTTTTCGTGAAACAATAGTGTGTGTAGATTGGCTGCCCTTCTTTCAAAGAGTAGCAGTGGGTGACTGAACTGCAAACCAACTATGAAGCAAATCTCTCTTAACTGTCTGTTGATCAGTGGTACAACAGATTAAGTATTGATAAGCTGTTGTTAAGACTAGATATTGAACACAGCAAACAGGAATACTCTATTATCACTACTGTTTGATTTTATCAGTCTGTATTCAGATCATCAACCTAACACTGTTTCTCTCTCGAAAGATGCGGCTAAACCGTACATTAAAAAACAAAAAAAGTTGGAAATAAAGCACAGGAAGTGAGGCAAAGGTTTTGTTTGCCAATAGAAATGAATCATTGCAACTTTAAACTATGAAAAGGGAAATAAATGGTATGGTTTAGATCTGAAAAGTAATCGATGTTTACTGCAGCACTGGCCTAAACAGGAGCAAGAGGTCACTGCAGTAAAATTGACAGTGGTTAAACAAATACATATGCAACATGGCAGTGTACAGCACAAAAAGGAGGCCAATCAGTCTGCTATGCTTGTACTGGTTGTTTGAAAAACCTCTGCAATTATTCCTACTCCCCTGCTCTTTCCCCATTACCGTGCGGCCAACCGTAATATTTTGATTGACTTTTGTGATCAACATAAGAACATAGAAACTGGGTAGGGCAATCAGCCCACTAATCCAGCCCCATCATACAGTCATAGAGTCATACAGCAGAGAAACAGACCCTTTGGTCCAACTTGTCCGCACTGACGAGATATCCCAATCAGTCCAAGTCCCATTTGCCAGCATTTGGCCCATCTCCCTCTAAACCCTTCCTATTCCTGTACCCATCCAGATGCCTTTTGAATGTTGTAATTGTACCAGCCTCCACCACTTCCTCTAGCAGCTCGTTCTGTACACACATCACCATCTGCATGAAAAAATTAACCCTCAGGTCCTTTTTAAGTCTTTTCCTTCTCACCTTAAACCCATGCCCTCTGGTTTTGGGCTCCCCCATCCTGAAAAAAGGTATTTGCTATTCACCCTATCCATGCCCCGGATAATTTTATAAACCTCTATATGGTCACCCGTCAGCCTCCAATGCTCCAGGGACAAAAGCCCCAGCCTATACAGCCTCTCCCGAAAATTCAAACCCTCCAGTCCCAGCAACATCCTCATAAATCTCTCTAGTTTAATAACATCCTGCACCTCTCTAGTTTAATAACATCCTTCCTCTTGATCGTGGTTTGCGAGACCGTGTTAATCCTGTTAGGTGAATATAGTTGATGCTGATAAATAAAATAAATAAAATAAAATAAAACTTGCATTTACATAGCAGTTTTCAGGATCAGTGGCCATCTCAGAATGCTGTACAGTCAATGAAGCAAAGCTAAATAAAAACCAAAAGAACTGCGGATGCTGTAAAGCAGGAACAAAAACAAAGTTGCTGGAAAAGCTCAGCAGGTCTGGCAGCATCTGTGAAGGAACAAACAGAGTCAACGTTTCGGGTCCGGTGACCCTTCCTCACAACAGGCTGAATGAAGTAAAGCTGTCTCCCTCAAAGTCAATGTCGATCGGTCAGCAGAAGGGATGGGTATTTATGGAAGTTAAGACATGGGCAACAGGGTTAACTAAAAGGGATTCAAGAAAGTTGAGACCTGTGGTTTCATATTTGAACATGAAGAGATGTTGGAGAAGCAAATTAAATCATTATATTTATAAACAGCAATAAACCAATTAGGAAAACTAACTCGTGAATTTCACATCAACTCTAGAGCAGAAGTCATGAGACGTTGTGAAACGTGGTTTATTGAGCCATTTGCAGAAAAATATTTCTAATCTGATCTTGTTCAAATTTTGTATCCAGTTTAAGTATATGTAGGAATAAATTCTTAAACATGCAGTAACAATTTTTAAAACATTAACTCATAGGATGTGGCCCACCCCTAATTGCCCTGGAGAAAGTGGTGGTGAGTTGCTTTCTTGAACTGCAAGGATATGCACAAATCACTACATCTAGGGCAATATTAAGGAAGCCTAATCCCGAGTCAGCTTGCATTCGTACACTTCTGCAGTTACACTGTGTCTCTACTGACTGAAGATAGCTAAATCAACACCATTACAACTGTTCTGGTCAGTTATTCACTCCCTGGTCCATAAATGTCAGCTGATAACATGAGCCAGAAGGACTCTTGAGGCACAGTGGCAACTTCCCTCATTCTGAGCCAGAAGAGCAAGGTCAAGTCTCACTTGCTCCAGAGGTGTCATAAGATTTCTGAACAGATTGATTAAAAATTAAAAATATAAGGGTCTCTAGTGGTGCATGGTTCTGTCTTTACTTCTGGATAAGAAATCCCACCTCTCCCAGACTTGCGTCATAACAAGTTGATTGAAAGCATCTATAACGCCATTTATAATCCTATTTCTGAAGAAGGGCTCTGACCTTAAACGTCAACTTTCCGGCTCCGCTGATGCTGCCTGGCCTGCTGTGTCCCTCCAGCTCCACACTGTGTTATCTCTGACTCCAGCATGTGCAGTTCCAACTATCTCCATAATGCAATCCATGCCTTAACTACCTGTTCACCCTGCGGTTCTCGGCAGATCATAAGATTTTACTGGGTTCTTTTGAACAATTAATACATTCTTTTAAACTCGTGGCTAATTATGCGCTGGGAATTCAACAGTGTGTGTGAGAATTTTCCGAATTAACCTGATAAGATGTTAAAAGAAGACATGCTATCAAAATTGAGTCATGAGGATTGTGCTAACAGAATGTTCCGCTGGGAGCCAGTGCCTAGTTGAAAGTGTTGCAAAAGGAAAGGAAATTGTTGTCACCGGGGTAACCGTGGCAGCTCACAATGACAACAAGATTCATATATTACATGAGTTAATCCTGTACACAGACAGGGGGTGAAGTGTAATTTCAGGTTGGTTAGGAATCAAAGGACACTACATTTATATACCGCATTCCAACACAACAAGCCGTCCTAAAACACAATCCATTCACCCAAGTCCCTTCGGAATGAGTTCAGTTCCCACTGCAAAGACACAAAAAACGTCTCCTCCCATTCCAACTTAAAAATCAGCAAATGTTAAACTTGCTCCAAAGACACAAATGACCGTCCCTGGTATTTCTCGGAATGGAAAAGTATAACACCTTGTTTAGGGACAATGTTGCAGCCAAGAAGAGATCGTATGGGCTTCTTGCTCTGTGCACCTCAATAAGTTGTCGCATTAAACACGCCGATACCCTCGAACTAACTTAACGATAAAACTTACATTAATCTTCGAGTAAACTTAGAACAAACTTACCATCCCCTCGCTCCGTCTCTCCAGAAACTGACACATTCGATCCCACGGTACCGCCCCTCTCCTGCACAGTCCGATCCCACGCTACCGCCTCCCTCCCGCGCAGTCCGATCCCACGCTACCGCCTCCCTCCCGCACAGTCCGATCCCACGCTACCGCCTGCCTCCCGCACAGTCCGATCCCACGGTACCGCTCCTCTCCTGCACAGTCCGATCCCACGCTACCGCCTGTCTCCCGCACAGTCCGATCCCACGGCACCGCTCCTCTCCTGCACAGTCCGATCCCACGCTACCGCCTCCCTCCTGCACAGTCCGATCCCACAGTACCCTCGCCTCCCTGCTGCACAGTCCGATCCCGCAGTGCTGCCTCTCCCACACAGTCCGATGCCACAGCGTTCCTTCCCTCCCATCAGTCCGATCTCAGAACCTCTCGGCATTTCCTGGTTGAAAAATAGAACAGTGCAGCACAGGAACGGACCCTTCGGCCCACCATGTCTGTGCTGATCATGATGCCATTCTAAACTAATCCCATTTGCCTGCATATGATCAGTAACCCTCTACTTCCTGCCTGTTCATGTGCCTTTTAAACATTGCTAACATTTCTGCTTCTACCACCTCCCCTGGCACCGCATTCTGGGCACCTACCGCCCTTTGGGTAAAAAAAATTACATCGTACATCTCCTTTAAATTTGCCCCCTCTTATCTTAAACCCATGCTCCCTAGTATTTGATCTTTCCACTCTGGGAAAAAGATTCCAACTATTAATTCTATCCATGCCTCTCATGATTTGACATACTTTATTAGGTTGTCTCAGCCTCCAATCCGCTAATGAAAATAATCCAAGTTAGTCCAAACTCCCCTTACGGCTAATACACTCCAATCCAGGCAACATCCTGGTAAACCTTTTGCGCTCTCTCCAAAGCCTCCACATATTTTCTGTAGTCTGGGTACCAAAACTACACATAATACTACAAATGTGGCCTAACTAAGTCTTGTACAGTTGCACTAAGTTGTTAGCTTTTGTACTCAGTACCCCAACTGATGAAGGCAAGCATGCCGTATGGCTTCTTTACCAGCTTATCCACTAGTATTGCCACTTTTAGGGAGCTATGGACTTGTACCCCGAGATCTCTACATGTGTGTGCCAAGGAAGTCAATCCAGGTGTACCCCAACCAGAAATCTTGGATGAACTGGGAAATCTACTGCCCACTGAAGTCCAGGTTTGCAGCATTCAAGTCAGATGACTAAGACCTATACAGAAAATCCAGATAGTATCTCTGATGGGTTTGCAGAGGTCATAAGAGGCAATGCCGGGCCAAGTTAAAGGCCCAAACCAGCCACATGGACACCCGTTGCCTGTAAGGCCTATACAACGTAACAGGATACAAAATAGAGCTCAGCAAGTTAGTGGACAAAAACACATCCCTTCATCAGAAAATTTTCTGATGAAGGGTCTAGGCCCAAAACGTCAGCCTTCCTGCTCCTATGATGCTGCTTGGCCTGCTGTGTTCATCCAGCTCTACACCTTGTTATCTCAGATTCTCCAGCATCTGCAGTTCCTATTATCTCTAAAGACACATCCCTGCCTATTGTGCTCAATGCTTGGTTTGAACAGAATGCCAGTGGCACAGTGTCACCAATCCCGACAGTCCCGACAGTCCCAGACATACCTGTTCCCTCGGTCACTGCTGCAGACGTCATATCATTCTTCCTGGGATTCAACTCAAGGAAAGCGTCAGGCCTGGGTGGAGTCCCCGGCCAAGCATTCAGATCCTGTGCGGACTAGCTGGCAGAGGTATTCACTGACATCTTCAAACTCTCCTGCTACAAACCGAAGTCCCCACCTGCTTCAAGTAGACCACCATCATCTCAGTACTTAAGAAAGCGCATGCAGTGTGCCTTAATGACTACCGCCCACTGGCTTTGACCTCCACATCGTGAAGTGCTTTGAGACGCTGGTCATGACCCACATCAACTCTGGCCTCCCAGCCTGCCTCAATCCCCTGCAATTTGCCTACTGATGTAATAGGTCTACGGTGGACGCCATTCTCATAGCACTGCACTTATCCCTGCAACATCTGGACAACATGGACACCTATGTCAAACTCCTGCTCATCAACTACATCTCCACCTTCAACACCATTATACCCTCCAGACTGATCTCAAAACTCTGAGACCTAGGAGTCTCTGTAACTGGATCCTCAGCTTCCTGACCCATAGACTGTAATCTGTGGGGATAGACAACTGCACTTCCTCCAAAAAAAACCCCTCAACACTGCAGCCCCCCTCAACCCCCCAGTATGTGTTCCCAGCCCACTAATGTACTTCCTGTACACCCACGACTGTGTAGCCAAATTCTGAATGAAAACCATCTACAGGTTTTCTGATGACACCACTGTGGTAGGACAGATATCAAACAATGATTAGTTGGAGTACAGATAAGAGATAGAGGGTTTGGTGATGTGATGCAATGGGAACAATCTGTCTCTCAATGTTGGCAAAACAAAAGCACTGATCAGTGACTTCAGAAAGAAAGGAGGAGAACATGCCCCCATTTACCGCAACACAGCAGAGGTTGAGAGTGTGGAGAGCATCAAATTCCTCGGACTGATGATATCCCACAACCTGCCCTGGACTTCCCATGTAGATGCAACTGTCAGGATGGCACAACAATGCCTCTTCTTCCTCAGGCGGCTCAGGAAATTTGGCATGTCCATAAGGACCCTCACCAACTTCTACAGATGCACCATTGAAAGCATACTATACGGGTGGGTTATGGCCTCGTACAGCAACTGCTCTGCCCAGGACCATAAGAAACTACAGAAGGTAGTGTGCACAGCCCACACCATCATGGAAGCCAACCTTCCATCCATGGACTCCATTTACCTCTCATTGCTGCAGGAAGGCTGCCAACGTCATCAAAGACCCCTCCCACCCCAGTAATGCTCTCCTATAACCTCTTTAGTCAGGCAAAAGATACAGAAGCTTGAACACACGTACCAACAGGTTTAAGAACAGCTTCTTCCCTGCTGTTATTAGACTGATGAATGGAGTCGCTAACTTCAAATAATGTTGATACTTGTTAATTCTTCACACACCTCCTGTGCAGTGTAACCTGTATGCCTCATTCTGTCCAAGCACCCTATGATCTGTATGTCCTTTCTTACCATGATGTGCCTATACCACTTGCAAACAAAGATTTTCACTGTACTTAGATACACATGACAATGAATCAAATTAAATTAAATCACGTCAATGCTTCTAAGGGTCCTGCCATTTATGGTATACTTTGTTCTTGCATTTGGCCTCCTATCACTTTGCACTTGTCCAGATTAAACGCCATCTGCCATATCTCCATTCAACTTTCCAACTGATCCATGTTATGCTGTATCCCTTGATAACATTCCGTACTATCCACAACTCAGACAAGCTACATTTTCATGCAAGTAATTTATATAAATTACAAACAAAGGTCCCAGCACAGATTCTTGTGGAACACCACTGGCCACAGACGTCTAGTCAGAAAAACACGCTTCCGCAAGGCCCTACATCTCCTATGACCAAGCCAATTTTGTATCCAATTTGCCAACTTGTCATGGAACCCATGTGGCTTAATCTTCTGGACCAGCCATGAGGGACATTGCAAATGCTTTAATAAAGTCCACATAGATAAAATCCACTTCCCTTCCCTCATCAATCATTTTTGTCACTTCCTCAAAAAACTCAATTAAGAATGTAAAACAAGACCTTCCCAGCATAAAGCCATGCTGACTATTCTGAATAACTCCATTCTTTTTCCAAATGTGAGTAAATCCTGTCCCTAAGAATCTTCTTCAGTAATTTCTGGACCACTGATATAAGGCTAACTGGCCTACAGTTTCCTGGATTGTCACTGTTACCCTTTTTAAACAAAGTAAAAACATTGAATATTCTCCAGCCTGCAGGGACCTCACCTGTGGCTAAAGATACAAAGATCTCTGTCAAGGCCCTAGCAATCTCCTCTCTTTCCTCCCATCATGCGCTGCAAATTCATCCACCATAACATTTTTCATGACACCCATTGCCCCCTCCTTCTTAGTATCAACATACCCCCCCTTAATCTTACCATCAGCTCCAGAAACTATAAGCACTTGGAGCATCTGCGCAAAACCGATGCCTCCGCTCTCAGGAAATAGTAAAAATGGGAGTGAAAGTGAAAGAGAAAGAGACCCTTCGTTCTAGGGATGAGTTTGGGAAGACACCAGACTCCAAGTGATCCCTGGCCCCAAGAGGCCACAGACATAGGATTGGGAGAATGGGAGACCTGACACTCTTACGGGTGGGGAGATCTAGACACTAAAGAGACGGGGAGGGTGTGTGGTGAGTGGCGATATCCAAAGATTCTGTGGGATGCAGGAGGCCCCATGCTGGCAGGGAAACCCTAGATTCCAGTTGGGGTGGGAAGGGAGACCCTAGACTCCCCATTCTTTCTGTGCTGTTGTGGATTGAGAAATCTGTTGGTCAATAAACTGGGGAAAGTAGCCGCCCATAGCATTTCTTGTGGACACATTGAAATCATCACCATTTCAGGGTCTAATATTCATCGAGGCTACATTCAGGCATCAGGTGCTGTGAATACTGGCTGCATATTCTCTGGGACAGGGTCAGGAGGCCAGAGTTCAATTGGTTCTGTCAGTCCATTCCATTCCTGATGAATCCATGCCGCTAATCCATCCATGCCGTTAATCCATCCATCCTTTCCCAAAAACACACAACTAACCAATGAGGGCTACTGGAACACATATTTAAGAATTACATGAAATAAAGGAAGAGTTTTTTCTGCTTTGAAATGAGTTTTAGCATATGGTTTATTGGAAATTACACCAACTGTTTAATGCGTGCATTGACTCACGAGCTTTTATTGAGATCTCAAACCCAGCACCAAGCTCACGGCCTACAGGGCAGCCATGGTCCCCATCTTTCTCTATGCATCAGAATCATGGACCATATACAACTGACACCTCAAAATCCCTGGAGAGTTAGCACCAGCGCTAACTCCACAAAATCCTGCAAACCCACTGGCAGGATAGATGTAAAAAATGAGAGCGTCCTCTCCCAAGCCAACAGCTATTACAAAGATGTGGTTACAGCGTGACCAAGAACTCAATATTCAAGGGTATTTGATGTTCCAGAGAGTAGGCAAAATGAAAAGGTGGTAGATTAGCTTTGTTAATCAAGAATGATATCAGTGCAGGGGAGTAGGGATAGTAGTTGCAATAGATTGCGATGTGGGATCATATTGGGTGGAAATACGGATAGCGAGGGTAAGAGTCATCGGTGGGAGTCATCTATAGGACCCCAAAGAGTTGCTTCACGTAGCCAAGAACAGGCTATTTTAGGTTGATAATGTGTAATGTGATAGGATTAGTAAGAGATCTTATAGTTAAGGATTCTCTCAGGGGTAGAAATCACAACATAGTAGAATTTTAAGTTCAATGTGAAGAAAGCAACGTGGGTCTCAAATCAACTTAATAAGGACAATTACAGTGGTATGAAGAAGACATTAGCTAAAGTGGGCTGGGAAAATTGACCAAGGTGCAAATCAGAGAATGTGCAGTAGCAGATATTTCATAATGCTCAGCAAAAAATTTATTCCAGTCATAAAGTAGGATTTGATGAGAGAGATGTTTGGTTAATGAAAGTGGTCAAGGAAAGTACCCAATCAAAAAGGAAAGCCAGAGTCATACAGAGCGGAATAACAATTTATTGTCATGTGTATTTTTACCACAGTACCTATATTAATGACAGAAGTTGTAAATAGAAACAAAAAATAAACGTTCATCACAATGCAATAATGACTCCTAGCTTTGGGATACACTGGAGAACCAGGCTGAAGCCGCCATGCAGGGCCAGACTGAGACTGCCACGCGGGGCCGTGATGGGATCCCCATGCTTGGCCGTAGGAAGACCCAGAAGATGCCTCCGAAGCAGGGACAAGACCTCCGTGCCGGGACAAGATCTCCGTGCCGGACTGCTGGAATACCTAGAAGCTACTTAAGTAGACCTCCATGCTGGGGCAAGAACGCCACTCCAGGTCAAGACTACCATACTGGGAGACTGCTCCACCAGGTGCCAGGCCTACACTGCCATTTCGGGTTGTTAAAAGCTACCCTGTCGCTGGACCTGGGCTGGGAGAAGATGCCTTCCACCAAAGTCGCTAAAAGATAAAATAATAAGTGGAAACATGAAAAAGCATAGAAAGAAGAAAAAGAGCTAAGTGGATGGAGTTAAGGAGCCCACATGCTATGCTGTTACTCTGCTGCCATTTTGGGAAAAAAGCATAGAAACAGGATTGAGATTTTCTATTTTAGGAACGAGCAACAGCCTAAAAAGCTAATAAAGAGGGAGAAATTTGATTATGGAAGTAAATTGGCAAGAAATATAAAAACAAACTTGAGGAACCTGAGGGGCAACTTTTTTTTTTACACAAAAGGGTGGTATGCATTTGGAATGAACTAGCAGAAGTGGTTTATGAACTAGCATGTAATGAACTAGCAGTGGGTACATTAACAATATTTAAAAATCATTTGCACGAATACGTGGATAGGAAAGGTTTAGAGGGATATGGGCTAAGTGCAGGGAAACAGGAATGGCATAAATGGACATTTCGGTCGGCATGGACCAGTTTGGGCCGAAGGGCATATCTCCGTGCTGTAGGAATCAATGACTTTAAATAACAAAAGCTTCTTAGAGCATATAAAAACAGTTACTGGTGTGTGAGCCCCTTTGAGGATACAATTGGGAAATTGACAATAGAGATTTTGTAAGGCTTTCTGATATTTAGTGGAAGGCAAATAATTTAAACCAATATTTTACATTGGTCTTCACTGTGGAGAGCACTGTAAACATCCAAAAGATATTAGATAAGCAAGGTCTTGTGGGAGGACAAATCTTCTAACTGTGTCTTTCATGAGGGAAAAGTATTTGATAAACTAATGGGACTGAAGGCAAGCAGGACTGGTGGCCTGCATCCAATGGTTTCAAAAGAAATGGAGACAGAGAGAAGGGATTAATTGGTCTTTTATAGGTTGGAAAAATGTAACTCGTAGAGTCCCAGTAGCCATGGGCTTCAATTATTTCAACTTTATATTAGTGACTTGGAGCATGGGGCAGAGTGTAATTTATCCAGATTTGCTCATGGTACAAAAATAGGTGGGAGGGCATATTGTGAGGACATGTGAAATCTACAAAGGGATTTGGATATGTGAGTGAGTGGGCAAAAACTTGGCAGATGAAATGTAGGAATGCGTGAGGTCATGCATTTTGATGGGAAGAATCAAAAGGCAGACTATCTATTTAAATAGATAGAGGTTCCAAAAAATAAACAGCACATAGGGATCTGGATGCTCTTCTGCATGAAACATGAAAAGTTGGCATAAAAGGTTCAACAAGTAATTAAGGTGGCAAATGCAATTTTGGTCTTTGCTAAGGAGTTGGAGATTAAAAGTAGGAAGTCTTGTTTCAACTGTACAAATGGAGTACCATGCAGAGTTTTGGTCCCTGTATGTAAAAAATACTGCCATTGGTGGTTATTCAAATGAATCACTGAGCTGATTCCTGGGATGAAGGGGTGGTTTGTCAAAAATTGCCAGTTTAGGCCTTTATTCTTTTGAGTTTAGAAGAATGAGGAATGATCTTACTCAAACATACAGGATTCTGAGTGGGGCTTGATAGGTTAGATGTCCAGATGGTGATTCTACTAGCAAGAAAATCTCAAACTAGGTATCACAGTTACAGAACAAGGGGACATTCATTTAAAACTGGAATGCAAAGGATGATTTTTTTTTTTGCTCAGAGCATAGTGAACGTCTGGAATTCTCTGGTAGATTTTTGAAATATCAGAGAGCTGAGGGCAATGATGAGCTGCCACAGAACAGGAGTTGAGCCTTGGGAAAGATCAACCATGATCTTACTGAATGCAGGCTGAATGGCTTACTCCTGTTCTATTTCTTACGCTCTTGGTTATCAGGTCATTTCTCCCCTCAGTCGTAATAGTACTGCCATGGGAAATCAATACAATCACATATAAACATTAGGCCCATTGAAACCCTGCCAGCTCTCTGCAAGAACAACCTGCATTGCCTTACCATCCTGACTATTCTCAAAAGTCCCAATTTTGTTCCCTTTCAGGTGAATATCAAATTTTCTCTTGAAAGCCATCATGTGTCTCTGGGAACTGCAATCCAGATTGTAACCACTTGCCTGTGTAATGATGATCTTTCACATGTTGTTGCTTTTTTAGTCAATCATCTTGAATTGGTGTCCTCTGACTCTCAACTCTTCCAGCAATGAGAAACATTTCTATCACCGTAATGACAGAGCTTGAAGGTGTGCAACTGTTTCCTTTTCTAGGCCCATTCCACTGCTGGTCACAACAAATTTTAAATGTAATTAGGTTGGTGTTTTGGTTAATTATTACAGGTCTCAGATAGTGTTAGGTTCAGTATTAAGAACAAGTCAGTCAGGTTTCTTCAGATAACAAATAATTGGTTTATTACCAAAAACAAACTTACACAAAAGATGCAAAGATTATGGACAAACAGTTTTGATTATGCAAATATATATATCTATCCTGTAAAAATAATTTATACTCAAGGTCTGAGGAGAAATAATAAAATGAAAACTTTGCGCAATATTAACTTTTAAGATACTTTGACCAAGTAGAGGGTTCAGAAAATATTTACCAGGATGTTGCTGGGAATGGAGGGTTTGACTTATAAAAATAGCTAGATAGGCTGGGACTTTTTTCACTAGAGCATAGGAAGTTGAGGGGTGACCTTACCGAAGTTTATAAAACCATCAGGATCATAGGTAAGGCGAATAGCAACGGTCTTTTCCCTAAGGTAGGGAGTTCAAAACTAGGGAACATATTCTTGAGGTGAGAGGAGAAAGATTTAAAAAAGACATGAGGGGCAATTTTTTTTTTCTTACATAGGGAGTGGTTCATCTGTGGAATGAACTGCCTGAGGAAGTGGTGGCTGCAAGTACAGTTACAACGTTTAAATGACATTTGGATAAGTACATGAATAGGAAAGGTTTGGAGGGATGATGGATAAATGCAGGCAGGTGGGACTAGTTTAGGAACATAGTCAGCATGGACTAGTTGGACCGAAGGGTATGTTTCCATGCTGTATGACTCCATGAAAATGTCTCATTAAAAAAAAAGCCTTAGCTCATCTCAAATATAGCGTTCTGATTCTAAAGTGATCCTGAACATATGTACCCTGCTGGTACTGGGCCTCCTTCCTGGAGCAGATGGCGAACATCCTTTTGTTTGAGACAAAAGAGCAGTTTCCAATAAATCCACTTCAGGAAACCTCAACAAATGGTAAAGATAACTTTTAGTGGATTTTTCAGCTCATGCACTTTGCTGAGATGAATTATACAGGGGAGAGATAAGGAGCAATGGACTGTCGCTTCTCATGCAGGTCTCAAACTCTCGCACTATTCAAAAATATAATAATGTCTACCCATGTGACTTTTCTCTCAAAGTTTTCCAGACTGATAGTCTCCATTCAAGCTTTCTGCTCTTTGCAGGTACAAAATTGTTGCTGCTATGTCCGATGCGTTATGCCTAGCAAAGTGTCCTTTGTTTAAAATTTCAAGTCGTATGTATATAAGTCCACTTAATCTATCAAAAATTAACATTTGGATCACATCTCTTCACTTCACTACTCCATCTAAATTATCATGATTTACTCTTAATTAAACCACATATTTAGTTGTGTCTGCAATGTACTAACATACTTCTTGTGACACTCATTCACATTGAATCATTGCTAAAGGTTCTCTGTCCAATTATTTCTTTCTACTCATTTAATGAATCTTTAGTCTCCACCGCCTTGACTACACCAGGTTAAGGAGAAAGCCCATCGTCAGCTTCTACAGAGTGGCAATGCCACTCAGAGACTGAAAATAAAATGACAGGACAGAAAACACATTTTCAGATTAGCAGCAGAATACAATACATTGTAATTTATTCATCTAATTTATGCAAGCAATGCCACAGGAGATCTACTATAACTTAAGAAAGGATAATAATTAGATTTACATAGGACTCCTAAAAATATTACATCTAGCATGTCCTTGCCATCAAGGTTTGTCATAAAATGTTATTCAATTGTTACAACCTGGACAGGAAAAGTGCGCTGGTAATCAAGCCCCACTATTCCAAGAGTTGTACCAAATAGGTACATGTTATATTTAATATCAAAATGTTCAAATTGTTTCTTTACATTCTTCCTTACAGCAAAATGGACTTTGACCATGTTTCTTCAATGAACTCAAAAAGAATTCACTCTTTATGAACAAATTTTCCATTTAAACAATTGGTTATCTAAAATACTATGCAGACATGAGCTATATCCCCTTAATTGTGTATGCACACACAGATTCATATGCAGACAACGATGCAGCTTTGCGGTGATATCATGAGTTTGAAAGTAAAAGACAAGAAAGGACCAACACGTATAGGTCAAGGGTTCAATCCAGGGAATTCACTCAAGATGATTAGTGTCTTTCACTCGACGGCCAGCATCATGCAAAGTGGTACATCATCCTGCCACCAACGGAGATTATCAATTGTCTCCAGCTCTGTTTGCCATATACGTCTCAGCTTTGATCCAGTATGCACTCAAACATCTTTACACTGGGGTATACATTTTAAGTCGAGGACAGATAGCAACCTCTTCAACTTACAAAGATTCTAGGCTTGCAGAAAGTTACTGACCTTCAGCTCAGTGCACTCTTTTTTGCAGATGAGTGCACTGTTATAACCAAGTTAAAGATATATTTATACAGAAGAGTGTATGGTTTCTTTTTCTAGTCTTACTCCTTCACTGGACAGAACACATTTTAAATTTAGCCAGGTTGATGATATGCTAACTATACAGGTCTCAGACTGTGTGAGGTTCAGCCTTAAGAACTAGTTAGCCACGTTTCAGTTGTCAACAAGTAACCAAAACAAACTTACTCAAACAAGGTTGCAAAGATTATTGACAAATAGTTTGATTACTCAAATACGTATGTACCCTTTGAAAAAAAGCTAATACATCTCTGTGGAGAAACAAAGAAATAAAATCTCTGTGGTGAGTAACTTGAAGACATTTTTGCCACAGTTAAACTTGTGAGAAAAGGCTGTCTTCCTGGAACGATTATTTTTGGTTGAATTCCCCTGGTTTCAGACTGTGAGGTAGTTTCCAAAAAAATCCAATTCAGGAAGTCCCCATCTCCCAGGCAATCTACAAATATTGCATTAAACAACTTTAAGCATTCTACATGACTCTCTGAGCTCTCTTTTCAATATCAGGTGCATGACAAACTCTCCAACACTTCTCCCAAAGCACCGCCTACCCATCAAGAGCATACTCAGCAAAGGGCTCAGCTTTGCTGAGTCAGTCAGGTGAATTGCATGCAGGATTCCCACATATCGAAGGCAATGCTCTACAGCAACTGAGTGGGGAAGCCCACACCACTGGACTTCCCAAACTGAGATGCAAAGACAGTGTGAAAACCAACCTCAAAGGTTGAAAGCTGGAATTCAACACATAGGAAAAAGCAACCTTGGATACATCCAAATGGAGAGGTTTCTATCATCAAGGAATTTTGACATTTGTGGAGGATATAACCTTCAGGATGAACAAGTGCACTGGAAAGCCAATATCTCCACCCATCCTCTAATACTATTTACAATTGCTTATGCAAATCAAGATTTGGTCCAACATCACACGAAATTACATTAACCTTCACTGTAAAACAGTTTATTTTTCTGCTAAACACTCATCCAAAGCATTAGAAGAATCCATCAACTAAGACAGTGGTGAGTCTTAGTAAGACAACCGCATTTTTTGAAAACATTGTATTGGCCGTGACATCCAAGTTACTAGTCGATTACCATAAAAATATAAGATCTGGAGCAGGTATAGGCAATTCAACCCCTCGAGCCTGCTCCTCCATTTAATCCAATTATGACTGATCTCATCTTGATCTCAAAACCATTTTCCTGCCCCTTTCCCATGACTCATTAACCTGTTGTTAAAAAGTCTACCTCCTTAAATTTATTTAGTGTCCAGGCATCCACTGCACTCTGGGTCATGAATTCCACAGATTCATGACCCTTTCAGAGAAGTAATTGTTCCTCATCTCTGTTTTAATTCTTCCACCCCTTAGCCTAAAATTGTCATCTCTCATTCTAAATCGCTCCAAAGGGGGCAACATCAGCTCCACATCTATTTTGTTCATTTCCTTTAGCATCTTATATACCTCAATTAGATCTCCTCTCATTCTTCTAAACTCTGGACAGTATAGGCCTAAACTGTTCAATCTCTCCTCGTAAGACAGACCTTTCATATTTGGAATAAATCTAGCGACCCTTGTCTGAAATATCTCCAATGCTTCCAAAAGTATGGGACAAAATTTATTGCAATACTCTGGATAACAAGCATGGGGCTGGATGAACACAGCAGGTCAAGCAGCATCATAGGAGCAGGAAAACTTGACGTTTCGGGCCTAGACCCT
>JAHRHZ010000021.1:12879577-12890202 GCA_024137785.1 Ginglymostoma cirratum
CTGCTTGACCTGCTGTGTTCATCCAGCCCCATGCTTGTTATCTCAGATTCTCCAGCATCTGCAGTACCTTTTGTCTCTGATGCAATACTCTGGATGTTGTTTCACCAATGCTTTGTACTGTTGTACCAATAGGTCTGCATTTTTACACTCCACCCACCCCTTCAGTAATAAATGCCAAAATTTAATTTGCCCTCAATATCTGCTGCATCTACATACAGCTATAGCATGGGGTTGGTTTTCTTCTGCAAAAGCATTAAACTTACATACACTTCATGACTGCTGCTACTGATCTTACATTATGGTGTCACATTATAAAGTACAAAGGAAAATTGGCATAATGGTGAAAACCCATGCAAGTTGAAATTGTGTCACCATCAGTCAATGTTTCCTGAAAAATTTTAACGCAGTGTGGAAAATTTCACATGCTCAAAATAAGAGTTTAAACTAACCTAAAAATTCACAATGATAATTAATTCATCAACTTTTTTTTTAATCTTTTAGTACCTATGGTGGTTTTTGGCTGAGGACAACAACCATTCTCAAAATCTAAGGCTGCCATGTCATGACTTTGCTCAGAGATCCAGAGATGCAATGCAATATAGCAGATTTGGATCATCAGTCTGAACTCATGCAGTATACACAATTTAGAGTTATAAAGGTCTCCAGCATTAAAAAGAACCTTTGGTCCATCAAGTCTGCATGGGTTAAAAACAACCACCTAACTATTTTCCTGCCATTTTCCAACCCTTGGCCTCGTACACCTTGGCATCACAAGTTCACATCTAAATACTTACGAAGACATATGCCTCTACAACCCTTACAGGCAATGAGTTGCAAATTTGCACCACTGTCTATGTAGAAGGTTTTTTTTCCTAACATACCCTCCAACCCTAGTGCCCCACTGGTCATTGATCTCTCCACCAGGGGGAAAGGTTTCTTCCCATCTATCCTGTCTATGATGTTCATAATTTTATACATCTGAATTAAAATCCTGAATTCTTTCCCTAAGGGCATTGCGGGTCTACCTTCAGCACATGGATTGCAGCAGTTCAAGAAGGCAGCTCATCACCACCTTCTCAAGGGCAACAGGGATGGGCAATAAATGTTGGCCAGCCATTGATGCCCACATCCCAGAAATCAATTTTAAAAATGTTCCTCAGTTTCCTGACTCAGATTGTCCAATCTCTTTTCACAACTAAAGCACTCCAGCCCAGTCTACATCCTGGTGAATCTCCTTTGCACCCTCTCCAGGGCAGTCACACCCTTCCTATAATGTGAATTCTAGAACTGCACACAATTCTCTAGCTGTGGCCTAACCAATGTTTTATACAGTTCTAGCATCACCTACCTACTCTTAAATAGCCTTTCACCGGGTGCTCCATTTAGTGAGCCCTGCTGATGCTGACGGTCTTGGTTAGTGCCTCATTTTCATGCTACTGGTTTTTCTTCATAATTATTCAAAGAAAATGTAGCAGAATCATGTTTAAAACTTTATTAATATTGATTTAGGAAAGTTAGGAGCCTTTCTTTTGAAAAATTATAACGGAATATACAAGAGAAGTCCATCATGAATAACATAACTATTCTAGTAGCTTGTTTATGTTCAAAAAGTTGAGACAGGGCAGACAGGTAAGCACAGTCAAAAACAAGAAAGAAAAGTTTTGCCTTTTTTTATGTCCATGTTAGCTCAATTTTCAACTAAAGTTGAATTTGGGAGTGAATTAACTCAACCATGTTTGTTGACATTTAGAAAAATTAAATTCTAATAATTTCTGTTCAAACAAAAGTTTGTTCCAGATTATTGCTTCCAGAAGCTTTACCACCACCAAGATTAAACTGTCTGGCCTGTAGGTGCTAGCTTTATCCTTATACCCTTTAATGAGCAAGATGTTCAAACTTGGGAAATATCTTTTGCTTAATCCCCTCCACATTTACCATGTGGGTTCTTTTTTTAAAAACTCGTTAAAAATATTGATGCTGAGCATAGAAAATAACTAGGATGGCAGGACAAATGAAAAAAAACCCCAGAAACTAGGAAGGTAGACACAATGAAAAAAGACCAGCACCCAAAATAAGAAAAAACAAACTTTAAGAAATTAAGATTTAAGATATTAAAACTTTAAGATATTAAAAATCCACAGAATTGTTCAGGTAGAAGTGCCTGTACACAAGATTGAGCAAAGGGTGAAGGTTTTAAAAAAAAATGTCATCAACAGGACTGTAGGAGCCAATCAAACAGACACTATTGGAGATAATGACTTAAAGAAAGCCATATTAAAACAATAACAGATTGAAAAGTAGATGGTAGGCATCCAAGAATAATGAAAGATATTGGGATGAATTTAATGGAGCTACAGGAGCAAACTTAAACCAATCCTAAAACAAATTTCTCACCACATCTCAGTATCCTCTTCTTAATATACTAATCCAAGGTTCTTTCAAAATGCATCAGTGTCTGCCCCAACTACTCTCTATTCCTTTGCTACCTCTAACTGATTTATATTCGTTATGAACTGTGAGTACTGTCTTGAATGGGAAGTTACATAGTCTGCGACGTGTCATAAGATACACATTGTTACCTCAGGCAGCGTACAATGCTAGCAGGCAACCTGAGGCCAGAGATGAAAATGACTGCTTTTAAGAGCTGTTTAAAACATTGGGATTATTTATGCTGGAACAGGGAAAGGAGTATCACAGCTTTTGAAGGAAGGCTGCATAAACCTATGAAACATAACAAGCCAAGATATGAGGATAGAATGGAACAGACGGTTAGTCAGAATGAACTCTTGTATCTCCAATAAAATCATTTCAATCCCAACCTTCTTAAGTATTCTTCAATGCCTTACTATCCAGGCGTGCTGGCATTTCTACTTTTAGTTGCATTAATAGCAACAGATAACTGGAATGTATTGTGGTTATTGGTGAAAACAGAGTCATAGAGATACACAGCACAGAAATAGACCCTTCAGTCCAACTTATCCATGCCGACCAGATATCCAAAGTAAATCTAGTCCCACGCTTAACCAGGATCATGATTCCTCTCACTTCAATTCAGGGCTAAAGGTCAGACTTTTGTTTTGGGGATCAGTGGGACAGTGACTCGAGTTGTAACCAAAGGTTCTTCAAGTCAGAAAGTTGTGGGTTCTTGTACCAATCTAGAAGCCTGAGTTGAAGAAACTGAAGGAGAACTGCACAATTAGAGTGGCTGTCTTTCGGCATTAACTAAAGATATTCTTTATAAATGACTTGGATGAGGAATTGGAAGGGTGGGTTAGTAAGTCTGCTGATGACACAAAGGTTGGTGGCGTTGTGGATAGCATGGAGGACTGTTGTAGGTTGCAACGAGACATTGACAGGATGCAGAGCTGGGCAAAGAAGTGGCAGACGGAATTCAACCCAGCAAAGTGTGAAATGATTCATTTTGGAAGGTCGAATTTGAATGCAGAATACAGAGTTAATGGCAGTGTAGAAGAATGGGGGGATCTGGGGGTCCACGTCCATAGATCCCTCAAAGTTGCTACCCAAGTCGATAGGGTTGTAAAGAAGACATATGGTGTGTTGGCTTTCATGGACAGTTTAAGAGCTGCGAGGTTATGCTGCATCTCTATAAAACCCTGGTTAGCCCACACTTGAAGTATTGTGTTCAGTTCTGGTCACCTCATTATAGGAAAGATGTGGAAGCTTTAGAGAGGGTGCAGAGGAGGATTACCACAAGATGCTGCCTGGACTGGAGGGCAGGTCTTATAAGGAAGGGTTGAGTGAGCTAGGGCTTTTTTCATTGGAGCGAAGAAGGATGAGAGGTGACTTGATACAGGTGTACAAGATGATGAGAGGCATAGATAGAGTGGATAGCCAGAGACTTTTTCCCAGGGTGGAAGTGTCTATTACGAGGGGGCATAATTTTACGGTGATTGGAGGAGGGTATAGGGGAGATGTCAGAAGTAGGTTCTTTACACAGAGAGTGGTGGGCATGTGGAATGCGCTGCTGGCAGTGGTAGTGGAGTCAGATACTTTAGAGACTTTTAAGCGACTCTTGGGTAGGCACATGGAGGATAGTAAAATGTAGGGTTTGCAGGGTAGTTGATCTTAGTAGGACAATAGGTCGGCACAACATCGTGGGCTGAAGGGCCTGTTCTGTGCTGTACTGTTCTATGTTCTATATTCTATGTAAAGGCCCTATCAGATAGATGTGCACAATTCCATGGCACCAGTTTGCAGAGAGTTATCCCTAGTGTCAAGGCCAACACTTATCCTCTAAAAAAACAGTTTATCTGGTCATTATCAATTGGTGTTTGTGGGAGTTTGCTGTGCACAAATTGTCTGTGCCTTTCCAAAAACAGTGACTACACTTCAAAAGTATTTATTTGTCAATGGTGTGGTTTTAGAAGCCCTGAGGTCATGAAATTTAATATATTAAAAGCAAACCTGTCCTTCCTGGACCATTGAGACTGGGTTACATTAACAGTTTCAAGTCCTTTGAGGTACTTCACCCGCTTTGGAATAGCAGGATTCCCAGAACATGATCAAGCCAGAGAAAAGGCAAGATTGGTGGGGATTGTTGGTTGTTCCATGGTGGGGAGCAAACACAGGATTCAACCCACCTCCCACTTTATCTGACAAACAGCCTTTACTCACATTTCTCCAAACTTAACTGAGCGCAGTGAAAGGTCAATGTCAGATAGTCGACTCCATCGGCCTTCACAATGTCACCAAGGTCACGTCTATAGTAGGGTGGCTTAGCTGCAGAGATTCATAAGATGCCCTTACTTGATTCAGGTAGTGCTTTGACCATACAGCAGCAAGTTCCAGCGTTAAGTCCAAACCTCTGCAACCATTCCATGACCACAACTTGTTGACAGATTGAGCTGTCAAAATTAGCCTCGACAGCTGAAAAAATAGTTATATTATAACATAATTTAATTGATTTAGTTTTATTTATATTCCCCGGTTCTTTGAGCAAGAATTGCTTAATTTGCAATTATGTAAATTCAATTAGGTATTCTGGATAAATATGGTTAGAGTCAAATATAACAAAAATCTTTGGGTTCGCTGTATTGTCGACACAGCTGTCATACAAGTTCACCAGACTTCCATCCTTTGAAGGAGGCCGAATATATTTGGGATCTCCAGTGGTACAGTCACCCACAAGAACCCGGGCGAGGAACATTGTCTTAAAATCCGATCGCCAGCGATGTGGTGCAGATAAGGACAGTGTCTGCAAGAATGGCTCATTCATTTCGGTGGTGCGGCAGTAACGACTGGAGTATGAGGCGTCACGGGCAAAATAAGTCCCTGTGTAAGGATTCAAAACATACCTCAACACATTCCTTATATAAGAATCCATCAATTACACAACATTACATGATTAAAGTGGGAAATTCTTATCAAATTTCCTGGTATAATTGCTGCTTACCTTTTCCATAGACTGTAGCATGCAATCCATTTAATCTCCAGTCAAAATTTTGCAAACATATTGCTTCAACAAATTCATTGCCTGTGCCATGAAAGAGCATTCTCTCATTCAGCTCTATCCCATTTCTCATCTTTTTCAAGTGAATTCTTTTCCTGGCAGTGGAAAATTAAAAGGCAAAACATCAATTTGAAAACATAAAGCAAACGAAGTTGGCATTTTCACCATTTTATTCAACTCCCACCGCAGCTTATTAGAGGTTGAGGTCTGAAGCATGGGCATAACAGACACTAGAATATAATTCATGCAGTAAAAGAAGACCGTTAGATTGTGGTGCAATGAAGATAATTACAAATTATCAAAATGCACGATTTGAGTTTAATTAGGGGCATTCTGTATTGTGTGTATTAGTGCCAAATAGCACTGATCTATTAAAAGTTGTGCATGAAAGATTTAGTGGGATATTTGAAATGAGTAATTGTAGAAAAGGATTGCAGTATGCGGACTTTCAGGTGTTCAACAAAGTCTCTCTCTCTCTCCCTCAGGCTTCGAGTCCGAATGGGGATCTGGGCCTTTGGGTCCACACAGGGTTGGGAAACAGAAATAATCCAAGTCAACACATCGTCCCGATTTGTAAATATGCTACAGTTTCTTCAAAATCATGGAACTCCCTTCCTAATAATATTGGGGATGTCCCTATAACCCCAAGGACTGAAGTGATTCAGGGTGGCTGCTCACTGCCAGTTTCTGGAGGGCAATTAAGGCTGAGCAATAAATGCTGAACTGGCCAGCAGTGCCCACATACTATGAAAAATATTTTTAAAAAAGCTTCTGAAACTGAATTCATTGTGCATAATCTAGTTATTGTCTAACTTGGGCATACATATCCTGATGGGAAACCAACAGCATCAGGTACATTGGGACACTGCAAACTGACAGTTCCCCTCCAGACCACACACTATCCTGGTCCCAAAGTATATCACCGTTTCTTCACTGTCAGTAGTCAAAATGCTGCAGTGCCCCCGCCTAACAGTGGGATTGGAATCACTACACCACAAAGGACTGCATTGGTTCAAAAAGACAATTTACCACTACCTTCTCCAGGAGCAATTAGGGATGGGCAGCTCTTGGCAGTGATGTCCACACTAAATGAAACAAACTTTTAAAAATGTATAATGTTGCTTCAACTGCACCGTCATTTCCAGTTCAGTTGGCTGGATGGCTATTCTGCAATGCAGAGTGACATGCCAGTTCAATTCCTGCACCAGTTAAGGTGACCATGAAGTTCCTACCATCTCAACCTTGCCTGAGGCATGGTGGCCATCAGGTAAGAGCTCACCACCAGCCGTATTTCTCTGATGAGAGAGAGCAGCCTATGGTTCTTTGTGACAATGGTAAGTTTCACTTTCACTTCAATTTATCTTATCTAAAAATAAGTACTGCTATAATCTATACCGAATCTATTTAATTTTTGACAGCTTTTTCTGCCAGCAACAAGTATCATGAAGGATGGTGATAGGGAGGAGACATGTGGTCAGATCTATCATTCGTTAAACTATTGATATTCTAAGTTCTGCATGTTAAAGTTCTGTTGAACACCACAGAAAACATACACACATTTATCACAGATATCAATAACAAGATGGTTTTCAAAAATCCAAATTATATGTTGAGGGCCTCTAAACTGGACTTGTATTATGTTGCACATATTTCAACACTGGAACATAGGAAATAGGAGCACGAGTAGGCCACTTAGCCCTTAAACCTCTCCCAGCATTTAATCAGGTCATGGCTGATCCTTAACCTCAACATTAATTATCCATATTACCCCCCCTCTATCCATTGATACCCTTAATAACTAGAAACCGAAGCTTCTTTGTTTTGAGCACACAAAATGACCAAGCCTCCACATGCCTAATTCTAAGATTAATCACCATCTGAGTGAAGAAACTCCTCATCACAGCGTATGCTTCTTCTGTCATTATTCTGAGGCCCTGTCCCTTAATTCTAGATGCCCCCTCGCCTACCCCAATCCCCTAGCCAGGGGAAACTTATATCTAGCCTGTTGAGCTCTGTTAAGAACTCTGCATGTTTCAATGAGATTCTCTCATTATTCTTAACTCAAGAGATTACAGGCCCAGTTACTGTAATCTCTCCTCATAGAACAATCTTACCATCCTAAAAATCAAACTGATTAAACTCATAAATTAAAACTAAACAAACATTTGCTGGCAAGCCTCAGTGCGACTATAGTCTATAAGTGGAGTTGTGGCTTTTTTTTTCCAGAGATTCACACTAGGTTTATGTCAACCTTACAAAGGAACAGCAGTAGTTTCAAATTCCCTCATTAATTTGCCCCATCCGACTCAAGTCTTTTCCATCCTCATTGAGTTCATTAGCAACCTACCTCATTGCAAAAGTACCAGAGAAATCACATTTCTTTAATGTATTTCTAGTTCTGAAAGGGTAAAAGTCCATATGCAAACTTTTAGAGGCAGTGGTCACAATTTTAGAGGTCTCAGCATTTTTAAAAGCTTTTTTTGCTTATATCTACATTGTATTTCCTATCTCTTAATATTTTCAATGCTGCAAATTAAACGAGAAAATCCTCCACAACCACATTTTCTTAAACATGCTGTTTACTTTGCATAAATGATGGTTCAGCAACTTCAAATGTTAATTAATCCTACATCTGATTGAAAACAAAGGACAGAAAACCTCCTCAAGTCTGCCTGTTTATGCTGATTTACCCTCGCTTTACAGTGGTATTTTTACCTTTAGACTGATGAGACTCTTGAAGAACTTCTGCTGGAAGTAGCCATCGGCAAGATCAACATAGAAGCGTCTTTTCTTTTGCAAGGCGGTGGGCGGGGGTGGGTGAGTGGGTCAGGGGAGGCAATAGCTGAACTTACGGATAAAAATCTGCCAAGCAGGGCTCAGATTTCTGATGAAGGCTTTAGGCCCGAAACGTCAAGTTTTCCTGCTCCTATGATGCTGCTTGACCTGCTGTGTTCATCCAGCCCCATGCTTGTTATCTCGGGCTCAGATTGAGCTCAGTTGGAGAGCACTGAGCTCAGTGTAGCCGGAGTAGAAGAGGAGCTGATCAAACTCAGCTGGAGCAGGAGAGGAGTTATGTCTGTTTTTGTGCTATACTGTTCTACGTAAATTTGTAAATGCAAAAACGGTGATGGTGGAGGATTACTTTTGTAATTGAAAGCCTGTGACAAGCAGTGTACTACAGGAACCGGTGCTGGGACCCTTGCTATTGTTATGTATGTAAACAACTTTGATGTGAATGGAGAAGGTTTAAATCAGTCAGTTTGCAAATTACACTAAAGTTATGGGTGTTATTGATAGTGAAGCTACAGTCTGATATTGATCAGCTGGTAAAATGGGCAGATGGAATTTAATACTGATGAGCGTGAATTGATGCATTTTGGGAGGTCTAATAGGGAAGTATATATGCAATAAATGTTAGGTCCCCAGGAAGCAGACAGGAGCAAAAGGACTTTGGAGTACATAGATCCCTAAAGGTGTCAGCACAGGTAGGCAGTGTGGTGAAGAAGGTATACAGAATTCTTGCCTTTATTAGCCAGGACGTAGAATATAGGAGCGAGGGTGTCTCATAACAACTTTATAAAATATTGGTTAGGCCACAGATGGAATACTGTGTGCAGTTCTGGTCTCCACACAATTAGAAGGATGTGATTTTACTGGACAGTAAAATCTGATTGGCCAGGATATTGCCTGGGATGAGTACAGACTGGATAGGCTGGATTTGTTTTCCTTAATTAAGGGTTATGGTGAGTGGGCGGGTAAGTGGAACTGAGTCTCAAAGATCTTATTAAATGGCAGGGCAGGCTCGAGGGGCCAGGTGGCTTACTCCTGCTCCTAGTTCTTATGTTCTTAAAACAGACAAGGCGGAGGAAGAAACTGATCAAGGGATATAATCTTTTCCCTATGGCAGATGTGTCTAAGACCTGCGGGCATAAGTTTATGGTGAGGAGCAAGCAGTTTACAGGAGATCTAAGAAAAAAAATTACCCAGAGTGTGGTAGATATACGGAATGTGCTGTCTGAGAGGGTGGTGGAGACAGGTGGTCTCACAACATTTAAAAAGTATCTGGATGAGTACTCAAAATGCCAGGACTTAATAGGCTACAGACCAAGTGTGGGTACACGGGACTAGTGTAGTTTGGTGCTTGTTAGTCAGCATAGACATGATGGGCTGCTCACCCTACTTCAATGCTGTATCACTCTATGAGAAATCAGTTCACATTTTGGCACAGGATGGAGCAAAGAAACTTTAGCCCCAAATATGGGAAACATTAGTAAATACTGTTATGCACAATCCTTAGATAAAAAAAACTTAAAACACACTCTGATAAATCAGTCAAGTGGATGCTGAAAGAATCAAAACAAGATCTTTTCTTATGTATTACCTGCAATAGAATTCCCATAAGTCTAGATTCTGAATTCTTTGAATTTTTTTGATTCGATTTTGATCCATTGACTGGCCAAAAAGTTTTGCGACTTCCGTGTATTCATTTGAAGCTTTGTGCAATGGGTTGAGCTAAAAACAAAATTGATCATTTAGGTTGGGAAGTTATGATGCACTTGTGGCTTTTGAAATAAATTGCCTGAATGTACCCACCTGAAAAGGTTTGTCTCGCTCTATATTATCCCAATGTAAAGGAACGGGAATATCTTCATTTCCACAAATGAAACTGAAAAGATGCCATAACAAACAGACATTAAAAAGTTACCATTCAATGGTATAAACTGATAAATATAACACACACTACCCACACATGTCCACCCTTGGTGGGGAGGGGGTGAGGCAGCATTTGTTCAGGCAGGACAATGGCCTGATGAGTACACCACCATCTTTTGTACTTCTGTTCTAATTCTGGGACGGCAAGGCTCTGTGGTTCTTAATGTCCACTTAACAGCCTTGTTCTGCTGCTGCAGGTATTCAGCCATCAGGGGGCAGGGCAGTTACCAGGTGAGAATTCTAAAAAGCAAACACTGTTAGGGCTACAGAGATAAAAGGTACTGCAGATGCTGGAGAATCCGAGATAACAAGCATGGGGCTGGATGAACACAGCAGGTCAAGCAGCATCATAGGAGCAGGAAAACTTGACGTTTCGGGCCTAAACCCTTCATCAGAAATGGGGGAGGGGAAGAGGGTTTTGAAATAAATAGGGAGAGGGGGG